>JAJHZJ010000059.1:1800550-2400550 GCA_023548195.1 Bettongia penicillata ogilbyi
CTTTTTCAATATTATACCCATTTTTCACCTCCAAACACAGAGGAAAAGCAATATATAAATATTAATATACCCATTTTACGCCTCCCAAGAGTGAGCCAAACGGTTACATCAAATATTATTATACTTTTCTATACCTGACAATGCTGATGGAAAGTGGTATTAGCAATATTATTCAACCCATTTTACACCTCCCAACACTGGGGAAAAGGTCATTTGAATTTTTAACATATCCTTTTTATGCCTGAGAACACTGAGGTAACTGGGTACAAGAAATATTATTATACCCTTTTTATACCTGAGAACAATGAGGGAAAGGGTTACAAGAGATATTGTTATACCGTTTTTATACTTGAGAGCACTGACATGTAGGGTTATATGAAATTTTATTATACCCATTTTACACTCCCAAAACTGAGGCAAAATGTTACAAAAAATATTATTATTCCCCTCTTATAACTGAGAACCCTGAGGGAAGTTTTAATAAATAATAAAATATTATTTAATATATTATTTAATAATATAATAAATATTATTAAAACCATTTTACACCTCCCAACACTGAGGCAAAGAGTTACTTGAAAAAATAATATACCCTTTTTACACCTGAGAACACTGAGGGAAAAGGTTATACAAAATATTATTACACCCATTTTATACCTCCCAACACTAAGGAAATGGGTTACATGACAAAGCCTTCTTAAAAAGATTGTGAAACCCATTTTGCACCTCATAATATTGAGGAAAAGGGTTACATGAAATATTATTACACCTCTTTTACGCATGAGAAAAATCAAAGAGTTACATGGGATATTGTTATACCCATTTTATACCTGAGAAGCCTGAGGCTAAGAGTTAAAGGAAATATTATTATACCCATTTTACAACTCCCAATAGTGAGGTAAAGGATTACATGAAATATTTTTAAACGCTTTCTATGGCTGATAACACTGAGGCAAACGGTTATTAGAAATATTATTAAACCCATTTTATAACTCACAAAACTGAGGCTAAGGGTTATTTGAAAAAACTATTATAACCCAAATGCTGGAGAACACGGAGGCAACTAGTCACATGAAATACTAGTATACCCATTTTATATCTGAGAACACTGAGGTCTAGGGTTACATGAAACATTATTATACCCATTTTATACCTACAAAGACTGAAGCAAAAAGTTACAAGAAATATTATAGCCCTCTTTTTATATCTGAGAACCCTAAAGCAAAGGGTTACAGGAAATGTTATTATGCAATTTTTACAACTGAGACCACTCAGGCAAAGGGTTGTATGAAATATTATTCAACCCATTTTACACCTCCCAAAACTGAGGCAAAGGGTCATGTGAATTATTATCACACCCTTTTTATGCCTGAGATCACTGAGGCAAATGGGTACATGAAATATTATTATACCCTTTTTTGCCTGAGAACAATGAGGCAAAGGGCTATGAGAGATAATGTTATACACTTTTTATATTTGGAAGCACTGAGGCATAGGATTATATGAAATATTTTCATGCCCATTTTACACCTCCCAAACTGAGGCAAAGGGTCATTGGAATTGTTATCATGCCTTTTTATGCCTGAGAAGATTGAGGAAAATGGGCACATGAAATATTATTATACCATTTCTTTAACTGGAAACCCAGAGGTAAACTGTTATGTTAAATATTATTATATCCATTTTAGAACATGCAACACTGAGGAAAAGGTTTACATGACAAAGAGTTATTAAAAATATTGTTAAACCCATTTTACACTTCACAATATTGAGGCAAATAGTGACATGAAATATAATTATACATTTTTTTATGCATGAGAAAAATCAGGCAAAGGGTTACAAGAGATATTATTATACCCCTTTAATACCTGAGAAGACTGAGGCAATGGGTTGTAGGAAATATTGTTATACCCATTTTAGATGTCCCAATAGTGAGGCAAAGAGTTACATGAAATAATTTTATGCCCTATCTTTGGTTGAGAACACTGAGACAAACAGTTACTAGAAATACTATTAAACTCATTTTATAACTCACAATACTGAGGCAAAGGGATATTTGAAAAAATATTATATTCACAATGCCTGAGAACACTGAGGCTAATGTCACATGAAATACAAATATACCCCTTGTATATCCGAGAACACTGAGGCTAAGACTTACATGAAATATTATACTCCTCTTTTTATACCTCAGAATCCTAAGGCAAAGCGTTATAGGAAAAGTTATTATACCCACTTCACAACTCCCAATAATGAGGCGAAGGGTTACATGAAACATTATTAAATAATTATTACAACTGAGACCACTGGGGCAAAGGGTTATATGAAATATTATTGTACCCATTTTACACTTGCCAAGACTGAGGAAAAGGGTTGCAAGAAATACTATTATATAATTCTTAAACCTCAGAACACTGGGGCAAACGGTTATATGAAATACAATTATACCCATTTTACACCTCCAAAGACTGAGGAAAAAGCTTACAAGGAATATTATTATACCCTTTTTATGCCTGTGTTCACTGAGGCAAAGCCTTATTAGAAATATTATGGAACCCATTTAACACTTCCCATCACTGAGGGAAAGGGTTACATGAGATGATATTATACCCTTTTTATACCTGAGAACACTGATGGAAAGGGATACGAGAAATATTATTCAACCCATTTTACACCTCCCAACACTGGGGCAAAGGGTCATTGGAATGATTATCATACCCTTTTTATGCCTGAGAACACTGAGGTAATTGGGTCCATGAAATATTATTATACCCTTTTTATACCTGAGAACAATGAGGCCTAGGGTTATAAGAAATATTATTAAACCCATTTTACACCTCCCAAAACTAAGGGAAAATGGTACAAGAAATATAATAATTCCCTTTTTATAACTGAGAACTCTGAAGGAAACTTTTATAAATAATAATATATTATTTAATAATATAATAAACATTATTATACCCATTTTACACCTCCCAACACTGAGGCAAAAAGTTACTTGAAATAATATTATACCCCTTGTACACCTGAGAACACTGAGGGAAAAGGTTATATATAATATTATTATACCCATTTTACACCTCCCAAAACTGAGGAAAGGGGATACATGAAAAAGCGTTATTACAAATACTATTAAAGTCATTTTACTCCTCCCAATATTGAGGCAAATGGTGACATGAAATATTATTATACCTCTTTTATGCATGAGAAAAATGAGGCAAAGAGTTACATGGGATATTGTTATACCCATTTTATACCTGAAAAGACTAAGGCCAAGGGTTATAAGAAATATTATTATACCCATTTTACAACTCCCAAAAGTGAGGCAAAGGGTTACATGAAATAATTATATACCCTTTCTATGGCTGAGAACACTGAGGCAAAGGATTGTCAGAAATATTATTAAACCCATTTTATAACTCACAACACTGAGGGAAAGGGTTATGTGAAAAATTATTATACCCAAAATGCCTGAGGACACTAAGGGAAATGGTCACATGAAATATTAATATACCCATTTTATATCTGAGAACACTAAAGCCTAGGGTTATGTTAAATATTATTATACCCATTTTACACCTCCCAACACTGAGGCAAGGATCACATGAAATATCACTGTCCTCTTTTTATACCTGAGAACCCTGTGGAAAAGAGTTCTTTCAAATAGTATTATACCACTTTTACACCTCCTAACACTGAGGGAAAGAGTCACTTGAAAAAATATTATGCCCTTTTTACACCTGAGAACACTGAGGGAAAAGGTTATATAAAATATTATTATACCCATTTTACACCTCCCAACACTGAGGAAATGGGTTACATAAAAAAGGCTTATAAAAAAAACCCATTTTATACCTGACAATATTGAGGAAAAGGTTTGCACGAAATGTTATTATACATCTTTTATGCATGAAAAAATCAAAGAGTTACATGGGACATTGTTATACCCATTTTATACCTGAGAAGACTGAGGATAAGGGTTAAAGGAAATATTATTGTACCCATTTTACACCTCCCAAGAGTGAGGCAAAGGGTTCCATGAAATAATTTTATACCCTTTCTGTGGCTGAGAACACTGAGGCAAAGGGTTATTAGAAATATTATTAAACCCATTTTATAACTCACAACACTGAGGTTAAGGGTTATTTGAAAAAAATATCCTACGCAAAATGCTGGAGAACACGGAGGCAACTAGTCACATGAAATACTAGTATACCCATGTTATATCTGAGAACACTGAGGTCTAGGGTTACATGAAATATTATTATACCCATTTTACACTTGCCAAGACTGAGGAAAAGGGTTGCCAGAAATATTATTATACAATTTTTAAACCTGAGAACACTGGGGCAAAGGGTTATATGAAATACAATTATACCCATTTTACACCTCCAAAGACTGAGGAAAAAGCTTACAAGGAAAAAATATTATGCCCTTTTTACACCTGAGAACACTGAGTGAAAAGGTTATATAAAATATTATTATACCAATTTTACACCTCCCAACACTGAGGAAATGGGTTACATGACAAAGCCTTATAAAAAAAATGGTGAAACCCATTTTATACCTCACAATATTGAGGAAAAGGGTTACACGAAATATTATTATACCTCCTTTATACATGAGAAAAGCAGACAAAGAGTTAAATGGGACATTGTTATACCCATTTTATACCTGAGAAGACTGAGGATAAGGGTTAAAGGAAATATTATTGTACTCATTTTACACCTCCAAATAGTGACACAAAGGGTTCCATGAAATAATTTTATACCCTTTCTGTGGCTGAGAACACTGAGGCAAAGGGTTATTAGAAATATTATTAAACCCATTTTCTAACTCACAACACTGAGGTTAAGGGTTATTTGAAAAAAATATCCTACGCAAAATGCTGGAGAACACTGAGGCAACTAGTCACATGAAATATTAGTATACCCATTTTATATCTGAGAACACTGAGGTCTAGGGTTACATGAAATATTATTATACCCATTCTATACCTACCAAGACTGAAGCAAAGAGTTACAAGAAATATTAGAGCCCTCTTTTTACATCTGAGAACCCTGAGGGAAAGGGTTACATGAAGTATTACAATACAATTTTACAACTGAGTCCACTGGAGCAAGGGGTTATATGAAATATTATTGTACCCATTTTACGCTTGCCAGGACTGAGGAAAAGGGTTGCAAGAAATATTATTATACAATTACTAAACCTGAGAACACTGGGGCAAAGGGTTATATGAAATACAATTATACCCATTTTACACCTCCAAAGACTGAGGAAAAAGCTTACAAGGAATATTATTTTACCCTTTTTATGCCTGTGTTCACTGTGGCAAAGCCTCATTAGAAATATTATGGAACCCATTTAACACTTCCCATCACTGAGGGAAAGGGTTACATGAGATGATATTATACCCTTTCTATACCTGAGAACACTGATGGAAAGGGGTATGAGAAGTGTTATTCGATCCATTTTACACCTCCCAACACTGGGGCAAAGGGTCATTGGATTAATTATCATACCCTTTTTATGCCTGAGAACAATGAGGCCTAGGGTTAAAAGAAATATTATTATATCCATTTTACACCTCCCAAAACTCAGAGAAAATGATACAAGATATATTATAATTCCCTTTTTATAACTGAGTACCCTGAAGGAATTTTATAAATATTAATATACTATTTAATAATATAATAAATATTATTTTACCCATTTTACACCCCCCAACACTGAGGCAAAAAGTAACTTGAAATAATATTATACCCCCTGTACACCTGAGAACACTGAAGGAAAGGTTATATATAATATTATTATACCCATTTTACACCTCCCAAAACTGAGGATAGGGGATATATGACAAACCATTATTAAAAATATTGTGAAACCCAGTTTCCACCTCACACTATTGAGGAAAAGGATTATATGAAATATTATTATACCTCTTTTATGCATGAGAAAAATCAGACAAAGAGTTATATGGGATATTGTTATACCCATTTTATACCTGAGAAGACTGAGGCCAAGGGTTATACGAAATATTATTGTACCCATTTTGCAAATCCCAAAAGTGAGGCAAAGGTTTACATGAAATAATTTTATACCCTTTCTATGGCTGATAACACTGAGGCAAAGAATTGTCAGAAATATTATTAAACCCACTTTATAACTCACAACACTGAGGCAAAGGGTCTTCTGAAAAAATATTATACCCAAAATGCCTGAGGACACTGAGGGAAATGGTCACATGAAATATTATTATATCCATTTTATATCTGAGAACACTGAGGTCGAGGGTTGCATGAAATATTATTATACCCATTCTATGCCTCCCAACACTGAGGGAAGGGTCACAGGAAATATTACTTTCCTCTTTTTATACCTGAGAACCCTGAGGCAAAGCATTCTTTCAAAGAGTATTACACCCATTTTACACCTCCAAACACTGAGGCAAAGAGTTACTTGAATAAATATTATACCCTTTTTACACCTGAGAACACTGAGGGAAAAGGTTATATAAAATACTATTATACCCATTTTACACCTCCCAACACTGAGGAAAAGGGTTACATGATAAAGCCTTATAAAAAAAATTGTGAAACCCATTTTACACCTCACAATATTGAGGAAAAGGGTTACATGAAATATTATTACACCTCTTTTATGCATGAGAAAAATCAGACAAAAAGTTACATCGGATATTGTTATACCCATTTTATACCTGAGAAGACTGAGGTCAACGGTTATACGAATATTATTGCACCCATTTTACAACTCCAAATAGTGAGGCAAAGGATTAAATGAAATATTTTTAAATGCTTCCTATGGCTGAGAACACTGAGGCAAAGGGTTATTAGAAATATCATTAAACCCATTTTATAACTCACAACACTGAGGTTAAGGGTTATTTGAAAAAAATATCCTACGCAAAATGCTGGAGAACACTGAGGCAACTGGTCACGTGAAATATTAGTTTACCCATTTTCTATCTGAGAACACTGAGGTCTAGGGTTACATGAAATATTATTTTACCCATTTTACACCTACCAAGACTGAAGTAAAGAGATACAGGAAATATTATAGCCCTCTTTTTATATCTGAGAATCCTGAGGCAAAGGGTTACATGAAATATTACTATACAATTTTATAACTGAGACCACTGGAGCAAAGGGTTATATGAAATATTATTGTACCCATTTTACACTTGCCAAGACTGAGGAAAAGGGTTGCAAGGAATATTATTATACAATTTTTAAACCTGAGAACACTGGGGCAAAGGGTTATATGAAATACAATTATACCCATTTTACACCTCCAAAGACTGAGGAAAAAGCTTACAAGGAATATAATTATGCCTTTTTTATGCATGTGTTCACTGAGGCAAAGCCTTATTAGAATCATTATGGAATCCATTTAACACTTCCCATCACTGAGGGAAAGGGTTACATGAGATGATATTATACCCTTTTTATACCTGAGAACACTGATGGAAAGGCGTATGAGAAATATTATTCAACCCATTTTACACCTCCCAAAACTGAGGGAAATGGTACAAGAAATATTATAATTCCCTTTTTATAACTGAGAACCCTGAGGGAAACTTTTATCAATAATAATACATTATTTAATAATATAATAAATATTATTATACCCATTTTATACCTCCCAACACTGAGGAAATGGGTTACATGACAAAGCCTTATTAAAAAGATTTTGAAACCCATTTTACACCTCATAATATTGAGGAAAAGGGTTACATGAAATATTATTATACCTCTTTTATGCATGAGAAAAGTCAGACAGAGTTACATGGGATATTTCTATACCCATTTTACACCTGAGACGACTGAGGCTAAGGGTTATAGGAAATATTATTGTACCCATTTTGCAACTCCCAATAGTGAGGCAAAGGATTAAATGAAATATTTTTAAACGCTTCCTATGGCTGAGAACACTGAGGCAAAGGGTTATTAGAAATATTATTAAACCCATTTTATAACTCACAGTACTGAGGCTAAGGGTTATTTGAAAAAAAATATCCTTCGCAAAATGCTGGAGAACACTGAGGCAACTGGTCACATGAAATATTAGTATACCCATTTTCTATCTGAGAACACTGAGGTCTAGGGTTACATGAAATATTATTATACCCATTCTATACCTACCAAGACTGAAGCAAAGAGCTACAAAAAATATTATAGCCCTCTTTTTACATCTGAGAACCCTGAGGCAAAGGGGTACAGGCAGTGTTATTATTCCCGTTTTACGCCTCCCAATAATGAGGCAAAGAGTTACATGAAATATTACTATACAGTTTTTACAACTGAGACCACTGGAGCAAAGGGTTCTATGAAATATTTTTCAACCCATTTTACACCTCCCAAAAGTAAGGCTACATGTCATGTGAATTATTATCATACCCTTTTTATGCCTGAGATCACTGAGGCAAATGGGTACATGAAATATTATTATGCCCTTTTTATACCTGAGAACAATGAGGCAAAGGGCTATGAGAGATAATGTTATACACTTTTTATACTTGAAAGCACTGAGGTGTAGGGTTATGTGGAATTTTATTATACCCATTTTACACCTCCCAAAATTGAGGCAAAATGTTACAAGAAATATTATAATTCCCTTTTTATAACTGAGAACCTTGAGGGAAACTGTTATATTAAATATCATTATACCCATTTTATTCCTCCCAACACTGAGGCAAAGAGTAACTTGAAATAATTTTATAACCTTTTAAACCTGAGAACACTGAGACAAAAGGTTATATAAAACATTATTTTACCCATTTCACACCTCCCAACACTGAGGAAAAGTGTTATGTGGTGTATTATTATACCTTTTTGATACCTGAGAGCACTGAGGCCCAGGGTTATATGAAATATTATCATATCCATTTTATACCGCCCAAACTGAGGCAAAGGGTCATTTGAACTATTATTATACCCCTTTTTTACCTGGCATTACTGAGACTTAGGGTTATATGAAATATTATTATACCCAATTTACACCTCCCAATAATGAGGCAAGGGGTTACATGAAACATTATTATACAATTTTTGCAACTGAGACCACTGGGGCAAAGGGTTATATGAAATGCAATTATACCCATTTTAGACCTCCAAAGACTGAGGCAAACGCTTACAAGGAATATTATTATACCCTTTTTATGCCTGTGTTCACTGAGGCAAAGGGTTATTAGAAATATTATTGAACCCATTTAACACTTCACATCACTGAGAGAAACGGTTACATGAGATGATATTATACCCTTTTTATACCTGAGAACACTGAGGCCTAGGTTTACATGAAATATTATCATACCCACTTTACACCTTCCAATACTGAGACAAAAAGGTACATGAAATATTATTATTTCCTTTTTATAACTGAGAACCCTGAGGGAAACAGTTATATGAAATATTACTATACCCATTTTACACTTCCCAACAGAGAGTCAAATGGTTACATGAAATATCATTATACCCTTTTTATACCTCAGAACACTGATGGAAGTATTAGAAATATTATTCAACCCATTTTACACCTCCAAACAGTGAGGGAAAGGGTCATTTGAATTATTATCATACCCTTTTTATACCTGAGAACAATGAGGCAAAGGGTTACAAGAGATATTGCTATACCCTTTTTATACTTGACAGCACTGAGGTCTAGGGTTATATGAAATATTATTACACCCATTTTACACCTACCAAAACTGAGGCAAAATATTACAAGCAATATTATTATTCCCTTTTTATAACCGAGAACCCTCGGTTATATTACTATTATATTATATTCTATTACTATACTACTATTATTACAAATAATAATATATTATTTTATATTATTTAATAATATAAGAAATATTAATATAAGAAATATATTATATTACTATACTACTATTATTACAAATAATAATGTATTATTTAATAATATAAGAAATATTATTATACCCATTTTACGCCTCCCAAAACTGATGCAAAGTGTTACGTGAAATGTTATTATACCCCTTTTATACCTGAGAACACTGAGGCCTAGGGTTATATGAAATATTATTATATCCATTTTACACATCCCAACACTGAGGCAAAGGTTTACATGAAATATTATTTTACTCTTTTTATACTTGAGAACCCTGACGGAAAGGGTTGTTTGAAATAGTATTATACGCATTTTACACCTTTCAACACTTAGTTAAAAGGTTACATGAAACAGTATTATACCCTTTTAATACCTGAGAATACTGAAGTATAGGTTTATATGAAATATTAGTATACCCATTTTACAACTCCAAACTCTCAGGGAAATGGTTACATGAAATACTATTATACACTATTTATACCTGAGAACACTGAGGCAAAGGTTTATATGAAATATTGTTATACCCATTTTACACCTCACAACAGTGAGGCAAAGGGTTACATGAAATATTATTATATCCTTTTTATAAATGAAAACACTGAGGCAAAGGGATATGGGAAATATTATTACATCCATTAAATACCTCCCAACCCTGAGGCAAAGATGTACATGAAATATGATTATACTCATTTTATACCTGAGAACTCTGAGGCAAAGCATTATATTAACTATTAGTATACCCATTTTACATTTCTCATTACTGAGGAAAAGCTGTATATGAAATATCATTACGTACTTTTTATACCTGAAAACAATGAGGCAAAGTGTTACATGAGATATTATTATACCTTTTTCATACCTGAGAAAACTGAAGCTAAGTGTTATCTGAAATATTATTATACCCATTTTACACATCCCAATACTGAGGCAAAGGTGTACATGATATATTATTATACCCTTTTTATGCCTGAGATCACTGAGGCAAAGGGTTATATGAAATATTATTATATCTATTTTATGCCTCCCAATAATGAGGAAAAGGATTATATGAAATATTATTATACACTTTTTAAACCTGAGAACACTGGGGCAAAGCGTTATATGAAATATTATTATACCCATTTTACACCTCCCAAGACTGAGGCAAAGAGTTACAAGAAATATTGTTATACACTTTTTATGCTTCAGATCACTGAGTCAAAAGATTATTCGAAATATAATTAAACCCATTTAATACCTCAGAACACTGAGGCAAAGGGTTACATGAAATATTATTATACCCTTTTTACACCTGAGAACAATGAGGCAAAGGGTTACATGAGATATACCCTTTTTATACCTGAGAACACTGAGGCAAAGTGTTATATGAAATATTATTATATTCACTTTACACCTCCAAACACTGAGGGAAAATGTTACATGAGACATTATTATGCACCACTTATACCTCAGAACCCTGAGGCAAAGACATATACGAAATATTGGTATACTCATTTTATCCCTGATTTCACTTTGGCAAAGGGTTATTAGAGATATTATTAAATTCTTTTTATACCTCAGAACAAAGGCAAAGCGCTACATGACATATTATTTTACCCTTTTTATACTTGAGAAGACTCAGGCTAAGGGTTATATGAAATATTATTATACCCATTTTACACCTCACAATACTGAGGCAAAGGGTTACATAAAATACTATTACACCCACTTTACATCTCCAAACATGGAGGGAAAGGGTTACATGAAATATTATTATACCCTTTGTACACCTGAGAACACTGATCCAAAATAATTGACAGTTTTATCTAAGGTCACTAACCTAAAAAGTGAATCAGGCCAATTTTATACTCAACCTAGCTGTCTATCACAATAAATGCCATTTTCAGTGTTTGTTCCTATATAATGATACTCATGACTAGCATTTAGCGCACCCTACTATGTTTCCTGCACTGTCCTAAGTCCCATTTAGTAATGTCATTGTACTTCATACCCATGATATTCTCAGAAGCTACATGAAATAAAATTATACCCATTTTACCATGAAAACACTGAGGCAAATTGTAGGTCTCTAAGTTAAAAAGCGAATCAGGCCCATTGTGAACTCAAGCTAGGTCCCTCACACAGTAAATGTCTTTTTCTGAGAACTCCCTCAGATAATTTTACTGAGCACTAGCATCTACTGCAGCCCTACTATGTGCTACACACTGTGCTCTATCGCCTTTAGCAATAACAGTGTGTTTCATGCTCATGACATTCCTAGGAGTTAAATGCTACTTTATTATCCCCATTTTACACTTCAGAACACTGAGGCAAAGAGTAGTTCACTGAATTCTCCAGGGACACACATCTAGGAAATATCTGAGGTCAATTGAACTCAGGACTTGCCATTTCCTCCCTCCAATCACTCAGCTACCCTGGTGCACAATCAATTAAATAGATATTAAACAGACTTCTATATAATGTCTCCTGACAACAAGCCTGTATTAAGTCCCTACTAAGCATAAGGCGCAGTACTTTTTTTCTTCCTGGGGAGAGCATGAAGCCAGTCCCCAGATGCCACATATCATGCAGTCAAGTTTGTAGCACCTGGGAAACTGGGTGAGCCCATCCAGGGTAGATCAGGAAAGGAGAGGTGGGTCCCAGAGGAGCCGGCCTCCAGATCCTCAAATCAATAGCACCAGAGAAGCATGTGGACTGTTCACTAGGGGTAAGTAGCTGGAATTTCCCACCAGCCTTAGGCCTTTCATGCAATACTGCACTTGGCATTCCAACTGGAAAGAACTGAGGCAAATGTGGGGAAGTGACTGATCCAGGGCCACTAAACTAGAACATGACTGACACCAGCTTTGAAATGAGGACTTCTAGGCTCCAGGATCTGCACTCCCTGATGGATTCAAATGAATGGACATAAAATGCTCCTATAGAATTATATTAAAACTGGCATTCAGTGCACCCCTACTATGTGCCAAGCACTGTGCTAGGACCTATTTAGATGATCAGAACATTATGAGGAGTTGTGCGCAATACTATTACACCACCGTAACACTTAAGAACACTGAGGCAAAGAGGAGTTGAGTGACTTCTCAAAGGTCATTAAGGTAGAATGTGAGGAGCAATTCTGAACTCAAGCCTTCTGTATTCCAGGCTTAGTTCTATATGCACTCAGCTTCCTAGCTCCCTGACAAAATAAAAGTCCTTTTCAGAGAATTCTCCTATATAATTATACTGACCATGTAGCATGTAGTATACCCCTACTATGTGCCATGCACTGTCCTATGCCCATTAAGCAATACCATTGTATTTCATGCCCATGAAATTCTCAAGAGTATTATACCCATTATATGCCTGAGAATACTGAGGCAAGGAACAGGTGAATGATGTATTTAAGGTCTCTAAATTATTAAGTGAATCCCACCCATTGTGAACTCAAGCTAGCTCACTAGCACAAAAAAAATGTTGCTTTCAGAGAATTCTACTGTATAATTACACTTACAACGAGCATTGATTGCACACCTACTATGTGCCATGCACTGTGCTCAGTCCTATTTAGTGATATCAGTATATTTCTTGTTCACAATATTCTCAGGAGTTACATGAAATACCATTGTACCCATTTTATACCTCAGAACACTGAGGCAAAGAGTAGTTGACTGATTTATCTAAGGTCAGTAACTTAGAAAGTAAATCAGGCCAATTTTGTACTCAAACTAGCTGTCTACCACAATAAATGCCCTTTGCAGTGTTTATTCCTCTATAATTATAACTAGTATTTAGTGCCCCCCTATTGTGTGCCATGCACTGTCCTAAGCCCCATTGAGCAATATCACAGCATTTCAGGCATTACACAAAACACAATTATACGCATTTTATCCCTGAGAATACGGAGGCAATGAATAGTTGAATTACTTATCTAAGGTCTCTAAGTTTAAAAGTGAATCGGATTCATTATGACCTCAACCCTTCTTTAAACCAGGATCAATTCTATATGCCCTCACCATCCTCCCAAATTCACTAAATGCCCTTCGCCAAGAATTCCCTCATAGACATAATACAGCAAACTAGCATTTAGTGCATTACTATTATGTGCCATGCACTGGACTAGACCCCATCTAGTACTATCCTTGTGTTTCATGCCTAGGACTCCCTTAGGAATCACATGAAATATTATATCCATTTTACATGTGAGAACACTGAGGCAAAGAGTAGTTTACTGACTTATTTAAGGTCTCTAAGTCAAAAAGTGGTTCATGAGGCATTGTGAACTGAAGCCTTCTTTACCCCAGGCTTAGTTCTATGTGCCCTCACGTTGCTAGATCCTTAACACAATAAATATCCTTTTCAGAGAATTCTCCTATAGAATTATAGTAACAAACAATATTAGTGCTGCTCTGTTACGTGTTGTGTACTGTTTTTCTCTGCCCCATTTCAGTGTCTTCTCCAAGGTCTCTAAGTTAAAAAGTGAACCAGGCCCATTGGGGACTCTAGCTAGCTCCCTGGTGTATTAAATGACCTTGTCACACTGTTCTCCCTCACACAATAAATGTCCCTTCCCTGAGATGTAATCTCATTGTATTTCATGCTCATGAAATTCTTAGGAATTACAGGAACCACTATTGTGCCCATTTTATCCCTGAGAATACTGAGGCAATGAATAGTTGAGTGACTTCTCTAGGGTCTCTAAGTTAAGAAGTGAATCAGGCCCATTGGGAACTCAAGCCGTCTTTAGCCCAGGTCTAGTTCTAGGTGTCCCCGTCTTTCTGCCTCCCTAATTCAGTAAATAGCCTTCTGATATTCTCCTACATAAATCAAACAAGAACCAACAGGTATAAGAACCTTCTGTGTCCCAGGAGTCATCCTAAACTCATTTTATAAAAACTATCTCACATGATCCTCACCAATACCTTAGGAGCTAGTTGTAATAGTATTATGCTCATTTTACCTCTGAGAACACTGAGGCAGAGTAGATGAATGACTTCTATACTATAGAATAGCATACACTATACTAACACGTGCCTGAGTCTAATTTTGATCTCCCTACTTTCCAACTTCTTTTCCATCCCTCTATTCACTCAGCTACCTCAGTGCTAATAAACTAAATGGCCCTTATGGAGAATTCTCCTACAGAACTAGAATTCGATAAGCACCTACTATGTGCCAGGCACTGTGCTCTACCCTTGTAATCAGTATCATCCCATTTCATCCTCATCACAACCTTGAGATTTCCATGCAATCATCTTACACTCATTTTATACCTGAGAATACCAAGGCTGCAAATAAGTAAAATGATTTATCTAGGGTCACTGAGCTAGAAAATATCTGAGGTTAATCTTGAACTCAGTATTTCTTTGCTCCTGTCTCAGTCCAGTATCAGCTCAGCTTGCTAACTGCCTGATTCATTAAATGAGCCCTTGAAAGACCTCAATTTTAATGACAACTAGGATGTAATAAGCACCTACTATGTGCCTGGCAGTAAGCTAGGCACTTTTTACAAACATCTCATTTCATCTGATCATTACAATAACCTCAGCACTTTGATGCAAATCATCCCATTTTAAGCTTGGGAACACTGAGGCAGAGTAGTTCACTGACTTCCCCAGGGTCAGTAAGCTAGAAAGTGCCCAAGGCCAGCTTTGAACTACAAACTTCCTGTCCCCAGGCTCACTGCTCAATGTAATGATCTACCTAGTCTTCACTGTTCAGAGAGACCTAATGGGAAGTTTGCCCCAATACATTTATTCCACAGACAGGGAAACTGAGACACAGAGACTGGATGTGAGTTAAGATGAGGGGAATCAGAGATTTCTGAGATGAAGAGGACCTCAGATGTGCTCTCCCTTCAACTTGCAAATTGGGAAACTATGGTCCAAATCAGGAAAATGGCTGAAAATCCAAGGCCAAACCCATCTATCTCCAAATGGGGGAAAATGAGTCAGGGAGGTGAGGTGACTTGAGATCATGGGACCACACATTTTAGAGTGGGAGAGGGCCTGTAAAAGGAGGGCCTCTGAGTTCCTGTCCAGCTTAAGATTTAAGTGCCTGTGTTTAACCCAAGGTAAACTGCTTTGTCTCCTTGGCCTCAGTTTCCTTGTCTGTAAAAAGACTGGGTTGGACTAGCCTCCAAGGGCCCTTTCAGCTTTAAGTCTCTGATCCCATAAGCCTAAGCCATTTCATCTCCTTGGCCTCAGTTTCTTCATTTGTAAAATGAGGTATATGGACCAGGCCAAGGGTCCCAAACCTCTTTTTGTCCCAGAGTCCTTCAGCATTGTGGTGAAACCAGTGGGCCCCTTCTCAGAACCAACTTTGTAAATGCACACAATAAAACAGAGAGGACCACAGAGGAAATCGCTGGCATTAAACAACAATTAGTCCCAAAGTTCTACAAAGCAGGATTACCGACCCCAACTCTGGCTCTCAATTGCCAAATCTATATCAATGGGAGGCGTTTCTTTCTTCCACATGAATCCAGAGAGCATAGGTAGCATCTCATACTGGGCACAGCAAAAACACTCACTGAGAGACTAAACAAAAAGGCCTAGAAATGGTTTTTCCAGAAATTTCTCACAAAATAGAGTTCCCCGCCCCCCCCCCCCCCCGTAATGCCCCCTGCTGGCTGTAGAAGGCACCAAGCCCAGATAAGGTGGTCACGTGTTTAGAAAGCCATTCATCTGCTATTTGAGCAGGAAATTGAATCAGCAAACACTTATTAAGCGCCCTCTCTGTTCCAGGCACTGTAGTAGGGATTAGGATACAAGAAGGGGGTGTTTAAAACCAAACCACTGCCAGTCCAGTCCGAGGGACAAGTAGCAGACAACAAAACCACCACCACCCCCACCCTGACCCTGTCTACTTCTTCAGAGGCTTTCCTACGTGAGGCCTCCCTCCACACCAGCTCATACATCATGAAATAAACATCGAACTTCTATAACCACTACCAATATGGCGGGTCTTCATAGCTTCCTGCACCACTAGGATAACCTCATCAGAGGCTAGGTAGTTGAGTGAGTAGAGCTCAGGGCCTAGTGGCCGGAAGACCTGAATTTAAATCTGGTGACAAACACTTACTAGCTGTATGACCCTGAGTAAAGTACTTAACCCCTTTTGTCTCAGTTTCCTCAACTAGAAAATGGGGTGTTCAGATAACAGCAGTATCCAATAAGATAATAATTGTAAAGTCCTTAGCACATTGCTTGGCACATAGTAGGTGCTTAACAAATTTTCTCTCTCCCCATAAAGTCACAGGGCTAGAATTAGTTTTAAGAGATCACAGAAGCACAGTACAAGAACTCTGTGGCATCTTAAAGGTCATCTACTCCACTGTTTCTCCAAGAGTGGTCCAAGTGGTCCCAGAGAACTTTTCAGGGGGTCCACAAAGTCATAAGTATTTTCATAGTTCTAAGACATTTTACTGTGGAAGAAGGTAAATGTCAAAAGCTCTTTGGAGGGGTCTTCTATCATTTAAAGAGCAAAAAGGGGTCCTGAAAGCAAAAAGTTTAGGAGGTACTGATCTGGTCCACTCCCCCTCATTTTACAAAAGGGGGCCCAGGGAGAGGAAGGGACTTGCCCAGGGTCACAGAACTGGTAGGTGGCAGAGTCAGGATTTGAACCCAGGTCTTCCAAATCCAGTATTCTCTCTGCTGTACCACACTGCCTCCAATCCCTCATTTATTCTGCTTCACTGACAAATGTCCTCCTGTCTAATCCTGGACATTTCACCCCTTTAACCAAAAATCTTGCTCAGCAATGCACTGTCTTCCCATGGCATTCTAGGTTCCCCATAACCAGATGCCAGGAGACCTTGGCAGATGTGTCTCCCAACAGCCCCCTCGGGGATATCCATCGCAAACTGGGCTACACTTGGACCCCCCATCAGGCACCAAGCTTTCAGTTCACTAGAGTTTTGCTCATACTATTTCCTGTACAAAGGACAGAGGTATCTTAGAACACAAAATGTCAGAGCTGGGGCAGGTCTCACAAAGTACTTGTTTGCCATCTTTCTAGTGAATCCATCATTCAGCCCTCTAAGTTGTGGTTCTCTGCGTCCAGGAAGCAGGGTTGAGCACCCTGACACAACTACAGATCCCTGAGGCATTGAACTGTTGGTACCATATTCCCCCAAGTCTACTAAACAAGGACTACATGTTACCCAAACTAGGACCCTTCAAACTTGGGATCGGTGTCATCTCTACATGTGATATTGGCTTCGTGGATGCCTGGTGATGGTTTGGGCAATGTCTAAGCTGAGGGGAGCCTTAGAGATCATTTGGTTCAAACTCTCCCCTGCAGAGACTCCTCACTCTCAACTGCCTGGGTTTGGGAACCCAGTGGCTCCTCAGGAAAGGCCTGGCTTGGCCTGCTCTGCCTCCTCCAGTTCATCTGTCCCCTGGCCTTAGCAAACACTAGGCCTGTCAGGATAAGCCCTGGAGCCCTGGTGACTGGAGGGATGAGGAAAGTGGGAAGGGCTTACCATGCATCTTGTTGGAGTCTAGGAAGCTCTCATCATCTTCTAAGTGGTGTCTTTGATCCAACATGGCGGCATCCTTGTTGATGCTGCTGTACCAACTCTCGTTCTCATCAAAGACGGTGAAAAGAAGAAAGAATTCCTTGTCCACACCTTTCTGCAGGTCTCAGGGAGAGAACAGAGGATCATGGGTCATAGACTGGGAGCTGGAAGGAAATTTAAAGGTGCTATGGTGGCTAGAGTGCCAGTCTTGGTGTTTGGAAGACCTGAGTTCAAATCCTGCCTTAGATACTTACTAGCTATGTGACCCTGGGCAAGTCACTTAACATCTGTGTCTCAGTTTCCTCATCTGTAAAATGGGAAGAATAGTAGCACCTCCCTCATAGGGTTATATGAGGATTGCATGAACATTGCCAGCCTTAAAGCTCCACATAAGTGCCAGCTCTTACTGTCATTATTATTGAATCCAACCTGCTTATCTTTGAGGAAACTGAGACTCAGGAAAATGGAATGTCTTGCCCACAGTTACCCAGCTAGCAAGCGGCTATGGCAGGATTCAAACTCTGCCAAATCGGGCACTGTATCCTGTGCAGCTCCTTCTCTGAACAATGCCTCCACATGCCAGGGGGCCCGTGTTCGAGAGCTGCCCGGCCCACTTCCTCAACCCCAGGGCTCAGAAACAGCACCCATCTGGGAGAGGCTTCTTGGACAAAGCTAGCCTAGGAAGGTAAAGTTAGTGAGGCTGTGTCCGGGGGAGAATGAGGCAGAAGGTGAGGGACCAAGAGGAAACTGAGGGACCAGAGGAAGTTGAACTAGTGGGACTGGGGAGAAACCAGGAATGCAAAGCAACAGAAGTGAAAAAGGGAAGTTTGGGGAGTTCTTGAGAAGGAGCACCCCGGAATTCAGTAACTATTATCTTTCAGCTGACAGCTTTTGGAAGAGGACCATAGCACTATTTCATCTCTAAAGCCCAACCCATGGCCCTATGACGCATGACCCCCTGACCCCACCTTATACCCCCACAAGCAGTTTCAACAGGCCAAGCCTTTCAGGGCTGCCCGCTCTGTCCCAGGCACTCCGCCCCCCACCTCACTCCACCTGCTTCCCATTGGCCCCCAAGGAGCCCGCCTTGCAGACCAGAAGGGGCCCTACTAGGCCAGAATTGGTGTCCTTGATGGGATTGACAGCAGAGAAATACATCCAAGTGAGACAGGCCGGGTCTTTGGCAGTGGGGCCAGCATGGGGAGGGACAATCCAGCGGTATGTGACCTTCTCGAAAGACTTGGCGACCAAGCCATGTTGACGTGACCCTGGATGGGATCACAGAGTCAGAGATTGACAGCTGGAAAGGACCTCAAAGATTATCTGATTCAGGAGTCCTTAATCTTTTAGGGGGTTATGAACTCCCATGTCATAGGCTGGTAAAGCCTCCAGACTCCTTTTTAGAATCATGTTTTTAAATTCACAAAATAAAAACATTATTTTAAAATACAGTTATCAAAATGTTTTTAAAAGTTCACAAGACACTCCCATTCTCTCCTCCCCACACTATTAAGAACCTTGGATCTACCAAGACAATTCTGTAGGACTTCTGATGAGAGGTACCACCCATCTCCAGAGAAAGACCTGGTGGAGCATGAATGCAGATCAAAGACACTTTTTTCCCCTTTTTTGATTCTTCTTGAGTTTTTTTTGTCTGTGTTTTTTTTCCTAGAATTACTTATGTGGAAATGTGTTTTGCATGACTACACATGTAAATCAAATTGCTTGCTTTCTCAGTAGGAGGTGAGGAGAAGAAGAAGGGAGAGAATTGGAAAGGCAAAATTTGAAAAAGTAAAGAATGTTAAAATTGTGTTTGCATATAATTGGGAAAAATAATAAATAAGAAAAAAAGAACCTTGGATTTAGTATAAATTTTTCATTTTACAGATGAGGAAACTGAGATTCAAGGAGGAAAAGTGACTTGGCCAAGGTCACCTAGGTAGGTAGTGATGGAGACAGGATTCAGACTCTAAAGTCAGAACTCTGCCCACTGGTACCATGCTGCCTCTCAAAATGCAGGATGATGGGGCCAAATAATTCTGCGTAACCATGGCCTAGACCAACCACTTCTAAGGGCCCAAACAAGAAACCTTATTCCATAGAGGTGGAAGACCGCAAAGGTGAGGCGGTGGGAGGCCTAAGTAAGACCTCTGGTGTGTTCCAACTTTGCCATTGACTAGTTGCATGACTCAGGGAAAGTCATTTCCCTTTTCCAATTAGGGCCTTCGTTTTCTCATCTGTAAAAGGAGGATGATAGGATTTGTACTACTGTAGATGGAATGGGGGTATGGGGGGAGTTAGGTGGCACATTCTGATCTTGAGCAGTTGGTTTCTTTTTATTTAACCCAGGCCTGAAGTCAGAAAGACTCCTCTTCCTGAGTTCAAATCCAGCCTCAGATACTTCCTAGCTGTGTGACCCTGGGCAAGTCACTTCATCCTGTTTGCCTCAGTTTCCTCATCTGTAAAATAAGGTGAAGAAGGGAATGACAAATCACTAGTTGTATGACCTTGGACTAGTCACTTCACCCTGTTTGTCTCAGTTTCCTCATCTGTCAAACAAGCTAGAAAAGGAAATGGCAAACCGCTCCAGTGTCTCTGCCAAGAAAACCCCAAACAGGCTCACGGAAAGTTGGACGTGACTGAAATGACCAAACAAGAAGAGCATCTGGAATTGGAGCTGCTCCCATCTTCCAGAGGATAACGCTGGCCCTGCCCTGCTTCCTGCTGATGAGCTGAGACAGTGGCTGTCAAGGCCTTTCCCAAAGAATAATGTTTTCTGTACATTTGAGGCCTCACTCTTTCAAATCTCTGAGCTGAAAGTGTCCTTGGAGCTTGTCATCTGACCAAAAATTCCGTCTGAGAAACCTCAGGAAGAGGCATCCCAGCCCTGGGATCTGGGACAGCTTGGATTGTTTGCAAGTTTTCCACACGTAGCAACTAAACCTCTCAGAAACATCTTTCTGTTGCCCCTGGTTCTACTCTATGGGGTCAATTCCACCTTCATACAACAGGCCTTCAAGTATTCGCAGACAGCTATCACATCCACCCTGGATCATCTCTCCTAGAATGAGCATCCTCAACTCCTTCCACCAATTCTCAATGGTCATAATCTAGAATCCTTTCCCCAACCTGGCTGTTCTTCTCTGTACACTCCTGCAATGAGGAGCCCAGAAAGGGTCCCATGGGGATCTAACCTGGAATCCACAGATTAAGAAGGACTCTGAGAAGCTCATGTGCCTCAATTGAATGTGCTGGGCATTTTAGTCTAGTGAAAAGGCTCAGACTTGAGGATATAAGAGCTGTCTTCAAAGAAGGGCTGTCATGTGGAGGAGGTGGTACTGATGGGCCTCCGAGGGCCCTCTCAGGTCTAGCTCGAGAAGTTTGTGATCAGAGGACAAGATACATAGAGGCCAAGGATATCATAGAGACCAAGCAAGCACAGTTGACCCCGAACGGGCTGTCTCGGAGGTGGTGAGCTCCCCATCTTTGGAAGTCTTTGAGCAGAAGCCCAAAGACTGCTTGTTGGCAATGTGACAGTTGGGATCCCTTTTGTGGAGGGTTCCTCATGGCCTTTCCAACTCTCCAGTGCTACCTAAGAGAGTACATGGAGAGCCTGGATGTGGCCACATCATGTCCCTGATGCAGGCTGACGTGGGAATCTATACAAGACATTCTGATCTTGAGCAGTTGGCTTCTTTTTATTTAACCCAGACATAGGCTTTTCCACTTCTCACTATTGAATTTCACCTTCTTTGAGTCTTGGTCTAATCCCAGTGTAATCAGTGAGGGGATCATGGGAGCAATTTGCTATGTCAAGGAACAAACATCCACCCCTAAGGCAGCCAACCAGCCACTTAGGGTTCTTGCCATGGCATGAAGTGGCCTGCCCAAAGGAAGCCTGATGCCCACAAGACTGGCCCCCAAAAGCCCCCAAGCCAGGGACTGACTGACCATCATTGTACACTGTGCCCTCGTTGTCCTGGTCATAGAAGACGCCATGGGGCTGAATGCTATATGGTTGTGAGGCTCTATTGTAGAACACTATCTCGATGGTGTCACCCACCTCAGCCCTGATCACCGGCCCTAGGCAAGGGGAAAAAGGAGGGTTAAAATAAGAAGGGTTTTGGAAAGAAGGCAGAGGTAGCAGCAGAAACAGGAAGGGAAGGAGGGAGCCAGACCAAGTAGGTCCTGCCTGTGCACATCAGGTGCTTAGTGAGGGCTTGTTGACTGATTCAAAGCAGGACAGTGCTCAGGCTTTGTCCTTGTATCTCCAGCACCAAGGACTGTGCCTGCTCCACAGGAGGTCATTATTACAGTCCACCCTCTACTCCACCTGCAGGAAGAGCTCAAACCAGGCCTTCTCCTGAACAGTGGCCAACTGCTTCAAGCTCTTTGGCCTGCCCTGGCCCTGGCCTCGGCCTCATGCTCCCAAGGCCCCAACTCTACCATGGTGAGGCTCACCCATGATGCCCAGGTGCAAGGTTTCCTGAGACTGTGGCAGCTTCGTCTGGAATGTTTCATTTGTGTACTGGATGTAGCGGACTTTCCAGTAACTGCCCCCAATCCGACTGGAACTCTTCTGGAAGAACTTTTCCGAGTTGCTAGGACAGAAAGACCCAATTGTCACATGACTTCACTCCCCATCTTCTATCCCTCTTGAGAGCCCCAGGCCTTGGTGCAGATGACTGGAGGGGGCAAGAGACATGGGATCCTGTGGAATTTGGGTTTGGGCCACAGTTTCAAAAGTCTCTACTGGACCGCGCAAACCAGCAATACCAGTGTGGGGCATGGACCTCAAGGACCAAGGGGAAAGGCTCATGTATAAAAAATATTCACCAAAGTAGAAGCAAAATGAATTGTCATCAACTGGGGAATGCTGGAACAAACCAGTACATGAATGGGATGTGTTTTTATCGCCAAGAAGTAAGCAGAGCCAGGAAGACCTGGTTTTGCATCTGGTCTCAAACACTTATTAGCTGTGTGACCTTGAGGTAGTCATTTCTCCTTCACTGGCCTTAGTTTCCTCCTCTGTAAAATGAGGGGGTTGGGCTCAATGGTCTTGGAGAATCCTTTGCAGTGGCAGAGCTATAAGTCAATGATGGATTCAGGGATTAATTATGACTTCCAAGGACTCTTGATGAAGCTGAGGGGACAGGGACTATAGAAATGAGGAGGTCCCATGATGCCCATGTGGGGCCTTATTTTGACTACACCTATTTGTTATAAAGAAGGGTTTGTCGATTTCAGGGTTGGAGGAAGCAGTAGTGATGGAAAAACACACAAACACCTTCATCAAACATTAAAAACCAAAAAGTCAAAGAAGGAAATCTACCTTCTCTCATCTCCATGGGATACTGGGCCAGCCCTGCTGGACCCCATCCCACCCCCTAGCCATGTCAACACTGCCTGCCCCTTCCACAAACACAGGCCCTCCACCTCCTTGACCTCTGAGGGATGAAATGAGTGTCCAATTTAGCAGCTCCAAGGTTATTGACCGGGGGACCTTGGGCTAATCCCTCAGTGTCCACAGTTGTAAAAGGAGCTAATTAGAATTGATGAGCTCTCTGACATGAAACAAAGCATTTCAGAGCCTCCAAAGCAGGCTCAAAGCATCTCTCAAGGACTACTGTCTTCATTTCCAGAGATGAAGTGATTTGCCCAGGGTCACACAATGAGTAACTGTGACAGGCAGAATTCCAGCCCAGGGCTGCTGCACACTGGACCTATAGGAAGTGGCAAGACTCTTCACCAGCAGGCCTTCTGACTTCCAGGGCAGTACAACAAACTGCATCATGGAAGGAAATTTCCTAGTTGGAGACTTCTTCTGGGAGCTACCCTGGGTCCTTGATTCTCCAAGTATCATATAACTCTGTGTGTGTGCATACACACACACATGCTCAAGTACTGGCAAATATACCGGCATGTTGAAACTCCCAGTATGGAAACTCCCTCTACCGAAGCAGATGGCCACACCCTTCTATAACTTACATCTTGGTCACTAAGAGGTCAAATAAATTGGCCAGGGTCACACATTGGAGGCAGGACTTGAACCCAAGTTTTTCTTCCCAATTCCCAGGAGATTTGCTTATAAATGCTGCCTCTCAAAAGACCTCACTCTTTGTCAAATATTGCAAAAGTTTTCCCTTTCCTCTTTCCTGACAACAGGAATGAGCTAGAAGAATAGGCCTGAGGCTTCCTTTTCTGCTGTCTTCCCCTCAGACTTGCACAATCTTAGATGAAGCCAGAGGGCTCCTCTACCCAAGGGTTAGGTACCCTAACTTCCTCCCACTGCATCCTGTGCCCAAGCTTGACCAGGGGAGGAAGTCAGGACATTCAGAGAAAGGATGAAAATGGGCAGGCCTAGCCACAGGGTCAGCCGACCAGCTATCTCTTTCCCTTCCTCCCCTTCCCAATCTTGTCTTAGCCATTGGAGGAGTTATCTGGCTTCCAGGCCTTCTCCAGGCTTAAGTTCCCAGGGTTACTGTAGTGCTAAAAAACCTTGGATTTGGAGTCAGAGACCCTGGTTGGAGGACTGGGGATGTGACTTCTCTGGGCCTCAGTTTCCTCATCTGTAATTTGAGGAGGGTAGCCCAGATTAGCTCTAAGGGCTCCTCCAGCTCACACTCCAGATCCTTTCCTGGCTCTGACACAATAAGCCACTATGTTTGCTGAGGTGCTTAGGCACCGGGGAAGGCCAAAACAGCAGCCTCTCCCAAAGGGCCACCTGCCTACCCTCATATGTCCTACCAGGCCAGCTCAAGTCCCACAGGATCCTACGTCTAGAACAGAAAAGAGTGCCAAAGACCAGGTAATCCAACCCCCTTGTTTTCTTGAGGAAAACTGAGGCCCAGAGAGGCAAAAGGACCTGCCCGGGCTTGGAAAAGACCTTCCTTCAGAGGTCAGCTAGTACTCTTTTTAAGAGGCCTGCCCAAGGTCTTCCACTCTGGAGGAGCCCCAGAAGCCATAACATAATCACTTCATTTCTCAGATGAGCAAACTGAGGACCAGAGGGGAGAAATGACTTGTCCCAAGTCAGACAAGCAGCAGGATTTGAACTCGGTTCCTCTTGACTCCAAAGTCAGAGCTGTTTCTGCTTGTTTCAATCACTTCTCAGAAACTTCCCAGCTAGTGGTCAGGCTGGGCTCTCCATGCATACAGTTTCAAAGTTATAAGACCTCCAGCACATTTCAGTTCAGCCAGTAGATGTTTGAGCATTTACAGCCCAAGAATTGCTGGGGGCAGAGGAGGGGGAGGCAGAGGAAAGGAGAAGGGTAGAAGAGAAAACCAAGGGCAGAAAGGGCCTAAGAGAAAGAAAGAGGGCCATGGTTCCCAGTCTGGAGGGCACCTCTTACCTGCCTGGTTCCTGAAGGCTCTTCCCAGTCTTTCTGTCTTTTCCTGTGGGCCCATAGTCCCAGGACTCCTCAGAGGCCCCAATGAAGTACTGTCGGACTTTGCCTGTAAGGGGGGCCTTCCAGGGAGCCTTGGAGCATGGCTTGACCTCGTAGAGTGCCTGCATGCCATCTGGAGAAGGGACACAACCGTGGGCAGGGGACAGGGCCCTTGAGCCCATGCATACCACAGCCCCTTGTCACTAGCAGGCCTTGTTCCAGCCACACTGGCATAGCCAAGGAAGTGTCCACCTTTGAATACTGGAAAGAGGCTTCTGACCCAGAATTGGGGAAAGTGTTTGCAGAAGAGATGGAGAAAATCACACCCTCTGATTTTGGCCTACTTTCCTTCCCCTCACTCTTTTCTGAACACTCTACATTCAGCCCAAATCATTCAACTGAAACTTTTCCCTCCCAAGTTACCGACAATGTCCCCATTCCCAAATCTGCCAGCCTCTTCTCTGTCTGCAGCCTTCCTGACCAATCAATGGCCTTGGACAATGTGCATCCACCTCTCCTCCTCCCTGACATCTTCTTCTGGTTCCCTGGCTCCTTTGCCAACTCCAGGTCATGCCCTCCAACCATGAACATCCTCCAAGGCCCTGCCCTGGCCCACCTCCTCTTCTCCCTCTGAACTGTCTTCCTCAGTGATCTCATCAGTTCCTAGCTCTGGTCTTTTATATCATCAACTGCTTTGGGGGCCTCTCAAATCGGATGGCACATAAGCATCTCCTCATCAACATGTGCAAAACAGAACTCATCATCTTTCCCCCAGAGCTTCCCTTCTTCCCAATTTTTCTCACTGATGTCAAGGTTGTAGCCACCCCCCAGACTCACAAGTTCCATTGCAAGCTTCCAAAGACCAAGTCTACTCATGTCACTTCCTTCCTCAATAAACTTCCACGGCTCCCTATTACCTTCAGAAGCAAAAAAAAAGCCTCTGTTTCACACCCAGACTTTTTTCCCTTCCTAGGCTTCCCACACTTTCCTCCCCTCTCTGTACTCCATGATCTGGTAACACTGGCCTCCCAGCTGTTTCACACACTCCTTACATGTTCCTCCATCTCCCAACTCTGGGCATTTGCACTGGCTGCTCCCACTCCTGGCTTCCTTCATCTCCAGTCCTACCTTCTGCAGGAATCCCCTCAGTTGCTAGTCTTCCCTTCTGAAATTACCTCCCATCTACTCTGTATGTATCTTGTATCTAATTATTTACAGATTTTCTCCCCCATTAAACTTCTCAAGAGCTTCTCATGAGCAGGGACTGTATTATTTCTTTTCTTTGTATCACCAGCACTTGGTACAGGCCTGGCACACAGTAGACACTTAATAGATGCTTGTTGACTGACTACCACCAGCCTAACTAGTACCCCAGAGGTCTGAATTCTCTCTGCTTACAGAAAGAAAACTATTAGCAGCAGCTGCTGCCCACTTGTTCCCACAGCATAGGTGCCCTGCCTTCCAGACTGTACTAATATAAGGTATTCTTATGCTGTTGCCAGGTACTATTGTCTTTCTCCCAGAATGCCACTGTACTTGCACACAGTACCCCCACAGATACCATAGAGCCCTCCTCTCCTTCTCCAAGCTATATTGTAGCATCTTCAGACTCTCTAGGTTTCTGAGACCCCTGTGTCGACAGCTCTGGCCCAAAGACTTTTCCTTCCCAAGCATCTCTGCAGAGGACTAGAAGCACCCAAACATCATACCTCTCAGGTGGCTGTTCACTTGACAGCTCAGTAGCCAAATGCCAGGGACCTGGGGCACCATCTCAGCAGTCACAAAGGTGGCTGGGAAGAGGGAAGCTACATCTGTGCGGTGACCCCGGATTGTCAGCATCTGCCCAGGGAAGAAGGCTGTGTGCACGTCCACTTCACTGCCCATGCCAAACAAGTGCCAGGCCACAAGCTCCCCAGCACACATGCTCAGCTCAGGCAGGTTCCCAAAGACAAAGCCATTGATTGCTACAAAAAGGACCAAAATCCCAGAACATTAGAGCTGAAAAGGACCACGGAGAACATCCAGACCAACCCTTGTTTCCTTCCAGATGAGGAATCTGAGGCCCAGGGAGGTAAGGTTACTTGTCTAAGGTCACACAGATGACAGAGTTGAATTTGAACCTAAGCACTCTGGCTCCAAATTTCGGGCTCTGCTCACCATTCCATACAACATCTCCCTGGGCAAAATTCCCCATTCCCTTCAGCACTTTGTACTTCCATCAAGCTGGACAGCAGTTTTAGGACTGGGGAAGGGGAAGGGGATAGGAGGGGGAAAGGGTCTTGTTAGGTAGGGATAAAGATCAGGTCTCTTAAGGATGGCAAGACAAAGGCTCAGACGACAACAACAAGTGTCTAACATTTGTATAGGGCTTTAAGGTTTGCAGAGAAATGATCAAAGTCTAAACTATCCTGAATGACATGAGGCGGGGGTAGGGCCATAACCTTTACCATCTCATCTCCAAAATGTGGGATGAGAGCTCAGAGACCCAGAAGGGATCACAGAGATTATTTAGTCCACTCCCTCATTTTACAGGGGAGGAAACTGAAGTCTAACAAAGATTAATGACTTGTTCAAGGTCACACATAGGATCTGACATCTAGGACTGAAAGGGACCTCAATCCAGCATGGAGCCAAGACTGGTAGAAAGTAAGAAGATCTGGGTTCTAGTCCCTGGACCTCTACTACTTTGCTAGGTAATTTGAGGTAAGTCATTCAGCCTCTTGGGGCCTCAGTTTCCTCACTTGTCAAATAGAGAAAATATCTTCGCACTAGTCACTTAACTTTTCCAGGCATCAGTCAGTCAACAAGCATTTATTAAGCCCCTAGCAGGTACACTTGTGAGGCACTGTCCTAAGTGCTGAGCATACAAAAGGAGGCAAATCCAGGTCCTGCCCTTAAGGAGCCTACAATCCAATGGGGGACCCAATAAGCAAATAAATACATACACACAAGCTATAGACAGAATAAATGGGAAATAATTCCCAGAGAGAAGGCACTGGAATGAAGAGGGGATGGGGAAGGCTTCCTGTAGGAGGTGGGATTTTAGTTGGAAGCCAGGGAGGCTTCAGAAAGCTAAAGAGAACAGGGAGAAGATTCTGGATTTGGAAGACAGCTGGAGAAAATGCCCAGAGCTGAGAGACAGAGGGTCTTGGTTGTGGAAGAGCCAGGAGGCTGGGGTCACAGGACCAAAGAGTGTACATCAGGGAGCAAGAAGACCAGGGGTGTAGGAGGGGACTGGGTTAAGCAAGGCTTTCAATGCCAAACAGAGTATCTTGGATTGGATCCTAGAGGCCATAGGGAGCCATTGGAGGTTACTGAGTGACATGGTCAGACCTGGGCTTCAGGAAAATCCCTTTGGTGGCTGAATGGAGGATGGATTAGAGTGGGGAAAAGACACGAGGCAAGCAGCACTCCTCAGCCCAAAGCAGGATATCGCAGTAGTTCAAACTGAGAAGTCAAGGGCCTGCACCAGGGTGGAGGCAGTGTCCAAGGAGAGAAAGGGGTGTGTTCAAGAGATCTTACAGAATTCAAATTGCCAGGCTTTCACAATAGTTTTGATATGGAGAGTGAGAGTGAGAATCCAGGATGACTCTTAGGTTGTGAGCCTGAGGGACTGAGAGCATGGGATGATAGGGGTGATGGGGGTGACAGGAGGGTTTGGGGAAAAGAGAATGAGTTTAGTTTTGGACATATGGAGTTTAAGATGTCTACTGGATTTCTATTCAAGATGTCCAAAAGACAACTGGAGATGAGGGATTGAGGCAGAATTTGAGAATCCTCAGCACAGAGGTTGTAATGAAATCCATGGGAGTCGATGAGATCACCATGAAATAGTATAGGAGAAGAGAAGGAGGCCTAGGACGGAAGCTTGGAGGGCAGTTATGATAAGGGCTCGTAATTTGGAGCAAAGGAGACAGAGGAGTCGCCTGAAAGGGCGCAGGAGGACCAGGCAGCACAAGAAAACGTAGACATGAGAGATCATCAAAGACAAGAGAGAGATTAATAATGTCCAAGGCTGCAGAGAGGTCAAGGAGGATGAGGACTGAGAAAAGGCCTTGGTTTGACAACGGAGAGATGGATGGTGACTTTGGAGAGTTACTGAGTGTGCTGATGAGATCTCAAGCCACCCTGGAGAGATTCAAGAAGAGAGGGAGAGGAAAGGAAATGGGGACACCTCTTACAGGGGACCTTCTCAGGTTTAGCCACAAAGAGGAGAGCTATAAGATGAGTAAGTGACAAAGTAGGGTCGAGCAAGGAGTTGGAGGGAGACGTGACTACGTTTGCAGATAGGAGGGAAACAGCCAACAGAGAGACGAAAGAGAAGTAAAAGGAGAGAGTGCGACTCTGTGGTCTCTTAGGTCCCTTCCAGTCTAGAGCTAGGACCCTAGGAAGCTCCATTCTACAGATGAGGAAACGAGCCCAGAGAGGTGAAGACACTTACTCAAGGTCACACAAGCAGTAAGGAAAACTTACAGAACTCCCAACCACACAACCCAAAAAAGTCCAGCTTAAAAAAGCAAGAGAAAAAGACAATGAGGGTGTGGAGAAATTCCTCAAAGTTCAATCTAACTTTCATCTTGCCCGTCCCAAGTCCACAATCCCTCTCTCCTGACAATCCTGAGCCATACTATGTCCCACCTACATCATGCCCCACCCTGGCCCATATCTCCTGCCAAGAGCCTGCCTGGGCACAACCTTACCTTCCCTCAGACAGAGAAGGAAGCATACTGGGGGGGACATACCTATAAGGTTTGGTAGCAGAAAGCCAATCTGGGCCTGGAGGGCCAGATCTAGGCTTAGAGACAGTCCAGTTCAGTGGAAAGAGCCCTGGTCTGGGACTTGAAGGATTTGGGCTGAAATTTGGGCTGAAATCTCACCCCTGAGGCCTGCTACCTCTCTGACCATGGACAAACTTCTTTCACTCCCTGGGCCTCAGCTTTCTCCTCCATAAAATGAAAGGGTTGGACTGACTGGACTGCAGTCTCTTCTCACTTTCTACATTCATTTTAAATGGGTAACAAAAAGTAATAGCTATAGGAATATTGTCTCTTGTAAACTGTGATGTCCTCAAGGCAAAGCAAGTCTCACATCTCTGTTCCTCCCCTCCTTTGACCAAATCTGCAGGTGCACGTGTGTGTCAGTAAGCACATATACACACATGCACACACATGCACATGTGTATGTGTGTACACACACTATACAGGCTGAGTTTTGTCTGTCTCCCTGGGGCTTCCCCTGAAGCTGACAGTGGACACTGGGGAAGACAGGGGTGGGGTGAGCAAAAGGGGAAACAGAGGGCAAGGCCTGCAGCCTCCCCTCTAATGAGAAACACGCCATTGTAGGGTCTGGCCAGGAACAGGAAAAGGCAACCCTTGGCAGGGGGTGCAGGGAGAACACTGGGACCCAGTCCCAGTCTTTCCTCCAGGAGCAAGTACACCATGCTTAGTTTGGCCCCAGGCTTCTTACCCTCCCTCTCCACCACATACTCTTCGATTCTGTGACCCTGGCCTCCTGCCTGCTCCACCAACAAGCCTTCTATCTCAGCTCTGGGCATTCTCACTGTCTATCCCCCAGATCTGGAATGCTCCCCCCACCTCTGCTCCAACTAGTGACCTCCCTGGCTTCCTCTAAGTCCCAACTAATATCCCATCTTCTCCAGGCCACCTTCCCGAATGGTTTCCCTCTGTTCAGCATTTCTTATTGATCCTGTACAGTTTGCTCTCTATGTGTTTGTTTCCATGCTGTCCACCCCGTTCAATTAGGAGCTCCTTGAAGGCAGGGGCTGTTTTTTGCCTCTTTTTATATCCTCCAGCCTTAGCACAGAGCCTAGCATACAGTAGGTACTCAATGCATGCTTGTTCTATTTTTCTATCTCAAGGGCCACAGAGCACATGCTCAATAAAGTTTGTTGACTGATTCCTTCCAGCTCGGACATTTTATGAAATTGGGGAAAGGCTCATTCCTCACCCACATAGATAGACTTTCTACAGGCAGGTTCTGATGATCTGCCTACTGGGCTGTGGAGGCCACAGACTCTTTGCCCACCTACAGTGCCTTTGCTCAGCACTGGGCACCGATGGCCAGAGATGCCACCTCTTATCAGGCTGGTGGGGTCCAGAGACTGCGTCGCGATCAGTTCAAGGAGAAGGGGTAGCATAAGCACTAGGTCTGGAGCCCCCCTCTGCCCCACCTCTGCTTAGCGGGCTCACCATGCATCTTGTTACTTTCCTGGAAAGCCTCATCCTCTTTGTCCACTGAGGAAGGGTCTGAACAGAAGGAGGCGATGTTTTCATCCAAGTGCCAGCTCAAATTCTCATCCACCACGCTGAAGAGGAGGAAGAAATCTTGATCCACATCCCGTCGCCTGGGAGGAGAGCTTCCCGTCAGGGTTCCTGAAGGCAGAAATGGAAAGGGCCATTAGGAGCCCCAAGGGCTAAATGACAAAGGGACAGTAGGGGAAACTGAGGAAACATCCCATAAGGAAAGAATGAGAAGATAGCAGGCCTAGGAGGCTTGGCCAATGGCAGGAAGAATGCCTAACCTTCTGATATGGGGCTTCGTTAGAACTGAATTAGCCTACTCTGTACCCATCCTGCCCCAGACCCTGGCCACATCCTGATCCCAGACAAACCCTACCCTGACCACAGTCCCACCCCTAATCACACTCCTAACTCTGATCACATATGTAGCCAGGCCATACACTCCCCTGGCCAAGCTCCTAATCTCACCATACCCCTAACATCCGTCCCCCAAACCAGCCACAACCCAAAAAATCCCTACCCCAACCAAGGCCAAACCCTGACCAGCCCCCACCCTGGCCACGCCCACACATATACCACTATGAGCTTTACCCGGGAAGTGAGGAGGAATAGGAGACATGGAGGAGGACACTTCCTGACTCAGACAGTCAGTAACTTTGACACTGAGAATCTTCATCCCCCAGTCTCTTCCTGTTGTCTGGGCCCAACATGTCAGGCAGCTCTATAGCACAGCTGGGAACATCAGACTTCCCATGGGGAAACACAAAAATGTGCAGGGAAAGCCACCTCACAGCTACCTTGTCCTACCATGAAAAGACCTCGGCTGGTTCTCCTGCCTACTTGCAGTCCAGCCAGAGGAGAGGCTCCCAGATGCCTGGGCTCTCTGTGTTTGATCTACTGCCTAAAAGTAGCCTCAGAGTAGGGGAGAAGCTGGTGGCCTCCTGGGGGCTCTTGGTGGCAGATGTCAATATCCCCATCCCAATAACTGGCAAAAATAGCAGACCCCATCCTTCCCTTGTTAGGAGACTCTACCTCTTTTGCAGGTGATGAGGGGCCCAATGAGGCCAGAGGCAATGTCTCGGGGAGCATCCACGTGGGAGTGGTAGATCCAGGTGAGGCAAGCAGGGTCAGCATGGGTGGGTGCATGACCCTCAGTGATAGTCCAGTTATAGGTGTGACTCCCCCCTGGGGGAACAGTATCATCTGCTTTCAGCCTCCCAGAGGTGCCATCTGGGTACAGGGAACCTGGTAAACAGAATAAATATAGGTATCCTCCTCACCTCCATTACTCAGCATGAGGTTGGTGACGGGAAGTTTAGTCTGGGAAGCAAGACACCCAAGTCACTGGTTCTGGTGCTGGGTTTGGGGAAGGGGAGACTCTGGGATCTAGGAGGCACTAACCTGAGGGAGGTTCTATCCTATCCTATGCCTCAGTTCCCCCAGGTGAGAAGGGTTTTACCTAGCAGCCAAATACCAAGAGCTCCTAAGGCCCAAGATGCTAAGAAAACAGGTCAGTCTTTACATTAGTAGTGGAGAGAATGCTGGATGAGGAGTCAATAAACCCAAATGGAATTAGGGCCTTGCCGCTTACCTCCTGCAGGCAATCTGGGTAATCTTGGACAAGTCACCTCTCTGCCCATCTCCAGCCTGAGGGAAACTTGGACTCTGCCCTTGGCTCCTCAGGTCTGCTGGGAGCCTCTGCCTTACCCTGCCAGGGCCTAGGCCTCCCTGACACGAAACAGCAATCTTCTAGTGGGTACCCTTTGCCCTCTACTTCCCAGAATACCTTTAAGGGTTCAGTTCCCCAATTAGAATCCAAGTTCCCTGAGGCCAGGGACCATCTGGGGATTGTGTTTGTATCTCAGTACTCGGCACAGGACTAGCATAGGTTTCCTTTGTGACCCGAGGTATTTTTCAGGTTTCATAAAGTTATTTTCTCCCTCCCTCCATTCCTCCCTCCCTTCCTATCTCATTTCCACCCCCTCCCTCTTGGCCCCCCTCCCTCCCTCTGTCTCTCACTCTCAATGGTTTCTCATTGATAAAATTAGGGAGCCAGCCCAAATGAGGCACACATAAAGCCTCTTCCCCAGCACAAAATCCTTGGATCTCTGTGAGATGACAGATTGAAAAGCCCAGTACCAGACTCATGGCCACCTCTCCCAGATGGTGCCAGCATTGGCCTGGGTCTGAGTCCCTTCCCTTTCTCAGGCCTGCTCTCTGGGGTTACCTCAAGGTATAACCTAAAGAGCCCTGAATAGGGAGTAAGAAGGTCTTTGCTCAATACTCAGTTCTGCTACTACTTTACTGTGTGACTTCAGGCCAGTCCACACTGGGCCTCAGTTTCTTTTTATGTAAAATAAACATGTTGGAAATCTAAAGTCCCCTTTGGCATTCAAACTCTGTGAACAGCACTTCCAGATTTTCCAAGCCCTCCCCCACCTGACCCTTCAATGTAAGCCAAACATAATTATTAGCCCTATTTTACAGAGGGGGCCACGGAAGCCCAGAAAATTCAAGGAAGTGCCCATTTTGGCAGTAGAGCTGGGCCTTGATTTGAGGTCTCCTGACTATCGGCCTGGAATAACCCTCCAGAGGCCCCTCCAAACTCCCTCAGATCAGGAAAGGGACCTGGCCCAGGGAGGAGAGGGCATGCCGGCTGACCTTCGGAGTCTTTCAGGTAGAAGACACCATGGGGGTGAATTGTGTAGGGGCGTCTGGCAAAGTTCTTCAGGTAAACCAGGATAATGTCCCCCACTTCACCCCTTAGCACAGGACCCAGGAAGCCCAACCAGGCCAGCTGGGGCACCTCTGTCGTATAGGAACTGTCTGAGTATTCTTTATAGACAGTCTTATGGTAGATGCTGCCAATTCGGTCCTTGCTGGGCTCCAGGAAACTAGCAGCCACCCTGGGGGAGACAGAGAAGAAGCTGAAAAGCAGTCACAACTTGTCCCTCCTGATTGCTAGCGAGGCCAGCACAGTCTACAGATGCCTTCTTAGGAGCATTTTTTTAAAAAGAAAAACGAAAATCATCTGAATGCAGATCGAAGAATGTGATTTGCTCTCTTGTTTTGTTTTGTTTTGTATTTCTTTCTTGTGGTTTCTCCCATTCATTCTAATTCTTCTGTACATCATGACTAATGTGAAAATATGTTTAATAAGAATGTATATGAGAGCCTATATCAGATTGTATGCCATCTTGTGGAAGCGGGAAGGGAGAGAGGCAGAGAAAATTTAAAACTTACGGAAGTAAGTGTTGCAAACTAAAAATGAATTAGTTAATGTATTAACAAAAAGAAAGAAAGAAAATCAGTTCACAAAAGAGCAGGGAAAACAAACTGGTTATTTTTTCCCATCCATGTTCTCCAACCTCTATCTATCTCCCCACGAATGCCAGATCAAGGATCCCTGCTCTAGCATCTCAGGGTTAGCAAATGACTGTTCTCACAGTAATCCGTAATCAAATGACTGTTCTCACAGTAATCACATCTATCATTATGCCCATTTAACAGTGAGCACACTGAGTCTTAGGCACACAGAGCTGAAAAGAACAGCTAGTCTAACCCCCTCATTTTACATAGGAGGAAACTGAGGCCTGGAAGAAGGTGACTTGTCCAAGGCCACAAGATCTTAGATCTAGAGCTGGAATGGACGTCAGAGGTCGATTAGTCCAACCTCCTCATTTTACAGAGGGAGAAACTGAGGTCCAGAGGAGGGGCCATAGATCACATACTTAATACATAAAAGAGCTGGGATTTGAACTCAGGTCTTCTGCCTTCACTGCCAGCCCTCTTTGGCTATACCAAGCTAGTCATTAGTGCGGTCTGAGGCAGGAGAGAGGCTGAGGTGATCTTTCAAGGCCTGTTCCAACCCAGGGAGTCTGGGATTCCAAACCTGGGCTGAAGAGGGAGAAGGCATTTTTTGGAAAGGCTGGGCTGCAGCCTGATCTCTGTACCAGTTTTCTGGTTTACGGGAAGTTGCATAAAGAACAGCTTTGGAAAGTTGGCTCCCAAGTTCAGAGACACTGGAGTTCTAAAGTGAGTCTTTATGGGGAAAGACAAGCAGGGTTAGGGAGTCTGAAGTTAGGCTGTGAACTTGAGCAAGACACTTATCTGAGCTCCAGGCTTCACATCTGCAAAATGGGTATAATATCATCTGCAAAACACTTCTCATGAGGCTGTTGTACAGAAAACATATTCTAGATTGTAAAATGATGAAGAAAAGTGAGCACCTGTGATTCCTCACTCCAGGCAGTCATGGAGGGGGAAACTGAGGCAAACATGGTGAAGTTACTTGCCCAGAGTCACACAAGTAGCAAGTGTCTGAGGTCAGAATTGAACTCAGATCTCCTTGATTCCAGGCCCAGCTTTCTATTCGCTGTGCCACCTAACTGCCCCTTTGTAAACCTTCATGTCCTCTAGATATAGAAATTATTGTTACCATACTAGAGTCCTAGAAGGGATGGTAGGATAATAGAATACTAATTTGGAGTCAAGGGACTTCATTTTCAATCTTAATTTTGTGGTTCACTAAGACTTACCTTGGCTAGGTAAGTTGCTCCTCTTCAAGACTCAGTGTCCTCATTTGTAAAATGAGTGGGCTATACTAGAATATATCTAAGGTGTTCAATCCCATTCCTAGCAGGCCACTCTCTGACACAGAGGAGAAGCCAGAACACCTAGCACTCTTCACCTCCTAGCACATGCCCCCACCGCTCTCCAATCCTACCCAAGGTAGAACCTACTTGTCATCTTCTACTGACTTGTTTCCACTGATGATGTTTCTCCCCTTTGGCAAGTAGTTCCAGTATACTTCTCGGATGCCCAGGTAGTATTCCCGGATAGCCCCCTGAGCTGGATAAGGCCACAGGGCCAGGATGGAGAGCAGGGCCCCCAGAAACCACAATTGGCCCATGACCTGCGTAGCTCTGGCAGGTAACGTAGAGGTAGCTGCTGCCCTGCAAGAGAGACACCGAAGAAGCCTTGAGTCTATGTAGTCAGAGAGGCTGCCAAGGAGGAATGCAGTAGCAACCTAGGCCCAGGGCTATGGAAGGAAAGGGAAAGACGAGCCAGATGGCAGGACAGCAAGGTCATGGGGCAGCCTTTCCCAGGATACACTGCTCCATACCTTTAAGATGTGCTCGTCTAATCCCTCTCATTTTATAGAAAAGTCAAAACAGCTTGAAATAACCTAGAACTGCATGAAGACTTGGGGAACACTCTGTGTTGCTCCACTTGAAACCAAGGACTGGGCACCTCTGGATAGTGCCAATTCCAGCTTGTCTCTCCGTGTGGTACAGTGAGGGGAAACGTTCTCTGCTAGGCAATGGGACAAAGACAAAAATGAACCATCACTAGATGCTAGATTGCCAGCCTCATCTTTCTCCTCTTCTTAATAATATTTGGCTTGGGATCCACTAAGACAACCAGCCTCTTATGACTACCTAACTGGCTCACTCTAATGAGAGCCCAAAAACTCATGGAAGAGTGGGCTAACTTTGGGGATCCCAATGGATTTGTGAAATTCACGAAGATTAGGGGACTTGACCTTTACCAGGACTCTTAAATGAAAAGAGGGGAGTAAGAGTCCGACTCTGCCTCTGTCTCAGTCTGGGGCCTGGAAAATGGGACTGAGAAGTGCCCTGGGGAGCCAGTGGTGAAGTGAGGGAAGCTAACAGGAAGAGACACCCAATCTGCATGAGCCCCAGCTTCCCAGCGGCTGAGACTGCAGCCAGCTGCCACCACACCTGGCAATTGATAGAGTTTTTAATTGCATATTCAGTTCATTAATCCTTTATTTTTCTATGTTATTAATGAAGAAACAGAAGAGCGAAAAGCATTCTGATGCTTTTATGGAGGATGGGAAAGAGCAGAGAACTTTCTCCCCAACTGCATTATGTGAGAAGGAACGTGCTAAAGTCAAATACCATGTATTAACCACTTCCTGTAGGTCAGTGTCCAGGAAAGACAGAAACATTGTCCCTGCCCTCAAGTAACTGGGACACAACATGGAGAACGATTTGAAATAAGCTATGTATATAGAGGGGAGGAAAACAAGGATTTTTAAGCACCTTCTATGGGCTTTACAAATCTGATCTCATTTGATTCTCACAATAACCCTGAGAGGCAAGTGATCCCCATTTGATAGTTGGGGAAACTGAGGCAGACAAAAGTGAAGTGACTTGCCCAGGAGCACGCAGCTGGGAAGTGTCTGAGGTCGTGCTTGCACTCAGGTCTTCCTGACTCCAGAGCCAGTATTCTAGTCATGGTTCTACTGTGCTGCCTCAACATACCAAGGAGACAGAAGGCCCAAGTGATTTGCCCTGCTCCTTCTGGGTTATCCAAAGCCCTCAGGAGCACTGTACCTGCCTGCCTTTCCTGTTTTCCTTTCCCAGAGGACAAGAGTGCTGCTGTTTCCCACTGTGGGCCTCAGTCTACCCCTCTGCAAAAGGAGAAACTAAGCTCAAAGAATCATGAAATTTCAAGTCGGTCAACTAATCCAACTTGTACCTGAACAAGGATCCCTCTGGAACATCTCACCACCTTGCTATTAGACCTCTAGTCACAGGGAACTCACTACCATCCAAGGCAGACCATTCCATTTCTAGATGAAGGATTCTTTTAACCACTATGAGTTCAACAATGAGGATGAACTACAGCACTAATGCTCTATGTGTGACCCTGGACAAGTCCTTTCCCTTCCACTGGGCCTCAGTTTTCCTCCTCTGTAAAATGAGAGAGCTGGACCAGGTAGCCTCCAAGGGCCCCCTTTAGAGGCCTAGAAACTCACCCCAACAAGTAGCTCAGCCCAGGCTTGCCTGGCAGAAGTGTGTTGTAATATACCCAATATTCCCACCTTTCCCACTAGGCAATCTGTGGGCCAGAAGAGCGGTTTACAACTTCTTTCCAATGATTTAGATGAACAGTTCTGATACATCATGGCCCAGGAAAGGCCCGATGTCAGAATTCCAAGATGTCAGCTGGAAGGGGATGAGTCTGATCCCACTTTACATAGAGGGAAACTGAGAACCAGAGAGGATAATTGACTTGGCTTCTTCCTCTCCTCCCCAGATTGTGATAAAACCAAATTAGATGATGCCAAAATTCTGATTTGGTCTTCTCTGTTGCCTTTAAGACCCTTAGGGGATTTTTGGACCCATTTTACAGACCTTATTCCAAGTCAGAGGCAACTTTCAATCCCCAGATCAGTGGGAAAGCCTAACCCACCTCTCACAGTGGAGCTAAGCAGTCACCCCCCAGAAACACAGACAGAAGAAGGAATATACAAGAGCACCTGCCCCCCACACACACACAGAACCCTGGCAAGTTCCCTATGAGAGGTCACTGGACCAGAACAGGATTTTGAGAGTTTTCCAAAGATCTATGCATGGCCCCTCTGTCCCCTCTCCTTTGACCACCTCATCCACTCCCATGGCCTCAATAGCTGCATTTACACAATTTAAATGCTGGCTCATTTGAAGTTCATTCAATCCATATTAATCACACAATCAAGCTTCTGGTAGCTGTTTTCTCCAAACTCCCAAGACACACTCTTTCCTTCCTCAATGAATTCAAGGCCTTGCTCAGTCTTTCTCTCTTCCCCAACTCCTGCCCTCCTATCAAGGAACATTAGCATATATATTGATATACCTCCAAATGATCCTTCCAAGTCCCTTCCTCTCCCCTGATATTGCTACCACTGTGGTCTGTCCTCCTCACCTCCCGCCTGGACAATTGCCATAGCTATTGAGGGATCTCTGTCTGCCTCAAACCTCTCCCCAGTCCAATCCAGCCTCAGCTGAGCTGCCAACACAGCTTGCTTATACACAGGTCCGACCAGGACCCTCTTGCTGGTCTTGGAACACTACCCTTCATCTCCCAACTACATGAATTTTCATTGGCTATCCCCAATGATTTCTCATGTCTTCCTTAACTTTCTTGGCTTCGATAAAGTCCCCCCTCTACAGGAAACCTTTTCCAATCAGTCTTCTTTAGTATTAGGGCCTCCCCTCTTAGATTAACTCCAGTATAGCCTGTACCTATCTCATTTGTACATAGTTGTGTGCATTCTATATCCTCCACTGGACTGCTAGGCACAAAGTAGGACCTTAATAAATGCTTGTCAACTGACTCAAACACCCTAACTTCCTGCTTCCTCACTTACCTCCACCCCACCTCAGCTATACTCAGAGATGGCCATACTCTTGACCTTGCCATCACCCACAAAGAGACCACTTTCATAATCATGAGCTTGGACATTCCTTTATCTGATCAGAATCTGTTGGTATTCCACTTCTCCCTCTGCCTTGTAACCCCTCACTCAGCTTCATTCTCACCATGACCCTCTAGCCCTCAATTTCTTCCCAGGCCATCATTTCTGCAATGATTACACTCTCCACCCCCCCTTCTCCTTCTTGAAGCCTTGGTGAATCCGTTGAAATCTACACTGTCCTATTCTTCTATTTTTTTTCAATCGTATTTTTAGTTTCAAATTCTTTCCCATTCAGCTCTCCTTCTCCTATTGATTGATAAAGCAAGGAAAGCCAGTCTTTATAGTCAGAAATTTACAGATATTTAGTCAAGCAAAAGCAATTCCCACATTAGCCATGTGCAAAATAATGCACGCTACAATTTGTACCCCAAGTTCATCACCCTTCCATCAGGAAGTGGGGAAACTGTCTCATCATCAGTCCTCTGGTACCACCATGTCAGCCAAAGTTCTTTGAATTTATACTATTATGGTTGCTGGATAAATGATTTTGCTTCAGCTCACTTCACTTTGCATGAGATCATGTGTCTTCCCAAGCTTTTCTGAAACCATTCTTTACTTATGGAACAATAGTACTCCATTACATTCATACACTACAACTTGTTCAGTCATTCCCCAATTGATGAGCACCCCCTCAATTTCCAGTTCTTGGCCACCACAAAAAGAACTGCTAGATATATTTTTGTACATGTGGAAGATTGTCCTCCTTCTCTGATACAGGTCGAGTATTACATGATCAAAGAATCTGCAAGGTTCAATAACTTTGGAGGCATAATTTACAACAATTGTGTCAGACTCAAAGGTTACACATTGACTTGAAAAGCCACAAAGTAACAAGAGCTAGGTTATTTTGTGCTTTTATTTATTTTGTTAATCTTTTCCCAAAGCCATTTTAATCTGGCTGGGCAGCCTGCAGGCCTTGAGTTTGACAGCTCTCTCCTGGAGCCCCTGGCCTCCTTGTCCTATGGCCAATCTTGACCCGCTCAGCCTCAGTCTTGGCTCACTCCCCCTCCTCATTCCTCATTTCCTCTCATGCCCCTCCTGTGCTGTTGAACAAAACTGGTGAAAACTGTGAAACCCTTCTCACTTGGCCCTCCACAAATTTCTGTTACTTAACTTCATCTGGGCCCTCGCTGTAACATGGCAATCACACCCTAATCAAGTCGCTATCTCACCACCACATTTTTCTTGAACTTTTTCATCCCTTCTCAAGTCTTCTATGATTCCTCCTCCAGCTGAGAACCTTGCCTCCTACCTACAGATAAAATGGAGTCTGTTCCCAGAGGGCTCCCTCATCTCCCATCCCCCTCATCTCAAATCACTGTCATGCCTCCCAACACGATCTCCTTCACCTTTTCACCTCCCATCCTGTTTTACACTCTGAGGTGTCCTTGCAATGCCAAATCCCTCTACATGAACAAGTAATCTCATTCTAGCCTCGCTTTTTCCAACAAACTACCTCCCCTATATCATCCTGACTCTTACTAACCCTCAAGCTCTCTAAAAGTTCCTTCCCTTCCTGCCCACTAATAAACCCTTGGCTCTCTCATCTTCAAAAAGCCCTCTTCCATCCATCCAGCCCCTCTCAGTCTCATCATATACCTCTCCTCCCTTTTCTGGCTAAAATCCTTGAGAAGGCCTTCTACAATCAATGCCTCTACTTCCTTTCCCCTTATTCTCTTCTTTTCTGACCTCTTCATTCAACTGAAAAGGCTGTCTCCAAAATCACTCCCTTCCTCACTTCCCTGTTACTGTTTATGGCATCACCATCATCCCAGACACTGAGGCTCTTGGGGAACCTGAGGCCTGGAGGCCACATTTGGCTCTCTAGGTCCTCAAGTGTAGCCTTTTGACTGAATCCAAACTTCACAGACCAAATCCCCTCTGGGTCCTCAAGTGCAGCCCTCGGACTGAATCCAAACTTCACAGAACAAATCTTCTCTAGGTACCCCCTTAATAAAAGGATTTGTTCTGTCAAACCTGGACTCAGTCAAAGGTTGTATACACCCAAGTGTATAATAGGTTCTGATAATTCTTCTAATTGCAGTGTAATTTTCCCTGGTTCAGCTGCTATTCAGTAGACTGGATTTTCTGTCCTCTTCTTTTTTCTTCTGATTGGACAAAGGTTTGTCAATTTTGTTCACCTTTCCAAAGAACCAACTTTTACTTTTGTTTAGCATTTCTATATTTCTGAATGTCACTGTCCTCCATTCTATTCCTTGAACAAGGTACTATCTCCCAGTCTGGTGCTTTTTCACTGGTTCTCTGTCCCTTCTCCCTGGAATATTGCCCGCAGGCTTCTTTTATATCCCAGCTCAAATCCCACCTCTGCAAAAGATTTATGCAGGGGTGGGGAATTTGGAGCTTTGAGGTCACCTGTGCTAGGTTCTCAAGTGTGGCCTGAATCCTAACTTCACAGACCAAATCCCCTTAATAAAAGAATTTGTTCTGTACAACTTGGACTCAGTCAAAAGGCCACACCCAAGGACCTAGAAGGTTGCATGTGGCATCAAGGCCCTGCTCTAAACTAAGGTATCCTCCTTGACTCCTCACTCACATCCTCTTTTCCAATGTATTGCCAAGTCCTACCATGTCTAACTTTGGAGCATCCCTCCAATACACCAGTTTCTCTCCTCTGACATGGTCTTTCCCTCCCTAGGCCTCAGTTTCCTCCTCTATAAAAATAAAAGGATTGGACTAAGTAGTCTCAGAGGTCCCTCCTAACTTTCAGATCTTAGGTGTGACCTAGGATGAGTTATTTCCCCTCCATGGGCCTCAGTTTCTTCCTCTGTAAGATGGGAGTTGGACTAGTTGACCTCTGAAGTTCCAAGCCTATGGTACTATGAGTCTGTATAACATTGTACATTACAATTATATGATATCACAAGAACAACAACACTACCTGATACAATTTGAAACCACCACAAGACTGAACTGGGACAGGGAGGCTAAAGTTTAAAGCATTAATTTAATTTCCAGGCCCAGGTACAAAAGTCTGCTTACCAGGAGTGGGGAGCTTCTGGCCAAGACTCCAACATGGCCAACCCAGAGGCAGGGAAGCTGCACTCAACTGATTCAATGCTGCATCCTTGCTGAATAAGTAGACTTCTTTTTTTTTCTTTTTGACAGATGGGTATGTCTGTCTGATTTTGTCCCAGTCCTAAACCTAAACTTGGGCTGATCTGAGTCAGGCCTGGCTGGCTTCATGGATTGATTGATTGTCCCCATTCTATAGTATCATCTTCTTCTTCATGATGAAAATAGCATGTATCTAGCAGCTCCTATGTGCCAAGAGCTTTACAATTATTAGTTCATTTTAGTATAAGCTCCATGAAGGCAGGATTCATATCATACCTAAGTTGTACAGGCTCTAAAGAAATGTTTATTGAACAAATGGAGGAATTAGGCACAGTTATGTTCAAAGGCAGATACAAAATAATTCAGGTGTGTACTGACTGCAGAGGAAGGAAGAAAAGAAAAGGAAGAAGGGAAAGAGCACATGTGACCTTGGGAAGGTTCCTCACTTCTCCATGATCTGTGAAATAAGAGGCGTGGTCCAATTGGGTCCCCACACCCCACCACATGCTCTGCAAATAACAAGGGCTGGACAAACATGAGGAAATGGACCAGATGATCTCTACATGTCTGGGAGTCTAGGAATGAGGGAGTAAAGAGAAGGGAGAAGCCCAGGACAGGAAGTACAACAGGAAGAGGGGAAGAGGTCAAGAGTTTACCCCTCTGCCAGAGGACATGGGAAAAGTGGCTCTAGGTTGGGTGGACTTGGCAAAGTCTCAGGCTCAGACTGGTAGGGAGACTTTGCTCCACCTTGGGAAACTAGCATCCTGTCCAAAGAAGCTATATACAACAGGTGAGAGTCTGCATGTTGTTCTTTTCAGGTCAAAGTATAAAAACACTGCACTTCCGTCTCCTTCACCTGGAGCTAAGCAGGCTAAGCCAAGAGAAAGGACCAGTTCAGGAGCTCCCTTTCTAAAACACAAGAGCTAATACTTATTGGGGGGATCCTGCATGCCAGGTCCTTCCTATCCACTCCCAAAATGTATTTCATGCCTGGACAATGGTGCTATGCTTGGCCTCCCTTGTCCCATTCCAGCCCAACCATCTTCCATTCAGCTGCTAAATGGATTTTCCTAAAGCTCAGATTTGAACTCAGTAAATTTCAATGACTCCCTATTACCTCCAGGACCAATGAAAATATCTTCTGTTTGGTGTTCAAAGCTCTTCACAACCTGGATCCTTTCTAACTTTCCAATCTTCCATTTGATGTCCCTCCATGAACTCTATGATTCAGCTACAACAGCCTACATGCAGTTCTTCAAACATGATGCCCCATCTCCAGCCTCCCTTCCTTTGTACTCACTGTCCCTCATGTCTGGAATGCTCTCTCCCTCCTCACCTTTTCCTTCTGTCTTCCCTGGCTTCCTTCATGACTCAACTCAAATTCCAATATAGACTGTTAGATATGGGAGGGACCTTGCAGCACAGAATATTAGAAGTGGAGGGGCCTCAGGACAGAGAATGTCACAGCTGGGAGAAAGCTTAAAACACAGAATGTCAAAACTGAAAGGTACCTTAGAACAGAGAATATAAGAGCTGATCATGTTTTCAGGATGCCAGAAGTCCTAGCAGAGAAGGCCGTTAGTAGTCACAAAGTCAGAGCTGGGAGGGACCTTAGACCATAGAACAAGAGAGTTTTAAAACACTGTGATAATCATAGAGCTAGAAAAGACTTTGCAGATCAGGAAACTGAGACTCACCATGTGGAAATGGGTTTACCAGGGCCAGAGAGCTAGTATTATGAACTAGGATCTTCTGGACTCCATAACCTAAATTCTATCCACTAACCAGGGATAGGGAATCTGTGGCCTTCAAGGTTCTCAAGGGTAGCATTTTGACGGAGTCCAGATTTTACAGAACAAATCCTTTTATTAAGGGGATTTGTTCTGTGAAGTTGGGATTCCATCAAAAGGGCTGCCCTTGAGGACCTAGAGGGCCACATATAGCCTGGAGGTCGCAGGTTCCCCACACCAGTGACCATACCCTATCGCTTAGTACAGATGGCAGAGGAAATTGAGCCCCAGAGACTGGCTCATAGGGCCCTTTGTGCCTGGCTTCATGCAACACACTTTGGCTGCCAGTAGCATCCCAACCCAGGTCTTGGCCTACCAAACCAGACTGACTCTTGGCAGTCCCTGGACTGTCTGTGCCATGACTGGCTCACTCATTGTGGAAGTGTTCAAAGTGAGCTCTTCAGAAGCCACTCCATATCGTCACATTACCAGTTTTAAAACCACATCAAAGTAGAACTCTGACACTGGGCTGTTTGGGGTTTTTTAAAATAGTTTAAGTGGTTATACTACACTCTTTCACACTCACTACCTCATTTCCCTCTGGGAGTGGTGTTGGGGGGGGAGGTAGAGCAGGACTGGGAGTTCCCAGGAAAAGTTCAAGCTCAAAGACCAGTGAAAATAGCACTTTCCAGCTCCCTGGCCTTGAAGACTTTGGCTGAGGGAGAAACTGAGGCCGAGGGAGGGGAAGTTAATGTGGAGGTTTCAGTTCAGTATCTGAGGAGCTCCTCAAACTTTGATTCCCAGCTCTGATCTCAGGCAAGTGACTTCACCACCTCAGCCTTAGTTTCCTGACCCCTAAGGTCAGCTCTAAATTTCTGGGGCCTATAAAGTCACACGGGTCGCAAGAGAAACCAAATTTCTACCCAGATCTCAGCCAATGAGGTTTGTTTGGGTTTTTTTCATTGCCACAACATGAAGAAGGAAATTGAGGTCCCAGAAAGGGGAAAGTAACTTGCTTGAACTTGAAGGGTTGTTAAGAGGTAGGGCCCAACAGCGACAGTCTCCAAATTGAATGCTTGAGTTTGCCCTGCGGGGGCCATCTGATCCAAGCCCTTTATTTTAATGAGGAGGAAACTGAGGCCCAGAGACAGAAAGGGTCTTGCCCAAGCATACAGAGTGGGCAAGAATGTGCACCCAGATCCTCAGGCTCTCCCCACTGAACCCCTGCCACTGTGCCCTCTGGGTCCCAGCAACTTGGATCTTGTTTGCCTTCTGGGGGAGAGGGGAAGGGGGAAGGGGAAAAGGAAGGGGAACAGAAAGGGAGAGAGAAGAAGGGGCTTACCTGGCCTCCTGGGCCCAGCCCACGGCAGCCTGGGCAAGGTCACGGGGGTCTCGGAGGGAGCCTAGGGCTTATCCCTGGGCCCAGGCCCAGCCCCTTCCCCGGCCCAGCCTTTGGGATTGGCCCAAGCTGGGCCCAGATCCTGACTCGATCTCCCAGAAGCCCGGGCCGGGGCCGGGGCCGGGGCCCAGGGGCGGGGCCAGGGACCGGGGGGCGGGGTTCAGGGGCGGGAGCGGGGCGTCTTTGTTATCTGGGCCAGAGGAAGGGGTTAGGGAGGAGAGGAGAGGAGCCGCAGCTCAGGCCTGCTGCCCCATCCTAGGCCCTCTCCCTTAGGCATCAGCCAGCAGGGGAAACAGGCGCCATGGGTGCCCACCCTCTGTAGGGAGGTCCTGTCTCTTGCTCTGCTGCATGAGACACGGGATGGGGTGAGAAGGACCTAAGGACAGGGAATGGCAGAGTGGGGAGGGCCCTTAGAACACAGGATGTCAGAGCTGGGAGGGGTCTTGGAATACGGAATGTCAGAGCTTCAGGAGGGGCCTCAGAACAGGAATGTTATAATTGGTGGAGACCTTAAAACAGAAAATGTCAGGGTTGGGAAGGGCCTTAGAATATGGCACATTAGCACTGGGAAGGAACTGCAGTGTCAGAATTAGAGAACCCTTAGAACACAAAACAGCAGAACTGGAAGGGAAGCTTACAATCCTAATGCTGGAAGGGAGTAAGACATCATCTATTCTAATCCCTTCGTTTTTCAAAGTAGTTAACTCAGTCCAGAAAAGAGGTCACTTTATAAGATCGTAGATTTCGAGCTGGAAAGTACCTTAGACTGCCTTCCGGTCCAAATCCCAGCAACGGAGACCCAGGGCCATTAAGTTACTCAACAGGATCCCACAGTAGTAAGTGACAAAGGCAGGTTTTGGAAGCCCAGGCCTCTTGCTCAGAGCCCAATGGCTGCCTTCGCCCACTGAGCCTCCATGGCTCAGGGCCTGAGACCTACTGCCTCTTCCCCTGTAACTTGGTAACTTCGCTTCTACCCTCCCAGACTGCCTCTTCTTGCCTTCCTGCCACTTCCTCTAATAGTCTGGCACAAAACTGTGGGGTGATGCCAGCCTAAGATCTACCTTTGGGGAGCACAGGCCCCCATTGAAAAACCAAAAATAACCAGAAGGAAAGAGAACTGGACTGGAAGTCAGGAGACCTGGTTTTGCTACTTAGTTACTAACTGTATATTGGGTGGCCTTAGCCAAGTCACTCATCTCTAGACTTCATGCTTAATATAAGGCTGTAAGACTTGCTGGTCTCTTCAGTGTTGTTATACGAATTGTTATCCTCTACCCCCTAGCCATCTATCTATTTAAAGGCCCCCACACTGGCCTCTCACAAGCAAGTAGCATGTAGAACCAGAAAACACATAGGACAGGAAGGGTTCTTGTCCCAAATCTGCCACTTTTACTAGGGAGTGACCTTGAGCAAGTCACTTATCTCCTTTCTGGGCCTCACTTTCCTCATCTAGAAAATGGGAGGGTTGTATTAGAGCTAGGGTTCTTATTCTTTTGTGTTAAGTCCTGTTTAGGCCTTCTGGAAGTCTGGTGAAGGCTATAGATCTCTTTTCAGAATCATGTTTTTAAATAAATTCCTAACTGAAGGAAAAGCTAAGTTTCAGTTGGAGGTTTGTGCCAATAAATGTTCATTTTTTCCCATCCAAATTCACAGACCCCCCCCCCGAAATCTATACAGAGACCCCTTGGGTGGGCAATGGTTAAGGAATGTTAGACTTGACTCCCTTTCGGCTGGAATATACTCTGTATGCTAAGGATATAAGATGTCAGACCTGGGATGGAACCTTAGGACAGGTAATATCTGGTTCCAACTTTCTAGATCCCAAGGTCCCTTTCTGGCTCTGACTTTCTAGATCCCGAGGTCCCTTTCAGATCCCCCAAGGTGTCTCCCAGCAATCGGAATATGCTTGAGGTGAAAAGAAATCTCTGTCAAAGAATGAAAATTGACCATTCCAAAAGCTGCTAAAGTCCTGACCTGGAAAAGCCTTAGGAAATCATGAGGCACAATGATTGAGAAGGGAAGGAGAAGGGTGAGGTCTTAGAAGCATCAGAGAGAATGCCCTAAGCCAGCTCACCAATGAGAGAAAGGAAGGGCTTGGGAGAGGGGAGATGGGGGCCCAGAGCCCTGCCTCCATCCATCATCCTTACTTGTTGAAAGAGGTGTCCCAAGCTAAGAGCAGCTGCGGTCCTGGAGGCTGGCCTCACACACTGACTTCTTGTGACTTGAGAGTCGGGGCATGGCCTTGAGAAGAGGATGGGCCAAAAGCATGGGTCAGGAGAGCAAAGTCTCCGTCATAAAGTTCTAGAGGTAGCCCAGTGCTCTTGGATACTGGGGAGCTAACCTGAGCTTGGGCCTCCAGGCTCAGGCCTTCAGCTGTGGCCAAATGGAAATCCCTGGGCAAGATGGGAGGAGGCAGGCTTCCACGTCATCGACCCAGCTCTAGACACCCACTTCTACCCTGGACCTTGGAGCACAGTGGCCCAAGCAGGAAGGTGGGAACAGGATTCATTAAGCTGGGGTCCAAGTCCAGGCACTAAGGTTTTTATTGCAGGGAGGGGAAAGAATGAGACTGACTCATAGAAGCCAACAGGAGACAGGTTATAGACCTCCAGGAACCATCAAAGGGCCAGGCTGATCTTGCAAGCAGGTCTTTAGTAATCACTGGGGGGCAGCCCTACCTCCCTACCAGCTGTGGGCACATTTCCAGAAGTGAGAAGGAAGGAAGCTACTCATGTTTGGATGAGCCCTGGTCTGAAATTCAGAGTTCAGATCCATCCATCCATCCATCCCCCCCTTAAAAGTTTTTAAAAATGATATAATAATGAGGAGGGTTATGATAATAATAGTTAATAATAATGAATGTTCTTCCTCCACTCTGCCCCCTGACCTTCATGGTTTCCTTTAAATCCCGACTAAGATCCCTTCTTTTACTTGGAAACTCCTCCACCCCTTCTTATTTCTAGGGCTTTCTCTCTGTTAATTATTCCCTACTTGACTTCTCCATCTAGCTTGCTTTGCATATATGGTCCACGTGTTGTCTTCCCCATTCAACTGTAAGCTCTTTGAGGACAGGGACTGTCTTCTGACTCTTCACATCTCCCTGGCTCAATGCCTGGCACCAAGTAGGCGATTAATAACATTTGTTGCTTGAAGTGTTGCAAAGTGTTTTCCTCACCCTTTCCCATGAGCTAAGTGGTGAAATAGTGAAATATGCCTTTAAAAAAATCAGACAAACCTATGATTTTATTCATAGGGACTTCCAGGATGAGGAAATTCCCTCCGCTGATGCAGATTACCAACTGCTCTTCAACTGATAGTCTTACTGACTTGCCTGGGGCAATAAGAGGTTAAATGATTTACCCAAGTCTGGTCCTCCTGACTTTAGGTCAGCTCTTTAACCACCATGAAGTCATACTTGTTTTTGAGATTCCAGTTTAAATCCCAAATTCTCAATGCCCATCAATTGGGAAATGGCTGAACAAGTTGTGTTATGTGATTAGGATGGAATACTATTGTGCTATAAGAAATGATGAGCAGGATGCTTTCAGAAAAACCTGAAAAGACTTACGTGAACTGATGTAAAGTGAAATGTACTGAGTATAAAATAACAGCAGTATTGTAGGGTGATCAGTTGTGGATGACTTAGCTATTCTCAGCAATACAACAATCTAAGACAACTGTGAAGGATTTATGATGAAAAATGCTCTCCATCCCCAGAGAAAGAACTGATGATGCCTGAATACAGATTGAAGCATACTTTTTTGCTTTCTTTGTTTTTCTTGGATTTTTTTCTTGTCCATTTTTTCTTTCACAACATGACTATTATGAATATGTTTTGCATGACTACACATGTATAACCTATATCAAATTGCTTGTCTTCTCAATGGGGGTGGGGTTGGGGAGGGAGAAAAGGAGAGAATTTGGAATTCAAAAGTTTTTAAATGAGTGTTAAAAATTGTTTTTACATATAACTGGGGAAAAATAAAATCCCAAATAAAAGCATATATGTACATATGTATGTGCATAAATCCCAAATTCTCACTCATCTTAAGAACCAGTTTGAGTCAGGTCATTAAATCTCATTGTCCACCTACTATGTGCAGGGCCCTTGTAAGGCATCCAAAGAACAAAGAAGCAGGACCTCTAGTTGAGGGATTAAGAGAAGCATAATAAGCCGAGAAAGTATCTTATGCCTCAAAACCAGGAAAACCCCCGTTCAAATTCCAGATGGGATGATGATTGGCAGTGAGACCCCCAGCCAGTCACTTCAGCTCCCAGTGCCCCGGGGGCAGCTCTCTAAGGACCTGAATTTCAGAATAGATGCCAATCTTCATTAAAAGGTCTCCTCTGCCAAGGAGATCATCAGGCCAAAAAAAAATGCACTGGGATTTTTTTCTTCTAATTTTGGTAGAGAGCTTTCCCTGGGTCCAGACAAGTCATTTCTGACTTGGGACAAGTCAGTTGTCTTCTCTCAGTCTCAGTTTCTCCCTCTGTAGAATGAGGGAGTTTAACTAGATGACCTGTAAAATCAGGCCAACCTTAAGTCCCTGATATGTTTTATAAACAAGTTTCAGTTCCAGGACATCCTGCCCTCCCAGGCCCCTTAGGATTTTTGGAGGGATTACTTAAGTCCCATTTGCTCCCAGGAGAACGAAAAGTCCCATGGCACACAGTGGGAGGAGGGCTAGGCAATTTTTCCAACCTTTTATAAAAAAGGCTCTGCCCCTCTGGGTTTTGTTCGGACTTGCCTCTGGCCCTTGGCATCTGCATTCTAGTCTCTAGCCAACCTTTGAGGATCAACCCAAGCCTGACTCCTTCAGGAAGCCCTCTCTTCTCTCTTCTGCTACCGTGGGGGTTGACACGGAATAAAGTCAAGGTTCAAATCCCAGGTTAGCTGCTTCCTACCTGTGTGACCTTGGGCTATTCACTGCCTTTCCCAAGTCTCAGTTTCCTCGTCTGTAAAAGGTGGACGTTGATCTGGATGGCTTCTGAGGTCCCTTCCAGTTCTCAATCTGTGACCCTGTGAGATCCTGTATTATTTACTCTCCCTCCCACACAGTTTGGTCCTTAATTACAAACTACTACCCTTTCTTCCACCCTTTTTGTGAATCTTATCTCCCCAACTCAACTCCCTCCGGGAAGGGATGGAGTGTGGTCATGTTCCTGTGACCTATGGTCTTCACAACATCTAATGCAGGGTTAAACATGTAATTGACATTCTTTTCGAGATCATGTTATCTGACACCCTCCCTCGTTTTCTTAAGGGGAAACCGAACCCCAAATTGGGGAAGTTATTAGCTAAAGAACACACAGGTAGGAGGAGGAGAGCCAGGATACTTTTCTATTGGTTTCAATTTGTTGCAACATTTATTTAGTACCTATGGAGGATCAAGGCAAGAGAAAGCCTGTCAAAGGAGAGAAGTCATGGGTTCAAGTCTCACCTCTGATGCATATTGGGGTTGTGGGATGAAGGAGGAGTGTTCTGGGTGAATAACCCTCTGAGACTATAAATTGAACAGGAAGTGCCCTTATCCAGAAAGTTCCATGTAGCAATGAAATCAGAGGTCCAATCAATTCCTCTCCCTACTGAGTACAAGGAGACAGAGAGCAGCAGACCTCAACATGGAAGACCTGAGTTCTGACCCTGATACATCCTAGAAACCTGTCCCTGAGCAAGTCACTTAACCTCTCAGGGCATCCAGTAAGACTCTTAAGTTAGACAGAAGGTGCTAGCCTGCTTAGGGAGAGAGAACTTTCTAACTAAATGCTCCCCATACCAATGAAATGACACATCCAGTCCATAAAAAAGAGTGAGATACAATCCATTAAACATTTAGTAAGCACCTACTCTGTGCTGAGATGCAAAGACAAGAATGACACATATTCCTTATCTTCAAAGAGGTTCTGTTCTAACAGGGGAGACCCAATGTATAGATTTAGAGCAGGAAACAACCACAGAAGCCAAGGGCAATCTTCTCAATTTACATATGAGGAAACTGAGGCACAGTGTGGCTGTGACTTGCCCAGAGTCATACAGCGAGATGTTGCTGTTGCTGTTCAAAGAGGACCAGTGACATCGTGAGGTGACATCTTGACTTGTGCACGAACTGGATTTAAGTGAGGCAGAGTTGTACACTTGGCTTCAGTCTCTCTTCCAGAGTCATCAAAGTCTAGTGACAAGGCAAACATCAGGACAGCTGGTGATGGCTCAGTATGTAGTGGATGACTTTGGTGTGTTTGACGTCTGTCCAAGCTCTAAGCTCTCCATAGCGCCTACTTCAGCCTTCTCCATGGCCGTTGGAACAAGTTGTTCTCAACCACCCATTCTGCCAAGGGAAGTCTTCTCATGCTTGGGAAGACTTCCTAACTCACCAACCAATCCCTGGAAGTTACCTTCAACCTGGTCTAGTGCATCTGCCCAGACATTTTATTGCGGTGTGGCTGCTGAGCATGCTACAGCTTTATGGAGTCATAGGTGAAAGTTGGGTCCCAAGGTGGGTGAGCAGCCCTGAAAAAGGCTCAGAAAGTCCTCAAATCAGAGGTACTAGTCCTCCCTGAACACCCTGTACAGTAAATAGTGGTAGTAAGACAGTTAAGTGGATATCTAGGCTCAGTGGATAGAGGACTGGGTCTAGAGTCACTAAGACGTGAGTTCAAATCCAACCTCAGACACTTATTATGTGACCCTGAGCAAGTCACTTAACCTCTGTTTGCCTCAGTTTCCTCCAATACAAAATAGGGCTAATGATACCACCTATATCCCAGGGCTGGATGGAGAACCAAATAGAATAACATTTGGAAAGGATTCAGCACAATGCCTGGCATATAACATATAAATATTAGCTGTTATTAGTAGTGGTGACTGATGTTTGATTTGAACCCAGGCCCTTCTGATTCCAAGTCCAATGCCCTATCAAATGCACCACAAAGAAATATATGTAGCTTATATAAAAATGAATATAGGTAGTTTGGGGAAATAGTCCAACTAGGGAGATCAGCAAAAGCTTCCTGGCAGTGACAATGGAGGTGGAGTCTGAAAGGAGACAATGTCAGGGTGCTTTCCATGGGTGGTTGGGTTGTACTAGGAGGGAACGGGGGCCTCAACCTGTGCCCGGATAAGTACAATGCCTGGTTGGGTCCAGTGTCTGTGGCAAAGGAAAGCTTACTTAGCCCATCAATCACCAAGTATAACTGCCTGCTGTGTAGCAGACACTGTGAGGGGAGGGGGTGGAAATGGTCATGGCAAGGGGGCTCTGGAACCCAGAGCAGACCCTAGGAGGAAGGGCAAGTTCTCAAGAGGCAGAAAGAAGGAGGCTGGGAAGTTCTGGTTGCCAAGGCCTTCCTAGGGGAACGAACTGAGGTGGGATAGGACTGAGCAAGATCTCCAAGAGATCTAAGGGACAGGCACAAATATACAATAGAACTCTGTTCCCAATGGTCAGAGAGATAAGGCAAATGAGAGGCCTTGGCAGATGCTAAGATATGGGATAGGGAGGGAGGGGAGGTTTTCCACTGGGGTCAAGAGGGGAGGACGTGCTAGCTAGAAGGAGATACTGGAGGAAACTCCTTGGTCATCAGGCTTAGGAGCAGTCAAGGCCCATGAGTCCTTCCTCCTTCTCATTTACTCAACTCAAGCTTCCTGTATAACCAGGTTAGAGTTTCCAGGTTGGGAATGCCCACCAAGGCTTATCTATACTATGCATCCATCATCATTTGTGCCCAACATGAGTGCCCTGAATAAAGGACTTACTAAGACCCTATAGTCAGCCTATAGCTAAGCAGGACTGAGTCAGATGGCATTCTCAGGCTCACACACAGCTCATATAAAGATATGAGCAAAGGGCATGACACAGGAAGGGGCACAGAAGGGAATAATACGTGACCTTTTCCTCATTGTTTCTGGGGAACATGAGTGAAACTGGTTATCATCAAAGAGCTGAAATGGAGAAAAGCCCGAGCTAGAAGCACCCTTAGACTGTCCCACCCCAAGGCCCAGAGATCACCAAAGCGAAAATGGCTGAGCTAGGAGGGCCTTTAGAACAGAGAGCAGAGAAAGTTCGAGGTCCACCTCAATTAGAGCAGAGAGCAGACATGAGAACTGAAAGGGTCCTTGGTATAGGGAGAAGAGAATGTCTGAATCCCATGGCCCTTTGAACACAGAACAGATCAGAACCACAACATACACAATGACTACAACAATATTAACAGGAGACACACACACACTCGCACACACACATACACACACTGGAACTGAACACCACAACAATATTAATGGAACACACACACACACACACACACACACACACTGGAACTGAGCACCACAACAATATTAATGGAACACACACACACATACACACACACACTGGAACTGAACATTACAACAATATTAATGAAAAACACACACACACACACTGAAATTGAACACCACAACTATATTAATGGAACACACAGACACACACACACACATGCACAGGAACCAAACACTATGAAACTGGAATTACCAAGCCTACTGTGTAGAAGAGTTAAAAAATGCACATCCCTCCTTTCTTGGTTTCTAGGGTTAAGATTCAGTTATGTTGGGTGTTTTTGCTTAATTGACCTTTTTTCTCTCTCTTCTTAGCCTTTGCTACAAGATATGGCTAGCGGGGCGGAGGAGGGGGAGGGAGGAGGGTTATATTGAGAAATTAAACTGATTTAAAAGCAAAAGATATCAATAATTTTTTTAATAACAGAGAACAGAAAATGTCAGCTCTGTAAAGGTCTTTCCTGAGAGCTCATCTAGCCTAGCTGCTTATTTTACAAATGAGGCCCCTAGGGATATGTGCAGTGTTGTAAATACATAAAGGGCTTCTAGGTAAACAATTCATGGGGGAGGGCCTGCAAGGCAAGACAGGATTGAGCCAGAGAAGTGGGCAGAAGTCACTCTGGTTCTGGACGGGAGGCACCCGTGAGCCTTGACACAGGAAGTCAGTGAGAGAGCTGAGGCAGAAGTCAGCCTTGATGGTTGACCTTGAAATTTACAATAGTTTTGAAGGTAGAGGAAAGCAGTTGACATTTCAGTTCTGCCACTTATTGGCTGTGTGTGACCTTGGACAAGTCCTTTCCTATTTGTAACCCTTTTGCATCCTTAATAAAATAATACCTTTCAAACAAAATTTCCTTCATTTATTGTTTTACTGTATTCTTTCTGGTTCTAATTCTGAAATGGTTTCTTGTTTCTGCAGTGGAAATGTTTGTTCTATTTTCTGCCTGCCATAGGTAGGATCTATATCAGAATCCTCAATTTGACTCAGGGTTAGAAATTCCTTGTAACTCCTTGTCTACCCCCAGGAACCACTACTATGTTACTCCCTTCTCCACAGAGGCTTCTCTACTCTGGACCCAGGCATGTGGCTTGAACCAGGTTTAGTCCTGAAGGATCTTGGCTTCTAATAAGAGAGATTTCAGGTTACCTTTCCTCATACTTTGGTTCATTAAGCCTCTACTCTAGAGCACTGGGCATTGAATCAGGAAGACCTGAATTTAAATTTGGCTTCAGACACTCACTAGCTATATGACCCTGGGAAAGTCATTTAACCACCATTTGCCTCAGTTTCCTTATTTGTAAAGTCAGCATAATAATAGCACCTACCTCCCAGGGTTGTTGAAAGGATTAAATGAGATAATATTTGTAAAGGACTTTGCAAAACTTAAAGCGTTATAGAAATGCTAGTTAATACTTATTATTTATTTATCATTATTGCTAGCAATTATTTACTTATTATTATAACTCAGATTATATGGTTCATGCCTAAGATTTCTCCAAAAATGGGTAAAGTGAAAAGATATCCGATGTATAATATGAATCAGGTATGGGATAGACCAGGGTCAGAAACCTGCAGCCTTGAGGCCACATGTGGCCCTCTAGGTCCTCGGGTGTGGCCTTTCGACTAAGTCCAAGTTTTATAGAACAAATCCCTTTGCTCTGTGTAGTTTGGATTCAAAGTGCAGCCCTTTGACTGAATCCAAACTTCGTAGAAAAAATCCCCTTAATAAAAGGATTTGTTCTGTAAAACTTGGACTTAGTCAAAAGTCCACACTTGGGGACCTCTAAGGCCATATGTGGCCTCAAGACCCCAGGTTCCCCACCCAGGGATAAACAATTTATTCCTACACACAAAAGAAATGTTCAGTAGGAAAAGCTGATAGCTCACATCAACAGAACACCTTAAAAATAGGATTCAAGGACTTAACTACTATCACAGTTTTCTGGGAGGCTTAAACTTCAGCCTCATCAGAACGTAAAGAAGTGTATACATCTGCTGATTGAGCATTTTACCTTTTATCTCAGGTTCCCCACTGTCCAAACAACTCCAAGTACATGTCTGCCAGTAACGTGACCATACAGCTTCACCCTCCATACCTTCCTAACTCAGAAGATCACATCTAAGTCTAGATATGCGTACCTTAAGAATAATGTGCAGGTTGTTGTTGAAGAGGACCATGACATCATGACTTGCAGCTGACTTTGATTTGAGTGAGGGAGGGCTGTACCAAGTCACCAGTCTCACTTTCTCCTCCTGAGCCATCTGGGTCCAGTGGCCAGATATTCATCAGGACCACTGGAGATGGCCCAGGATGCAATGTGAGGCCCAGGTCCTTTCAGGCTAAGATCTTGTCCCATTCTCACTTTGAGCGAGATACACCTATTCAATGAATAGGCTTCTTTAAGTTACTCAATGGATGGCCACTTTAATCAAAAGAAAAAATCAAACTGGGAGGGAAGACCCTCAGGGTTCCTGGATAAAAAAGAAACAATTACTATTTAGTTATTACATTCACTCTGTGCTAGGTGGGTGGGGACTTAATGTTCAGTCACCTACTTGGGAAGGAAAACACAAATTGGAAAATGCAGCAGAAGCCCAGGTATAAGTTCTCCTGGTTGAGTCCAAACTCCACAGGAAATCAGAGAAAGGATGGGGACAAAAGATGATCCCATTCTCCAGGATCTTATTTTTATGAGATTTGATAGCTGAGTCCTCGAGAGGGTTTATGCAAAGTATAGTTTCTCATTGGTTAATAGACCTTGCTCTTGAGAGTCAAAAATTAAGACGGACAAGGCAAGAGTCATCTCCAGTGACCATGTGGTCATAAGATGGTCACCTGTTCATGTTGGACAAGAGAGGGTGGTGCTGAGGTATAAAGATAAGTTGGAGGACTTTGCAGAGAGAATCAGGGCATCTCACTCATGCTAGGTTTGGACAGGGAATCTGAATAAAATAGGATGAAGATATCTTTGTCAGCATTCTTGTGCCTGTGCAAGTGAGTTTCATAATAGATAAACAAGTAGTGAATATTATATTAAAGTTTGAGATCTATTCTAAAGGCCTACCATAAAAACTTATCTTATCTAATTATTCCTATGTGATTTATATAAACTATCAAACTGATTAATACTGATTGGAATAGAGTAGGGGTCCTAATAAATCATATCTTACAATGTCAAAGCTAAAATTTGAACCCAGGCCTCCTAATTCCCAGGCCAAGACTCTAGATACTACATGACTGAGCAAAGTCACAGGAGGGAGAAGAGTAGATTCATTGGCCTCAAGGTACCCCTGCTTGGGCCAAACAGACAGTTGGAAAGGGGAGTCCAAGGGGGGCTAAAGGAGGGCAGAGACAAAGCCCCACCCCCACCATTGACCCCATTACTTTCTTTCTGATGGGCTCCTGAGGATCAAATGAAATCCTGGATATGGAAATTCTCTGAGAAAGTAGATGGCCTCATCAAAAGACCAGTCATTCTTTTCCCATGTTGCACAGTCCAGGGACGGGCCTGGAGCTCAGGGGAATCCCTTATCTGAAACACACTCTAGCATCCTTGCTCAGGAAATCTAGCGTGGGCGTGATTTATCTTCATGGAACCTCAGAAATGGACCAGCTGCTGAACTCTGAGCTGGGCACTGTTCCCAGCCTCCCTCTCCACTCTTCCCTTGAATTGCCTTTGGTTGGGGATTAGCTGAGCTTTAGCAAAGGGACGCTTCAATGGCAGACTTGGGTGAGGGTAGGGGTGGGGGGCCATTACTTTGGCTTCAGTTTTTGCCTCTTTTTTACCCTTTTGCCCAAATGTGGGTGCATTATTTTCTTTGTGTTCACAAAGTACTGATTACATGTCTGGTTGTACATGCTGTCAAGCCAAACCTTGTACAGAACCATTTTAACCTGGATCCCTACTGTCGAGAAACTCCCAACATAAGACACATAACAGACATACAGGACAGACTCCCACTGTATCCCCCAAAGAGCACCAAGTTTACAACAAACCCAAACACTGTGTAATTAGGTTGACCAAACTTGACACTGGAGGAGAGGTGGGAAATGCACTGCCCAGCTTCTTCGAAGAGGGAGGGGATTGTGGGTATCCAACATCGTGGACACTACCAGATACCTCACCAGGAGGCTACTCTTGCTCAGTTGCCTTTTTTTTCCTCTCCCTTTCTAACTTTATGCTACAGGGAATGACTCCCTTGGAAGGGCAGGAGGAGGGATAGATTTAAAAATGAAGGCTATATCAAATCCAAAGATTCCAAGGCCTTTTTAAAAAAATTAAAATCCATAATAAGACACACAGGCAATGGGTTGTAGAAATCTCTCTTGCTCTACAAGAAAATACAGGGGAAGGGATAAGTGAAGGTGAGAGTGTGGGGAGGGCAGATTGGGGGAAGGGCTAATCAGAATGCACTCTGTCTTGGGGTGGGGGAAGGGGAAAGATAGGGAGAAAATTTGGAACTCAAAATCTTATGGAAGTGAATGTTGAAAACGAAAAATAAATTAATTAAGATAAAAATTTTAAAAAAAACATTAAAATCCATTCCAAGTAGTTCTAGGGGAGGGAGACTTCAGGTGTGATAGAAAAATGCTTTGGACTGGAATTCAGGAGGCCAGGCTTCAATTCCTGACTCTGGTTGCTGTGTGACCATGGAAAAATCACTTTCCCTTGTTGAACCTGTTTCCCAGTCTGTGAAATGGGGATAAGAAAACCTGTGGCACCTACTGCCCAGGATTTTGAGGATCAACTGACATTGTATCTCTTAAAGTACTATATGGAGTTCAGTTACTAGTTGAAGCTATTAAAACTTAAAACCAAGCTAAGACTTTGGGGTTACCTTATACAAATGGCAGTTGTCTTCCATTCCTACTCCAATGCTGGGAGGTAAAGGGGTCAAACTCATAAAAGGGGCTCGCTGTAGGCTGCAGATTGATGTAGTTTGATTTTTTTTCTCTTTTGTAAAATTTGACAGGGTAAATTTTATTTTATTTTTGAAATTTATATTTTTCAGTTTCAAATTCTTTCCCTCCCTCTTACCCCTCCCCCAGCCATTGAGGCCAAGAAATATGACACCTATTATACATATGAAGTCATGCACAACATATTTCCACTTTAGCCATGTTGACTTAGTTTTAAAATGTAACGTTATATTGTATGTCGTATTTTCTTGTATTTTTATTTATTTTGTAAATATTTCCCAATTCCATTTTAATCTAATTCAGGCCTCACTTGGGAGTGTTGTGGGCTGCATGGGGACTATATGCCTCATGTGTAACACCTCTGCTCTGAGGTACTGTCTGACACTGGTTCTATGAGACTAAAACTGGGAGAAACCTCGGAATCATCTGGAAAGGCAGGGGTTACCCTGGTTTCACATTCCTTGCAAAGAGTTGGGCTGGAAGAGAGTTTTTCTCTGCAATTATTTCCTTCTGGTCAAAATGAGCAGTTAGCTGGAGTGGCCCCAGCCCCAAAGCCGCTCTGGCTTGGGTCTCATTGGCAACCCAAGAATTGGACATACTTTTGGAAATTTCCGAAGGAATTGTGGAAGAAAGGGGATGAAATAAAGTGCAGGGGAGAAGTTTAGAAGCTAGTCTGAGAAGCAAACTAAGGTTATTCAGGGGCCTTAGGGGTCAAGGGCAGCTCTCATACCCCAAAATAACCAGGTATCTGTTGGGGATGGGGAAAGAGCAATGGGGCTGCCTTTATCCTCTTAGTGGAAGAGAGAGAGTGCTTGACTTAGAATTGGAAGATCTGGGATTAAGACCCTTCAGCTGGGGAACTTTGAGAAAGACACTTGCCTCAGTTTCCTCCCCTGTAAAAAGATTATAATATCTTCCCTCTCTACCACTGGGGTCTGGGACAGGAGGGGCTTTGAAAGCTTTGAAAATTTGTAGAAACCTGATTGTTAGCATGAATTCTGATCACAGTAGCCTAGATTTAGAGCTAATAGACCTCAGAAACCAACTAGACCCACCTTGTCATTTTATATGAGAAACTGAGGCCCAGGAAGAGGAAGGCCCATAGTTGTACATAGGATCATAAATATAGAACAGGATCCTTGGAGGCTAATCCCCTCATTCTAAAATTCTTCCCTGAAAAAGGAGGAAATTGAGACCCAGAAAAGTTAAATGACTTACCCTAGGTCACATAGGTAAGCCACATCAGAGGTAGGATTTGAACCCAGATCTTCTGACTCTAAGGACATCTAGGGGACACAGGGTACTGAGGCCGGAGTCAGGAAGACTCATCCGCCTGAGTTTAAATTCAGCCTCAGACAGTTACTAGCTGTGTAACCCTGGGCAAGTCACTTCACCCTGTTTACCTCTATTTCCTTAGTGAGAAGAAAATGGCAAACTACTCCAGTACCTTTGCCAAGAAAATCCCAAATGGAGTCATAGAGAGTCTGAAACAACTGAAAAATGATAATTTCCTATTCTAGAGTTTTCAGGTCTAGAAAAAAATCTTTGGCTTTTAAAATTAACCTGTCTCCTTTCCTACCTTTCTTTTCCTCCTATAGCTTACTCTGTCTCCCTAGAACACTCTTGCTCCATGTTCATCCAATTCTGTGGTTGGTACTCAATAGCAAGGCTAGTTGCCAGTCCTGGAATTACTAACCTTTCCCTCCTCCTAGCAGGTTTCAACCTCACCTTGGGACCTTTTTACTAGGCCTGGAGTAGAGACACAGAAAAAAGGGCTAAGTAGTCCTTTTTCCCCTTCTAGCTGGAGGCTTGAGAGACTCCAAGGTCAACTTCCTTCCCACTGCCCTGGCTAAGTGATCTGCCTCTCCACATCATCTGAGCACCTCCACCATCTTCAACACTAACCTCTGTTCTGACACTGCAGCCCTTGCCTAGAGAATTAAGTCCAAGACACAAGCAAAAAGCTGTGGCCAGTACATGTCCCAGAAAAAGAGGAAGAGGGACTAGTTAATGTGTGAGCTTCTACACTAGCTGTGTGAGCTTCACCAAGTCATCCTCCCTCTGTGAGTTGTCTCCGAGAGCTAGTCTCTTCATCTGTTAAAAGAGGGGGTTCAACTAGATGGTACCTAATAAAATCTAGTCCACGGAGGTCTTAGCAATTGACTAGATGACCTCTACCCTCTCTTTCAGCTCTAAGTCTATGATGGTATGGAAAGTACAATGAGACTCCCTCTTACCCATTTATTGGAAGAACTAGGTCAACTTCACCTTCTCAGCCTTCTTTCTGGGTTTGCCCCTAAGATAATTTGCATGGAACAGGGGCTTGATGGGAATTGAAATGTATCTTATCTGGAGGGCTCCACTTTAATTCTACTGTAGTTTTGCTAAGTAAGACTTTTGGAATGAATTGTGGGGACCCAGGCTGACAAACAGATGGATGATAGGCACTAAAAGAAATTTTCTAGTTATAATTCAGGTAAGAGGCATTCTGAGGGAGAGGAGTTCTCTTCAAAAGACAGTCTTAAATGCTTAAAGATTGTCTCCAACTAATTCACTAGCTGGCTGAAGTCAGTTGGGGTCTACATCACAAAAGAGCTGACAGAAGTAGCTAACAAGACCATGAATTAAAAGAGCTGATAGACCCCTGTGGGGAGGAAAAGATGCACAGCAGCTGAAGACCAAGACCAGTAGGGGACAGCAGAGAGCAGCAACAGCTCAGTAGAAATGACCAGGAAAAATGAGTTCAATGGAGACCCTCCAGCAGAGAACATCCTGGATGGAAGGAAGGAAGGAAAGAAGGAAGGAAGGAAGGAAAGAGGTGAAGAGGACCCTAACTCAACCTAGAAAGAAGTTTCTGGTCTCATGAGCAGGAGATAATAGTAGCTCTGTTAGAGAGAAAGCAACAGCATAAGAGGCATGAATTGTCCTAGCCATGCATGTTCCTGGCCATGAATACTTCTTGCATGTCCCCTTCTTCTACTGGTGATGCGATAACCTATGGGAGATTATAGTCCTATGTGTATATTTTGCTTTCCTGTTTAATTAAATGCCTTTTTCTTTCAACCAATATGATCTATGGTTTATTGATGAAAAAACACATTGGTGGGAACACATGAGCTGTGTTTGAGAGTGGATGCTGACCCAAAGCATTCCATGAGCCTGAGGTAGCCCTGAAGGAACTTACCCCCAGATCTGCCATCCTCCGTTCTAAGATCCTGTCCAGGTCTGACATTCTGTGTTCCAAGGTCTTTCCTAGCTTGGATATTCTCTGTTCTAAGGGTCCTTACAGATCAGACATTGTCTGTTCTAAGGTCCTTACCAAATCTGATATTCTAAGATATCTCTCAGATCAGATACTCTCTATTCTAGCATCCCTTCCAGCTCTAACATTCTGTGGTCTAAGATACCTCTCAGATCTATAATCATTTGCTTTATGAGATGTCTCAGATATAATATTCCATGTTCTAAGGTCCTTTCCAGTTCTGACATTCTGTGTTGTGAGGTCCCTCAGAACAATGACATTATCGGTTCTAAGGTCCCTCCCAGCTCTGACACTCCCTGTTCTAAGGCCTCCCTCAGCACTGACATTCTGTTTTCTAAGGGCCCTGCCAGCTCTGACATCCTGTGTTCTACAGTTCCTTTCCACACAGGTGTTTTATCACCCCCTCTGATTTTCTACGAGTTCCATGAACTTCCATGTACCTCTGGTCTCCCATCCATAACTTCAGCAGACAAGCATTTGTTGATTAGGCTCTGCATATACAAGAAGGCCATTTCTCATCTTCCAAGAGCTGAGGGGACATCTAATTCTCTTGATATGGTGAAGCAGGACCCCTGTCACCTTCATCTCAAGAGAGCGTAAATGCAAAGCCTCTAATGATTAAAAAGCACTTGAGAAAATGCAAAGTGCTCTGGGAGAGCTTTTTACCCATTAACAATGATCAACCAGATAAAATGTCTTCCAAACACTTAAGGACAAATTCTTTTTTTTCACTGTCTCATTTATTAGTCATCTCAAAATTAAAAATCATCTAAGAGAAACATGAGCAATAAGTGCAATTTGAAAGTTTCAGGCCTGACTTTATGCATGTGGAAAGTTCCACTGTGGAGAAAAAAGACAACCAAACACTTCAACTCCCAGTGGTCACCTCACTCTAATCCTGAATGAAGGGGAATGCATTGGAGATCTGACTCCTCAGTTTCCTCCTCTTCTAAGAGGTGAGGATTGGACTTGATGATCTCCAACATCCATTCCAGATCTAATGGCCTAATATCCTTTGATCTTCATGGCATTTGTTCCAAGCTCTGGGACTCAAGGATGACCAGGTCATGGCAGGGAGAAACTAGAAAATTTCTGGCCATTCTAGAGTAGATTCAGTTGTCCAGATGAATTCTCATAAAGGAAGAGTTGCGTGTAGTACAAAGTGGCAGACCAGAAGCTAGGAGAGCTGAGTTCCAGGCTCAGTTATGCCACAAACTTGTACTGCAACCATATTTATCATATATGTGTGTATGTATATACATATGTGTGTATATATGTATGTATATGTATACATATATATATGTACTCTCAAGTCAGTTAGTAGGGACTTCGTGACAATTCTCAGTGGTCCTGGGATAGATGTTGCACATATAACGAACCTCCATCAGCTTTGGAGCAGCACAGAAGCCTTTGGTGTCAGGTCAGCAAAATGAACCAGGAATTGCCAGCACTCAGCAGTTAGCACCCCCAAGGATGACTCACAAGCTTTCTCTTTTAATACCCAAAGTGGGCCCATCACTGGCTCCCATTAGAGGTGTTTAGATGTCCTCTGGCCCAGGGATTCTGGAGCAACAGTTAGACAAATGGGATGCCCAGTGTAAGATAAAAAGGTTCATCCTTATTTCTGCTTAGGATGTAGAAATCTCTGATCTGCAAGAACTTAAGTGCCACAAAAAATGAAACGTCAGTGCCTCCACCAAAGCTCTCCTTCACCTGACCTGAACCAAACATTATTATCCTTGGAAAACAGGATGTAAGATTAAGCGTTGACATGGTAAATGGCACAGAACATGGGAGCATCCTACAGAGTTTTTTTTGTCTCTAACTAGCTTTAACATTCCTAAGGCAAGTGGCCTTCAAAGTGGTCCTTGGAGAGAGAATAATAGAGCAAATTGGACAGAAGTTTACAATTTTCCCTTGATAAATTCCTTGCAATGTTCCTTCCAGTCCTCTCCCTTGCCATTTCCTCACAATCTGACTTCCAACCTCATGACTCAAATGAAATCTCTCTCTCCAAAATTACCAGTGATCTCTTCATTGTTAACTCCAAGGGTCTTTTCTCATTCCTGGATCTTCTTGACCTTCACAGAATTCAGCACAGCTGACCATCTTCCTCTCTTATGTACTCTCTCCTCTCTGGGTTTTTGTTCCACTGTTCTCTCTTGGCTCACCTCCTATCTATCTGACAGCTTTTTCTCAGATCTCTTTGCTAGATCTTTTGCCAGGTTGTAGCCTCTAATCGTGGATGGTCTCCCCCACCCAAGTCTCTCTCCTGGGCCCTCTTCTCTTCTCTTTCTACAATAGGAGCCCTTAACCCTGTTGGTGTCATGAATCCCTTGGGCAGTCAGTCTGGTGACTCCTATGGGCCCCTTCTCAGAATCATGTTTTTAGATGCATAAAACAAAATACATAAGATTAGCAAAGGAGATTAAATACAGTTCTTTCTTGGACCCTAGATTAAGAACTCCTGCTCTACTCCCTCCCTTCTTCCCCTTCTCCTCCTTCTTCTCCTTCTCTTCCTCCTCCTTCTTCTTTTCTTCTTCTTTTCCTTCTCTCTTCCCCTTCTCCTCTTTCTCCTTCTTCTTCTGCTTGTTCTTCTTCTCCTTCTCTATTCTCCTTCTCCTCCTCCTCCTTTCTTCTCCTTCCCCTCCTCCTCCTTCTTCTCCTACTTCTTTTTCTTGTTCTTCTTATTCTCCTTTCTTCTCCTTCTCCTCCTCCTTCTTCTTTTTCTTCTTCCTGTTCTTTTTTCTCCTTCTCCTTCTCCTTCTTCTTCTTCTTCTTTTCTTCTTCTTGTTCTTCTTCTTCTTTGTCTTCTTCTTCTCCTCCTCCTCCTTCTCCTTCTCTCTTCTCCTTCTTCTTTTCCTCCTCCTCTTCCTCCTCCTTTTCTCTCTCTCTCAGTCTCTCTGCCTCTGTGTGTGTCTCTCTCTGAATGACTTTATCATTTCCCATGGGTTCACTTTTCACCTAGACACAAATGACTCTCAGATCTATATATCCAGCCCTAACATCTCTTCTGAGTGTCAACATCACCAACCATCTATTGGCTATTTCCAACAGGATGTCCCATAGGTATCTCAAATTTAACATTAAAAACCAAAACCCATTCTCTTTCCTCCCAAACCCACTCATCTTTCAATTTTTCCTATTTCCGCAACCATAATCTTTCTTGCTTCTCAGGTTTGTAAGCCCAGGTTCATCTTCCCCTTCTCCTACTCACCTCACACATTGAATTCATCACTAGATTTTTTGATTCATCTCCATGATATCTCTCCACTCACAAGACAACCACCACCTTTGTTCAAGTCTTCCTGTTTCTTTTTTATATTTATTTTTATCATTCTTTGTTTTTTTTTAATTTTGTTTCCAATTCTCTCCCTCTCACCTGCCCTTCCCCCACATAATACATCTTCAGAATTCTTGAGGCCTACACCCTAACCACCATACCACCTAGCTAACTTGCATTTACAGAGCTTTTCAAGGTTTGCAACATCTTTAACATCTAGTATCTCTCCACATATTTGATCTTACAACAACCCTGAGAGGTAAGCACTGTGATCACCAATCAATTATCCACACAGCTGCCTCCATGCTAGTCCATGTCACTGCCTTTCTTAGAAACCTGCACTGGCTGCCTATTACTTCAATGCAAACTTGTCTCTTTGGCCTTTAAAAGCTCTTCACAACCTGGATCCAACCTTTGCAAGCTTATCATACAAAGTGACCCCCTTCTTTGTTCTTCACATGGGACATTCCACATCCCCTCTGTCTGCACAGACTGTCCTTCATGTTTGAACACTCCCTCCTCACCTCTACCATCTTCACTTCCCTTCAAGCTTCATTCCAAATGCTACCTCCCAGCTGCTAATGCCACTCCTTCTGAAATTCCTTGTATTATGTATTTTCTACATACTCATGTGTCCAGGTTGTCTCCCTCCCCAAGCTCTTGCATTCCACTCAAGGAGGACGTGAGCATCTTGCAACTGCTTTGTTTTTGTCTTCAAAAACATCTGGGTGTCTAGCACCCCACACATTGTTGGACACATAGTAGGTGCTTGATAAATGCTTGCTAAGTATGTCAAATGTGAAACTAAGGGAATTCAACCTTAGCCTGTTGGTAATGGAGAGCTACTGAAGATTTTCAAAGCAGACAAGTGACATTCTCAGAGCAGTGTTTTAGGAAGGTCAGGTTAACCAGATAGTTGGGAGCCCAGAGAGATTAGAGGAAGTGGGGAAGCTAGTATAGTGACCAAGGAAGAGGCAATGTGAACAGCGCTAGAGTGGAGACTGAAGGAATGGAGAGAATGAGACAGAAGCAAAAGACATTAGGGAGAAATCATGAATAGAATTGGGTGAGTTATTGGATTGCGGGGGTGGGGGGGTAGGAAGGCAGGGTGAAGGAAAAGGAGAAATAAGAGGTAACTAAAAAACCGGAAGTTTTAACTTTATTTCATTTACCCCACTATAACTTTATCCAAACTTTAATTTGGATTCAATCAAAGGGCTGCACTTGATGACCTAGAGGGCCATATATGGCCTTGAGGATACAGGTTCCCCACCCCTTATAAACCCTCTGTTCTTCCTAATGTTCTTATTTTTAAAAAAAATATTTATTTTTAATATTCTTTGGTTTTTAAATTTTGAGTTCCAAATTCTCTCCCTTTCCCACCCCCTTCCCCACCTACTGAGAAGGCAAGTAATATGATATCAATTATACATGTGAAATCATGCAACCTATTTCCATATTAGCCAAATTCCCCCACAAAAACAAAAAAAATAAAGAAAGTGAGAAAAATCACACTTCATTTTGCACTCAGAGTTCATCAGTCATCTCTCTGGAGGTGAGTAGCACTTTTTCCATCATGAATCCTTTGAAATTGTCTTGGATCATTGTATCGATCAGAATAGCCAAGTCTTTCACAGTTGATCATCATTACAACATGTTACTGTGCACAATGACCTTCTGGTTCTATCCACTTCATTTTGCTTCAGTTCATAGAAATCTTGCCATATTTTCCTGAAACCACCTTGTCATTTCTTATAGCACAATAGTACTCCATCACATTTATATGCCATAGCTTGTTGAGCCATTCCCCAAGTGATGGGCTCAATTGAAATTCCTCAATTTCCAATTATTCGCCACCATAAAAAGAGGCTATAAATATTTATGTACATATAGGTCCATTTTCCTTTTTCTTTGATTTTTTGGGGTACAGACCTAGTAGAGATATTACTGGGCCAAAGGGTAGTTTTATAGCCCTTTGGGTCCAGTTCCAAATTGTTCTTCAAAATTGTTGGACCAGTTCACTACTCCACCAACATTTCATTAGTGTGCCAATTTTTCCCTCATCTCCCTCCAGCATTTCTTATTTCTAATAGATGTGAGGTACCTCAGAGTTGTTTTAATTTGCCTTTCTCTAATCAATAGTGATTTAGAGCACTCTGATTCATTCATGTGAAAACTGCCTAGTTATATCCTTTGACCATTTATGCATTGGGGAATGACTCTATTTTTATAAATTTGACTCAGTTCTATACTCAGCATATATTTGAGAAATGAGACCTTTATTAGAGAAACTTTTGATATTACTTCATTGGCTATGATACCTTTTCACAAAATGAAGTTTTCCTGATTATCCCTTTGAATTAGACCAATTTTTGCTTTTGTTTTGTCTGAAATCATGATTTCTACCCGGACTTTTTTTGGTTCAGATGAAGCATGTTAGATTTTGCTCCAGCCTTTTATTTTAACTTTGTGTGTCTTTCTGTTTCAAATACTTCTCTTACAAACAATATGTTATTGAATTCTGGTTTCTAATCTATTCTGCTATCCACTTCCATTTTATAGGTGAACTCATCCCATTCACATCCACAGTTATGATTACTAACTGTGTATTTCCCTCCATCTCATTTTCTTTTGTTCCTTTTTCTCCTCTTCTTCTCCTCTCCCTCCTCAAAAGTCTATTTTGCTTCTAAACACAGTCTCCCTTAATCTGGTCTCCCTTTTATCACACACACCCTTTTTCTTATCCCCTTTCCCCTCCTATTTTCCTATTTCCTATTTCTATATACAACTGTGTGTGAATGTATGTATGTATATGTAAATATATATATATATATATATATATATATATATATATATATATATATATATATATATATATATTCTTCCCTCTTTGAACCAATTCTGATAAGAGTGAGGGTCAAGCATTGCCTGCCACCCCTCATTTTCCTCCTCCATTGTAAAAGTTCTTCCTTGTGCTCCTCTTTTATTAGATAATTTTCTTCATTCTACCTTTCCTGCCCCTCTTCTCCCAGTGCATCCTCCTTTCTTACCCCTTCATTTCATTCTCACCCTCTACATGTGTGGGCTCCATACTAGTCTCCACCCTGGTACCACCAACTTCTCTTTTGACCAACTAAGTTTTCTTAGGATGGAAAAATGTCTCACCTCAACCATTTATTGGCTTTGCTATTCCAAAATCTGATTTGACGTATTGTTTTAAAGTTGTCTGGAGGGGAATGTTGGAAGAGTTCCTGCCCCTAATCCTCCATCTTGACTCTGCTCCCTACATTTCTTATTACTATCAAGAGGGCTACTATCTTCTCAGTTGCTTTGACTTATAAGTTTGGTGACATTCTTAATTCCTTACTCACACTCATTCCATTTATCTAATTTGCTGAAAAGATCTTAGCATTTCTAACTTCCCAATGTCTTTCCTATAGTCCTCCTCTCTCCACTTGCAGAGCCCTAGTTTGTACTAGTTTGTTCCCATCAACTCTCACTTAGATTATTATAATAGCCTTCTCATTGGTCTCTGTGTCTCAAGTCCTTCCCCCCTCCAATCCATCCTTCACACAACTGCCAAGGTGATTTTCCTAAAGCAAAGATCTGTCCATGTAACTCCCTTAGTCAAGAATTTCTAGTGGCTCCCAACTGACTCTGTGATCAGATATTTGGCATTTAAAACCCTTCATAGCTTGGCACCTTCTGACCTTTCCAATCTTCCAGCTAAGCTGTCCTCTTTGCCGTTCCTCCCACGTGATACCCCATCTCCCACCTCGATGCTTTTGCCCTGGCTGTGCCCCATGCCTGGATTGCTCTCTTTCCTCTGCCTCCCAGCTTCCCTAACTTCCTTGGAGATTCAGATCAAATCCCACCTTCAGCAAGAGACCCTTTCTCATTCTCTCTTACCCCTACCCCCATGCATACTCCTGCTGTTAGCAACCACAGACTGAATCCTGACCTTGGTCATGAACTGAGGCCTAATCTGGCAACAGATTGAATTCCTGATCCTGATTCCTGAATTCCTGATTGGCCAGTCACCTCATAACACATGCCATCAATCACAAGTAGAAAGCCCCCTGGTTCCCCCAAATAGAAATCATAATCCTGATCTTCAGGTTATTTACAATCTGAGATCAGGATGAGATCGTTTCTGGTACTCAACCCTGGTCAGACTACACCTGCACATCTGGAACATTGTTTTCAAATTAGTTCTATGTGCCATATTTTTGTAAGGAGATTGACAAATAATTGTGTGCTTTTCTGGGGTGAAGAAGACCCTAAACCATGGCATAGAACACTGGTAGAAGAAAGGAACTGGGGATGATTCCTTAGAGAAGATAAAATTCAGGGGGAACATGACGGATATCATCAAATATTCCAAGGTTTTCAACCAGGGAGGGATTAATCTTGTTCTGCTTGGTCTCAGGGGGCAGAATCAGAATCCGTGGGGGGAAAACTGCTGAGAAGCCCATTTTATCTCACAATAAGGAAGAAACTTCTCTCAGATCTGTTCCCAAAGCAAAATGGCTTGCCTTGGGAGATAGTGAGTTCCCCATGACTGGAGCTCTTCAAATGGTGGGGAATGAACACTGGTTGGGGATGTTATAGGAAGGATTTCTATTCTGGTGGAGGTTGGATTAGATAATGTCTAAGATTTGGTCCAAGCCTGCAATTCAGTGATTTCTATGGAATTTTCCGCATCTCTGCAACTACTCTTAGTTCCATCCTCTGGGCCAAACAGAACAGATCTAATCCCCCTCCCCACGTGATGGCCCTCCAAATACATAAAGACACTGATTATGTTCCCCTGAGTCCTCTGTTCTCCAAGCTAAACATCCTGGGTTCCTTCAATCAGCCTTCCTAAGGCCTTCTCAGCTTCCTGGCTGCCCTTGTCTGGATGTGCTCCCAGCTGTCAAGGCCTTGCTCAACTGAGCACACGAGGCCAGATGTGGTCCATGTTCAGGACTTGGGAGGAGGAAGAGGAGCCAGGGAAGGAAACAGAGCACAGAGGGGAGAGAGACTCAAGAGGATTGAGCCTGCTGTGGCATGAAGGCCAAGGCTAGAAAAAGTTTGGACAAGAAGTGACCAGCAACTCCAAACAAGACAGAAAGGTCATGGGAGGATTCGGATTTTGAAAGGTCCACTAGATGAAATAATTAAGAGGTTGTTCGTGACCTTCGAGAGGACCGCTTCAGCTGAGTAGTGGGGGTGAAGGAGGGATTGTGAGGGAGCGGGTGATGAGGAAGTGGACGGAATGACATGTAATCAACTGCCTCAATGTGCTTAAGTGGGACCAATCAAAGCAAGGTGGGAAGAAAAAACACTTTAAAGACAATTTCAGCTGATGAAGTACAGTTAGCAAACGCTGGCCCACACCAACCATCGGCTGACTGCAGACCGGCCGGCCGGTTGGTGGACCACAACATGCTAATCAGCCCAGAAGCCAAGGGCAGGGGAGAGAGGGGAATTCCCTGTGGCCCAGATGCGAACAGTCCCAGGCCCAAGAAATGGCAGCCATGAGGGTCGCTTAACAGGAATGGAAACTCTTGGCTCTACATCAGCCATTTGATGCACAAGTGGACCATGGCATTATCCCAGAAGTCCTGATTGCATTTCATGGAGTGATAGGAAAAGCACTGGCTTGAATGTCAGGGAACTTAGGTTGGATCTCAGCTCTAGGACCTAGTCACCATTTGTGTAACACCCCAGGAAGCCTCCATCTCTTCTTTTGCAAAATGAGGATGCAATGGAGATAGAAATTCCTATGTTTGGCATCGAATGCCACTTTCAACCTGGTCCCTTCCTAGATTTCTAGTCATGTTCTACTTTACTCCCCTCCATGCCCTCTGTGGTCCAGCCAAACTACAGGGGGGAAGGAAAGGGAATAATTATTTATATATAACACCTACTGTGTGCCAAGCATTATGCTAAGTGCTTTTTTAAAAAACAAATATTATCTCATTTGATCCTCATAACAATTCTGCAAGGCAAGTGCTATCATGATCCCTATTTTCCAGTTGAGGAAACTGAGGCAGATAAAGGTTAAGTGACTTGCCCAGGATCACACAGCCAGTGTCTGTAGCTGGATTTGAATTCAGATCTTTCTGACTCCAGGCCCCAGTACTCTGAGCACTGTGACACCACCAGTTGCCTCTAAAGTGACCTACACAACACTCCATCTCCCATCTTTATGCCTTTACATACATTGTTCCCCATGTCTGAAATATTGTCCCTTCTCACCACCATATTTTGAAATTTCTGGCTTCCTTCCAGCTTCAGTTCAAATGCCACTTTCTACTGGAGGCCTTTCCTGACCCCCGCCCTCTCCTCTGGCCATTAAAGCCACTCTTCCCAAATGATCTTTTGTATAAAGTAGGTGTGGACTTATAGACAGGAATTACAGGTTGTCTTGCCCATTAAAATGTAAACTCCCTGAAAGCAAGGAATATTTACTTTTTTGCCTTGTATCCTCAGAGCTTGGCACAGTGCCAGCAGACTATGAGTGCTTAAGTAACCCTGCTGATTTTGGACTGACCAAGGATCAGAGAGGAAAGGTGCCTTGTCCAATGTCCCACAGCTGGTATGGAACAGAACTGGAAGTCAAGGCCAGCTTGCCAGATTCCGAGATAGTGTTCTTTCCCCGTAGTGTTCTTTACCCCATGTTACAGCTGCCTTGCCATGGAGGCAGATATGGTAAGAACAGTTAGGAATTTTATTTTCAAAGCCCCTGTTTAGACATGTACTGGAGAATATTAGGGTTGACCTTAAGATGGCATTGTGGGTAGAGCTGACCTTGGAGCCAGGAAGTCCTGGGTTCAAATCCTGTCTGTGTAACCCTGTGCAAGGCACTTCACTGGCAGCCTGGGCAAATGTCTAAGATTTTAAGTAGTCTGCTACATAAGTGTGGACTTGTATTGCTAGAAGTTCTGTTAACCCCTCCCTCCCAGTAATTTCTAAGAATTTTACTTCAGGAAAATTGAGTTGAAGGGTGGGAAATCAGGAGAGGGGGTCTAAGGCAAAATTCCTTGCAGACCTCATTTAGCCCACAACACTCCAGACAACTCTTGAATGAGGATGAAATGTCATTGGGAAATATTTAACAACATTTAACAAATATCTGACAAAATAAATAAAAATAAATATAAAAATGCAGAAAATAATAGAAAAACAATAAAACAATAGGTGGTCCTCAGAGATCTTTATGTATGACTTGGTTTCTCCTATGTCTATTAGAGTCTGACATCCCTGGTCTAAGGTATTCCTGTGAATACCTCAGGTGAGACTGGCTGGAGACAGAGGTCAGGGGGGCTGAAGAGGCTAAGGCAGGGGCAGGGAAACTGCAGCCTCGAGGCCATATGTGGCCTTCTAGGTCCTCAGCTTCTGCCTCTTGACTGAGTCCACGTTTGACAGAACAAATCCTTTTTTTAAGGGGATTTGTTCTGTAAAGTTTGGATTCAGTCAAAGGGCTGCACTTGCGGATCTAGAAGACCACATGTGGCATGAGGCTGCAGGTTCCCCACTCCTTGGGTTAAGGAATGGAAAAGTCAGGATGTTTGAAGAGAATAAAGTTTGGGGTAGAGAAGAATGCTCGGAGTCAGGATCTGAATTTATTGGGGAAACCAGAAAGTGACCCCAAATCTCACAAACAACAGCAACAAAGAACTGGTCAGGATGGGGGCAAACTTGAAAGGTGGAGGCTGAGTGATAGTGGCAGATGGAGGGTCTGAAAGTAGCGGGGGTGGGGTGTTGGAGGTTGGGGGAGAAGAAGAAAGTCAGCTGCTCCCCCTGGCCCTGCATGTCAGGGTGTGAGAGAGAAAAAGCAGACAGCCGGAGGGAGGGGGGAGGGGCTGGCTTTCAGGGAGCATCAAAAGATGGCAAGAGTGTGCGAGAAAGAGACATCAGCCCAAGCAGTTTGTTAACAAAAGTCGGAAGGCAGAGGGCACAATGGAGGAAGAGGGCAGAGGAGGAGAGTGATGGGGAAAGTGTGGGCTGAGTGGGACAGATGAGTGTGGGAAGAGGTAGTGGGAAATGGGGTGCTAAAGGCCACTGGTGAATCACAGGGATTAGAGGAACAGGAGGTACGAATTTGCTAGCCACAGTGCATGGGGAGTATCAAGAATGGATCAGCGAAGTCAGCTCCAAGGTTCTAATTAGATTAGCATGGAAGGGCCTCTGCCCATTCTGGCTCTGGGGTGCTCTTCTCTCAGATGATTACAGCAGGTGGGGGAGGGGGAGGGGAGGAAAGAGCCAGGGGGATTATTTGTTTGACAAGAAACATATCAAGTGTCCTCGACTTTTGAATCCCTCGCCCCCCTTGTCCTATCGTGGCTCATGTCTTGCCAAACTCCAACCCTGGGATTACTCCCACCACCTGCCTCCCTTTCACATGCTGCTAAGCATGTTTCAGGAAGACATGCAATCAAGCTGCCTGAGTTCGCTACAAATTTATGTTTTCTAATCTCAGTTGGGTCCTGGCTGCAATACACCAATCCCCCTTGAAATGACTCTCTAGCCCACTCCCCAAAGCAGCTGTTCCAAACCTTCTCCTCTTTCCTCATCTCCTACAGGCCCCCTCCCCCATTCTCTCAGTTAAAGGCCTAGAATCATTTTTTAAACAGGGAAAGCTCCAGCCATTGGCCCTGAGTTCCTTTCTTCTCCCCTGCTCTATATATCAAAAGCCCTTGACATCATCTCCTTTTCTTTCTCCCTTTAGTCTCTGATGAAAAAAGGTGACCTTTCTTCCTTGCCAAGGCCAATCCCTCCTCTGACCTCAGCTTTCTTCTGTAATTATCCCCAGAATCATTTTTCTCTAAACTTTCATCTCTTTCTACTAGTTCATTATAATAATAATATTTAGCATTTATAAAACCTTTTAAAGTTTGCAAAGCATTTCACAAATATCTCTTAGGATCCTCACACCAACCCTGAGAGGTTATCACCATTTTAGAGATGAGGAAACTGAGACAAATAGATTAAAGTGACTTTCCCCAGTCATACAGCTTGTAAGATTTGAACCCAGGTATCCCTGACTCCAAGTCCAATGCTTTTCTGTCTGTCTACTTTGGCACCTAATTGCCTAGCTCATTGCCTCATTTGTACAAATATGCCCAGGACTCCCCGACTTGGAAACAATCCTAGCTTGACACTATCTCTCAAGCTGTCATCTTTTATCTCTCCTCCCTTTCACATCCAGGCTATCCCCCAAAGCTGTCTACTCTCATTACTTCAATTCCTGTTCTCTCCTTCATGTCTCAGCCCCTTGCAATCTAATGTACATCCTCATATCTCTACTATAACTGCTTTCTCCAGAGTCACCAAGAATCTTTTAATGATCAGATCTAACAAGATTTTCTCAGTCTTCATCCTTCTTGACTTGTCTGTAGCATTGGATGCTGTGGATCACTTTCTTCTCTTGGATATTATTTCTCTGGATTTTCATGATACTTATGGCAGGAGCTGAATTTGTTCATGATGGGTAACCCATGAAGCATGTTCATGGTTCTGGTCTGCCATATCAGAGTTTGGGGTCTGACTTCCAGCCATGTGGTAACCAGAACCAGCAAGGACAATTCAGCCTGCTCCAGAGAATGGTCCCTTTAAGCCAGTTCAATCTCTGCCATGCCACATTCTCTCCATTGTCCTCCCACCTGTCTCATTTTCTAAGTCTCCTTGCCTTGATCATCATCTCTATCTGCCCCATTTAACTGGTAGCATTCACCAAGGCTCTGAGCTAGGCCCTCATTTCTTTTCCCTTCTACTCTCTTTCTTGGTAACCTCCTCAGGTCCCATACATTCCATGAGCCAATCTAGATCTCCAGCTTTGGTTTCTTTCCTGAGTTCCCAAGCCACATCACCAACTGCCTATCGATTTTATGTTTCCATATATGCCCCATGAAGAGGTCTAACTCAGTGTGTTCAGGACAGAGCTGAGCATCTTTTCTTTTCAATCTATCCCTCTTCCACACTGCTTTATTTGTCTAGAGGACCACCATCCTTCCAGTCACCTGAGTTCACTGCCTCGGTGTCTTCTCGGATTCCCTTCTCTCCTATACTCCATCCATTCACTCAGTTGCCAAATCATTCCTTTTTTAACTCCACCACAGCTCTGAGAGCCATTCTCTTCTTTCCACTCACATAGCCACCACCCTAGTTCAGACCTATGTCACCTCTCATCTAGACTCAGTCTCCTAAGTAGTCTCCCTGAAGTCACTGCCCACGCCAATCCATCTGCCACCCAACTGAAAAGGTGATATTCCTAAAACAATTCCCTCTTGGCATTTGAAGAGCTTCAAAACTGGACTCCAACCTGCCTTTCCATACTTATTCTATATTACACAAACTTTCACAAACTCCATGATCCAGCCAACGTGTCTTTAACTATTCTTCACACATAGAATCTCATTTCCTGTTTCCACACCTTTGTCTAAGTTTTCTCCATACCTAGAATACCCATCCTCCTGACCTCTGCCTGTCTTCCCAACTTAGCTCCAGAACCATCATCTCCTACATAGGGCCCTCCCTGACTGACCACCCCCACCTACTCATCCCTATTCCAGCTATCTGGGTCTTCCCAATGAAATAGATAGACAGACAGACAGACAGACAGACAGACAGACAGATAGATAGATAGATAGATAGATAGATAGATAGATAGGTGTGGGTGTGGGTGTGTATGTATGTGGGCATGTATATGTATATGTGTGTATATGTGTATGTATGTATGCATATTCTGTAGACATATCCATTGTATACATGTCATCTGTCCTGAAAGGTTATAAGCTCCTTGAGGGCAGGGACTATTTAATTCTTATTTGGTATCCTAGCTTAGTATCTAACACAGAGTAAGTGTTTTAAAAATGCTTGTTGATTGTGTGCTAATCATTGACAAACAGTTATCAAGTGATGATAACTCTGTGTCTCTTATTTGGTGGCAAGTGAGAGGTGTGAGACCCAATCCTTAGCCTCAAAAGATTTGCTAGAGGGTAGGTCTGCCTTTGCTGGTGTCCTTTGTGAATCTTGAGGGGAGAGGCAATCCATCTGGGAGGGGAGGCAGCTCTGAATCAATGGGATTAGGTCCCTTCCCCCTCCAATCAACTGGACGAGATTACAGAGTGTGGACTTCTGTTGGAAGATGGTACCTTTTTTTCATGGATCAGAAAAGGGCACGATGGCCAGCGGCCCCTGAAGTATAGTAGCCCAGAGCCTGTCAAGGGAAAATGACTGATAGGGCAGCTGGTAATCTGGAGGGGGTTTTGGAGGAAGGCTAAATCTCTTGGGAGTGGAGCATGACCCCCTCAAATGTCAATACCTAGGACCAAACCCCGGTAGCCCTACAGTAGTGGGACTCTGCTTCACTCTGAGTGACATCAGGGCCTTCCCAAAGCAAAATTAAGGAGTAAGTGAAGCTTCTCTGAAAAGAACACTGCACTTGGAGGTCAAAGACTTGTTTTCATGTTCTAGACAGTATACTACTAGCTATGGAATTTGTGTTGCCGGCCCCACTGGCCTATGAGGAAAATTTAGTGCTATAGAAATCATTCACACCTTACTATCATTTCAAGTCAATGGGTTCAGATGATAAATCCTACCATTAGATTTGAATTCAGTCAAAAGGCTGCACTTGAGGGCTTAGAGGGCTGCAGGTGGCCTTGAAGCTGAATTTGTTCTGTATAATTTGGATTCAGTCGAAAGGCCACACTTGAGGACCTAGAGGGTCACATGTGGCCTTGTGGCCTCAGGTTTCCCACCCCTGTCCTAGAAGGTAAAGCCACCTTTGGGACTTGTGAGCAAATATTGCACCTTTTGTACAACCCGTAGCAAGCTTGCAGAGGATTGGCAAGCCTCATAGGGTGCTCTTAGTTCTTCAGATTCAGGGTAATCTTTTACTAGAGCAGGAAATCTCTTCCTTCAAGCTTAAGACCTTGTGACTTCTGAAGATCTCTTCTCAGGAACCCCAGTCTCTGACCTGTGCTCAGAAAAATAAACAGAAAAGCACATGGTAAGCAGCCTTGCATTAGCCAAGGGAGCACTCTTTTGCAAGCTGCTGATTGGGGTTCTTGGGGAGAGAGCACAAAGGAGAGAGAAGGGGAAAAAAGAAGAGTGATGGGCCAAGTCACGGCTTGGCCTTTTGGATTAAGGGTGAAAAGTGCTTCCATTCATAATGGGTTACTCTCTCTGATTCTTAGCTGTCATCTTCATTGTATTCTATCGGCACTGAACCTCCATGAGAGGTGCTGTCTTCCAACAAAAGTCCACACTCTGTAATCTCATCCAGTTGATTGGAGAGGGAGGGGACCTCATCACATCGATTCAGGGCTCACCTGGTCATACCTCCCATTACAACACAAACTCATTCTGAACTCTGTTCTCCTTTCATTCTATATTCCAAATTCCAAGGGGCCATCTTCTTGACCATTTCAAGTTTCATTCTTACCACTTATTTTTTGAGGCAATTGGGGTTAAGTGACTTGCTCAAGGTCACACAGTTAGCAAGCATGTAAGACCGAATTTGAACTCAGGCCCTCCTAACTCCAAAACTGAATCTCTATCCACTGTATCACCTAGCTGCCCCATCCCTACCACTTCTAATAGCCTGGTTGTAATTAACATGTAAGGGAAACCATTGCTTACCCCCATTTTTGGAGGGGGGAAGGCAAGGCAATTAGGGTTGATTTGCCCAAGGTCACACAGCTAGTATCAAGTGTCTGAGATCAAATTTGAACTCAAGTCCTCGAGACTCCAGGGCCAGTATCTCTATCCACTGCATCACCTAGCTGCCCCCTTGATCCCTTTTGACTGAGGCATATAACCATTCTCCCTTCAGAATGTAAGACATAAAGTGAAAACGAAAAGTTATGAAGCAAAATGCCAAAATATAGAGAGGTGTAACCAGGATGCTAATATCTAGAAGGTGAAAAGGCTAGTCAGGAATCCCACCCAGCCAACACTTACCCAATTTTCGGCTGCGACAAAGCCAGGAAGTATAGGTGGGATCGATAACAGTCTAGAGCCAAAAAAAAAAAGAACTTAATGTGCCCAAACACTGGGCGAAATCTAATAAGATGGAATTGATGAGGGATCAATAACAAGGTTTACACTTGGGTTCAGGAAATTGACTTTATGAGTGTAAGATCAGGACAGCCAGGTGGGTGGGTTGGCAGTTTGTATGAAAAAGATCTAGGGGTTGTAGCAGACCACAGGTCCAATAAAAACCGGCAGCATTAGATGGCAGCCAAGAAAGCTGACCCAATCCTGGGCTGAATTCAGAGAATTGGGCTAGCTTTCAGGAATAAGGAGGTCTTACTCTACTCAGCCCTGCTAAGATCTCATTTGCAGTATGTTGTTCAGTGCTGGCCACCACATTTTTAAAAAGACCCTGACAAGCTAGAGAACATCTAGTCAGTTGATCAACAGGCATTTTTAAAAAATTTAATTAATTTATTTGTTTTCAGTTTTCAATAATCATTTCTCTAAGTTTTACATTTTCTCCCCCTCCCTCTTCCCTCCCTCCCCAAGAAAGCATGCAATCTTCTGTGGGTTTTACACATACATTCTTATTTTCACATTAGTCATGTTGCATAGAAAAATTAAAACGAATGGGAGAAACCATGAGAAAAACCAAATCAAAATATAAGATAACACTAGAGAAAATAGTCTGCTTCATTCTGTGTTCCAATTCCATAGTTCTTTTTCTGGATGTGGATGGCATTTTGCCTCAAGAGTTCTTTGGAAATGTTTTAGGTCCTTGCATTGCTGTGAAAGGCCAAGTCTATCAGAAAAAGTCCTTGAACCCTGTGACTCAACAGGCATTTACTAAACACTTACTATATGGGAGGATGCAACTCTGGGCAAGCCACTTCACCCTGTTGGCCTCAGTTTCCTCATCTGCAAAATGAGCTGGAGAAGGAATGACAAACCAGTAGAGTATATCTGCCTAGAAAAGCCCATATGGGGTCACAGAGAGTCAGACACAACTGAACAAGTAAAGAACAATAAATACTGGAGGAATTGTGTTAGGCATTGATGACACAAACATGGTAAAAAAGACAATTCTGATCCTCATGGAACTTATTCTAAAAAGAGAAGTTAATACATGAAAGGGGGAGCTAACAAGAGGTTAGGGGAATGATGGAAGGAGGGACAGGCATGGTAGCTAGGCCTAGAGAATGATGGCTGGCTGCCATGAACCCTTTCCCAAAATGGAGGTTCTGGCAGGAAGGAATCTAAAGATCGTTAATGAAGGGCCAGGACCTAGAGCCTATGCCATATGAGAAGACAGGTTTAGCCTAAAGAGATAGCTCAGAGGGAACATGATAGCTATCTTAATTATCTGAAAAACTGTCATGTGGAAAAGGGATTAGATTTGTACTGTTTATCCCCACGAGAGCCGAACCAGGAGCAGCAAATATAGACTTGACGTCACAAAAGCTTCCTAACACAATGAGAACTGGCTTCCAAAGTGGCATGGGGCTGCCTTGGAGAATAAATGCCAAGTTCCTGTTCCCTGAGAGTCAGCAAACAAAAACTGGCTGATGGCTGACCAGGTGTTTGCAGAGGGGCTTCTTATTTTGGGATGTATTGGTCACTAAATGGACCTTGAGTTACCTTTCTGATTTTGTGAGTAGGACCAAGAAGAGAGAAAGCCCTAAGAACAAGCTTATAGCAAATTCAGGGGGGGATTTTAGGTGTAAGAGCTTGGAAAGGTCAGGGGGGGTGCGAAAGGTTGCTTCACATATCATCATATTCTTCTTTTGCTTTTAATTAAAAAAAGCAGGGATGATTGACTTGTCAGAAATTGGACTTCACAATAGGCGGTGGGTGGGAGAGAGAATGCAGATATGAAAATAAACTAAAATCTAATTAAAAAAAAAGAAACTCAAGTCACTCAGGAATATTTGAATTTTCAGCCTGACTTGTAATTGCAGAATAAGAGGCTTTTTCTCCTGTTGAAGAAATGTCTGGTATTAGCTAGCAGGTGGGAGAAGCAGTTATCGGGCAGGAGGGGCCTCCGGTGAGGGTGTGATTAAGAAGGGCTAACCCTGGGTGTTAGCTGAACAAAGGAAGCGGTGAAATTGACCTGGGGGGCTAAGAAGGCAGCAGCTGTGGTCAATTGCACTAAGGAGGGTACCAGCTTCTCCTAGATTGCTCCCTACCAGCATAAAAAAGCAGGGAAGGTGGAGTTTATCTTTCCTGATATTTGTGAGACTAGTTAGGTGGAACGTTAGAGTTCCTAGATCAGGGGAAAGGCATTACAGGGGACCTATGTCAGGCTGGAGGAGCACAGGTGCAGGGAGCCAGCTTCTGCGAGTGTTTCCCTCGGACTGTAGCCTTCCCTCACTCCATGATGTAGGGCTCTACAAAGTAGGTCTGTCACTAGTACAGGGCTGCAGGGACTCTAGGGTAAGAAATTTGAAGGGTGCAAAACATTAGTATGTGTGTTCCTTCGGTAGAGTCTAAGTAGGTGAGGAGAGTAGTAGGTTGGAGTGGGGCTAAGGAATAAGAGAGCGGTTCCAGGAGGTCATAGGGATAATGGAATATATAGTGTTTAAATTCCCTCTCAGTTCCACAAAGAAATTACCAGCTCAATCAGACCAGCCTCTTACCTATCTGCCCTCAACAAGCAGCGACATTTGCCTCCAGAATCGGGGGCAAAGTATTATATCCAGCTATAGGACAGTCAGGTGACTCAGTGAATAGTGCTCTGAGCCTGAAATTGGGAAGTCTTAAGTTTAATTCTAACCTCAGAACTTACCCTGAGTAAATCATTTCACTTCTGTTTGCCTCAGTTTCCTCACCTGTAAAATGGAGCTCATAATAGCACCTACCTCCCAGGGTTCTTGTAAGGATCAAATGTGGTAATAGTTGTAAAGCGCTTAGCATGATGCCTGATACATAATAAATGTTAACTCTCATTATTTTCCTCACATGTGCTATGTGTGGGAAAGCCTTTCTGGAGTCTCTCTGCAGGAGCATGGAATCCTGTGAGTTGGACCAGGTGACCTTGGAGTCCCTTCTGACGCTATATGCACATCCCGAAGGCACTATTGTAACTTATTCTCCCTCCCTGAAACTGAATTTATCTTAATTCTTGTGTTCTTTTGGCCTCATGAATTGTGCAGTTGACTTGAGTAGGCATTTTTACTGCTCACCCAGGGAACCAATTGACAGACAAGGAGAACATCCAAGGGACTTCGTACCATGCTTTTGTGTCACAAGGACAACAGTCATTGAGAATATAAATGCAAGCCCCAGCTCTTTCAGCATGGTACAGAGTAAAGACAGGCTAGAATTGAACTTGGAACCAATTTGGAATCTCACCCCTTCCATTTAACTACCTATATGGCCACAAGACTCCAAGGCATGACTTAAAACTCCTTGAACCTTAGCTCCCCCTCTGTAAAATAAAGGGAATGGACGAGAGGACAAGCTGGTCTCTGAGGCCCCACCAGATCTAGGTGTAGGATCCTATATGTAATCTTGGACAGGTTCTCAGTTTCCTCCTCTGTAAAATGAGGGTTTGGCTTAGCTGGTCCATTCCTGTTCTGGATCTCTGACCCTCTGACTATGTGTAGGTCCTTCCCTTCTTAACCCAGGAGCCTTGAACAGTCCTTTGTTCATAATAAGAGCTTTCAGAAATATTTTATTGAATTGAAGCCAGAGTCCTATAGGGCTGGGGAAATGTAGGGCATGGGATTTAGGCACACTTTTGGTCTTTCAAAGCATTACAGGCATACCTTGCTTTATTGCTCTTCACAGAGAGTGCATTTTTTTTTCCAAAGTGAAGGTCTGCAGCAACCCTGCATCGAGGAAATCTCTCGACACCATTTTTCCAACAACATGAGCTCACCTGTCACATTTTGGTAATTCTCACTCTATTTGAACTTGTGCATTATTATTATATCTGTTATGGAGATTTGTGATCAGTGATCTTTGATGATACTATTGTTTTGGGGTACCACGAACAGCACCCATATAAGACCATCAACTTAATCGATAAATGTTCTGTGTGTTCTAACTGCTCTATCAAACAACCTTTCCCCATCTCCCTCCCGCTCCTCTGGCCTCCCTATTCCCTGAGACATAGCAATATTGAAACTAGGCCAAGTAATAACCCTACAGTGGCCTCTAAGTGGTTAAGTGAAAGGAAGATGCAATTGATGTGGCAACTTCATTGTTATCTTATTTTAAGAAATTTTCACAGCTGTCCCAACCTTCAGCAACCACCACCCCGATCAGTCAGCAGTCATCGACAGCGAGGCAAGACCTGCCATCAGGAAAAGTATTGTGACTTGATGAAGGATCAGATGAAGGTTAGCATTTTTTAGCACTGTTTTTAATTATGGTATATACATTTTTAGACACACTTTTACACACTTAATAGACTACAGTAAAGGATGAGCATAATTTTTATGTGTACCAGGAAACTAAAAAAATCTGTGTGACTTGTTTTATGGTGCTATTTACTTTATTGTAGTGGTCTGGAAGGGAACTCGCAATATCCCTGAGGTATGTCTGTCTATATTATCTTTTCACACTTACATACATTCACACCATCATTTTCATGAAGGGAAAAAGTTGTATTTAAGTCAATCAAGTGACTGGCCTTGATAATAGGAGTACAAACAACCATACAACAATTTGTGATTTTTTTCCTCCTGCTTTATACTTTGGGTAAATCATTTTTCTTTAGGACTCAACTTCCTCGCTAGAAAGCCAGGGAGGTCAGTAGTCAGTGGAAGAGAAAGAGCATTCCAGGCATGGGGGCCCCACAGAGAGTACACAGAGCTGAGAAATAGAGGGTCTTGTTTGTAGAACAGCCAGGAGGCCAATGTCACTGGATGAAAGAGTATATGAAGACTGGAAACTGAGTTATGAAGTGCTTTAAATGCCAAACAGAGCATTTTGTATTTGATCCTAGAGAGAATAGGAAGCTACTGGAGGTTATTGAGGGGGAGAAGTAACATGGTCAGATCTGTGCTCTAGGAAAATCACTTTGGTGGCTCAATGCAGGACAGATTGGAGGGAGAAGAGACTTGAGACAGGCAGACCCCGCCCCCTCTGGCCCCAGTAGCTATTGCCATAGTTTGGGTGTGAGGTGATGAAGGACTGTACCAGAAGACTGGTCATATCAGAGGAGAGAAGGAGAGGGCAGGGTATTCAAGAGATGGCGCAAAGGTGAAGTCAGGCAGGCTTTGGTCACGGATTGGACATGTGGTTGGGAGGGGGGAGTGAGAGATAGTAAGGAATCCAAGATGACTTCTAGTTTGCGAGTCTAAGGTCCTGGGAAGATGATGTTGCCTTCCATAGTAACAAGGAAAATAACAGCAAGGGTTTAGGGGGGAGAGACAATGAATTCCATTTTAGACATGTTGAGTTTATGATGTCTACTGGACATTCAATTCAAGATCTCTGAAAGGTAATTAGAGATATGATATTGGGGCAGGATAGGTATATGTGAGAATCCTCAGCACAGAGATGGTAATGAAATCCATGGGAACTGGTCAAATCATTAAGTGAAATAGTCAAGAGGGAGAAGAGAGGAGGACCCAGGATCGAACTTTTCAGGACGCCCATGATTAGAGGGAGTGATCTGGAGGAAGATCCAGCAAAGGAAACTGAGAAGAAGCAGTCAGATAAGGAGGAGAGGTATGCTAAAAAACCTTGAGAGAAGAGCATGTCACAGAGGATAGGGCCAGGAGAATGAAGCATAAGTTGTGCTCTCCATTGCAGACCTTATAATATCTCCCCCCTCCCCCACTCCAAGGAGGTCCCCTCTTCTAGACTTCCTTATGAGTGTTGAGGGCACCACCGGCCTCCCAGACAAGTGGGCTCACAACCTTGGTGTCATCCTGGATTCCTCCCCTGCACTCACCCTGTAGGTCCATTTCTACCTTCACAATCCCTCTCCTATATTCCCCCCCTCTCTCTTCTGACACTGCCAGTACCCTCGTTCAGGTCCTTTTACCTGGATATTAACCTGCCAATTGTTGTCCCTGCCTCCATTCGCTTCCCTTGCCAATCAATCCTCTACTCAGCTCAGCTGTCACAGCAATCATTTTCCTGTCCACCTCCTCCAACCCAATAAATTCCAGTGGCTCCATTTTACCTCTAGAAGAGCATTTAAAGGCCTTCACAACTAGGCCTCTTCCTGAATTTTTATCTTCTTAAATTTTTCTCTCCCTCACATACTCTGCAATCCAGTAAGACTGACTTCTTGTCATTAGATTAATGTCTTGTCATTAGATCGTGATCTCCTTAAGGGCAGGAACTATCCTTTGTCTCTTTTTGAATTCCCATGCTTAGCACATAGGAGAGATACTTAATAAATATTTATTGATTGATTGCTCCTTCAATATATAAAAATACATCTAAAATATACAAATATGAATATGAAATTAAGGGATCCTATTCATTAAGCCAAGGGCTCCCAGTTTGACTTGTCTGGAAAATATAGGAAGACTTGGTAAAAATAATTTAACCTATTGAAATTGTCCAATATGAAAAAATGCTCTAAATCACTATTAATTAGAGAGATGCAAATCAAAACAACTCTGAGGTACCACATCACATCTATCAGAGTAGCTAACATAACAAAACAGGAAGATGATAAATGTTAGAGAAGATGTGGGAGAGTTGGAACCCTAATTCATTATTGGTGGAGCTGTGAACTGATCCAATCATTCTGGAAAGTGATTTAGAACTATGCCCAAAGGGTTACAAAAATGTGCATACCCTTTGACCCAGCAACATCGCTTCTAGAGCTGTATCCCAAAAAGACCATAAAAATGCGAAAAAGGTCCCACATGTACAAAAATATTTATAGCGTTCTTTTTGTGGTGGCCAAGAACTGGAAATCAAGGGGATGCCCATCAATTGGGGAATGGCTGAATAAACTGTGGCATATGAATGTAATGGAATGCTATTGTGCTATAAGAAATGATGAAGAGGAAGACTTTAGAGAGACCTGGAAAGACTTATGTGAACTGATGCTGAGTGAAAGGAGCAGAACCAGAAGAACTTTGTACACAGCAACAACCACAGTGTGTGAGGGAATTTTCTGGTTGACTCAGTACTTCACTGCAATGCAAGGACTTTCAAAATTCCCAGTGTTCTCTTGAAGCAAAATGCTTTCCACATCCAGAGAAAGAACTATGGAATTTGATTGCAGAATGAAGTAGACCATTTTATTTTGTTTTATGTTTTGTTCTATGATTTCTCCCATTCATTTTAATTCTTCTATGCAATATGACTAAGGTGAAAATGTATTTAATAGGAATGCATGTGTAGAACCTCTATAAGATTGTACACTGTCTCAGGGAAGGAGTGAAGAGGTAGGGGGAAAGGAGGGGAAGGGAGGGGAAAAAATTCTAAGATATATGGAAGTGACCGTAGAACTCTGAAAACAAAATAATTCTGAAAAAAAGAACTGGAAATTGAGGGGATAGCCATCAATTGGGCAATGGCTGAAGAAGATGTGGTACGTGAATGTAATGGAATACTATTGTGCTATAAGAAATGCTGAACAGGAAGACTTCAGAGAGGTCTGGAAGGACTTATATGACTTGATGCTTAGTGAAATGAACAGAACCAGGAAAACATTATATACAATAACAGCCACAATGTGCGAGGACTGTTTCTTATAGACTTAGCCCTTCACAGCAATGCAAGGACCTAAACAATCCCCAAAGGACTCGAGGCAAAATGCCTTCCACAATCAGAGAAAGAACTATGGACTTGGATCGCAGAATGAAGCAGATTATTTTCTCTTGTGTTATGTTATATTTTGGTTTGGTTTTTCTCATCGTTTCTCCCATTTATTTTAATTCTTCTATGTAACAAGACTAAGGTGGAAATGTGTTTAATAAGAATGTATGTGAAGAACCCATATAAGTTTCCATGCCATCTCAGGGAGGGAGGGGGAGAAAATTTAAAACTTATGGAAGTGATTTTTGAAAACTGAAAACAAATTAATGAAATTAAAAAAAAAAGAAATTGTCCAGAAGTAGTCATGCCTAGTGATAAAAAGTATAGGTTGGAGAAAGAACAACTCTGTGATACTAAAAATGTTGCTATGCTCACAAAATAAAATTTTCCTGATTAAAAATATCTTTAGTTTATTTTATTTCTTCCAGGTATATCAATGGCAAACTCTAGAAATGTACTTCTTTTTACATGGAATAGTAGGTCCAGAAAAGTTCACCAAAAGCCAAGGGATTCAGTGACAGGAAAAAGTTGGGAAGTCCTGCATTAGAACCATGGAAAGAAAGGGGAATAGATTTATATGGAAAACTTTCTGCTGGGGGGGGATAACAGAGACAACTGACATTGGATTGATTTTGTATTGGGAGTGGTGACCAGTTTGAACCGGAATATGATGACTTTTGCTGCTGTTTGAATTTTACACACATTGTGTATCTTTCTTTTCTTAAAGCATCTTAAAAAATTTCACCTTTTTGGCTAGCTACAATGATCAAATTAACTGAACGATGAATTATTAACAAGCAATTATTATTACCTATGGATCCGCCTCTATCTCCTAGGACATATGCAAGGATTTTTCAAAAATTTTGAAGTCTTTTCAAATCACATTGCTGTCAGAGGAAGAATAAAAAAGGCTTCCTATTGTTAATAAATGACATAAAAGCATTTTAAAATACTGTTTATTTTATCTGTATCTCATCTTTATTTTTTGTGTATACTTTATATCGTATGTAATGGTACCAAAGTTCAGGTATATAGTTCATAAATAAGAGTACGACATATATTGAAGGGAGTGCACACAAAATTTTTTTACTGATGTGGGGTATAAAATCAAAAAAAAGTTTAGAGATCTTCAGATTTAATGATTTATTAGGTCCCTTCCTGTTCAGTCAAGTAATTTTTCCTGAAAAGGATATTTTTGAAAAAAAAATTCACCCAACAAGTATTTTTAATTTTGTCCATTGATCTAGTCATCCCCTTCTACACACTGAATGAAATAAAAAAAAAACTCCTTAATATATATCTCTATAGTCCTGCAAAAATAAATTTCCACATTAACCATGTTCAAAAATGGATTTCTCTTTCTGAATCTTAAGTTTTCACCTCTCTGGCAGGAGTTGACTGGTGTTTCATTGTCCTTCTTTTGGTCTTATGGTTTATTATTGTGTTGATCAGAGTTCTAAAATCTGTCACAAGTGTCTTTGTCTATGGTGTTGTTGTATAAATTACTTTTCTAATCATTTCTAATCATTTCACTCTGCCTCAATCAGTGAGAAAGGTCCTCTCATTTACCTCTGAAAACATTTCATCATTTCTCCTGGCACATTGACAATTACATTCATGGTCCACAATTTGTTTTGCCATTCCTCAATAGGAGAACCATACATTAGCTTCCAATTCTTTGCCTCTATCCAAAGAGCTGCTGTCAATATCTTTGTACTAATCGATCCTTTTCTTCTTTGTCTAATTTCTTTGGTGTATAGGCCAAGGTAGTGATATAGCTTGGTCAAAGGGAACATGCCCAGTTTACTCCCTTTCTGGGCATAATTCCAAATTTCTTTCCAGAATGGCTGGGCCAATTCATAGCTTCCCAAACAGTAATCTAGTGTACCTTTAACAAGCATGTATTAAGTGCTAACTACATACCAGGTAGGGTGCACATATTTCTTTGAGAATACAAAGAAAAGCAAAACCCCAAAATAAAACAACCATGGTTCCTTCTCTCAAGGGGTTTACATTCCAGTGGGGGAGACAGCAATATCCTAGGTACATACAAAATATATATAGTTATATGAGGGTAATCTGAGAGGGGAAGGCATTGACAGCTGGGGTGGATCAGGAAAGGCCTCCTGCAGAGGGAGGAATTTGAGCTGAGACCTGGAAGAAGCAAAGGAAACTAAGGGAAGGCTTGAAGGGGCAGAGCATTCCAGTCATGGGCACAACCAAGGCAGGGAGATGGCATTTGAAACATCCTGTTTGCAAGTAGTCCAATGTGGTTGTATCACATCATGAGTAAAAGGTGAAAGAAGACTAGATGCAGGAAGGGGCCAGGTTATCAGGCACTTTAAATGCCAATTGTGGAGTTTTATATTGTGATCTTGGAAGTAACAGGGAGTCATTGGAAATCCTTGAGTAGGGGAGTGAGCAGGAAGTATAATTTGGCATACTTCTCATTTGTTGATTGCTTGACTGTTTAAATATGGATACTTTTTGCAGTATTGAATTCTGTATAAGGATTGGATACTGATGTGCTCTATATTATAGAGTCCTGTATAAGTACTTGAATTGAGTTCAAAAGGAGCAATTTGGAATCACTAGGAGGAAAGTTCATATTGCTTTCTTTGATTGAGACTGATTGAGACTACTTGCTTTTTGGAAAAGTAAAGTGTCCTATACATTCTTGGGGTGAGAAAACCCCTTTCTGAAATCCCCAGGTAGCTCCAAACCTTTGCTACTTCTCTAAGACTACTTGTCTTCCTGAGTGCTGCATAAATTTTTAATTTCACTTGGTTTACCCTAGCAGTGGCAAGAATCCATGAAGGAATTCAGGGGTCCTTCAGGAAGAGGGACCCAGAGGAATTTACCTGGACCTCTATGGGGATTACCTATGCAAACAGGACCCTTAGAAAATTTTCATGTGCCCTGTGTAGAAAGGGATACTTCGTTTAGGCTCCAGTTGAATGGCCTTATACACTGAGAGAATCATGGAAGAGTTTCTACTTAGGATAGTTTTCTCATTTGAGAAAGGAGCAATGCCAACTTGACCACAAATCCCTGTGGGGTGAGCTCCATGTGGTTTGGAAAGCTCAGTGTGGACCAGTTTCTGTTTGAGACAGAAGCCAATTTTCTTTATCTTTGCTCTTTTACTTGTAAGTTGAGAGAGATCCAGTAGAGCTAATAAAGCTAAGCAAGAAGAAATATTTGGTAAACTTTAAGGAGAAAAAATCTCTTCTTTTGTTGAGTGATTTGAGGAACTTTATCAAATGTTCTTTGTTCTCCAAATCCTCAAAATTTTGTATTTAGAGATAATTCCATTTTTTACATGTGAGATTGCATATGATAATGTGACACTAAGTTACGTGGTAATGTAAACTGAGTGAGAGACTCAACTCTAAGGCACTGGGTGAATAAACATTGCCTATATTGAGACCATAGAGAACTGTTCCGAATTTGGGACTAGTACTGTGGCAAAAGAAAGAAAGAGCAAGAAAGCAAGAAAAAAACATAAAGAAAGCAAGGAAGGAAGGAAGGAAGAAGGGAAGGAGGGAAGGAAGGAGACAAAGAAGGAGAGAGAAGGAGAGAAAGAAATAAAGGAAAGAAGAAAGACAGAAAGAAGAGACAAAGGAGAGAGGAGACAAAGAGAGAGAGGAAGAAAGGAAGAAGTATATCCCTACCTTTTTTTTTCAGGCAACACTAAATTTCAAACAGGGGAAAATGTGTAACCTGGGTTAGTCTGGGCATGTTCAGTTTATGAGAGGTCTATGGAGCACATCTGGATTGCCTAATATGGAGGCTTCAGCATCCCCTACCATGTAGGTGGGGGTAGCCTCCTTTGACTGATTGCCTTTGTCTTTAAAACTGGGAGGCTGAAACAACCACTCTTTTGGGGAGTCTGCTGTGCCTAGCGTAGGCCATGACTGAATCAGTAAGAGGGGAAGATTTCTCCTTCCCTGGCTCCCTTTCTTTTATCCCTGACTTAGAGAAATGGGCCTGGGGATGTTTGTTTCTGTTTTGCGTTATTTGTTGTTGGTTTTAGGTGCTGAAAGTTCTCACAGGCATGGGAAATTCATTCCATGAAGACTTTGGAGCCAAAATGGCAGGAATGGTGCAGCCAACCAAGCCAACATGGAAGCCCTGAGAAGCCAAGGCACCTGGAACTCAAGCCTGAGAAAGATTTTGAACTTGGAACTGGAACTGTGCTCTATGGGAACCAAGCTAAGCTAGGAACTTAATCCTCTTCCTTTCCCCAGAGACTTAACTGATGCAGGGTAACACCACGTTTCATTAGAAGCTCTGCTTGGTTTCACCTCTACACAAAATATCATGCCTCACCCAGGATAAACTGATCACCTGAAATTTCATCATCATGCAGATGACTCACTTTTGAGGACTGGAGGGCAAAGATTTCCTTTATAGAAGGCTCTGAACTTTCTAGGTAATTCTCCATTTTCCCCAAGCAGCTCTGCTTGGTTTCAACTCCACAGAACATCATACCCCTATGCCAAGTACCCCTGTGCCCCCTCCACTCTTTTCTAACTTTCTTTTATGTGTTCTTTTATGTGTTGAGATTGTAAGTTCCTTAAGGGTAGGGACTAGTTTTCTTTTTTCATATTTATATCCCCAGTGCTTAGCACAGTGCCTTAGTACATGGTGGGAGCTTAATAAATGTTTGTTGAACTGACTTAATACAGAAAAAGATCACTGGCAGCTTTGTAGAGAATGCATTGGAGTGGAGAGAGACAGATGGAAAGACCCTTAGAATGTTTTGTATATACCATTCTAAGGTCCCTCATAGCCTGACAGTCTGTGTTCCAAGTATCAAGAATGAGTATTAAATTATATTATTGTTCAAGGGTCTTTTCAGTTAAGCTCAAGACACATCAATTAGCATGTGCTACTTTCGAATTTTGAAAACCTCTAATAGCTCTAGCAGTATTGCTCCAAATCTTGTCTAATGCAGCTCCAGGTTAAGAATCCAAGGATAGATGCCACCTACTGTGATGGAAACAGACTCAAAAATGGGTTAGCCCTGGCAATAACTCAGAGGTCTCAAATCTGCAGCTCATGGGCCTATTAGGAACAAGACACCAGCTGCTGGGGCTCCTGGGGCTCCCACTAAAGTCCCCTACCTCCTCTGATGGCTCAGGGGATGAGGAGGGCCCAATGGCCTTGTCTAGAAAATCTTCCAGGATGCTTCCTGGTGCTGAGCTGTCTTGTCATCCAAGGCTCAGCCTTGGTAAAGTCCTCAGTGCCCAGTGCCAGAAAGTTGGTAACCAAAACGATGAGGTTTTATTTTGTTCATAGCAATTCATGAAGAAAAAATGATCTACTGAGATGTGGGGGGGCTACAATCTGTATCAGCAGATGAATTAAAACCTTCATAAATCCCTGAGCTATGTATCTGGGAAAATATTTGAAGAAGGTCCCTGAGAAGAGAGGGGAGCCAGGTGGCCTGGACAAAAGAGAGCAAGCCAGTAGACAAGGGACAATAGCCAACTTCGGGCACTGACTGTTCCCTCTAGGCTAGGGAGTTAGGCTCTTCAAACTTTTTTTGTCATTTTTCTCTATCAATAAAAAGATTTTGAGTATGTGCACATGTAATTATTTCTAAATTATATCTGTGTATGGAGAGACAGTGAGTAGCAGTGAAGAGAGAGCTGTCCTTGAGGCCAGAAAAACCCAAGGATCGTCATGCCATCTTGGCTTTCTTTTTGTGATTATTGAACTTAATTGTTCATTCAATGACCATGCTTATGAACGATGTTCCATTAACATGTGTACATAAACACACACACACACACATACATGGCTACCCTGTCTCAGACAAATCACTTACCCTTGCCGTGTTTCAGAACAACCAACACTAAGACTGTAAGGGACAAGAGAAGGTGTCAAACTCCATTGGGAAAAAGATGTTACTCAGAAGCTGCCTACATGCCCATATGAAATTGCCAAATCAGTCCCTATCCCTGTAAAGGAAAAACTAGAATAAAAGCCACACACATCATAAAATGTACACAAAAGTAGACATTGGGAAATGGTGAACTAAAGATGGAATAATATTTGATCATAAAGGCAGTAGGGATCCCCCGTGGCTTCTTGAGCAAGAGAGTGACGTGGTTAGACTCTGTTTTAGGAAAATAAGTGGCAGCTGAGTGGAAGTTGGGTTGAACAGCAAAGAGACGAAAGGCAGGAAGCCTAATTAAGAGGCTATGCAGTAGTCTAGGCAAGAGGTGAAGAGGGCCTGAACTAGGCTTTGTGGAGGCAGAAACTACAGAGGTTAGCAACTGATTGGCTACCTGGGATGAGGGAAAGAAGAGGCCGCTAACAGTGTCAACTGGAGTAACTGGAAGGAAGATGGTGCCCTTGATGGAAATAGGAAAGTTGGAAGACAGGTGATTCTGGAGGAAGGAGAACACAATGAGATCTGAAATGCATATCTTTCCTGCTCATGCTGTGGGACACATTCTGAACCACCGCAAGTCAAAGCCGGGGGGAGGTGCTCTTACTGATTACTGCCTCGGATCCTAGAGCCCAACCTCTAAGAAGTGCATAGGCTGATCTGTGGGGGTGAGGGGCAGAAGGGGAAGAAGAGTGAGAGAGTTTTCCCTATGGTACATGCACAGATGTTGCTATAGGCGTCTGATTCTAATTGCCCTGAACTTGAGCATTAGGCTAAGGGGGCACAGAAAGGGAATATTAGAGGATAAGAGGAAGTGTATTGGAGACAAGTTCTATAACTAGCAGATCTACAACACTGAGCTCAACATTCTCACAGCCAATTAGGAATTACATCTACCATTGCATACCCAGCATGTAGTACATATTTTTCATGGCCATAAAGACATTAATTTTTCATAAAGAAATCTTTATTTTATATATAACAACATTTTAGTAACATAAGGTTGTTAAATGTTTATCAGAACACAGTCAAATAAATAAATGAGGTGTTCAATTCTGGCTTTTTTGGTCAACTGACAATTTATTCTTGATGGAGTTTTCAAAAGAGAAATCTACATGCCATGTTTAGCCTCCAATTTGTTTCTTGCTTTGCATTTGATTGGAAACACAACTGAGAATCCTGCTTCACAGAGATAAATTGCTATAAAGAAAATCCAAAGCCTTGTGAGCATACTTAGTAAGACAGCTTCTCTAAGGGGACACTGAACGTTTTGAAACTTTATTGATTGAAAATCAATGTGGACTTTCTGGCTATTGTAGAGATCAGTGAACTTGTCTTTCAATGATTCATTATTGTTGATTTTTTTCTGGCTCAATATTAAAAGGATTTCATCTCCAAACCTCATTCGTTTGACTTTGACCAGTAGGAATAATTCCTATCACTGTCTTTTTCAAATTTTTCAGATATACAATAATGTTCCCACTTGTATCACCTCACTGTTTTCTTTGCAATCTGCACATTTTTTCACTAAATTCTTTTGAAATATTTCAATAGGATAATGCAGTTGTTTACCAAATAATTCCTGTAACCCCTTGACATATTCTCTTCTCATAACCCCAGGGTGTATGCTTACCCAAGTTGAAAAACCCTTGTACTATGTCATACTGCCTTTCATTAGGGGAGTTAAGAGTCAAAAAGCATGGGTTCAGCTCCCATCTCCTTCCTTACTAGCTGTATGACCTTGAACTTGCACTTAACTTCTCTGAGCCTCAGTTTTCCCATTTGTAATATAGTGATAATAATACCTTTCACTTCTTCCTGCACCCCTACCTTTCCTCTCAAGTATATTAGGATTCAATTAGGATTCAATTTTGGAGGCTGGTACCTCATTTTACAGATGAGGAAACTGAGACCCATGACTTACCTAAGAACACCCAGGAGATAAGTGTCAGTTAGAATAATAATAATAACAATAATAACGATAACAGCAGTTAACATTTATATAGTGCTTACTATGTGTCAGGTACTATGTCAAGGTCTTTATAATTATCACCTCATTTGATCCTCACAACAACCCCAGGAGGTAGGTTCTGGTGTTATCCCCATTTCACAGATGAGAAAATTGAGGCTAATGGGGGTGAAGTGCCTTCTCCAAGGTCACACAGCTAGAAAGTATCTAAGGCTGGATTTGAACTCAGGTCTTCCTGATTTCTGGGCCAGCACTCTATCCACTGCACCACCTAACCACCAGCGTTAAAGTATATATAAGAAATGATTAGCAGTGGATTGCAAGGTGAGGTTAGAGACATTAGAAATCTTTTAAGCCTGTCATGTTTTCAACAAGAATAGGTTTTATTATAAGAAACTTAAATGACATCCAGTAAAAATGCAAAATTGTGCAATTATGATAAAATGTTAAAAAAAATCCTACACATTTGCCACCCTACCTTTTCTAGACTATAGTACTTCTTTCTACCTACCTGAGCACTGAACGTTGAACACCTTTTGAAAACTGCCTTAAACAGTGAATTTGACACCTTATAGACCATATCCACCTTGTCTCATGCACCACTACAATCAGTTTGAAACTTAATCTAACATTGACTGTGTGCCATAATAAACAAATATAGAATATAGAGGTTTCATCTTCCCTTTCCAGTAAAGCTTTAGTTCACATTTTCTAAATATAGCAGAGGATGCTACACAAACAATCTTTCAACACAGTTAGCAACAAATCTTTCACACTTGGAGAACCACTATAATTTATGGTTTGACTTTAAGTCATCTGGTAGTCTTGCCTTAGGGCTGCCATTTTTGTTGAATAAGATATTTAGTTTGGAAGAGATAGGTCTATGATTGGTCCAGCACTCTGTGCCATGCATTGCCTTTGTCACTCACACATCCTATCTGTCTCTTCTCCTTATAATGACATAGTCTGTCAAATGCCCATGTTTGTTGTGAGGGTACATCCACGAAGTTTCATTGCTTTTAGGTAAATGGAAGACAGTGTTAGTGATGAGAAGGTGATGAAATGCACAAGTCTTCAGTAGTAAGTGATTGGTGCTCCTGTTATTTCTGACTCCATTGCTCCCAAGGACTCCCTGCCATATCTGTGCCTACACTCGGGCATTAAAGTCACCCAGAATTACAAGCTTGTCCTCTTTTGGCACATTGATAATGAGGGGCTCCAGGGTGTCATACAATTTTTCTTTGACCTCGTTGGGGTTCATCATGGTGGGAGCATAGGCACTGGTGGTGGTGGCATGATGTTTACCTGCAGGTGGTGATCACATTGTCATGACCCTGTCATTCACTCCTTTTGGTAGGCATATAAGTTTGCTGACTAGATTAGTTTTGATTTCAAAACCTACACCAGCTTCATGGCACTCCCCTTCATTGCGACCACTCCAGAAAAACATGTATCCAGCTCCAACTTTAGTAAGATGGACTTCATTTGCCAGCCTTGTTTCACTCAGGGCACCTTTTCTAGCCCTTTCCTCACACCAGGAGGTGGGCAGTGTGATCCTTAAGAAGGCTGCTCAGACAACCAAGGAGCTGCCAAATCCCACTGCTGCTTCAGGCCAGTGAGAACTTCATGGCCTGGGCTGCCTTTGTACAACAATGTGACTGCAATTACCAATGTATCCTCACCTGCTGCTTCATCCCTTGTCTTTTGCCGCAGGACTTTGAAGTAAGTAAAAATGGTAAAATGGTATGGGTGATGTCTTTTGAGTCACTCATAAATTGCTTTGAGGCAGAGTTCCTCAAAGTTGTCAGCCTCACTCTCTCCCAGAGCCATCAAAGTCCAGTGGCAAGGCGAAAGTCAAAATGACTATGATGGCCTGGGATGCAGAGGATGACCTTGAAGTCTAAACAAACTCTAAGCATGCCACAGGGCCCATCTCCAGTGGTCCCGATCCATATCTGGCCACTGGCCCCAGATGGCTCCAGAGGAGAAAGTGAGGCTGGTGACTTTGCATAATCCATCACTTAAATCCATTTCACTTGCAAGTTGCCTCATCACCTTCCTAATATTATGTTCCTCTTAGAGAATGAAGGGCAAACCACTACTGCAAGGACTCCATAGCATTTGCTTCAGCCACCTTCATGATCAGTGGAACAAACTGTTCTCATTCATCCATTCAGCTGTGGGAGAAGTCTTCACATACTTGGGGTAGACACCCATCAAGTGTCTATCCATCAAGATTTGGCAGCTCCTTGGTTGTCTGAGCAGCCTTCTTAAGGATCACACTGCCCACTTCCTGGTGTGAGGAAAGGGCTAGAAACGGGTTTGAAGCCTGGTTAACCTGAATTGCATTTTTCCTGTTTGCCAAAACCGTTTACCTGGACGTGACTGCTGACATGCTACAGCTTCTTGGAGTCACAGGTGAAAGCTGGGTGGTAGGTGGACACCAAAGGTGGATGAGCAGCCCTGGAAAGGACTCGATAGGCCTCACACCAGAAGTACTAGTCCTCCTTAAACACCAGTACACTCTCCCCACAAAATAAAACACATAAGTTTGATTGCAGTGGAATCTTAAACTTTTTGTATGAGCCAAAGAAATGCAAATAGAACAAGAAGAGAAGCTTTCAATGGGGATTTTTTTTTTGCATAAAGTATCTCTTATATTCATCTTATTATCTTCTCATATATTCATTATATATGGAACTAATATATATGAATATGTATGTGTATATATATACACATACATACATATACACACATATACATATGTATATGAGAAGAAAAAAAGAGAGAACAAGGAACCATTCCCTAGTGAGATAGATAGACAGATAGATAGATATACATACATACATACATACACATATATACATATATGTGTGTGTGTGTATAAAATTTATTCATTTTTAGTTTTCAGCATTCACTTCCATAAGATTTTGAGTTTTAAATTTCCTCCCCCACCTCTCCTCTCCCCCTCCCCAAGATGGCATACAATCTGATATAGGCTGTACCTATACATTCATATTAAACATATTTTCACATTAGTCATGATGTAAAGAAAAATTAGAACTAATGGGAGGAACCACAAGAAAAGAAGAAACAAAAAAAAGAGAGCATGCTTAAATCTGCATTCAGACTTTGTGGTTCTTACTCTGCATATGGATAGCATTTTCCATCATGAGTCCTTTGGAATTGTCTTAGATCACTGCATTGCTGAGAAGAGTTAAGTCAAAGACGATCATCTCACAATGTTGCTGTGACTATGTTACAATGCTCTCCTGGTTCTGCTCATTTCGTTCTCTGTCATTCCAGGTTTTCCTGAAGTCTACCTGTTCATCATTTCTTATGGTGCAATATTATTACATTATATTCATATACCACCACTTATTCAGCCATTCCCCAATTGATGGGCATCCCCTCAATTTCCAATTCTTGGCAACCACAAAAAGAGCTGCTATATTTTTGTACATGTGGGTCCTTTTCCCATTTTTGTAAGCTCTTTGGGATACAGTGGTGTTTCTGGGTCAAAGGATATGTGCACTTTTATAGCCCTTTGGACATAGTTCCAAATTGCTCTCCAGAATGGCTGGATCAGTTCACAACTCCACCAACAGTGCATTAGTGTTCCAATTTTCCCACATCTTCCCCAACATTTATCATTTTCCTGTTTTCTAATGTTAGTCAATCTGACAAGTGTGATGTGGTACCTCAGAGTTGTTTTAATTTGCATTTCTCTAACCAATAGTGATTTAGAGCATTTTTAAATATGATAATACATAACTTTAACTCTTTGAAAACTGCCTGTTCATATCCTATGGCCATTTATCATTAGGGGAATGACTAGTATTCTTATAAATTTGACTCAGCTCTCTCTATATTTTAGAAATGAGGCCTTTATCAGAGGCACTGGCTATAAAAATTGTTTCCCAGCTTTCTGCTTCCCTTCTAACCTTGGTTGCATTGGCTTTGTGCAAATCCTTTTCAATTTAATGTAATCAAAATCATCCATTTTGTATTTCATAATGTTCTTTATCTGTTATTTAATCATAAACTCTTCCCTTCTTCATAGATCTGACAAGTAAACTATTCCTTACTCTTCTAGTTTTCTTATAGTATTAGTTTTTATATTCATTTTGACTTTATCTTGGTATACAGTATAAGATGTTGGTCTATGCCTAGCTTCTACCATACTATTTTCTAGTTTTCCCAGCAGTTTTTCTTAAATAGTGAGTTCTTATCCCAGAAGCTGGTGTCTTTGGATTTATCAAATAGTAGATTAGTCATTGACTGTTGTGTCTTGTGTACCTAACATCTTCCACTGATCCACCACTCTATTTCTTAACCAGTGTCAAGTTGTTTTGATGAGTGCTGTTTTATAATATAAATTAAGATCTGGTACAGCTAGGCCACCTTCCCTTGCATTTCTTTTCATTAATTCCTTTGATATTCTGGACCTTTTGTTCTTTCAGATGAACTGTTATTATTTTTTCTGGCTCCATAGAATAATTTTTAGTAGTTTGATTGGTATGGCATGAAATAAGTAAATTAATTTAGGTAGAATTATCATTTTTATTATATTACCACGGGTCTACCCATGAGTAACTGATATTTTTCCAATTATTTATATCTCACTTTATTTGTGTGAAAAGTGTTTTGTAATTGTGTTCATATAGTTCCTGGGTTTGTTTTGGCAGGTAGACTCTCAAATATTTTATAATGTCTACAGTAACTTTAAATGGAAGTTCCCTTTCTATCTCTTGCTGTTGGGCTTTGTTTCAATATATAGAAATGCCAATGATTTGTGTGGGTTTATTTTATAACCTGAAACTTTGCTAAAGTTGTTTATTATTTTGAGTAATTTTTACTTGATTTTCTAGGATTCTCTAAGTATACCCTCATATCATCTGCAAAGAGTAATAGCTTTGTCTCTTCTTTGCCTATTCTAATTCCTTCAATTCCTTTTTCTTCTCTAATTGCTACAGCTAACATTTCAAGTACAATATTGAATAACAGTGATGGTAATGGACATGCTTTTATCATGCCTGATTTTATTGGAAATGCTTGTAGCTTATTCCCATTACATATAATGCTTGCTGATGGTTTTAGATAGATGCTACCTATCATTTTAGGTATTGTATTTTGTATTGTATTTTGTCAAATGCTTTTTGTGCAGCTATTGAGATAATCATATGATTTCTGTTAGTTTTGTTATAGAATGGTCAATACTGAACCAGTCCTGCATTCCTGGCATAAATCCTATCTTGTCATAATGTATTATTGTTGAGATAAATTGCTGTAGTTATTTTGCCAGCATTTTCTTTAAAATTTTTGCATCTAAATTCATTACGGAAATTGGTCTATAATTTTCTTTCTCTTTTTTAGTTCTGCCTTGTTTAGGTATCAACACCATATTTGTATCATAAAAAGAATTTGGTAGGACTCCTTCTTTGCCAGTTTCCCAAAATAATTTATATAGTATTGGAATTAGTTATTCTTTAAATGTTTGATAGAATTCACTTGTAAATCCATCTGGCCCTGGAGATTTTTTCTGAGGGAGTTCATTGATGGCTTGTTCAATTTCTTTCTCTGAAATGGAGTTATTTAAGTATTTTATTTCCACTTCTGTTAATCTGAGCAATTTATATTTTTGCAAATATTCATCTTTTCCACTAAGATTGTCAAATTTATTGGCATGCAGGTGGGCAAAATAACTCCTAACTATTGTTTTTATTTCCTCTTCATTGGTGGTGAATTCACTCTTTTCATTTTTGATGCTGGTAATTTGACTTTCTTCTTTCTTTTTTTTTTGATCAAATTAACCAAAAGTTTATCTATTTTATTGTTTTTTTTATAAAACCAGCTCTTACTTTTATTTGTTAGCTCAATAGTTTTCTTAATTTCAAGTTTATTAATCTTTCCCTTGGTTTTCAGAATTTCTAATTCCGTGTTTAATTGGGGGTTTTAATTTGTTCTTTTTCTAGTTTTTTTTAGTTGCATTCCCAACTTGCTGATCTCTTCTTTCTCTATTTTATTTATGTAAGCATTTATAGATAGAAAACTTCCCCTGAGAACCACTTTTGCTGCAGCTTATAAGTTTTGGTATGTTGTCTCATTACTGTCATTTTCTTGGATGAAGTTATTGTTTCTAAGATTCATTGTTTGACCCACTCATTCTTTAGGATTACATTATTTAGTTACCAATTAATTTTTAATCTAGTTCATTTTTCATTATATCTGAAAAGTTCAAATCTAATGCTGCCTGAGTTCATTAGTGCCAGTGGGAATCAGAGAAAGATCCTGGGATGAGGGGGCATTGAAGTTAGGATTTGAAGGCCTGATAAGAACAGTCAGTCAATAAATATTTATTAAGGGTCTAGTATGTGGCAGGCTTTGAGGTTAGAAAAAGAGGCAAAAGGCAACCCCTGCCCTCAAGGAGCTTACAATGTCATAGGGGACAGAGCATATAAATAAATAAATAGATAGATAGATAAATAAATAAATGAATGAAGGAAGGAATGAAAGAATGACTAAATAAATAAATGAATAAACAAACAAACAGATAAATAGGGAAATATATATATATATATATATATATATATATATATATATATATATACACACACACACGCACAAAGCAAGCTAGGATAAATAGGAAATGATGAACAGAAGAAAGGCACTGGAATTCAGAGGGGCTGGGGAGGGCTTCTTGTAGAAGGTGAAACTTAAAGGAAGTCAGGGAGTCAGTAATCAGTGGAGGAGGAAGAGTATCCCAGGCCTGGGGGACAGTCAGAAAGCATGCTGGGAACCAAGAGATGGAGGGGTTTGTTTATGGAACAGAACAGAAGGCCAGAGTCACTGGGTTCATTAGGAGGGGGAAGAAGCCAGAAAAAGTAGGAGGGCTAGGTTAGGAAAGGCTTTGAAAGCAAACAGAGGATGTAATATTTGCTCCTGGAGGCAATAGGAGGCCACTGGAGTTTATTGAGGGTGTGCATGTGTGTGTGTGTGTGTGTGTGTGTGTGTGTATGTGTGTGTGTGTGTGTGTGATCATTGTACCTACATTTTAGGAAAATCACTTTAGTAGCTGAATGGGGGGTGGACTAGAGTGGGGAGAGACAAGGGAGGCAGCCATTACAGTAGTCCAAGCATGAGGTGATAGGGGCCTGCACCAGGGTGGTGGTTGCATGACAGGAGAGAAGGGGGTGCATTGAAGAGTGTTAAAGTACAAGCTCAGTTCTCATGTGAACAGTCCCGGGTCAGGTAAAGGTGAGGGCTTAACCACTGAGCTCTCATGAGGCCCCCCAGAGAACAGCTTGGAATTGAGGAGTGAGACACCAGTTATATCTTGTTTTTCCACCTCTTCTCAGTGGGAACTTGCTGGAAAGAGCATCCTACCCTTGAGGTTGGTCCATGGTCTGAGCAGGTTTTGTTAATTGGCTAAGGGGCTGAGAGCATGCTGTCCACGAGTGAACTATGTAGTTGGGAGAGCTTAAGTGGAGACAGGAAAGCCTGAGAAGAGGGGTTTCCTTTGTCCTCGGGAGGGAGAAGGAGGCTCCCGTGGGGAGAACTCATCCTGCATGTCAACATGCAGCCTCTATCAGTAATAAAGCCTACACCTCTGCTTCATTCTGGCGGTCTCTTCTCTCATAAGTTTATCCGGCTGATCACCAAAGACCTGGAGTACGTAAGACGACCCAGTAGCCCATGGCAGTTATGCCGGACAGAAGAGAGGTTGCTAAGGTGAGATTGCCAGACTTTGACAACAGATTGGATCTGGGGGATGAGAGAGTGAAGCATCCAGGATGATTCCTGGGTTGTGAACCTGAGGAACTGGGAGATGGTGGTACCCTTTACAGTGAATAGGTAACTCAAAAGGTGAAGAAGGGAGAGAGGACATTCCAGGAGGAGGGCTGTTACTGCTGTTTGTCCTTTGTTCTCAAAGAGGACTATGACATCATGAAGGTAATGCCATGACTTGCTAGTGAATTGGATTTAAGTGAGAGAAGGCTTTGCAAGGAAGGTCACCAGGCTTACTCTGGCCTCCAGAGTCATCTGTGTCCAGTGGCCTTTCTAAATTAACTTCTTTAACAGGTCTCAGTTTGTCTGAGGCAACACCCTTTTGGTGATTAAGGATAGGTAAGAAATGAGGCAGAACATGGCCTGTTTTACCTAGTCAAAAAAAAAAAAGTCAATCTGGGAAGGGAAAATCCTGGGGTTTCTGGTCCAAAACAGAAACAGTTGCTATTAAAATTCACTCTGAACCATCAGGGCCCAAACAATGACCAAGTGAGCTTGGTCTGGGATCTATTGTTGGCCAATCTGTTCCTGCCCCCAAGCAACTTCCATTCTCATGTGGGATGTAACTTGTACATAGAAGGTACCTACTGGGTGATAAAGGGAAGGCATTAATGGCTGGGGACAGGATGTAGGTAGAAAAAGCCTACTGAAGAAAGTAGCATTAGATGTTGGAGGAGAGTTGGAACACTTATTCATGGTTGGTGGAACTGTGAGCTGATCCAGCCATTCTGAAGACCAATTTGAAACTATGCCCAAAGGGCTATAAAAATGTGCATACTCTTTGACCCAGCAATACTGCTTCTAGGACTGTATCCCCAAGAGATCATAAAAATGGGAAAGGGTCACACATGTACAAAAATATTTATAGCAGCACTCTTTGTGGTGGCCAAAAACTGGAAATCAAGGGGATCATCGATTGGGGAATGTCTGAATAAATTGTGGTATATGAATGTGATGGAATTCTATTTTGCTATGAGAAATGATGAACAGGAAGACTTCAGAGATGCCTGGAAAGATTTATATGATCTGATGCTGAGTGAAAGGAGCAGAACCAGGAGAACTTTGTACACAGCAACAACAACAGTGTGCAAAGATTTTTTTCTGGTACACTTCATTGCAATGCAAGAACTTAAAAAAAATTTCCAGTGGTCTCTTAAGGCCTTCCACATGCAGAGAAAGAACTATGGAATTCAATCGCAGAATGAAGCCGATAATTTTCTTTTGTATTATGTTTTGGTTGGTTTTATGATTTCTCCCATTCATTTTAATTCTTCTATGCAACACGACTAAGGTGAAAATGCATTTAATAGGAATGTATGTGTAGAACGTATATAAAATTATATATCCTCTCAGGGAGTGAGTGGGCAGGTGGGGGCAAGGAGGGGGAGGGAGGGGAAAAAATCTAAGATATATGGAAGTGATTGTAGAACACTATAAACAAATAAAATATTTTTTAAAAAAAGAAAGTAATAGAGAATGTCAATAATGCAGATTAATCTCCAAAAAAAAAAGGTGGTATTAGAGATGGCTCTAGGAGCTTATGTCTAATGGGGGGGCATAAGACAGTTATGGAAACAACTAATACAAAATGGAACAGGGTCACTGCAAAGGAGAGAAGGAAAGAAAATGCTGTAAGAAATTTGATAAGGGAGGGAGGTAAAAGGTAAAAGATAAGAGAAAAGTTCACGAAGAAAGGCCCCTGGAAGGAAAAGCAGGATTTCAAGAGGCAGAAAGAATGTGGGGGCTTCTAGTCACAGAGGAATGAGCTGAGGTGGGAGAGGACCGAGCAAGATCTCCAGGAGGTCTAAGGGAGAAACACAAGTATACAGTATAACTGTTCCTAGTGGTCAGAGGGCAAACGAGAGACCTTGGCAAATGCTAAGATATGTGATGGTGATGGGGGGAGGTTTTCCAATGGTGGTAGCAGGGGAGGATGAGCTAGATACAGAAAGATACAAGAGGAAACTCCTTAGTCATCCATATCAGGAGATGGGAGCAGCCAAGGCCCTCTTCTCCCCCCAATACAAGCAAGCAAGGCAGTCCCTATTTCAAAGGGCATGTATTCTAATATAGGAAGCGAACACATAGAGAAGAGTGCTGGCCTGGGGTGTTTTGAACTGGGAAATCAGGGAGAAAGGTGATTGGAGTCACACAACAAAATTCACCGCACTGGGTCTGGAATCAGGAAGACTCTGGGTTCAAATTCAGCCTCAGACACCAGCTCTGTGACCTTGGGCAAGTTCCTTCAGCTCTGTCTGCCTCCATTTCCTTGTCTTTACAATGGGATTAATAGTAACACCTACTTCCCTGGGCTGATGTGAGGATAAATGAGATAGTTTATAAAACATGTTGTAACCATTAAAGAACTATATACATGCTAGCTATTATAATGTTATCAGAGGCAGCTAGGTGGCTCAGTAGAGTGGAATCAGGATAGATCTGAGTTCAAACACAGCCTCAGATACTTCCTAGCTGGGTGACCCTGGGCCAGTCATTTAACCTCTTTGTGCCTTAATCCACTGGAGAAGGAAATGACAAATCATGCCAGTATCTCTGTCAAGAAAGTGTGGTCCACAGGCTCATGAAGAACTGGACATGACTGAACATCAACATTATACTGTTACTACTATTACCATTGCAGAGATGGGAGTGTTAACTTGGTTACTAATCTCAGAACTAAAGCAGGAAAAGATAAGATGGTTTGGCACAGAGAAGGTCCTAAAATGTTACTGACACCTCCCTAAACCTTACCCTTTCTTTGGCGGGGGGGGGGTCTGTATCTGTGATTTTATCCCTATAGAGAACTCTCAGAATGGAAAACCCCTTCGTTGATTTGTCTGTCATATGGAGAGAGTCAAGGGACTTGCCCACAGGCTCACAGCTCTTATAGTATAGGATGTCAAAGGTAGGGCCTGGATACAGACAGATCCTCTTGGCTCTAACTGCAGCCATGCATCCATCCTTTAAGCTGTACTGCTTCAAAGGATGGTCTCCAGCGCCCTCACAGTCTGTAACCTACAACTTTGAATTTAACACTGCTTTTCTAATGCTAAACCTCCTGTGGACTGTTTTGGCTTCCCAGCGAGGCCAGGGGGCTCCTTCCCCTCCACTCTCCAGGGCCAAGGCTGTCTAGATTCAGACACTGTGGTAGAGTCTAGGATTACATTAACCATATCAATTAATAAACATGGATTGAGTGCCTACTATGTACCAGGCACAATCTCACTAATAAATACGAAGCAAACTATATACAAGATAAATAACAATGACCAGAGGGAAGGCACTAGAATTCCAAGGGGTTGGGAGAGGTTTCCTGTAGCAGGAGAGATTTTAGTTGGGATTTGAAGGAAGTCATCAAGGCAGGGAAACAGGGTATTCCAAGCCTGAAGGGTGGGGTAGGGAAGAGGATAATCGTAGTTGTTGGGCTCCTCCTTCTGAGAAATGATGTTATGACTTACACTTGACTTTGTTTTGAAGGAGGGAGGACTGATAATGGATAACCATTGCTAAGGCACAGAAAGGGAGATGAAGTGTCCTGGGAGATGAACTATTTCTAAGTTCTAAAGAACCTCTAGCTCTGACATTTTTTGGTTTGGGGGACATATCCTTTCTCTAGGATTATTCCACCCCTTTGTGAAAAGAGGGGGCTTGGGCCAGATCAGTGGTTCCCAACTTGCAGTATGTATGGAGTACATAGTGGGTAGGAGAGGCTTGTCAAGTAGAATGGGAATATTTAGTAAATCATTGTTCTATTTTATGTTAATTATGTCAGCAAGCATTGGGTTAAGTACCTACTATTTACTGATCTCTACCTTCTTTCTTCTGTGCATATGCACAATAAGTTCTGAACTTTATTTCACCTCATAATGAGTAGTGGGTGCTCTGAGGTTTACTGAAATCAAGGCAAAGGGGAGTGGGCTGGAAAAGATGGGAAATCTGTGCACTAGATAGATGATGTCTAGGTCTTTTATGGACCATTTACGATAATAGATTTGGAATCCCAGGCCCTACATTTAAAATCTGTCTCCAGGCCAAGCTGTGTGACCTTGGTCAAGTCCTTTCAGCTCTTAGACTGCCAGTTCTTTCCCTTGCAAAGGATTTGTCGAGGTGGGTCTCTAAGGTGTCCCCCACTGCTGTAACACCATTACAACTCCTACTCAAAGTCTGCCACCAAGGGATCAACTCGCTTCAGGCCAAGACTTAAAGTTTCAGGTTGGGCCCCCAGGGGCTCACCAATGCCAAAGGCATGAGCACTCTCCTTTTCTTCCCTCTTTTCCCTACCCCTCCCTCCCCTTTTTTCCCTTCCCCTTCCTCCTTTCTCGTCCCCTCCCCTCCCCCTCCCTCGTGCGCGCTTCTAGTGCTTTCCTGGCTGCCCCCCCCCAACGCGTGCCTCGAGGTCACGTGTCACTATGCCCCCCAGCTGTGACGCGAGTGGTCCTACCGCCAATCCGAGCCCGCCTTAAAGCCCCAGGCTCCGCCCCCTAACAATGGGGCGGGGCCGGTGGTCGGCCTTCCCTGGACAGCCTGAGGCATCTTGGCCAGTTGTCGGAGTTCGGTTCTCGACTGCACTGCGTCTCCTTACCTTGTCGCCTCGGTCCTGTTCTCAGCGCCATGGAGGGGGCTTCCACGGTACTGCCCGGCTTCCTGGCCAAGCTCTGGGCTCTGGTCGACGACTCGAGCACCGACGACGTGATCGGATGGAGCCGGGTAAGGGCCGGGGAGGCTGCGCGTGCGCAGCAAGCGGGTTGGGGCACAAGCCCGAGGATGGGGCTCCGCGAGGTGTCAGAGAGCCCCGCGAGGGCCGAGGACGTGTGGGGAGGGGGCAGCGCTCCGGAGCCTCGCCTACGCATGCGCCTGTCCTCCTGCTCCCCTGATTCCTCAGGGGACGCCCCCATGTGGGGCCCCCGGGGTGGGGGGCGTTTCCCTCGTGCTCCCCAAAGTGCCCAAAGCTGACTCTCGGGGTCCCCGGCGATCTCTGGTTGCGCTCAAGTTTGCAGGGGTGGGCGGACCTTGTCCCATAAATTTTAGAGTGGGGGGGGTCCTGCCCCACCGAGCTTGGGGATTGTGGGGAGAGGGCTCGACTCCTGTCTCCAAGATCTACGGGCCAGAGAGTTACTGGAGGCCACTGCTAATGAGAATTTGCTATGGGTTATTCCTGCCCTAAGGAGTTTTTACAGGACTAGAGAACTTTTTTTGTGGGGGGGAGGCTGTTCTTGTCCCGGAGAACTTGCATGATGGGAGGATGGGGGTGTTCTTCTTCCCCTAAAGAGTTTTTCAAAGCGGGAGAGTTTTGGGGGGCTATTCTTGCACTAAGGAGTTTGCAGGGTGGGAGTGTTGGGGTGCCAACTACTCCTAGGAGTTTTGCAGAACTTGAGTTTTTGGGGGGCTACTCTTGCCTCTACGTGTTTGCTGGACGGGAACTTTGGGGTGCTATTGTTACTCCAAAGAGTTTTTCGAAGCGGGGGAGTGGTGGGAGGGGGGAGAACTACTCTTGCCCCAAGGAGTTAGTGGGATTGGAGAGTTAGGAAGCTATTACTAGTTTAGCTGGGGGAGGGGGCGAGGATTACTCTCCCCTTAAGGAGTTTGCAGAACGGGAAAGTTGGGGAGGGGCTACTCTTGCCCCCAGAGGCTTTTCAGGACAGGAGAATTAGGAAAGTCCTACACCAAAGAGTTTTTCTAAAGCGGGATTGCTTGAGGTTGTGGGGGTACGCTTATTTTTGCCACATAAAATTTGCAGAACGGGGAAGTTGAGGGGAGGGCTACTCATACCCCAAGGAGTTTTACAAGGAGGGAGAGTTTGAGGGGAGCTACTCTTCCCCCCTCCCCCTCCCCCACCAATAAGTTTGCAGGACAGGAGAATTGGGAATTTTGCAGAGTGGATGTGCTTTTTCGGAGATGGAGGGAACTACTCTATCCCCAAAGAGCTTGCAGGATGGGACAGTTGGAGAGGGTCTACTCTTTCCCAAGGAGTGCTGGGCGGGAGAGTTTGGGGACTACTACCCCAAGGAATTTGCAGAGCTGAATCATTTGTGGGGGCTCTTCTTACCCCCCAAAGTTTTGAGGTGCTTCCGGAGTCAAGAATTTGGGGATATCTATTCTTATCTGCCAAAATTTCTAGGGCTGGAGAATTTGCAAGAGGGCTACTTCTACTGGAAAGAATGGAGGGCTACTAAGTTTTAAGAAGAGTAAAAGAGTTTGCCAGAGGGCTTCTCTTCCCAAAATTGGGGAGCGGGTCATCGGCTGGACTTACCTGGGAGAGTTTGCAAGGAGGCTTCTGGCTGAAAGGGTTGGGTTGGGGGCCCCCCTGAAAGAGTTTTCAAGTGGCTGTTACTCATGTGAGTTTGCACAGTGGGGAGTTTGCAGGGGAGCTACTCCAGCTGGCAAGAGTAGGGGGTCTCAAGAGTTACGAGGGGGGATTTTTCTTGCCCTGTGAATTTTGCAAAGGGGCTACTCCTGCTGTGGCGCGAGATTTGGGGGGTTGTTTTTCTTTTTTGTGTATTTGTTTTCTTTTGGGTCAGGGCTATTCTTGTCTACCACGGTCTTGCGGGAACACTGGGATGGCAGTTTGCAGGGTGGGAGTATACAAGGGGCAAGCGTTGCCAACAAGATTTCACAGGGCGGGAAAGTTTTCTGGACGCTCTCCTTGCCTGCAGAGTGCTACTTTTGCCTGGACAACCTCCCCTCCCCCCTCCTAGTTTATCGCCTACAAGAGTTTGCTTTTCTCCTCCTGCAAATGCCTGTTTGTTCCCTGTCATCCCAGTGGGCTTACAATGATAGAATTCCAAAACTGGAAGTGGGAAAGCAGGCTAGTGCCATCCCCCATCCCACTCCCCTTTTGCTTAAGTTGTCTCTCCCCAGCCCCTTTCACTTCCAATGCCCCTATTTTCCTCAAAGGTTTAGCTTTGGGGACCCCTCCTTAACTACCTGTGTGCCCCTGCTGAGTCAGTTTTACATTCCTTTACCTCAGTTTCCTCCTCCGTAAAATGGGGAAGTTGGATTAAATTTAAATGTCCTCTGAGGTCCCTTCAGTTCTATAGATAGGTAGGATGCTAAATATGACCTTGGGCCTCAGTTTCCCCATCTGTAAAACAATAGGACTTTACTAGAGTATCTCTGAGATCCTTTCCAGCTCGCGGCCTAGGATACTACGGGAAACCTTTCCTGAGCCCTGCAGCCATTAGTAATATTTCTCTTCAGATTGGTTTGTACGCATTTACCTCTGTGTATATCTTTCTAATAAGTAGGTACTGGTTTTTCCTCCATTGGAACTGAACAGCTTCTATCCATAGAAAGAATTTAATAAAAGTTTGTTGAATTGAATCTGAAGGATTTCAGATGCCACCCTCCTGCCCAGCCTGATGCTCCATGGATAACTCTTCCCCACCCCCCAAATAAGCTCCCTGAAGGCAGGAACCGTTTTGGTTTTTCCTTTTTGGTCCCAAACTTTGAACTTGGGAAAGCTCTTAATAAATGCTTGTTAAATGGTGTTTGTTGACTTATCAGCTAGCTCCCCCACCCTTGCCAAGCTTTGCACAGTGCCTGGCACACTGACCACCTTGGAACTCAGTTGCCTTCTGAGGTAGGCAGCAAGATCTGCTTGGGGCCTTTGCTAATCTTGCTTTTTCTTTCCTGAACTTGCTTCTGCCTCTAAGGGTTCTGCCCCCAGGGCCAAGTACAAGTCTGATCTTTTCAAATATTTGAAGATACTCTCTCCTCTTCTCCCATTATGAGATTTCTCTTCTGCACCGAGATCTGACTTGGGCTCATTCTGCAGAGATCCCTTATCCACTCCACCCCCCCCCCCAGCATAGGGGCTCTTTGGAATCCCTGCTTACTGACAAATTGTAGAATTATAGAGCTAGAAAGGACCTCAGAAGGCTTCTTTCATTCCCTTCTCTTCTTGATGGTACCTAAACACCTCTATCTAGTCAGATAGCTTTCTCAGCTTTTGATCGATAAGCCTCTAGGTTGTTCTGGACCTCAAAAACTGCTCGGCCCAACCCAGCCCTTGTATGAGCAGAAATTAGACCCCTTCTTCAAGCTTAACCACGGCCAGGTGCCAGGCCAACAGCTTGGGCACACACAGAAATGAAAAGGCGGGCCAGCTAGGGATGACTGGAGTCTCAGAGGCTTGGGAATCAATAATCATCCCTTCTGAACAATCTATTTAGTGCCGAGCTGTCTTTGAGACTCTTTCTATGTTTGCCCATCTGAATGTCAGTTGACATCTGAAAGCATTGTAACATTTACTAAACCCCTATTAAGTAGAGTGGATTTGGGGCTATGGAGGGAGGTGACAAAAACAACCATTTGGGGGTTCTGTTTAGCAAGGGCAGAACCTCTGGAGTTAGAGAGATGGGTTCAAATCCTTTCTTGGTTATAGATCAGCTGTATGCCAGTGGGTCTGTCTGGTCACCTCCTGGTGGAATGAGGTCCTTCCCAGCTCTAGACCTAGGCCTTTCAGCCCTGCTAGGCCCATTGGGGCAGTACAAAAATCTGCACCTTGGAGTAACCCTTTTCCAGAGATCAGACAGACTGCTTCATTTGGCAAGCAAGGCAGTAATAAAAGCTGCTATTTCTCTAGGCCTTTAAAGTCTCCTAGTCCTTTTTTACACAACCTTCTCCATAGGGAGAAAGTGAGGTCCCAAGAAGGGGCAGGGACTTGGCCAAGGTCATACACCTCACTGGAATTCAAGCCCAGGCTGGGTCAAGTCCAGTGTACCTCCCACTACATGAAACGTTGTCATTTAACTCTTTTCTAACTCTTGATCCCCATTCCTTTGTACCAGTTGATTGACCCAGTTCATAAAACTTTGGAGAATGACCTCAAATAGCAACATTTACCAAGGTTCTCTCCCGCATAATTTCAAAAAGTCATGAATTGGCATAGAATTGGAGGAGACTTTTACCATAGAGCAGACTGGACCTGCCTAACCCCTTCATTTTACAGATGAGGAAACGGAGGCCCAGAGTACAGAGGGGATTTGCTTAAGGTCTTGCTAAGGGAGTGGGTGGCCAAAGTGGAACTTATACCCAAATCACAACCATGAGCTGGTCTAAGTACACTCACTATTAAGGGCACCAAAACAGATGCTTCATTTGGGGACAATGTATCAAAGAGTTTCTTTCATGCTGGTGCTTCAAAAAACCCCAGGGGTGAAGTCATTCTAAGTCCCAAGGGGCCTACATCGTTAAATTTGCATGTGTTAGCCAACACATGTATGATTGCTCTGGGAAACTCTTAGCCCAAGAAAAGAGCAAGAATCCACCCCCATAGTTCTTGAGAGCCAAGCCCGAGGTAGGGCAGGGAGTACTGTAATGTGAGAGCCGGGCCTCAGAGCAAGAGGATACTGAAGCCAGCTGCCTGGGTACCACCAGATGGCTCACCCAGCCAGCTGCAATTCCTCTCAGAATCCTCTAGTGAACTTGAAAGCCCAGCCCAAGAACCATCTTCCTCCTGAAGCCATTTGTGATCTCTCCCAGCTGTTGGTACCTCCCCAGACGGAATTTCATAGGGATCAATGTCAACTTCCCCTTGGAGTCCAAAAAATCAACTGCACCCCTTCCCTGCCCCCTCATACCTTGTATGATTTTGCACACATTTGTTGGTATATGTGTCTCCCACAAGAGATTGTGCAAGCTCCTCCAGGGAAGGGACTCTGTATTTTGTCTCGGTTTCTCCAGTGCCTAGCACAGTACCAGGCACAGAGAAGAAAGTACTTATAAATACTTGTTTGAATCACAACTGGTAGCTTCCCCATCCCTTTTATCATTTAGTGGCACAGTAGTCTTATGCTGGTTTTAATATATATATATATACTCATTGGCCTTCATTGTGAGTTGCCCAGAAGGATCACAGAGCCTGCCTGTTAGCAGGGACCTTGAGGATCATTCAGTGCAGCTCCCTCCCTCATTCTACAGTTTTGAACAGTGATGTATCAAAATCACCAAGGTGGGGAGGGCAGAGCGGAGATTTGAACCCATACTCTGGGATTCTGAAATCAAATGGTCTTTCTGTTGCCTGTTGAAGATCTTCCATGGGTGTGGATGTTGTATGTGCTACAGTCTCCCTCCTCACTCCAGGAGGCACACAGACCAAGCCTCACACCTATTACTATACTACACGAAAACCATTTCCTTTTGGGGTTTATGCCAGAATGACTCCCCTGTCCACAAACACCGTGTTGTAACCCTGCCGGTGTTTTCCTAGTTACCGTTAGGGTACACACTTGCTAGGCCACTGTGGAACACCATCTAAAAATGTCTAACATTCCATAAGTTAGAATTGCTCCTTGTTCTTGGTGAGGGGAGGGGATGAAGGCAAAGGCTGAAAGAAAAGTATTTATTTGTAGGAGAAAAACTATGTTCTTTCCGTCTTGTCAGTTAACGAAATTAACTCTAGAATGAATCCAAGTATTGAAGAGTAAAATGAATAGCAAATCAAATCTAGGCCATTCATATCAGTCCAATTTTGTCACTCTATTAATTCCACCAAATTACATTTCTGTCTTTGACTCAAGTTCTCCCCCAGTGCCTGGGCCTCAGGGTGGGTCAGCTAGCAGAGCATTGGCCATATCTGGCAGGGCCTCCTGTGCTGGAGAGGCTTGGAGCTGGGGCCTGTGAAGGGCCCCTGGAGTTGGGGCTGGGTTTGGAGAGGCTTATTATTCCAGGGGTGGCCATCAGGTGGGAAATTTTTTTTTCAGCCTCTTCCTCCCATGAGTTCTGAAATCACAGATCTGTAGATTGAAGTAAGTCTGTAAAGCTCTGGAACAACCTTTGTCTTATTCTCTTTTTTTAAAAAACAATTTCTTCTTTATCATGAACTTAATAAACATCAACATATATAAGGACAAAAACTAGTGTCTATGTGAAGCTGAACCTCCTTTCTCTCCAGGTTGGTATTTTTAAAAAAAATCTACGTTTAATGTAACAAGGTGATAACAAAATTGAATTACTTCTTGCCCTCTTCTGTGTCCTATTTAAAATGCTTCTTGGGCCCTCTTTGGCATTTTTTCAACACTCACTAACTCCTTCCAACAATAGCAGCTAACTCTTGTCTCTAGCTCTTTAAGGTTTGCAAAGCATTTTACACATCCTTATCTCATTTAGTCCTCACAACAAATGGGAACTCTTTTTAGCACGTAAGTTCCATCAGGCAGAGTGAATGGACCATGGCTCCAGCAGGGAAGTGGGCTCCTTCTCTGAAGTTAGGCTTGGCCATCACATTGATTGACCTTCTTGAGTCTTTCCAAGTTGCAGTTCTGTAAAGACCAGATACTGAGTTAGCAATACCTAGGGTGGGGAAGATGGGAAGGGGGGAAGGGGGGTGGTGTTGATAGCCCCGGGAGAATGATAAGCTTTTTTTCTACAGCCTATCTTAATATTCATCAATGGTTCCTTCCACCCACCCTCCTTCTGAACTAGAAGGTCCCCGGATAGTCCTGAAGGGGATCCATCGATAGGTATTAATAAATCTTATTATCTGCAAATAAGCAGCTAACAAAGCTTAAATACAAGGTTGTGGGTTTGCTTGTGTTTTTTTAGCCTAGTAGACAAAAACATTACCTGGCAAAGCATAGATGATCCCAGAAGGAATACAAAGGGCCAGGAGTGACAAAGGAGTGTTCCTAGTTAGCTTTCACTCCATGGATTGTCTGCATGTGTGTCTGTTTTTTGGCACCAATGTTCCTGGCCCTGCCAAATGTGTCAATATCAGAAACACATCTGATTGGATCAGAGGAAATGGCCTTGAAGAAGAGGCATTAGCATTGCCTTTGCCGCTGTCCCTGTGTCCCTTCTGCCTGACTTGCATCACCCCCACCCCCGACTTTCTTGTTTGTATCCTCAGTGCTTTCTATACAGCAAGCATTTAATAAATGCTGTCATTTAGATGGTGCTTCTGGTTCTGCTCACTTCACTATACATCAGTTCCCATGAGTCTTGCCAAGGTCCTCAAAATTTGTCCTTTTATCATTTCTTAGTAACACAATATTTCATTCCGTTCAGAGAACACAATGTGTTTAGCCATTTCCCAGGCCATGAGCAGCCACTCTGTTCAGTATGAAGGTTGCTGTTCTTATTCTGACATATATGGAGCCTTTTCCTTCTGTCTTTGACCTCTTTGGGCTTTAGGTTTAGCAGTCGCATTGCTAGGTCAAAGGGTATGCAGAGCTGAGTGACTTTTTGCAAAAAGAGCCAAATGGCTTTCCAGAATGGTCAGACCAGCAGGACATGTGTGTGCCTATTGTCACTTGGCTGCTCTAGCCATTTGATCATCTTTTCCAAACTCATGGGTGTGAGGCGTGGACCCTCAGAAGTGCTTCAATTTGCATCTGTCTTATTGTAAGTCATTCAGAGCACTTTTTTCATGTGGTATTGATTGCAGTTCTTTTAAAAAATTCCTGTTCACAATCCTTTGACCTATTGGGAAATAACTTTTACTACTTGTTTCAACTCCTTATGTATCTTGGATAGCAAACTTTTCTTAGAGAAATTTACTTCAAAGATTTTTTTTAACCAATTAGCAGTTTCCCTTCTAATTATAACTGCATTGATTTTTGTTGGTGCAAAATTTTTTCAATTTTATGTAATCAAAGCTGTCCATTTTACCTTCCATTGTTTAGTTGCATCTTCTTGCATATTCAAACTTGTGAAAGATATCTTTTTCCCTTCCCCTCTAATTTGTTTATGATAAGAGAGGTTTTTTCTAGAATGATGGCATGGTGACAGAGAGCCAACCATGAAATAAGCTCTACGTTTAGGTCCTACTTCTACCCAACCCATCCTGGCCATGAGATTCTGGGCCAAGTCAATTAGCCCTCTGTGCTCTAGGCAACTCTCAAAGTCTTTTAAAGTTACGCACACCAATGAAATCAAAAGTTCACTTCTTAGCTCTAAGAGCTTTTGTGTTTAAATCATGTATTCATTTGGAGTTTATAGTGGTATTTGGTAGGTGGTCTAAACCCCATTTCTTTTAGATTACTTTCTAATTTGTCCAGTAGATTTTGTAGAATAGAAAAAGGTCCTTATGGCTGTAGCTGGTATATTTTGGGTTTATTGAGAATTTTGCTACTGTGTTCGATTGTCCCTACGTACTCTAGGTTCTGTGTGCCTAATCTGTTCCATTGACATGTTTTTCTGTTATTTGACCAATACCAAATTATTTTGACAATTACTACTTTGCAGTATAGCTTGAGAATCTGCTAGGTGTCCATCGTTCCTTTTTTCATCCCTATTGACCTTCTCCTCCAGATGAATTTCGTTGTTACTCTGTCTAGTTTTCTGAGTTGTGAAACACTGGCACTCTTCAGTGTAGAATCAGATTAAAATGATTCAGATAAATATTTAACAAAATAAATAAAACTACAATGAAACACAGATAGCATTACATTTCAAAACTAAGTCCACATGTAGTCCATAGGGATCCCCAGGGACAGTTTACTGACTCAGTTTCTCTTTGAGTTTGACACCATTTATTGATTCTGTAAATGATTATCTTAGCATGACCATGAACAATTAAGATCCCTCAATTTTTGACTTTATTTCAAAATAATTTTACCGAAATTTTACATCACTTATATTTTCAAATTAAATTAAAATTTTTTATTCTTAATTTAAACACCAAATAAACCTTGAGCATTTCCATATACCTACCAGAACATAGAAGGAGGATTGTATTTGGAACAGTGAAACTCTATTTCACCCCTCTTACTTTAAAATATATATATATGATAAATTCCACACATTACTTTCCAAACTGTTTTGTTTGTGTTTCCTTCTGAACGTCCTTCTTTTCTGTGTATATTTTTAAAAAATGTTTCAATGACTTTTTTTTGGCATCACTATTGCTAACTCCCCTCCCCCCAATAAAAACTTAGTGAATAAAACAAGCAGTCCCTTGTAACAACTAAGCCTAGTTAAGCAACACAAATCCATTAGAGGCCATGTCCAAAAATGTGTGCCCCTTGCGACACCCTACACCCCAAGTCCAGGACCTCTCTGTCACGAGGTAAAAGACACGCTTCATCATCATCAGAGAAGAGGGGCCGGCATGGCATTAATCAACTTTCAAAGTTGTTTTTCCTTACAGTGTTGTCCTTGTAGAAAGTTGTTCTCAAGGTTCCCAGGATTCTTTGAAATCATTTGTCGTCATTTCTTACAGCGTACTAACATTTCATTACGTTCATATGACTCAGTTTGTTCAGCCATTCCCTACTTCAGTGTTCACCCCTTAGAACCTCATTCTGTTCTTTCCTTTTTGTCCTCATTTGAGGATCAGAGAGTTGGTTTTGCTCATCCCCACATGGGCACACCTCCCCCTTAACTCTCCCATCCTCGTTTGTTTGACTGTTGAGTTTGATGTATTTCTCTGCCAGTGTGTACATTCAGCCCTTCTTGAGATTCATCTGGTTTTTTCTGTCTCCACTCTTTCCTCTGTATTTGTATACTCTTCTCATGCACTCTGATGAGAAATAGTTCTGTGTACATTCTTCCTCCTCTATACCAGTGTATTCCTCCTTTGGTCCTCCCTTGTTTCTCCTCTTCGAATCCTCAGAACAGAACCAATCTGCCCAGAGGTCTTCTGGCTTTCTTATTTAACTCCTTCAGTACCCTTGGAAAGCATTAAGGTTCTGAAGGGACCCTTGTTTCTTCTGCCCCATTAGATTGTTAGCACTACATCATTATTCAGCTCCTTCCAGTTGATGAAATACATTTCCCTTTCCAGATTTCTCTGGACTCTCAGGTTTGTATTTCAGAGTTCCCTATTCAGCTCTGGTCTAAAGTCCTCTATTATATTTAAGCTTCCGTGTTTTTTTATTTGTAGGATAACACTCAGTTTTGAAAAAAAAATTGAGGGGGAGTAGAGGAGGTACATCTATATTTTTGGTACTTTAGATCTCTTGTTTATGATAGAAGCTTCCAGAACTTAAATGATCCTGCCTGTGACTCTTTTCCTATTTGCCATTTGGGCTCCTTGCAATATTTTTTTTCCTTGATGTAGGAGCTCTGAATTTTGGCAATGATATTCCTGGGATTTTTCCTTTTGAGGTTTATTTCAGGAAGTTAATGGCAGACTATTTCCATCTTCACTTTATCCTCTCTAATACATCTGGGTAGTTTTCATTTACAATTTCTTGGACTTTCCAGGCTTTTTTTTTTTAAAACTTGGTTTTCAGGGAGTCCAATGATTCATGAATTATTTTCTTTTCCTTGACATATTTTCCAAGTCATGTTTGATATTAAATAGCATACATTTTCCTTCTTTGTCTTTAATCTTGGATTTTGTTCCAATACTTCTTGGTTTTTCAGTCATTGGTTTTTGTTTTGTCTCTTCTAGTTTTCAGGAAGTGCATTTCTTTTTTTTTTTCTTTTTCTTTTATTGAATTTAATCTTGCCTTTTTTGAGGCAATCAGTGCTAAGTGACTTATCAAGGTCACACAGGTAGTAAATACCTGAGCTCAAATTTGAGCTCAGAGCCTTGAGGCCACATTTGAACTCAGGTACTTCTGACTCAGGGTCAGTGTTTTATCAACTATGTCACTTAACTGCCCTACGCAGTGCATTTCTTAGGCAAGATTTGCAACTTTCTGTTCTAAGCAATGTATTCTCTTTCTACTTCTTTCCCCCAGAGATTTTATTTTGTTTTAAAATCCCTTTGTTTCTTCTAGCTGTTCATTTCCTTTTAGAAAATTCATTTTTTTTTTCTTTTCAGTCTCTGCTTGAAGTTATCAGAAACTTTGTCTCCATCTGGGATTAATTTGGAGGCATTTCCAGATCTAGACTAATTCAGTTTACTGGTCAGTAGCTTGCTTGCTTGCTTTGTTTCCTCATCTCTCTAACTTTAGTTCTTGAATTGGAGCATTGTACCAGAGCTAGGCTCCTTCATCTTTTGAGTTTTAAGATATGGGGTTTGGCCTTGTTTGGTCTTCCCTTCCATTCCCTGGGTTCCTGTAATGACCTCTGCCTCCTTACAGTGCCTTAGGAGTTCCTGGTGTATCCAATCTGCTTCTGGGTAGTTCGGGGTCATGCTGCCTGCCCTGGTGCTGATGCCAGTTTTGCCAGTGGTGGTTCTCTTTCCTGTTGCCCTTGAGTTAAATGGCTAGCTTTTTGTGCAGTTTTGAAATAGAAATCACTTGTAATTTCTCATTGGATTTCCTGATGGTTATTTAGACTACTGCAAATTGGAGTTTTTTGTTGGAGTAGGTAAATGGGAACTGGGGGTGGGGGTGGTCTGCATCTGTTCAGACAACTGTCTTGTCTGGAAACCAGTTCAACAAAGCTAAACAACTGATTGCAAAAAGATTCCATCCCATGTAGTAGTCACAAAAAAGGAGCAAGTAATGCCTCCCTGTCTCCTCTTTGGGGCCAAGCTTGGCCACAATTTCATTGCCTTCCATCTCACTTGTTTTGTTGTTTCTGTTTCTTCCTTTAAGTGTTTTTCATCGTACTCATTTGCAGCTGCTGCCAAATCCAGCAGTCTCATCACTTCCCTCCTTGCTTCTTATTGAGTGTCCGTTGCCAGGACCATACCCAGTACCTAGCGGCATGTCTGTAAAGAAAGCAGTTGTTGTTTTGATTTTTTTAGAGCAGGGATTTACCTAATTGAATGAGATCATCTTACTCCATTAGCCATACCTGCTCCCTAGTCCGCCTACCTACTTGCTGGCACTAATCCCATTGTCAATACTCCAGAAGTCCCCATTGATCAGTTAGCTGATTGATCTAGCACCCGCTGAGGTAGAAAACCTGACTGAGGCCGAAAGCCGTTGTCACCCATTTGGCCTTCTTTGCCTGCTATGAGGCAATCCTGTGAAGTCAATGAGAAGGTCCCACAGTCCATCCTCCCATAAGGAGGAAGCAGCTAGTATTTGTGAAAGTTTGTCATTTGTTTGCCTGAGTCCATTTCATTTATTCAGAAGCCTCTGGGCCCTCTGATGGCCCAAGCAGACTCAGTGCCACCTGTGGATCTTCACCATTTCCTGACTGCTGCTTATGGTCAAGAGTGCTCTTAGACTTTGGAATCAGAAGACTCAGCATCAAGTCTCAGCCCAGTCTCTTACCAGCATTGACTTGGGCCGGGTCATTTGCACTCCCTTGTTTGTTGCTTTATCTGTAAAATGGATAAACACACTTGCACTGCCTCCTAGGGTTATTATGTGGAGGATGCTTTTAAAGTGAGCCATAAGGCAGAGTCAGTATGATGCCAGAGGAGCAGGAAGAAGTACACCACCTTTTGTGCCCACCCAATATAAAACAAACCCCCGATACCCAGCAGGAAACACCACACTGAATTCTGGGCAGGAAATTCAAGAAAATCACAGCGAATCATTTTTCCCATCAAGGTTGACATTATGAGACAGCAGGGTCGAGGGGCAGGAGTGATATGATCTGTGAAGACAAACAACTTGGGAAGATTTAGGAACTCTGCTCGATGTAATGAGGAGCCACCATTCTGGAGGCCTGACACCTCCACCCCTGATAGAGAGGTGAAGGATTCACAGTGCAGAGGGAGATAGATGATCTTTGACATGGCCAATGAGGAAATTAGTTTGGTTATACTATGCACTTTTGTAATGGGAGGGTTCTTTTTTTCCTTTTCAGTTTGGGGGTGGGATGGGAAGGAAAGAAGGTGGATTTTGGCAAAAAATAAAGTAAGTCACAAATGAAATATATTATTCACAGGGCACTGAATTGGTTCATCTTGGTGCTTTATTGCTAACTGCTTGTTTTTAGTTTTAGTGTCTGCGTCTGGCCAGGGAGCTCCTCAAGGGGAGCTTGGCCTCCATGCTGGCCATGTAAGAGTGTGTAATAAAAGACTTTCACCCTTTATTTGATAGTCTTTCCTTCCATGCCCCAATTGCCTTTGGGCCATCTCTGCTGCTTCTTTCTAATTCTTGTAGAACTGCAAAAAGATTGATCTTTCTGCTCTCATTCTTCTTTGAAGTGGCTGTGAGGTGGTCACCGTTCGGCCATGTACTGTGTTAAAATATTTATTGGTCACTTGGATAAAGCTCCATATGCCCCGCCCCACTCCCACATTTGCAGATGATGCTGTGGTGGGAGGGACAGATCTTGACAGAGAACATTAGGTTGAATATAAAACAAAGAGGGGAAGAGAAATTGAATGGGAACAGATGGAAAGGCTTATACCTGGATTCAAAAGATCAACTTCACAAATACAATATGGGGAAATCATGGTCAGCCAGCTGTTAGAAAAAAGAAATCCGAGGACTTTGGGTGGACACATTTGGTTGTAGTAAATGGAGTGACGAGGTAGCCAAAAAGCTGTTGATGCCATCTTGAGCTACATTAAGAAAAGCTGTGGAAATGAGGCTCCCTCCATGCAGTGATCTGATTGATGTAGACCTGTGTAAAGCAGTGGTAACAAGTTTAACTAAAAAACACTGGCTTATTAAAAAAACACTAATTGGCATTATCTGTGGCACATTGAATTCTTATTCTTTCCAGTATAAAGAATCTCAGAGTTGTCTAGTTGAACCCCATATTTTAGAGATGAGGACACTGATGTTAAGGGGGGGTTCCACATTTGTCCAGGGTGATAAACCATGCCCCTCAGGTGACATTTGAACCCCAGCCTTAGGCTTTTCCATTCAGTTCTAGGCAGCGCAGTTGAGGAAGGTCATTGATAAGTAGGAAATCACTGGGGGAAGGAAACCAGTATGGTAAAGGCCTTGGAGTCCATATTATAGACAGTTAGATGGAAGGAAGCATGGCTGTTGATCTGGGCCTTGAAAGATTGTAAAGCAGCCAGCCCCAAGCCGTTGTGATCATTTATCCCATTAGGAAAAAAACGTCCGAGCAGGCACTCCTCAGTATGTGTAAGTTTATAAGCATTTATAAGTAAGTTAGTAAGAGATCTAAATAATTGAAGTTAAAAGGATATGATGAAGATGACTATAAAAATTTTTATTTACTAAAGGTATAGAAAACCATTCTATTCTCAGTTAAAAATGAGAATTTTGGAATGAGTAGCATAATTGAATATGCTTCATTATTTTGATTTTTGTGTAGTTTAAGACTTGTTAATACAGCAACCTAAAGGTCTGGTTTTAAGTTTAGTTATTTTGGTTATTGCTTTCAATTGCTATTATAACTTGAAAAAAAGATCCCTCAAAAATCCATATAGATTCAAATGGAAATTGTGGCTTTGTTCACTAATACTCACTGATTATGCAAAGGTTTCTGTTGAGAAGCAACATAGAATAACGGATAGTGTTCGGCTTGGAGTCAGAAGGACCTGGGTTCAAATGCTGCCTCACACTTATTTAGCTTTGGAACCCTGGGGAAGTCACTTAACCTCTGTCTCAGTTTCCTCATCTGTAAAATGAGTGGGTTGTACTCCACTGTCTCTTAGGTCACTTTCAGTTCTAAATCTATGATATTAGAAAATTCAACTTGTAAATTTCCATCTTCCCTAATTGGGAATGAGGGTGGGGAATGGCCCCTGGAGGCTAGGTTCCCGGTCCGTAGAGTGACTGTTTCCGGTGGGAAAAAGAGATGGATCAACAGCAGGGCAAATGGCAGGATGCCCGGATGGGTCCTGATCACCTGGTGGTGAATGACTTTTATTATTGGCATCTCTGTTGTCCTGTGGGGTGGGGCTCTTGAGAACAGGGCTGCAGACCACTTGATCCCCAAACCCACTGGCGGCTTCAGCAGCTGTGCCTGTTGTTCTGGGGCTCCCTTGGGGGAAAAGAGCCCCATCAGTGGAGCCAGGGCCAGACAACTTAGGAGGGGTAGGCTGTTATGGCAAATGCCTGGGGGCTGGCTCAGGGAAGGAGAGCAACTTTTGGTATTTTCCTGCACCTTAGTGAGTTAACTTGTGTACCCCACTTGGTAAACCACTGACTTTTGAGCTGAAAGAGAGGAAACTGAAGCCCAGGGAAGACACGCGCGCACGCAAGCGTGTGTTGGACTAGTCATTACACACAGTTCCTCCCACTTCTGAAATTCTGTGATTTGGTATCTCCTGTAACACAGGACAGAACCATGTTACTTCCATTAACTCCTTGTATACCACATTTTAGGGCATTCCTGTGTTAATAAAGTGAGGGACTAGACTCCCTGGTAAATTTGTCACCTTTGATGAGCTAGGATCAAGCCAATATTTGGGGGCCCTATCCTACACTCCTATCCTGGGTTCAGCTGTCTCCTTTAGACCTATGATGTTGTGAATTCTGTTATGTTGGAGCTGCTGGACATTGGCTTTTTCTACCCAGTCTATTTCTTCTCCTGATTAATCCAGAAGGGAAGACTGGGAGGTAAATGGTCTGTTGTGCCCAAATGCAGGCACCCCCAACCAGAATGGCCTCCACCAAAGTCTGCCCTCCCTGTTTAGCATCCCTCAAAGGCCCTTCCAGGAACGGGGAATTCAGTCCCCACTGGAAGGGCCATTTAGACTGCTCTAATTAATTGGTCAGACATTCTGCCTTGTGTCAATCAGGTCTCTTGCTTTGCTTGTGTATCCTGAGTGAGGGAACGTTGAGCCCTGGCCAATGGTGAAATCTCTGTTAAATTGTTTTTTCTGACATAGACTTTAAGCCCGGTTGCAGGCTGGTGAAAAACAAACCGATTTTCCTTGAAGTGATGTACTCTCTCTCCGCAGTTCCTGTATCTGAGTGATTAGATTTGGATATTTATAGCAGGAGGTTAAGTAGAAAAGAATGGGGCCTGGCAGGAGAAGGCCGGCCTGGGGAATACTGCCATCTGGCGGGGCTCAGAAGAAAGCTGACTCCACTGCTGGACTTTCATGGTAAACAGAATGGGGGCTCCAGGGATGCATGGTCAATCCCCACCCCCATCTTGTGGAGGAGCAGACCTCAGAGAACAGAGAGCATACTTCATTTTGGTAGAAATAAAAGAATTGTACTGCCCTTGCCCCCTTTTCATAACACAAGCCGTGTAAATATATTTCTCAAATCATTTTAGTAAAATAAAAATAATAATTTATTAGCATTTTATGACATAAACATATATTATAATACACAGACTTATTTATTGACAAACATCTATGACCACTTTCATGTTGCTAACATATAAAAAAAGTAGTTTGCTTTAGTGACTAGGGAACTGCCTGGGGTTCATGTGCCACCCCTGACACCCCTGGCTGGATGAGCCTGTGGGCAAGGCGCTTCACATCTTGGTGATGAGAACCCGAAGAGAAGGTGAGTTCCCCATACCAATGAAATAACAGGCCACTTTTCTATCCTTACCCCAAATTTAGAAAGATAACCAGAATGATATCAGAAGAGGGAAGTGGCTTGGATTCTCCTTGGAATTAGGAACAAACCAAGCCCAGCTTCTCCCAAATACTGATTGTGTGGCTTCTGATGTCTCAGTGCCCCAGCAGTCTGCCCCTCCAGACCAGAAGGGGTAGAGATGGTTCCAGGCTGTACTAGTAGGTGGTGCTTCCTACACCAATGAAATCACCCATTCATTCCCCAAATCAAAGTCAGTCATAAACAGGTATTCCTGTCTTGATGTGGAATGTGTAAATCAAGTAAATTCAGTTTTTGAATTCCCAATGAGGGACCACCTATTTAAACATGGTGGAGGTGAATCCCTTGTAAATTGGCACTCCCCGATTCACCTGTGAAGTTGGGATTTTTAATCTGTTGTTACCTTTTTCTAACACACCTGAGGTCTTGGGTTAGTGTATAAGCGCTAGATGTTAGACTGAGGAAATTGGAAAGGAAATGGCCCAATTTGATTTAACTCTCTCATGCCTACAGTCAAGCTGTTGCTTGTTCAGGTGCCAATCAGTCAATTTGCTGACTGATCCAAGTTCCTTGTTTCTGTAGCCTGCCTTTCTTTCTCGTCCATGTATGAGCTATTTGAGGTCTTTCAAAGGACAGACAAAGGAAAGGAGAGGCTAAAAAGACCTTGGATAGAGTTTCCACTTCCTAGGGGTTCTTCTGTCCTTGGAGCAGTCAAATCCAGGTTAACTTCAGGAACGCAGATGTGAGCCACAGTGAGTGCTAGGAATGATTTTACCAGCAGGAGGTAAAAGAAAGCCCAGACTTGGCTAATTCCTAATCCAGTCTCTCTCCAGTCCCTACCCCCAGCAGAACACCCACTTGGAGCTCCCAGTTCATTGACCACGCAGGGATTTCAGGATTCTTAGGTCTATTACCAGACAAAAACCAACCTAGACTGAACCCAGCTATTCAGGGTGACTCCTTAGCCCTCTGGGAGCCAGTTTGGATCTCACTTGAGGGACTGGGGGTAGGAGCGGAGGATGGGAAAGGACGCTAAGTCCATTTCTTCAGATCTAAATTAGACTCACCCAGCTGTACCACTGACTAGGTTTTTCACTGCAGGCAAATTAATTCTTTCTAAGTCTCAGTTTCTCCAACTATAAAATGAGGGTATAACACTAGATAATCACTAAGATCCCTGCCAGCATTGATATACATTGATTTCGTAATAGTCAACTACTGAGGAGTTAAGGGAGGAGGAGCTAAGAGACCTGAGAAATTGGACTCAATGTTACCCCCTGAAAGGGAGTCAGTCAGCAGTTTGTTGGAAAGAACATTTTACTCTGGAAATCGGGAAACTTGTGTTTTAGTCTTAACTCTTTGACTGACTTATTAGTTTGTGGCCTGGAACAAACTGCTGAATGGCTTAGTTTTGATCATTTTGAATTTTTCCCCCTTTTTTAAAGTATGTAAAGTAAGGAAATTGGACTATATGATTTCTAGTTCTAGGTTTTTTAAAAGTCATAAAATTAAGGATCTAAATTCTGTGTCAACTAAGTTTATCTCTTTCTTTTTTTGGAAGAGGATAGTCCTTTTTCCCAATGGGGAAGGAAGCGAAGATTTTTGTTTTATTGGCCAATTTGGACTTTGAGTTGAAAGACAAGGGTTTAAATGGAAGCTGCCCATTCCCAGTCACTTGGTAAATCATTTTCCTTGTCTAGAGGAATGTGAATACCGACCTGCTGTGGTCTTTGAAGGGAGAGTGGGCTTTTAAACACGGAGTTGTCACTTGTTCACTCCTTAGTTCAGTGATTGTGCTGGGGCACCCCCTTGTAACCCAACCCTTAGATGATTAAGGATGGCTGTGGGCAGCTTGCTGATGAGGCCACTTGTGCTAAGAGTTGGTTGGCTGCCTTCTGGCAAGACATCCAGCACCCCCATAGGCCCATCCTTCAAGCCTTTCCAACTTGGTAAGGGCAGTCAGAACTTGTGCTCCACTTAGGAACCCAGGGCAATTTTCATGCCAAGATAAAGAGATACCAGAAGACTCAGTGGTTATAATCTACAAAATGGAGCTAACAGTGCTTGCTCTGTCCACCTTCTAAGACCATTGGGAGGTTTGCATGAGACAGTGACTAAAATATTTATTAGTGACTGTGGGCTATAAAAGTAAAAGTTATGGTTATCAACTTGTCAAACTCCACATGTCCTTCCTACCCCTTCACTTCTCTCCTTTCTTGTTTCGGTTTGGGGATCACCATTCCTTTAGTGTCCTGGGTCCACACTCTTGGAATCATTCTTGACTTTCTTCCCCTCTCTCTCATATCCTGCCTGCCATGGAGCAACACTATTGTTGACTTACCGAGTTTGCAACTCACTGAAATCCTTAGGTATTTTTCAGACAAACTATCATCTAACCATAGCTCTCTCCCATTGAATGTGTGAAGTTCATTGATATCTTGGGCTTAATATATCCAGTGCTCCAGCCTGTCAAGAGTCTTTTGGAGCCCAACTCTATCATCCAGTGTGTGTTAACCCTCCCTCTCAGCTTGATGTTGTCTGCAAATCAGCAAATTGACCTTTATCCAAGTCACACATTTATTCTTATGAATAAATGATTTTCGGAAAGACTGTTGCAAATGAATTAATAGCTACTCCTGGGGTCCATCCATTCAAGCAGTTCTAAAACCACCCAGTTGTACTGCCGTCTAGGCCACATCTCTCCATCTTTTATCCCAGAAGAGCGTGAGGTGGTTTATCATTACTTTGCTAAACTCATAATGGACTCTTATCTCTAGCATTCCCTGGATCTACTGGCTTCGTAATGACCCCATCAGAAAAAGAAATATGGTGAGTCTGGAATGACCTGTTCTTAGTAGGTTGGCAAGTGTGTCCATGTTTCCACCTCTGAGAATCCCCAGCTTCCTATAAGGTCCAGCTTTGATGCCCAACTTGAAGGCCCCTCTTGGTAGTGCTCTCTTCTCTTCACTAAAGAGAAATACAAAATCTTGTATTGACCATACATCTTTTTCTGTTTTGTATTTGGAATAGAATCCACTGAGGGAAGAGATTTTTTTAAGATCACTGGTATATAGTGCCTTGCATATAATAAGTACTTGAAAATATTTATAAAATTAAATTATTAATATTACGTCCTTGTGGTTTTTCTCCACCACCACCCCACTGCTCAAAGCATGGATTCAGAGAGTTCATTGTGTATACACAGGGACAGAGTCATGTGACTAAGTTGCCTGTATCCCTCTAAAGGGGATCATGGGAGGTTGGGCCATGACTTTTGGCCAGAGGTTTACGTGAGTCTCTGGTATTGGTTGATATGTGCTTATCCATCCTCCGGACACTCCTTTACTGTGTATGTTTGTCTTCAGCGTGTGACCTTCAGTTCTTTTTCTTCCCAGAATGGCCAGAGCTTCTACATCTTGGATGGACTGAAGTTTTCCAAGGAGCTGCTTCCCAAATACTTCAAACACAACAATCTCTCCAGCTTTGTCCGCCAGCTCAATATGTGTAAGTGCAGCACTTTATCCTCTGGACCAGGCTCATTAATTTACACTGATGCCCTTAACATCTGAACCCTTGCTCCATATTTAATGGTAACCATTCCAACTTCCAGCCATCATCATATCATCATTCAGAGAGAAGTTTCTCTCTTCCTGGGGCCTTCCTATTTGAAGCTTAAACCTTGTTTCAGTAAAATTTTTGGACCTGTCAGAGTCAGGGCCCAGGTTTCCATTTCTTGGAGGAATAAAAGCTATTCGTCCAAGCCCCAGCATTCTTCCCTATGTTGGGTCTAACACTTGACTGTTGGGAGAACAAGGAGCCAGTGAATTAATTAGCTCTAGGGGTAGATACCACGTGTGTGCATGTGCATGTGCTTGTGTATGTGTGTATGCGTGCGCTTTTGTGTGTGTATGCACGCACTTTTGTGTGTGTGTCTGTGTGTGTGTCTGTGTCTTGCTTGGTCCCAAAATAGAAAAGCCAGGCTTGTCTTTCTGAGAAGGCACCAGAGGGCCTGATTATGCCACACAAGGTAGACCTCAGAGCAACAAGACCCCATTTCAATCTATTGAATCTTCTTGCTGAAGGGATCATGACTGCTTCTGTAACTGGAAGGAGAGAGATTGAATTCCCAGTGAGGAAGCTCCCTCTCCTCTGCAAGGCGTTGTCTTAGAGAGTTGCCTGGGTACCCTGGGAGGATATGCCAGAGCCAGTACGAGGCAGGAGCTAGACTGGAACCTAGGTCTTCCTAACTCTTGAGACCAGCGTTCTAGCCACTGCACAACACTGCCTTTCTCTAGAATAGTGCTGGACTCTCAAGATAGTGCTTGAGGAGGATGGGAAATGACTTCACATCCTTTCTGCCCCTTCAGACTTAGGGAGGAAAAAGCTGTATTCCGTCTTGGCCTTGGTTCGCAGGAGCCATGATGTGCCAGACTCTGTGGCTCCCTCAAGGCAGAGAATTTTGTCTTCTGTGCTCCCATGGGGAATTAAATCCTAGGTGGGCTTTGGACGTTCTCTTCAGGTTAGCTCCTGGTCACTGCAGACATGGAAAGTCGGGCCTAGAGCCAAACATCTCCTCTGTCTTGGCTGGGTTATTTCAGGAAACCAGTTTCCAATCTTTTCCAATGTCTGACATGTGAGCAGGTGCCTGAAAAGAAAGCAGCACACACAGGCTGTGGCCAACGTCCTGACGCACATTGGGTCCCTCTGGTCCTCTGCGTGGGTGGATTTCTTCCTTCTTAAAAACTCTGGCCTGGCTTTCAAACTATGCTGAGACTTTGCTTCCAAGGCCTCAGAGAGAAGAATTGGAAAGAGAGTGGGGGGAACAGGAGGGATGGGGTTTGGATAGAGGGCCTATGTGAAGGGCCTCTGGCACCTCATGAAAGGATGAAGGAGGTGCACCTTTCTGCTTGAAGGTAGGTCCTGCAGGCCAGGCTGGGAGCCCCGTGAATAGGGCCCAGTCATAGCCCATGTAACCCAGTGAGCTTCCCCAAATGCTGGTAGACCAAAAAGTCAGTCAGTCATAAAGCCTGTGCTCTGCGTCTGAGGGCCATAGTTGGCTCTCAGCTCTTGCTCATGTCTTTGTGGTCTCCACAAGAGAACTTCAGGTTCTGAGGGAACAAAGCCAGGTCCAAAGAGCAGGATACCCTCTGTGAAATTTTGGTGAAGGGAGAAGGAATTAATTAAAATGGCAAGTTAGACTTCTGGCCACATGAGGGGGAAGTAATGCTTTCAAAGCTCATTTGAGAAAGGGAAGTTTTTGCCTTTTTGAGTGATTTTGTTCTGGAGTTCTCCCCCTGCCCCTGAGGGTGGCCCTGCTAGTCACTACTGATGTCCACCCTTTGCCTGAAAGCAGAAGCCACACTGATGGCCAATGGCAAGCTTTTTTTTATCAGTTTACAAGACCCTTCTCCTGTGGCCTGCTTTGGAGACCAGAAGGCTATGCTCTCCCTTTGCCCATGACCCACATGGTGAGGCTCTCAGGGATCAAGGTGGGTGAGGAGCTGGGGGTTGGCCAGCAGTGGGGGATGAGACTTGGCTCACTCAGCCAGCCTGTTCTTTGGACAAGTCTCATGGTCTTCTTGTGGCCAGTCCACTCATTAAGTCACTGTGGCTCAGTAGGCTAGGTCCCACTGTTGGGCTCTGCTATCACAGCACTTAAGAACATAAAGAATTCCTGTGGAATTTTTCATTGATGGGTGAGCACCTGCACCACTGTCCTGGGCTTCTGCTGAATCCTATCCCTTGAGGTGATTTGTCTAGAGAAGACCCTCCCGTGTCCTCCCATCATATGCCTCATGCTAGTTTGGTTGAGTCTTTAGTTCACACCAGTGCCACTTCATTTCAGAAGCTTTTGTCTTTTCTAAGTTGCTCAAGAACAAAGGCTTTGCCTTTGGGTCCCCAGCACCTGGCATGGAGGAGACCCTTTGTCCATTGACTGACTAGGGTTGCTTGAGTTCGCAGTAAATAAGATTACCAAATCTATGGGAATTTGAGCTGAGAGCAGACACTCAGCACCTGAACCTTGAACAGATCTAGGGTTTTTGGAGGGCTTTGCATGCATGCTCATTTAGGGTAGGGCTGGTTATTCTGTCTTCATCTTGGTGCACTGGGTGCTGTTCACACATAGGCCTCAAACTTGGTTTGCTGCTCTAGACTTGAGGGGTGAAGCAGCTCAGCCAGCCCAGGGCTGTCCTTGGCAGCCCTTCTGGCCCAGGTGGCCCTGCCAGAGATGGGGCTTGACCTGAAGAGCCTTCTGGAGCCCAGGGCTGCCTGGAGAGACTTTGGTCAGGCCTGGCTCTGGCAGTGCCTTGGGGGAGAAAGACAGGGACTCTGAAGGGCCCACAGCTCCAGGGCGCTTGATTGGGGTTAAAGAGGAAGAGCACATTGGGCTCAGTTTGAACCCCTGGACAGTTTCCCTTTCCCACCCTGAGTGAGCCCCAAGATGAGTAGGTGAGCAGCTATGGCTATTTCCTGCTCAGATCTCCTGCTCAGGGTTGGCCTTTGTTTCCATCTTCCTAGCTAATTATGACCAGGCATTGATTGCCTCCTGCAAGCCACAAGAAGAGAAAAACCCGTTTGAGACGTTGCTCCTCCAAGCCCTCGCCACCAGGCCTCTCTTGCCCTCCTGGGCCTTCTAGTTGAGGAAATGGGGATTAAATACAATCAAAAACAGAAGGCATGCCAAATCCATATCAACCCCTAAGGCCTGGCATTTTCCCCCTCCCCAGCATAACCAGTGGCCTTAGGCTCTTGGTGGCCATAGGAAATGAAGATTCTGGGAATCATTAGTATAGGACCACACATTCAGACCCTCACTGGCATGTTTAAGGCACTGCTTTCTATGGGTAAAGATGGTGTCATATCACAGTAAGCTGTTTTAGAAAGTTGTCTTCCCAAGGGAAGGTACATACATATATGTGCATGTGGTTGAGGGAGGGGAGGTAATTAAACTCAAACATGTGAGGAAGAAATAAAGTTTTGGAAACCAGTCAGTGTTGCCATAGATACATGGACTAATGCCCCCCCTCTTGTCACCTGGATATCTTTCTCCTTTGTTCTCTAATCTTCCTGGCCTCTGGACTTGGCATGTGAACTCCAAAGGCCACATTTCCTCTCAGAGTAGGTGTGATTTAACTGGAGTCCATAGACTCTCTGGAGATGGATTTCAGGGGCTCCATGAACTTGGACAGCAGGGGAAAAACATCTTTTAACTAAAAGTTAGCATATTCTTCAATAATGAGTTAAGAATTTATCTCAAAACTTCCTGAGAAAGGCTCTCTCAAGAGATTTCAGTAGCCTGCCCAAGGGCTCCATGGCCAACAGAAAATTAAGAGCCAGCGGCTCAGAGGAAACCAGACAGAGTGACCAAGCACTCACTCACTCTGGCCTTCAGGCCCCCTGGCCCTCCAAGACTCTCATCTCCAGGGCAGCTGCCATCATCCCCCAACCTTCAGCCACCTTCTCTGTGCCCAGGCTGCCCATAATTAATTACCCAGGTGCCTTTGCTTGCCAAGATTTGCCATTCCTCCACCTGCCTCTTTTTGAGTCATTTCCAAGAGCAGGGCAAAAAAACAGAAAAGAAACACAGTCCAAGCTGTTGCATTTTTCTCCCAGGCAACACTACAGAAAGACTTTGGTGGGAGTCAGCTAAAGTCAACGCTGTTGGTTGAAGGAGCTTTGAGGACCATCTATGGATTTCAATTGTCTCTGCTCTCCCTATGGCCTATTATCCTGAAATCGGTCATTATGTGACATTAAAAAAATGCCACCATGCCAAAAGCCAGGCTTTTGAGCTCTGAATCCCTATTTTTAAAAGGCAGCCTGGTTATTAAAGCCCATTATGGTACTTAGGGATGTAAAAATGTTTGGCAGTTGTTGCATAGTTATTTGGGTGATTTTCCACCTTGTGCTCAGCACCATTCCAGTGACCTTTGCTCTTTCTTTGCCAGACGGCTTTCGAAAGGTGGTTGCAATGGACGGTGGGATGGTTGTCCCAGAGAAGAATACAGTGATTGAGTTCCAGCATGTATTCTTCAAACAAGGGGAAGAGAACCTTCTGGAGAACATCAAGCGTAAGGTATGTCACCTGGCGCCAGCCTTGGTTTGGGAAGGACTTCCTGGACATCTTCCTGGTGGCCATGTGGCTTAGTGATCTAGGAGGCCTAGGGTGCTGCTGCTGCTGGGGTCCTCCATCAGCCAGGAGACTTCTTCATAAGCTCCGGGCCTCTCTGCTGGCAGCCCCTCCTACTTCTGGTCACTGACCCTCAGGCCCATGAATCTTCCCTGAAGTTTTAGGAAGTGGTCAAAGGAGAAGCTAGACTTTGATTGTTTACGCAGTGAGCCCGTGTGGTTTAGCAGCAGCTGCTGGGCTGAGTCCGTGCTCTGTCTCTCCAGACCCCCAGAGCTTCCTGCCAGCCAAGGCAGGCTACAGCATTGCCAGGCTGATTTTTCTGCTTTTGTAGACAGGGTGTGGGTCTGACATCTATTGATGTTGTCAACAGTGCACATGGATGCCACGGTCCCTGACTGAACTGAAATATGTATCCCAACAAGGCCAGGCCATTTTGGAATGTTGCCTCAGTTGAGTTAGCTCAGGGCCCCACTCTGGAAGAGCCAACCCAGATGACATTTGTGGTCATGAGGAGGTTTGGGGATGTTCTCCTCAGTTATGTCATTTGGAAAGAGGGAGGAGGGAGACATGGTGAAGTGTTAACCAGAGTTCAGGCAGAACGTTGGTCTACACAGCCCATCTCCACAGTGTCTGTTCCCTCTGAGACCTCGTATGGTTCTTTGGAGGAAGAAGCAATGGGACTGTAGTGGGCTCTAGTAGCCCACTACATAGCTCCACAGAAGAATTGCAATGGAACCATCATGTCATGGGGAAGTCAGTGGGGATTCCAACGTCTACTTCCTCCTACTAACTCACCCGTCAGAACGTCCATATTTTGCCCTGATCCCACATGGCTTTGTCCTGCCTCCCTGCTGTTTGCAGAACACTGGAATGGAGAGAGAGAGGAGCCAAAGTTTAGATAAAGCACCCTTCCTTTGCTTGAGGGCAGCAGGAATGGGACCATACACAGATCACCTAGGATACACAGCAGGCATGCAGATATCTTTCCATGACTCAAATGATGCTAGTTGACCCTTCTGTAGGGCATTTTAGTCCCAATGGCACAGTATCACATAGGAGAGTGAGCACTGGCTTTGGTGTCTATTTTGAGGCCTTGAGTTCAAATCCTGCCTTCTTACTCCTATGTGAAATGAAGGCATTGGATTATGTCATCTCCAAAGTTCCTTCCAGCTATGGAAGGTCTTTCTGATCCTGCTTGATTCTCACAATGCCTCTGTGAACAGGAAATAGTATAAAGATGTGTTATTATCCCCATTTGACCCATGGGGAGACAGACTCACGCAGATGAACTCACTTGCTCAGTTAAGCTAGTTAGCAGCTAAGGGTGCGCCCTGGGCTTCTGACTGTTCCCTCCTAGGTTCAAGGCCTGCCTCTGACATTTCCCTTCTCATTGCCCTCAGGCAGTAATCTTAGGTGCATCTTGCAGAGGAGGTGTTGACTTCACAGGAGCCCTCTCTGTCCTGGAGAAGGGCCCTCCACCAGGGAACTCGCTGGTCTGGAACTGGCTCTGCTGAGTGGCCCAAAGGCCCCATAGTCCATACCCCACATTCTGTGACCCTAGCCTTCCTCTTGCTTCTTAGCTTGTTGGCACAGCCATCTTATTTCCTCACCAAGTTGTCTGTTCTGAAAATGTGGGGCCCCTCTACTCTGCAGCATGGTACTGGGTTCACAGTGGCTCAGGGAGTGCAGCAGGGAGCCCCAACTTTTTGCTGTGGCTGTAGTTGCCTGACTGCTCCAGCCCACGCTTATTTCTGATAATGACTCAATGTAATGCATAAATGAGGGGACATGAAGAGGCGGAAAGGCACCATGTTGTTTTTCACAGTTCACTTTTTACATGTAAGAAATAGTGCCCTGGGGGTCCAAGAGAAAGAATTCACTTTAAGGCACTTTGAAATCGGCGGGGCTAATGCAACTGGCATCTCTGCCCGCCATGCAGGCCACCTCCCACTATCAGCCTTGTTGTTCTTATAAAGGCAAAGGGGCTGTGACCCAGCTGGTGCTACCATGGCCAGGGCACTGCCCCCTTGGTACCTGAAGGATAATTTTTGCTTGTACTACCTGCTTTGTAAACACTGAATTGCTTAGTAAACACGAACTGCAATTTGAATTTGTACTTGGCCTCCAGGCAATGTTCTTAGAAACTCACAAGGCAAAGGGAAAACAGACATCTGAGAGGGGATTATGGAGTGGGCTGCCTGGACACTGAAGTCAGATGGCTTGGGCTGGGTTCACATATGTTGGTCACTTACTGCTTGAAGTTGGAAAAGTCACTTTGTCTGTTGGGGTCTCAGTTTCCTTGTCTGTAAAATGAGAGGGCAGAAGTATATCCACTAAGTACCATTGTGCTAAGCCCTAGAGAAACACTTCCCAAGGAGCTAATATTCTTCAGGGGAGAGAGCAGGCACATCTCTAAGTCTACATGGAATAAACTGAAAGAGAAGAAATACCAACTAAATCCAGGTCAGGAAGGTAGGAGGCAGGCACTAGCTTTGTGTAGAAGAGAAGAGTAGCTAATCTCTGACAATGGCTCTAAAAGTCTCTGGGTTTAAAATCAACCCATCATCGACATACAATGTATTGTGCCTCCATTCCTCAGCTCAATCTCAGGTTGCTTATGATAAGAAAGAGGATAGAGGCCTAAGGACTGGATCCTGGGTGAGGGGAACATGAGTGACAGAGTGTGGCTTAATGAGGGTGTGTCTCTGACTGATCACAGGTCAAAGGGACAGAATCTTTGAATTTCACACTTTGTATGGCCCATATCCAAAAAAAGACTTCTCTTTACAACATGGCCAACCAAATGTTCTTCCATCTTTGTCTCCCGAAGAGAAGGGACCTACCATCTCTGGAGACAGCCCAGTCTACTCTGGACAGCTCTAGTGGGAAGTTTTCCCTTATGCCAAACCTTAGTTTCCCCCTTTGAACCTTGCACCCATTGCTTCTAATTCTGTCTTCTGGGGCCAAGCAAAACAAGTTTCGTCACTTTTCGACTTAGCCTTTCAAATTTTTGAAGACAATTATCATAGGAGTATGTATGTATGCAGGTATGTATGTATGCATACGTGTAGATACATACAGGCATAATATAAACGTGTGTATATACATCTATGTTTTTATCTAGATATCTATAACTATCTATCTATATATATATCTATGTATGTGTGCGTGTATATATGTGTGTGTGTGTGTGTGTATAAATATTTCACCAAAACTCTTCCGTTGTTTTGGTCAAATGTCCTCAGATCTTTCAGTTCTCAGCACATGAGCAAGAGGGCCTTTCCCATCCTACTTTCTACTCTCCATTTAAACAGTGGCCTGTGGTTTGCCCCGGGCAGAACCCCTTCCTGGAGGCTGCCACATGGACACTCCTGACCCACAAGGGGCTTGTGGTCGGTCCATTACAACCCGTAGGTCTTTTCTACTTGAGCTTCTGGCTCTTCAGCCAGGCCTCCCCTGCCTTCTTGTATTTGTGAGGTGGATTTTTTGGGAACCCAAGTATAAAACTACACTTAGCTGTCTTGAACTTATCTTAGTGCCTTCACTGTAGTGTGCCAGCTGGCCAAGATCTTTTTGGCTGTCATCCAGTGTGTTGGCTCTCCCTCCCAGTTTGGTGTCTTGGCACATTTGACAAGCATGCCATCTAGCCTTTTATCTAAATCACTCATGAAAGGTTAAACAGCCAGGACTGAACACAAGATTCCTGGGGCCTTCCACTGGAGACTTCCTTCCAATTGGACATCAAACCATTCCCATTTATGACTCTTTTTTCGGTTTGCTGTTCTCTAGACTCAACCACTAGTTCTGACGCCATCTAATTGTCTTCTCATCTGGTTCACATCACACCACTCCATCTTTTACACAAGAAGAACTTGAGCTACTATAGCAAATAATGTGCTCAGGGTGTCCCTGTGGCACTCTCTTGAACCACTTAGTAGTAATCCTGTTACAAATGAGGCTCTCTCCACATTGGTCAAGCTGGATGAAGCTAGTCTGGCTCTTGGCGATCGCTGCCTCCTTCTTAGATAGTTACTAACCATCCCTTTAATAAGACCTGCCAGGATTTTGTCAGGAATCTATATTAAGCTCACTGGCCCATAGTTTCTAGTCTTCATTCTCTTCCATTCTGTAACAGTTGTGTCACAGTCTGTCAAAGGTCAGTGATGGGGCTCAACGATCATGCCTGCTGATTCTTGGGGTTCTGAGGATGTAGTTCATCTTTGTCAGGTCACTCGAAGTCATCAAGGGTAACTAGGTGCTCTCCCATTATCTCTATGCTTGATGTTTGCTGTCAACTCTCCATTAGTCACATATGTTCTGTCCTTTTCTGTCCACAGCTCAATCTCCTTGGCAGAGAAAACATAAGCAAAATTAGAATTATGCAGCTTTCTTCCCCCATTAATGAGTTATACCCCATCAATCCAAAGGAAGGGTTCCAGTCTTTCTTTAATCCTCCTCTTTTGCCCAATAGAATTACAAAGAAAGCCCCCTTTTGCTGTCCTTAGCTTTCTCTGTTTGCACTCATTGCACTCCTGACACTATTACAGGCCCATACAGTGCTTTTGCAGTCCTCTGTGACCTGCTCTTGCTTCCAGTTCTCTATGTTGCTTAGTGAGTTTGCTGTGAATCCACCTTGGTCTCTTTGGACAAGATCCCCTTTTCCTTATCACTGGAATGGTTTCCCTTTGTATCTTCAGAATTTTATTCCTGAGCGTCTCCCATTCTTCCTGGGCTGACTTCTTTGGAAGCCTTTCACTAGGTGTGATCCTACCCACCCTTCCTATAAGGCTTTGAAAACTGTTCTCCCCAAATTTTGGGTACATGTCAGACTGCTTTTGGTTCTTCCCTCATACACTACAAACTCTAAAAGATAGGGATCATGTCTTCCCAAGGTCCCCTTCATTTCTTCCTTGGCAACCAGTTTGTCCTCATTGTTGAGAATTGGTTCCAGAATGGGTTTCCCTCTTTTTGTTCTCCTGCCTTTGGAAGGGATGAAAATGTTGTTAAGGCAAGGCAAGAAGCATTAGCTGCTCTACGTTTGTCTGGATAAGTGAAGCCACCTCTCTTCCTCACCCCTGCCCTCATCACTACTCTGTCCGTCCTCTATGCCAGATATTTCCCAAATATCTCATCCATATCCTCTTGCTGTCCCAGTGGTCTCTAGTATATGTCAGTAATCAAAGAAGAAATCACCTCTATTTCTCTCTTGATTGATCATCACTCTGGTTTTTCATCATGCTTTCCCTGTTCTGGTTCTTGGACTTCCACATGTGACTAAAGCATCTTTACCCTTTAATTGAACCTGTTTCTTTTGAATGGGGTAGGAGGGATCCTGAGCCACATTTCAGCCACATGAGTCTTGCGCTACCTTGTCTCAGTGTTAACCTCTGAGCTCAAATTTGCATCCTTACCTCTTAGAACCTCTTTTTTGTCTTGTCAGTCATGCTTTGTGCCTTTGTGGGTAGATATGGCTAGACCATGGGGTTAGTTACTGGCTCCATACTTGTACGTTAGCTCCTGTGAACTTCAGAGTGTATGCCCTATTATTCATCTTACATTGTATCTATATTTTAGGATGTTTAACTTACTGAATATAAATAGTCAGTTTTCTCCTTCCTTTTCAATTTTATATGTAAATAATGACAAGGACGAAACAACAATAATAATAGTGAGAAACAGCCTCTATCCTCTATCCCAGAAGAGCCTGTGTTGAAGGCCTACCCCGACATACCAACTGAGTGACCCTGGGCCAATCGAGGAACCTCTGGGTACCCCAGGCCACCCTTGCTAAGATGGTTGGCCACAGGCTGTGTGTCCACCTACTTTGGTGGAGGTTCAGTCCCTCTCTGTACTGGTAATAGTAATAACTTCCATTTCAATAGCATTTGGCTTTTAGAAAACAAGAGGGCTATGAAGATTAGTGAGACATGTATTATTAACCAGGATTTTGAGTTCAGAGAGATGAGGCCCCCTGTGTGAGTAACCAAGTCAGTACTGGAACCCAAGTGAGGTGTTGGACTCCCTGTCCCACTGCTTGATCTCTTGGCTCTCTTCTGGATCACAGGCATGCTCATGCTAACATCCTTAGTGTTCTCACCATGACATTGAGCCCAACATCATTATGGAAGCAGTTAGGCTGGGCGCCACTCTGGATCTGAATTTGGGCAGGAGGAGAGGGCAAGACTCTTGGGGGCAGTGTGCAGAGCCCGAGTGCTGAACCCATGTACAAACCCTTTTGGTTTTAGGTGTCATCTGGGAGAACGGAGGATTTCAAAGGGTGCTCTGATGACTTTCAGAAAGCTCTCGCTGACATGCAGGAGATCAAGGAGGAGCAGATTGTCATGGAAAGCAAGCTGGCAAGCCTGAAGAGGTGGGTGTGGATCCAGGTGGCAGGGGCCCTGCCCTACTGGCAGACACTCCAAACTCCTTGCCCATCAGAGTGCAGAGCTGGAGCTTGGAGGCTGCCCCTTCCATTCCTTGCTCCTCCCTTTTCTTCCTTTTGTCCCATCTCATATCACATGCCAGAATCTGGCAGCATCAGGAGCTGGCCTTCCAGGCTCAGCCCTGCCTGGGAATAGCTTTGTGACCTCAGTTGAGTTGCCTGACTTCTCTGAACCTCAGCTTCTCCATCTGTGAAATGGTCATAGTAATAATTCTCAGAGTTATTGTGAGTGAAACTCCTGGGAAAATGAGGGAACTCCAGGGATGGGAGTTTTTAACTGGTCTAAACTCATTTTCTACCATATTTTCTCACTTTCCATAGAGGAAGGAAGGAATGAGACATGTAGAAACACCTCATTAGAAATGGAGTACCCTCTGGTTGGATTCAAAAGACAGAGGCTCTCCTTTCTGGCTCTGCTATGGAGTCACTGGGCCAGGTTGGGCAAGTGCCTTGCCTTCCCTGCACTGTGGTTTTCTGTTAAGTAAAGTGAGGGAGTCAGAGCAGCTGGGCTCTGAAGTCCCTCCCAGATTCTGTGCCAAGCAGGCCAGGTGACTGGCATCTGCGCCGACCATTGCAGCTACAAGGGATTGTCTAACATTTGCCATTTGCATGTTGGAAAGAGTGCTGCTCTTGGAGTCAGGAGATACTTGGGTTCAAATCTCCACTTAATACCTGTGTGACTGTAGGAAGCTTCAGCATCTTTCTGAGCCTCAGTTTCCTTATCTGTAAAACGGGCCAACTCCACTCCTTGACTTCACTCACATCACAGGCCCTTGCACACTGGCTTCAGACCCCACCACTCAGCTGAAGATGATCTCACCCAGTCACCAGTGACCATCTTTAGCTTTCGTAACCTCTGCGTGGACTACCCCTCTCTTCTGGATATTCTCTCCTTTGTGAATCTATGTGATATCCCTTGTTCTTGGTGTTTCTTTTCGCCCTCTGTTTCTACCTTCTCAGGTTCTTTCTGGATCTTCATTGTATCCCTCTCCACGTTGTATCTCCCTCCACTGTATCTCTCTATACTCTCCTGGTGATCTCTTCAGCTCCCATGGGTTTAATTATCATCCCTAGTAAATGGTTCCCAGATCTACACGAAGTATCCCCAAACTTGACCACATAGTTGCGAGCCCTCCCAGCTCCCTCTCCTGTCCTGCATTCTGTCACAGGCTACTTGCTTCTCATCTCTGTTGTTCCTTGGAAACTCACTCTTCTTCCTACCTTGTCTATTGTTGTCAAGAGTGCCACTCTTCTCCTCAGTGCCCAGGCTCACAGCCCCAGAGGCCTTCTCAATTTTTGACTCCTCCTCCAACCCCTTCCCTCTCTAGATCCATCTACTTGGATCCATCTGCATTAATCAGAGTTCCTAAGTCTTAAAATTGTTTGTCTTTCCAGGACTGTTGCCATTGTATAAATTGTTCTCCAAGTTCTGCTCATTTCCTTTTGTCTCAAGTCTTCCCAGGTTTTTCTGAAACCCCCTCCTTCATCATATTATCTCTTACAGAACCCTAGAATTGCATCACATTTATATGCCATAACTTGTTCAGCCATTCCCCAAGGGATGGACACATAGCCCACCCATCTCCTTCCAATTTCCAATCCTTTGCCATTGCTAAAAGAGCTGCTGGGAATATTGGTGTACATCTGGTTCCTTTTCCTCCTCCTTTGATCTCTTTGGGATTCAGACCTAACATTGGTATCACTGGCTCCAAGGCCACGCACAGTTAGTAAATGTTTGGGCCTAGTTCCAAATTGCTTTGCTGAATGGCTGGACCAGTTCACATTCCATTCATAGGCCCTTAATAGATCCGCTTTTCACTGCCCCTCCAGCGTTTGGCCTTTTCCTTGCTGATTTGCTGGGTGTGGGATGATACCTCAGAGTTGTTTTAAATTGCAATTTAATTTGTATAGATAGCTTGGGTTACTTCCCTTGAGAATGGTCTTTTCACATCCTTTGACCATTTATCAATTGAGGAACAGTCCTTATTCTTATAAATTTAAGTCAGTTCCTTTAGAAATTGGATCTTTATCAGAGAAACTTGCCACAAAGATTTTTCCCCCACAATAGCCTTTTAATTGTTTTTCCTGACTCTAGGCTCTTCTTTCCCCTATACGATGTCCCCTTTACAACCAAATTGATATTCCTTGAACAGTCGGTCTTTCTGGGTCTGCCTGTGTCACTTGGTGAGCTCCAATAATTCCCCACAACCCCTAAGATGAAATTCCAACTCCTCCCTTTGGTACATAAAGTCCTACCTTTCAGTCTGGCACAAGCCTATTTTCCTTTTGTTTTCTTCTCTTAAAGTGTATCAACTGCAGAGCTAATAGAAAACAAGTAATAAAATTGCCCCCTCCAAAATCCCACTTACAAATCAGATTGGATTGTTCTTCTTGAATCTGCATACTTTTTGCCTCCAGTATTTCCCTGGGAATGGACTCCTTTGCTTAAGTGATATGGCTGTCAGATTGTGTTCGTGATAGCCTCAGACTTAGTCACCAGGCTGATTCCCTATCATTCCCTTTCTGGGCAGTCTCTGTTCTGGTTAAACCGACCTGTTCTCTCTTCCTATTCTTACACACTATTCTATCTCTCCCCTCCAATTCCTTCCTTTGAACTCTCAGAGTCTTTGGCTGCCTCCGCTCAGATGCTACCTGCCAGAAGCCACCTCTCTGAGGCCCTTCCAGCTATCCCCACCGAAGCGCCACTGTGTTGACTTGGTATTTCGCATTTACTTCCATGTTTTCATGTTGTTTCCCCCATAGATTGTAAGGTCCTTGAAGGCAAGGCCTGCTGGGTTTTGGGTGTCCATTCCTGGCACAGTGCTCAGCAACTGAGAGGCATGGAATCAAAGAGCAGCTGTCTGTATGCTTGTTGTGGAAGCATCAGGACTTTGGCTGTGAAGTGCCTCCCACCCCTAAAAGCATCCAGTCTCCCTGATGCTTGCAATCCAGGGAGAGGCCAGTGTTGGGCCTGGGGTACTTTACTTGGGTTCTCAGCTATATCCTTGGTGTTTATGGATCATCTCCTGTCCCCTCCACCCCAGGCACAACTGGCCCTTGACACAGAATAGAAAAAATGCTCAGCAACATTCTTTGATTTCAGAGACCCCAACTGAGAGAGGGAGCTGACAACTCTCCTCTCCTCCCATGGGACTGTGACATTATTGGGGCACTCTATGCTTTGGGGAGTTTGAGGGAAACATGCGCTCCTAGGCCTATGCTCCCATCACTTGTAAGACTCAAAGTATTTGCAAGGTTCATTGCAACGTTCATGAACAACAATGCAGTTGTTCATTTCATTTGGACTGAGAGACTTTTTGCCCACCCCCGATAAAAGCTTCACAGATAGTCCTGCTGTCAGCCTTGGCTCTGTCCCTTTACCTTCTAGAGGGGGCTTTCTTGCCCCCTCTGCTTGTCTGCCTCCCTGCCAATTGGGCCAGTGATTGAGGGCAGAGGAGCAATGGGCATCTGTGGTTGAGCACCTACAAGGCTAGCGAGAAAGTCTTCTTTCTCCACTGTGATCTTGGCCTGTGAATTGCCATCAGATGTGACATAGGCTCAAAAATTTGGGATTTGAGACTTGAAAAGGACCTTGGGTAGAATCTAATCCATCCCCCAAGAGGAGAGGAAGGTCCATCTCAAAAACAGGGAAGATACTTCTCCAGGGTCACACAGTGAGTGGCAGAGACAGAATTTGAACCCAAACTTTCTGACTCCACCATTCTTTCCACTCCTCAGACTGGGGAGATAATCCTGTTCTCGATCTTAGAAAACCTTTTAGAAACCTTCACTCTTAAGGAGTAAAGATTATCATGAATTCCTCAGGCTAGTCAACTGCCTGGGAGGCCAAAGGGAGCTAAATATGAATGCCTGGTTGAAGGTTTCACATCTGAAGTGGTCCATGGCAATCCCCCAAGATAGGGCATTTATGATGGAGGGGTCAGGGGAGGGGAGAAGGGTAGGAAGCAGACTGAGAGAACAGACAGGCCTCCACATGAAGGCAGGCTGAGACTTTTGGAGGGGCAACATATGACGTCCCAGGCACTGCACATCGATGACATACCGGGCTCCTCTCGTACACGGCTCCCATTGGTGGGCACCCAGAGTGCCGACCAGTTTCTCATCCACAGGCCCAGCTTCCTCCTGCCCCTTTTCACTTTGGGGATCTGTTGTATGTTACAGGAATAATAAAGCTCTCTGGAAGGAAGTGGGCAGCCTAAAACAGAAGCTTGGCCAACAGCAGCAGCTTTTATCAAAGGTAGCAGTTGCCCCCTGTAGGCTTCCATTTGCTCTTCTCTGAATTGATGTAGGCAGAAAGCGCCTACATCAGCCATGAGCTTGGTTTAGCCATGATTTCATGGGTTGGGTTACCCCAGCCAAACAACTCCTCCGTTCCTTCATCCCTTCTTCCCTTCCCTCTGTCTGTCCATCCCTCCTTCCTTCCTTCCTTCCTTCCTTCCCTTGACACCCAGCCTACTGGTTGTGAGCCTCTGATGGCTTCCTCAGCCAGGCTGGACCCCAAGAACATTGGCTCCCTCTGTCGCAGGCACCATGCTGGAAGCCTTTCTGGCAGGGTTGAATGTGCCAGAACCTTGGACCCTTGGGCTGCCACCAAATTGTCATCATCTGAAGGCGAGGAGAATGCGTTGGGCACATTGGTGTCTAGGAGTGAATGTGCTGGTATCTCATAGTGCTTCAAAGAGTCTTTGTTCATGTGAAGCATGGGGTGCTGATTGAAATAATACTTTGTGTTCTTCTCAGATCTTCCAGTTCATACTTGGTTTGATGAGAAGAAACTACATTGGGGGCGTCAAAAGAAAAAGGTGAAATTACTGGTTCCGAGTATTCTCTCTGTAACCGGCCATAATTTCCCCAATAGCCTCAAGCCTTTCTATATGCACGTATTAGCTTTTGGTTCAAAGTGTTTAGTCAGGCCATATGTGGCTCATGTGCCTTGTGGGTGGGAAGTGGTACCTCCCAGGAGAGCTGGCCAGGCCCTCACTGAGCTGCTGGCTGTGGCAGCACATGGTTCTTGAAGGTGGTACTAGAGGGGTTAGTGGGTTAATGATGGCAAAATGACTTAGGGCAGCCCTATCCTCAGGTGGGAGGGCCCTAGTTGCTGGCACTCAATTTATCTTTTAGGATATCCCAGACCTGGAATTAGTCTGGGGAATGCCCAGATACCATAGGGTTTTAACTTAACTACAAAGAGGATAATGAAGAAGCAGTTTGGGGTAGCAAGAAGAGGGCTTGGCTGGAATCGAGAGCCCCAAGGTTGTTTTCCAGCTCAGAAACTGTCTAGCTCTTTGACCCTGCCTGAGGATCATCTTTTTGGAGCCTCTTTGTTCTTCTGACCCTCTGGGGATCCTATCACGTGCACCACCTACCTCACAGGGTTGTTGTGAGGAAAGTCCGCGGTAAACCTTCGAAGTAAGAATGCTATTAGAGTAAGAAGATCGTTTCTGAAATCGCCTTTCCCCATCCCTGCCCTAGGATCCTCTAAGACCAGATCATGGCCCCCAAAGGTGGTCCTGGTATGATTCTGAGAATGCAGCAAAGCATTCATCCTCCATCCCCAAGTCCTGGCACTCTCAGGAGCCTCCCAGACCCATCCTGTAACCCTCAGCTCTAGACCGGACCTCTTGTGTCCCAAGATTATGGGCATGCCTGTATTAGTCTTGAAAGGTGAAAGCGTTGCGCTTCAGTGCGTTCCCTACAGGGCACCCTTTCTGCCAGACCCCAGTACCATGCCAGGGACTTGACTCTCCAGTCAGAGGCAGCAAGCTTTGATTAAGCATCAACTGTGTGGAAGGCGCCGCTATGGTAAGCACTGAGGAGGCAGAGTACTAAAACAGCCCGTGCTTGTGCAACGATAACTGTGAAAAAAAGGGCAGATAAGATAAGCAAGGAGGCGACGGTGGGTCCCACAGGGCCTAATGCCCTGAAAGGGGAAAGGGGAGAGGGCTCCCTCACTGAGGGAGGAGGGAACTTGGGGAGTGGGGTTTGCTCCAAAATTGAGAGCATTGATCTTCCTGGGTGTTCTGCTCAGACTTCCTTCACACCAACCTTGTAAAGGAATGCCAATAGCCTCTCCATTTCACAGATGAGAAGGAATGCCTGCTCAGAGAGATCATGTGACTTGGTCCATGGTCCCTTATTGAACAGATGCCAGAGGTGGGATCCAAACCTGGGGGGCTTCTGGCTCCCAAGGCCATTGAACTTTGAAACAGGATGTGTTGTCTATCACATGAAGGAGACTTACATGAGAAAAGTCTGGAAAAAAGGAGGTTGGAGCCAGACTGGAGGACCAGGCTGATCCTCCACACTGTCTAAACAAATGAAAGATGACTTCTGTGAACAAGGCCTACTCCTATTGACCACTCATGATATGAGAGTCTGTAAACCTAAATACTTTATAAAAAGAATTCTCCCTTGTTGGGTTGGAGTGTTGAATTTGAATAAACCCTTTCATGAGGTTATTTCCAACAGAAACCTAAATTCTAGAACATGAGTTCCAACTGGGGCCAGGCTCACTACCTCTTCTGGAGTCTGCGTGGCCAGTGTTGTGTGATTCTTATTGCTAATAGTGTCGGGAATGGGGTGTCATTACAGGTCATTGCCAGACGAGTCTGGTTCCCCGCCTTCGAAGTTCAGCCGCCAAGGTGTCCCGGTCCCTGCGGAGAATGGGGAAGCTGTGAGTTTGATGGAGAAAGTGATGGTGGGGAGGGGAGGTTCAAGTTGTATCCATCTGTTAGCGCTGGTGAACTCTTCAGTCCCTTTTGTATCATCAGAGCTGTGGAAAACCAAATGTCACAATGGCGGGCTATTTATCCCTAGTTCCTCTGCCCTTTGCTTCTGTTTAGGTGGATGTTTTAGACCCTGGTTCTCCAACTCTCAAGGACCCCAATGGCATCATGTTTCAAGATGTCACAGCTTCTGTGGATGATGACCTCAGTGGGTTTGAGGTTCCAGCTCCCACTCTACTTGTATCTCCAACTCTTTCTATGGATCCATCAAGCCTCCTTGAAGGGTAAGCATGGGATTCCTAGAGGTGGTAAAGAGACTATGCTAAAGACCCAAAAGTAAGGGTACTGTGGAGGTGCCAGTTGACTTTTGGGGATGTTATAAATAGGGCAAATGGTATGCCAAAGTCATGGGATCCTAGATGTTAGAACCAGGAGGGACCCTAGAGATTGTCCAGTCCATTCCCCTCATTTTACAGATGAAAAAACTGAGTCACAGGGAGAGGAAGGAACTTGCCTGAGATCAAGACCCACCTAGTCTAACCCCCCTTCATCTTACTGAGGGGAAAACTGAGACCCAGGGAGAGGAAGGAACTTACTCAGGGACACACAGTTAATAAGTGTTTCATGTGGGATTGGAACCCAGATTTTCCTGACTCCCAGTTCAGTGGTCTATTCACTGCATTGGTCATGAGGCAGAGCTTATTCTTGGTCAATGGAAAAATGAATTTTTTGTTACTGTCCCAGTTGGGAGCGATGGGTTCTACACTGGTTCATCTACATTCCCACCTGTTGTCTTTCTTCAGTACTGGATGGAGTAGTGGATAGAATGCTGGTCTTGGAATTAAGGCAGAGAACAAGTATTTATTAAGTGCCTACTAACTACCAGGAACTGTGCTAAGCACTTTCCAGATATTAGGGGATCAAGTTCTGCCTCAAATACTTACTTTCTGGGTGACCCTGGGCAAGTCCTTTCCCTTCCCTGGACCTCAGTTTTCTCATCTGTGACATGAAGATAGCACCTCCCTCCCAGGGTTGTTTTGAGTATTAATCATGCTAACATCTAAAAAGCATTTTGCAAACTTTAAGGTGCTATGCAAATGTGAGGTGCTGTTAGTATTCTGCCTTTTGAAGATTGGAGATTTCTTTAGAGAATGGGTCCTCCCTCTGCCCCAAGTACTGGTTCCATAAATGGCTGGAAACCTTCCTGGTTCTTGGTCAAGCCTTCAGTACTGAGCCCCGCTGACCTTGAGGCTCATCCTCCCATGGGAATCACAAGGCCTACCCTAGAAGCATTTAAGTTCCTTGCTGCCTTCTCAAAGTCATTGAGTCTGATTACCCAGATGACCTCAGAAGTGTTTTTATCTTGAAGTCATTGTGCTTCCTCTGGAAAATGAGGAATTACGGCCTTGGAGGGCCCTGCCGTCTCTAGGACTAGGATTTCTCGATCACTTGGCACTCGGTCCCATGATGTTCTCACTCCCTGCTGCCCCACTAGCTCAGGTGCTCCACTGAGTGCCTCAGGTCTGTCCCTACCAGGACAAGGCCCACTAGGGAAGCCCACAGAAGGAGGCCCACAGAGAGAGACTGAAGCCGTCATTGCCCCGGGACCAGCAGAGCTCACCACATTCAGAGAAGACAGCCCTGAAGAACTCAATTGAACAATCTCATTTACTCATCAGAGAAATAAAGTGTTTCAAAGTAGCCTTATGGAGGATAGAAATGTCAGGTTTGTTAAAAGAATATCATCAAATGGAGCCATTAAACTGAAATGGAAACTTGGGCTGCCTAGAAAAGGCGCTAAAATCCATTGGTGAATGTGAGCTCCATGTAACTGCAAAAGCAAACACGGAGGAAATATCCAGCTTGTCTGCATAAAGGGCCCTCTGTGCTGGGGAAACAGGGATTGGGGAGCTAAAAGAGACTGGGGATGGGCGAGGTCTGGGTGGTCCACGTGGAGGCTGGCTGAGGAAGGAGGACATTCCAGGGGAGGAGCATCAGGATGTTGGCATTGGGCAGAGGAGAGGATTGTTTGGGTGGGGGCAAGTTGGCAGGCAAGAGCTATTGGGGCAGGGCATTTGAGAAGCAAGGAAGTGGGTGTGGAGTATGGGGTCTTGTGAGGAGGGAAGACAGTTTTGCCTGTGTAGGGGAGTTGTTTTGAGTAGTGGCTTGTGGTAGAAGGTGGGGATAGGTGTTTGGTGCTGGTCTCCAGATGTTGGCCTCTGTCCGGTGAGCTTTAGCTCCCACACCACCTGCAGAGTAGGCTGATGGAAAAAGCCCAGGATTCGGAATCAGGAGACATGCTTTCCCACCCTGCCTTTGACTGGCTTGGCTGGGGGTGTGGGGACTGAATGAGTCAGATCATCTCTGAGCCTCAGTATCTTCATCTGTAAGAAAGGGAGAGGGTAATACTTAGCATTGCTCACCTCCCAGGCCTGCTGGGATTATGGCTAAAAGTGCCAACTGGAAGGTTTGCTGTCTTAGTGTAAGCAGATCACAGAGGGGAGCAGGAGGAAAGAATGGGGGGGGCACGTACTGAGTCCACAGCTCAGCCAGAGCCAGAGTAGTAAGAACAAGGATTGAAGTGGAGTTCAACTTCACTGTTAAAATGTCCTAAGAGCTAATGCAGTGAGTGATGGTTTTGTTAAGTGGGCCTGTCTATGGTGCACTGAGATGGAGGAGCCCAATTATCCACTCTGGATTTTTAGGCAGCTCTGCTATACTGATGGCCCTCGAAACCAACAGGTAAGAAAGAAGATGGAAAATCACACTTACTTAGGCAACTTCATTAGCCCTGGAAGTCCAACTTAATTAGGCTCGTGCAGAGGAATATTTGATCCTTGGGGAGAATTAGCCTCGGTCTCCTCCCCCCTCCCCTGCTCTCCTTCAGCTCCTCATCCTTTCTTACTTCTTGGGGGGAAGGAGAGCAGGGAGCTTCCTGTAAGAAAAGCATCTTTAAACTCAAGGCCTCATGGTGGAAAGGAAAAGGCCAGAAGCCCAGCTTCAACACTGGCTGTGACTCTGAACAAGCTGTTTCTCCATTCCAGGCCTCTGTTTCCCCATCAGTAAAAATGGAAAGAATAATCCTTGCAGTCCTTCCTCCCAAGGTTATGAGAAAACCCTTTGTGGCCCCTAAAGCTTTGGTGAGGTGGGCGATGGTGTTGCAGGGCACTCCCTGCCAAGGTGGCTGATGGGAGCCTGGCTTCCAGGAGAGCTGAGCAGGAGAGGAGCACCATGCCAGCTGTTGCTCTGCCCTCTCTGGTGCTTGCTTCCCCAAATGTCCCTTAGCTGCCCAAAGCCATTAAATGAGGACAATGGCTCGATCTATTTGTCAAACACAATGCTTGAACCACACACATCATCAGAGGCTGAACACTGGATGGGACTTGGAGACCATCTAGACAACATTCTCTTTTTGTAGTGGCCCAACATCACCTGTAAGGTCCTAGATTGAGCCATTCTACTCTAACCATTTTACAGAGAAGGAAAGTGAGGCCCAGGATGGACAAATGACTTGTCTAAGGACATGCAGGATTAAGTGACAGAGCTGGGATTTGAACCCCATGTCACTGCTTCCAAATTTGGACCACACTCCCATGTTGATAGATGTGGGTGTGCTCATTCCTCATCCAACCTGGTGGTTGTTGTCTTTGTCTTTTTCTGGCCCTAGAGAGTGCACCATGGTGGATGGAGGGAGCAATAGATAGGCTGTCCACAAGGGCAGTACGGAGCTGAATAATGCATCAAAAAGACTTCCCTCAGGGGACAGAGAAAGGACTCACATCCCAGTGCAGGCCTACCTATGTGCTAGAGGCACTGCTCAGGCTAACTTTCCTCCTACACTCTTGACAGCTTTTCTTTCTTTTTTTAAGAACAGTTTTTTAAGTGCATATTAAGTTGAATACACTAGCTTGAACTCCCCTGCTTGTCTGCATCTTCTACACACCCTTCTCTCTTCTGTGAATTTTTTAATGGGCCATTGATTGCCTTTTCTTTTGTTTTTTTTTATCACTGCTATTTCCCCCCTCGAACTTCCCCACAAGTCTCCCCTCAAAAAAGTAAAAGTGCTATTGGTATAAATCTGCTGAGTTCCCTGTCTTAGATATCCTCCATTGGACATGCTTGTGATGCCATGTGCCTTGTTTTGAATGTTGTAATATATGTAGTAGCTGAAGAGGCCTAATGCATCTGAGCTGATGGATGTTCACATGTTGATTTTTCTTAGGGACACCCATCTCTCCCCAGTGCATGTGATACCATCATTCGGACTGGACTTGGATGTGACTGACTGCCCACTTCAGATCACTGAGGATTCCCTGGAGCCTGAGGATATTGAGGAGCTCCATCTGGAGTTCCACTCCTCCCAGGCCAGTGACTTGGAAGACCCTGCTTCAGTTATTGACTCCATCTTGAATGGCAATCATGTATCCACCCAGAGTGGTGGCTTTATGAGCAGGTACTCTGCCCCATCAGGGAGGGCTAGCAGAGTTGGGGAGAGCTCATTCAGGAAGGGGTCCTCGAATTTGGTTGCAGTGACTGATGGGCATGACTCACTTTCCATATTGCTACAGTTAAGTCCACATTTTATAGTAACCTTGAAACCCTCCTCATCTCAGCTCATTTGAGTCAGCCTAGATAGCTGATAGTGAGACTTTCAAGGCCCAAAGTCTTGTGGGTTTGGGCTATACAAGGGCTGCTTCAGGGTTGTCTCATCTAGTATCTTGTGTATGTTTTTCCATATTGTCTTTTTATTATGAACTTTAGAGACAAATGTGGCCTAATGTATAGAGAGCTGGCCTTGGAGCCTGAAAGCCCTGGGTTCAAGTCCTGCCAGTGAGCCGTGCTGACCCAGGCACCTCTCTTACACTGTCCTTTGGTAAGGGGAGTTGTTAATATCAATTGAAATCACAAGTCTTATCCTTCTGCCTGTTACAGACTGGACAGATATCAGTAAACATGAATCTTCCCATAGAAAACAGAAAAGGAGGGCTTGTGGGAAATGGAGTCTTTCTTACACATAGATTGCTTCCTTTTGAAAGTTGGTTGTTGTCCTTCGTTTTTGAAGAGGACCAAAATGACATCCCCTTGATAAAGTGAAGTTTCAGTGAATCCGACTGTGGCTGATCAGACCAATACAAGCTCAGAATGCTCTACCACAGACTGGGCACTGATATTCCATGTGAATATTTGGGGTGGATATTCCAAATCTGCACATCCTATGTTTCCTTTGTGCTGTCTCAATTCTGCTTTGCTTATAGAGCACAGCATCTTTTCTTATGTGGGCATGCCATGCTGAGCGGTCCTGTGCCAGTGTCTCCGTGTCACACAATCAATTCCCAGGTTCTTAAGAGAGAGTGTCTTTGTATTGCTTCTTCTGACCTCCAAGTAAACTTTGGAAAGTAGATATTATATTGAACCCAATCATTTTATAAGGTGAGAAACTGAGACCCAGGGAGAAGTGACCTGCACAAAGGCATGCGTCTGGTAAATAGCAGAGTCAGGATTTGAATCTAGCTCCTCTGACTCACAATTCAAGGCTTCTAAAAACATGTCCTTGACCACCCATGGCCACGGAAATTTTGGTGAGCTAACAAGAAGCACCCATGGAAGCTAACTCTCCCTCTCTTCTCACCGCCCACCCAAAATAAAAACAAAAACCCAACAAGAATAACAAGAACCACTCACCCCCAACATGAAAAGCTCTTGACCTTGTTCCATACTTGTGTGCCTGCCCCCATGGGGGCACAGCTAACTCACATGTTGGAACTCCATGAGAGAGGGCAAGACATGACTGACTGACTGGAAGAGGGAGGAATTAGAGCAGTGCTATTGGAATTGGACTTTAAAGGATGAATTAGGAAGACTTCAGTAAGGAGGGAGAGGGAGAGAATGGGGGAAGGAGAGAGCAACAAGGAGGAGGGAGAGATGGAAGGAAGAGAGGAAGGGGAGGAGGGAGAGAGACAGAAAGAGAGGAATAGAGAGGAAAGAGAGAGAGAAAGGAGCGAGAGAATCCCAGGCTTAAGGACTAAGAAGAATCAGGGCGTCTTCAGGGGACAGTGAGAAATCCCTCATCTGGGATATAATTCTTACATGTGCAACTAGCTATTTGAGGCTTGGCCCCAAAACAGTAGCATAAAGGATGTCTTCATTTCCTGAAGCAAGAAAGTTGCGTTTGCTTCAGCAAAAAGCCCTGCTAAATTGGAGCTGCGAAGACACTAGTGTCAGCAGATCTATACCCAGGAAAAAACTGGAAATGGTATGTGAGGGAGAGAGGCCATGGCCGGGCCTCAACCCCACCAGCAGGCCTTTATCATTTGATTTGGGCCTCTGCTCTCCTGGCCGCACTCTTTGTCTCGTGGAGAAAGGTTGGACACAAGTGAACTTTGCCAGGCCCAGGAAAATGAATAGTTTCCTCAGCAGCATATCCTTCTGTTGATTTTCTTCTCTTTTTTCTTTCCATATAGCAAAATCTATTGCAAAATCTTTCACATAGAATGTAATGTAGGCTCATAGAGCAATAGAATTTACAACTGAAAGGGGTCTTAGAGATCATTTAGTGTTAGTCCCCATTTTACAGATGAGCAAACTGAGGCCTAGAGGGGGCTAGCTTCAATGTCATCTCCTTTATTCATTCTTGTAAAACAACAGTTTTATTCCCTTTTTGTGTGTTTATCTTTCACCTCCCATACTCACTAAGTAACACTGGACCTGCTGGACGCAGTGGTTCATTTGGCCAAACTACTTTTGGTTTTTTTTTCCTCTCTTGTTTTTATTCTTTGTTTTCTTTCTGGCGAGAGAGAACTGAAAGAGGTGTTCCAAAGCTCTCCCTGCACACACTAGGTCTTAGAAGAGTGCATTTAGGGTTAGGGTTAGTCAGTCAGGATCTCTCAGGGATTGCAGCCAGAGCAAACCTCCACAGTATGTGGGGTGGCTCTCCCTTTTGCCCCATCTCACTTCTCCCTCGCCTTCATAAGGGATTCTCTTGGTGATAGATTGCAGACTGGAGGATGGGAACCATTTTGGTTTTCCTGAAACTTTGTGTTCCCATACTAAACACTGGCCATATAGAAAGTAGGTGCTTAACAAATAGCCAGTTGAAATAGGTGGGATTTTTTCAGCGAACCTCATTGAATGAATGACTGCTTACACTTTGGGGCCAAGTCAAGAGCTGTAAATATTTCTGCGCTTACAGGATCAGCTTAATTATTTTTTTCTGAATGCTGTGTTTCCCATCCATTGGCAAATTTCAAGCAAAACACAATTCAGTCATTCATTCAACTGCAAACACTAAATGCCTATTATCTAATGAGAGAAATTCTGAACAAATAGGACATTACTTACTGCTGGAAGAAATGTAGCTATTTCAAAATCTCATTTGTTTTACAAAATTGATGAGCTCGTTGAAATTCCTAGCAACTCCTTCCTCCCTTCCTCTTAGACCAATGGAGTACTTTGATCCAACTTTAACCTGGGAATAAAGACTCCCTTTGGAAGAGATTGAGGAGGGCTTCCTATTTAGAATTCTTAGGCGATGTTACCTGTTCATGCACACAAGCATGAATGTGTGTGCACACACACTCACACACACATATTTTTCTTTCCCACTTTCAGACTTCAGAACTCTGGTATGTTGCCTGTTAGGGTGGGGAGGGTGCTATGTCCCAGTTCTAACAGATGAGTGATGGGACTGCCATTCTTTTGAATAGCAGTGGGCTTTGTAGGCTAGACATGAAATCCTTTGACTGAGGAAGGCTATATGTTTGGTGGTTTCATGTTCTAGGATGTGCCACAATCTGTGAAATTTATGTTTTGTGGTATTTGCCCAAGTTATTTTGTGGTGTTGGGCTCAAGCCTTATGAATACCCTGTCAACTAGATGGCCATGTTTTCCATGGGTTTTCATTTCCTTTTCAGCACAGATCTCTAACTTCCACTCCTCTCTTCATTTAAGGAATGAAATGCAGGATTTTCTGAATTGTATTGAAGTTAATCTGGAGGAGCTCCACTCCATGCTGTCTGAGAAGAAACTGACTCCGGACCCTGAGCTCATGAGAGAGGTGAGGGTGGCTGTTTAATCAGGGCCCCGAGCAGATAACATTAGGCCAAAGATTCATAAACATTTGTATTTGAAGAATAAAATGCTGACTCTTCTCTCCACTTGATCATTTTCATAACCCTCTCCTCCACAGACAGCGGACAGGGAAAGAGCAGAGCTAGACTGGGAGCAAAACCCGGGCCTCTTGGCCCTGAGGACAATGCTCATCCCGCTATTTCATGTCAATGTGACTTTTAGCCTTCAATCTCTGAACTAGAAAATCAACACAAGATACAGCCCTTCTCTGTACTTTTCTAACATGCTTATCTTGGGATATAATCTTTATCATTGCTGTTCTCACCCTTACCCGATTCACTTAAAACAGTCTTTGTAAAAGTGACAGTTGCATATGAACAATGGAAGATAGAACAAGACCTTTTTCTTGGTGCAGCCATGGGATTACATTATAGGGGACTCCCAGAATGGAAACTCCCCTCATTGTTGCATTTGCTGATTTCCAAGGTATGAGTGATCACACTGAAAAGTTACAATCCAGCTTTCAAGAACTGGTAAGAGCTGGCTCTAGTAGCATCCTCTCCCTGTACTCCCACAGTCATCGTGGTCAGGGACATTGAAGTTACATTCTTGGATTTAAAGGATTGTGTTTACATTAATTTTTTTTCTCCTCAGATTTCAACTCCTGATTTTCCAATCCTGAGCATGAATGAAACAGAAACCTCATCCAACATGGCTGATGTAAGAGTGAATGCGATCTTGTAAAGCTCTCGGATGGTCTCTGTATATGTATTTACTGTCGAACTATGACACTGTATGTTGGTTGCGAAGGATGTTAATCCAGTGGTGGGATTACTAACAAGAGAATTGAAATGAGATGTATTGTCTGTATTGTCCTGATTCCCTATGACCTACATACAAATTGAGATCATTGTTGCTGATTGGGCATTAGGAAGGTAACATTAGGAAGATAACAGAGGGGTTAGCTTCAGAGAACCTTTGCGTTCAATCTAGACAAAGGAGAGTGTGGCTCACTGAGAGTCCATACAAAAAGATGGAGGGGTTTCAGTGAACTGCAGGCTCTGTAAGACTCCACGATGTGATATGGCAGCCCAAAGAGCTTCCAAGATCTTAACAGTGGAATGGGGTCTGAAATGAAAGCAGAGGTGGGAGGGATTCACAGGACCACTATATTGTTTGGGTGCTACATTTGTGGGAGAGATATTATATCTGATGGGAAGGAGACTGGGTTACTTCAGAGTACTGAAGACCAAGTTACTGATGGTGTTCAGCTTAGAGAATATGAAGGGGAGGTGAGGATGGTGTTTAAAGAGTCTTAAAATGGAAAAAGGACTAGTAGATTTTCCCTACTTTCCAGCGTTCAAGACTAGGAACACTGAGGGGGAAGTTGTATAGAGGCAGAGTTCAGCCTCCATGATTAGAACTGCCTGTCAGTGGTGGCCCCAGGGGCTTGCCCATTATGATTAGGATTCTTTTTCTCCAAGTCTTCCAGTGGAGCCTGGCTACCTACAGGATTCCAGCTTAGGTACAGGTTGGCCTAGATTCCTGCACAGCTGCCTTCCTGCTCCAAGCAAGGGAGCTGTGGCAGTTGAAGGGAATGGGTGCTGGCTGGAGAGCAGTGTGAAGAGATGACTTGTCATTTAGTCATGGGCAAGGCACAGCTGGGTGGAACACACCACTCAGTGGTCACTACTGTCCTCTATCCAAGCAGAAACCAGCTTCTTAGATCCCAGCTGACCAAAAGAGACCCACAGGTCACTTTAGTGACTCTCCAGTTGAATTTGACTTCTCATGTAGGATCTGGAGACCCTAGTACTGCAACTAGGAGGGACTAGATTGGAGAACAGAGAGTCTTCCTCTCCTTCCCTACACAGAAATCCCCATCATGAGGCAGCCTTCAGAAAGATTTGTCCAATGCAAACACAACTGGTTATTGACACAAAATAGTTGTTGATATGCTTTATTTTGTCAGCCGATTCTTCCAAATCCCACAACGTACAGTTAATGTAGTTAAGTAAGAAAGCATGAAAGGGCAATTCTGGCTGATGGCACATGCAGCTTTATTCTGAAAGAGCTTCTGTATGTGCCAAGGTCCACCAGTCTTAGGTCAGCCCTTGTGCATCCCTGTCATTTCTGAATTCTGCCTCTCTCACGAAGCCAGTCATCCCATGTAACGATGATTTCATAGGGAGAACACTGTGGATGCTGAATTCCACCCCGCTAGGCTGTGCCTCCCAAGGCCCAGCTCAGTCCTGCATCTGTAGCTGATTGTGCAAGGGTTGTCCTTCACTTCATTCACATTTTCCCAGGATTCCCTTCATCTTTCATATTGGTCATTCCATCCCATTCACACTCACACATGTGAACTCACTGAACAGAAGTAGAAGTGCTTGCCATGTATGGAACATTGTGGAAATGAAGTATCTAGCACACATAGTGCCTGTCGCTGGGGAGCCTTTGGTGTGGTAGAAAGCCATTCTACCTACACTATGACAAGCATTGATGCACCAGGCCCTGTGCTAAGTGTTGGGGGTACAAAGAGGCAAGAGACAGGCCGTGCCCTCAAGGAACTCACAGTCTCATGGGGGAGAAGCATGCAAACAACTGTATCCAAATGAGATCTATACAGAATCCATTAGAAACAGACTCAGAGGGAAGGCACTGGCATCCATGGGGAACTGGAAAAGACCTCCAGCAGAAGGTATGAGTTTGAGTGAGGGGCAGAAGAAGCCAGGGGGTGGAGGAGGGCTAATGGTGGATGAAGAAACTATGTAGGGAACAGTGTGAATAAAAGTCCAGAGATGGGAGAGGGTGGCCATATTTGGGGGGCAGGCAGACAGGCCAATCTGGTTGAAGCACATGGCGCATGGCAGAGAGGAACATGAAATCAAACCAGACAGTTGGTAAAGTGGCAGCAGAATTTAGAGGTCCATGAATGTCAGGTAGACGTGTCAAGAGGCTTTGCTGGGAAGACATTGGGGAAGCACTGCCTCTTTCTGAGCAGAGAAGGACCGTGATGAGAGCAGCTTCTTGGCTGCCCCTTTTCCCTACTCTTTCTGTCTAGCACATGCTCCCAGCTCTTAGTCATTGGCTTCTGTGGTCCTCATGGGCCAGGCCATGTCTGACTGAACCTGGACTTCATGATTCATTTCACACACCTGGTACACTTTACTGATGGAGTTGCATACTATCAAGATGTGCCTTTGACAGCTTCAGGTCTGTGCACCGACTCAATCACAGAGTTGCCAAATCATGATTCTTTGGGGGCCTACTTACTGAGCATTTGTAATGAACATATTAGCTGTGAATTACTTGAAAACAGGCTCTTATCTTCCTTAGTCTAGCCATTCTCCCTGTACTCTGTGACTTAATTTCCTTAGCAGACCTTCCACAGGTTGTACAAATGAGACTTTTAGTCCAGTCTTTATTTGAATTGATGAGATTTTACTGTAGTTATTGTTTTGAATAACAAAATCACCTTCAATCCTAGAGTCTAGCAGCCAAAGGGCTCCTTTCTGTATTATAGTGGAATTATAGAGCCTTAGAGGAGAGGCCTTAGAATAGAGAGTGTCAGAACTGGAACTCAGAATGTTGACTTGATTTGGAAGGGACCCTAGAGACCATCTAGTTCAACCTGTTCATTTTACAAAGGGGGCAGGTTGCAAGTGAAGGTCTCCTACAAGTGAGCAACTCCTGAGTTAGGGCATATGCACAAACTCTACTGACTTAACTGATTGAGTTCCTCTAATGATCTTTCCCTCTTTGGCACTCCTATCCTTTGTTCTTCCCCTTGGGCTGTGAATGTTTGGAGTGGGCAGACAAGTCCCAGGCTGTTCTTTAAGTTCCAGTCCCAGCTGGCTGGAAGCCAGTCTCAGCTCACTAGAAGGAATAGCCCCTGCCCTATTGATACATGAACTAGGTGGCAATGGTTCAGACTGGACATCTCAAAGACGCCCATGATCCTCTCTGGGAGATTCTGCTGCCCCTTCCCTCTGAGCAAAGCAGGATTCTGCTCCTGCTCACAAGCTACCGCCTTGCCTTCTCATCACATGTGTCTGTTCTGCCTGGGAAATTATTCACTTGTAGGGTATTTTTTTTCCTAAAGTCCACTCTCCTGTTTTCCCAGAGCTTTTTTTTCCTGCCAGGAAAGGGAATGAATGGCATTGCTTAAACTCTAAGCGGCAGGCCCCTCCCAGGGCATTAGCCCTCGTGCTACAACCCACCCAGGAGAACTTGAAAGCCTCCTTCTTCTCCTCTTCCTGTCAGGCGGACTACGCATGTTTGACAAATTGGCTTGTTTGGACTTCAGTACCCCATTTAGTGTTTGCTGGTGTCTGTTCAGAGAAATATTGGTCAATATTAGCTCAGGCAGAATCACAACTGGACCATTTGGTACACTTGGCTCAGCAATACCACTGATTGATTTCTCCCTGTCTAGGGAGAAGCAAGCCAAAAAAGCCAGGCCCATGGGATGAGAGAAGAAAATGGACTGATTCTCCCCATCTGCTCCCTTAATGTCTCCACAGAGGGGCTCTTTATTCCTAAGGAACTTAATTCTGTCTCTAGGAATGAGTTGCCACTAAACATATACCTGCCCTTTGTTCCCCCTCCAGACCCTGGCTCCCACAAAGAGTGCTGAAGAAGGTGGAATGACCTATATATTCGAAGCTGATGGAAATAAAGGTACGAGAGAGGCCTGGGCTAGCGAGCAGCAGACCTTCTGGCTTCTAGGCCTACCCACCCCCACTGGGTCATTTACCTTGGGACCTTAAACAAGTTATGACCCTCTGTCACCTGTCAAATGGAGCTAGCTCTGCCTTACCTTGCCTCATAGGCCTTCTGAGCCTTCTGCCCTTCTGTCAGGTGGAAGGAAGTGATGATATGCCCTGCTCTTTAAAGGAAAGACCCAAAGTCAACTTAGGCTCCCAAAAGGCAGTAGAAGAAGTTCATCATTGCTCCAAATTTCCTTCTCTTGGGGGCTTCCTCAGATCCATTTCCCCACAGGTTGGCCAAGTTCAGAGGCATGTCACCAGCTTAGCTGTGGGATGGTGACATTTGGAGCTGCAGCAGCTCTCAAAGACCCTACTGGGTACCTCCGATCTGGCATCAGAAGACCTGGGTTCTAATCTTGCCTGTGACACTTATCATTGCCTGTGACACTTATCATCTGTGTGACCTGGAGTAAGTCACTTCCCCTCCTTCGATCTGTTTCCTGTCATGTAAAGGAGGAGGAAGTTGGTCTCTGAGGACCCTTCAGGCCTCAGTTGGGGATCTGCAAGTCACGTTGCATTTTCATGACATGCATGTCTATCAGTTGAGAGAGTATACCTAGCCCCAAGGTGAAAGTTCAGGGCTTTAAAGTGCTTCTCATCAATGTTCTACCTATAATCTTTGTGAGGACGTACCTGTAGTAGGAACAAGGAGGAGACCTGCTATTGCTTCAGAGGTTCAGAGGAGAAGGCGTGAGCCAGCTCTGGTTTTGCTGAGCACAGCCTTTGGCCCTGGAACCAATTTCTGGGATGGCTAGTTTGGTGACTGTAGTGAGATCCGTGTAGGGTGAGTCAATCATTCTCTGGCTGACCACATACACATTTGTCCTGTGGGAGGGCTCCTTGCTTTCAGGACATTTGTGTCTCTCATGTGTAACCAAATATTTGACCCATCTCCCCACAGACATGCAACTGATCCAATACATGGGCAACCCTCTGCTTTCACTGTTTGAAGACCTGCCTTCCTTTGAAGAGAGATCCCAAGATTCTGGAGACCTCCTCCTGGTTGACCTGGAGGATGAGGAGGTTATACCCACCTACTTGGAGGACTCCGATGATCCTCTCTGCCTGGTAGCACCCAGCCTGTCAGATGATGATGAAAATTCACTTGAGTCTTTTGAAACCCCACTGCTTTCAGAAGACCCTAATGGGGAGTACAAGCTGTTTCCCTTGCTTCTTCTCAGCCCTGTTGCCAACTTCATTGAAGAGGCCACAGAAATTGAAAACACTACCTGAGCCCCTGAGGCTCCATCCCCCCTGCCTAGCTTCCTCCCCAAATTCAAGAGGCCCCACCACCATCTGAGGCCCTTAGTCTGTAACCTCCTCACACTGTCAAAGGGCAGGCCCTTGGGAGTGTGAGGAAGTTACTAGAAGTCCCATGTCATCTGGGATTGAAGTCTAGATGAGGAGGAAGGTGTGGGATACATTAGAGGCAGGGGGAGGGTCCCATTCATTCCATGCCAAAGTTCTAACCTGCAATTCTTAGGGTATGCTGTACTTGTATAGATGAGAAAGCTGTGTTTAAGATGTCATAAAGTAGAGCTGTTTTCTTTTGTGATCCAGGGACTAGAACATTTGCTTGTGCACCATGAGATCTCCCATCCCAGGATTCTCCTGGGACCGTTTGGTCTGTTATATAGAAGCAGGTTATTTTTCTAGTACTTCAAAGACAGAACAAAGCTTTTTTTTTTCTCCTAAAGTTTGCAAGTAGGTTTATTTGCATAGTCATGTGTTTGCTCTTTTTCTACTCTTAGACTAAAATCTATTTGGTTATTTACAATTTTCTTTTCCTATGGAAAACGGAACTTTGAATATGGAGTGTTATTTTTACATATGGCTGCCCCATTCATTGCCCTATGATCTGAAGGTGCCCCTTCCCTGGGGCTGAGCCCTACCTACACATGTATGGCCTTGTATAAGAACCCACAGGAATCAGGCCAAGACCAACACCAACGTGGGCTCCTGGGGCATTTGGGGAAGCTGACACCATTTATTCATAAGCTAATTGCCACAGAATACACAGTAACACCCCCTGCCCTCCAGACAAATGAGAAAAAGAGATGCATGAGGCTTTCTGAACTCCCTGTTCAGCTTGTCCCTCCTGCTTGCCTGCTCCTTCCACTCTAGGACCTTAGCCAGGCTCAGTGTTCCAGTGTAGGCCAGATAGGTAGCTCCTTTTTCAGGCAATTGTGCTTAAGAAGTTGGGGGAGAGGGGTGGGAGGGGAACAGGGGGGCAACACTTTTCCCCAGTATCCTCTTTACTTTCTCTTTTACCTTATGAATCAAGTACCAAAAAAACAGTAGCAAAATTAAACTTAAAAACTATCTCATTTTTATTTAGCACATATCTAAACATCTAAGATATTTAATATTTTACATAGCATGCATTATGAGAAATATAAGCTTCAAATAATGTCTGCTTTTTAGGGAATGATTCCCCCCTACCCCTGTTTTTTCCTGTTAGCTTTGCTCTTCTAGTCCCGATCTTTGGCTTGCTTTGTTTTTGTAGCTCTTGCTGCTTTCTGTATATACTCTTTGATGTGCTTCTAGCGCCTTCCCCATAAAGAATAGCCTGTCGGGGAAACTGTATTTTGGCAAATATTAGAGTTTCCAGCTGCATCGCCTTCCAAATGGCATATCCTCTTACAACCCATACATAACAAGCTAACATGGTCTTCTTTCTTAAATGAAGACCATAGGTTTTGATCCACAGAAAAGTTCAGTTCAGTACAGTTGGCACAATTCACACAATGACAAGATGATTGTCTCCTGCTGTGTAGCTCTAATACTGTTTCAACTTTTTTACACAAAGTTAATAAAGAATTTCACCAACATTGGATGGTTTGCTTTCTGTCATGATTAGCCCTACCCTTCTTTCACCTTAATCCCAGTCCTAACCTTCAAAGGCAACAACCTCTGACATTGCTGTGTACTCCCCATCCCTCATAAGCACCTAGGGGAATGGATGAGGAGACAGGGTTTTTTCCAGTTCAAAAACTGGGGTGTATGGGTGGTGCCAAATGTAGTGGGAATGTATGAGACTGGCACCCAGAAGGCTGGCCTCCAAGTCAGAAGACCTGGTTTCAAGTTCTACAAATCCCATACTTGGTCTGCTGCCTCCCCACCCCACCATGAAACCTAATGGAGTTCATTAATTGGAGAAGACTTCCTAGAGGAAATCCATTGGAGCCCAAGGATTGGATGGCTAATGGAAAGAGCCATATTCAGGAAATGGCTAGTGGGTGGGCTGAGCTAATACATAGAGTGAAGAAAGAATGGGGTCCAGTAGTGCCTCCAAGCTTATGGGTGGGAATTTGTACTCGTCCTTGTGGGTATAAGGAGTTACTGAAGGACCTCTAGGAGGAGGAAGATGACATGATGAAGTCCATAGCCCATCTGGAGCATGTATAGATTGAGGTAAAGAGAGTTAGTTTCCCATCGCCGGAAGCCTTTAAAGACATGACTGGTGGCCAGTTGGGAAAGGAGAGAGTAGAGTCTCTGTTGAGCTAGGGGGTTAGGTTAACAAAAGTTTACAAATATTGACTACTCATTTAGCAGCTGAAGGAACTGCATGATTCTGGGCTGGTCACCCATAATGCCCTTGGGCTACTCAAAGCTAAAGTCTACCCTCGGAGAGGGAATTTCCTTATCTGAAGTTACCTGAGTTCAGGCAAGAAATATGAAGACAGAAGTCAAAATTGTTGGATGCTCTCAAGGAGCTGCTATTTTTTTTTTGCTACACAAACTAGTTGATTTCAGAAAGACTGAAGAGTGAGAAGGTTCATGGTCACCTATGTAGGGAGAACATGAGGGACAGCCCTACCCTGCCTGGAGTTTAGTGAAAGGTGGTTTGCTGAATTTTGAGGCATTCGGTAACAGCAATTAAGTGTCGTTAAGGTCCCAAGCACTCCTCGAGTTCTAGGTTGTCATGGATGGCATTGTCTTGGTTTGGATACCCCTTAGGGGCTCAGAGCTGAACACAAATGGAAGGCCAGGCATATAGGCCAGTGAGGAAGAGACATCTAGTTCCTCCTAGTGAACAAGGCCTTGAGACAAGTGAAACCAACCACAGGGTGCTGATCAGGAAACTGCAGAATGTTACACCAAGAGACACAGATGTGGGCCATATGTAAATAGCCAACACTAAAGTAGTTAGAAGAAAAAGAAAACCTCAGACATTGACTACTGATAGATGACCCTAGGTAGGTCACTAACCTTCCCTGGGTCTTGGTTTCCTTATTTGCAAGATGAAGGGACTAGATTAGATGCCTTCTAAGGTAGATCTAGGCTTCCATATCTTTCACGTGAAGATGCCCTCTAAGAATGACAATATTTGGGTCAAGATAATCTCCAGAGACTCTAAATGTCACTCCAAGTGACAGCATGTTGGTCAAGATAATTTCATAAACAGACTCCAGACCTGAGGTTCTGAACCTTTCTTGTGTCCTGGACTCTTGGACAGTCAAGTTGAGTAAGGCCTGTGGCCCACTTTTCAGAATCAGATTTTTAAATGCATAAAATACATAGAATCACAAAGGAAACCAAATATATTCAGATACAGCTATCAAAATATTGAAAAAACATGCCCATGGACTTCTAAGAACTCTTTATCTAAACAGCACACCCATTCTGGGCACATTTGGGGGTGGGGAGGGTATCATGAGATACATTTCCTCTGCTGAATATGATGAACCCCCTTCCCACCCCAAGAGCACATACAGGCACAAAATGTCAGGGTACAAGGCACAATGGCCAGCTTTGGCCTCTTTTTCTCCTACCTGTCCCAGAAACATCTGGATTCAGAGCTAATTCATCTTTCAAGAAGCAAATAGTAAATGACTAGGCTGGGTGCTGCACTGTGTTGATGGTGGGATAGATTCCCTAAGGGGCTGACAGTTTCAGAGCCAAGTATAAGAACATGAAGCCTGGAGTCAGAAATTTGAATTCAGACACTCAATAGCTGTGTTACTCTGGGCAATTCACGGAACCTCCTTGCCTCAGTTTCCCCACCTGTAAAATGAGGATAATAATAACATCTACCTCCCAGAGCTGTCTTGATGATCAAATACCATAATACTTGTTGGTAACTGGTATAGAAATGTTAGCTACTGTTAATATTATAAATGCAGAGTGGGGTTGAATAGGGTAAGAAAGATGAAGGAAAAGATTGAGGTGGAGTTAAGGTAGTTATCTCACAGGCCAATCATACTGTCTCTGTGGAGGTTCAAAGAAACATCCATTAAGCCCCTACTGTGTACGATTGTGAGGGAAATACGACATTAGGACACATTCCTGCTTTGGAGGGATGTGTAGTCAGCAAGCACGCTGTTACGGAACCTGACAAAGGCTTCAGTCACGCTAAAGCTAAACTAAGAGAAGTGTAGCAGGGTTAACACCACAAACATTCTGCAAAGGCATATAGTAGACAATTCTAAAGGACTCACGATGGAAAAACCTATCCACCTCCAGAGACAAAACTCGTGGGGTCTGAGAACAGATGGAAGCAGATTCTTTATCACTTAACTTTTCTTGTCTTTTTTATTATTATTTGCAACATGGCAAATATGGAAATTGTTTTGCTTGAGTTTATATGCATAATGGGAATCATATTGCTTGCCTTCTGAATGGGTGGAGGAGGGGCTGGAGGAACGATGAGAATTTAGTACTCAAAATTGTAAAAAATGCATGTGATAGAAAGATAGATTCATTCATTCATACATACATACATAATCCAATTTAAAAAGAAAGAAAAGATCTTTTTGCCTTTTTTTTAAAGTCATGTCTGATGCTCCATGACCCTATTTGGGGTTTTCTTGGCAAAGATACTGGAATGGTTTGGTCACTTCCTTCTCCAGCTCGTTGTACAGAGGTGGAAACTGAGGCAAATAGGATGAAGTGACTTCCCAGGATCAAACAGATAGTGAGTGTCTGAAGTCAAATTCAAATCTTCCTGACTCCAAGCCCAGTATTTTATGTACTATGACACCTGGCTACTCTGAAAATATCTGTAGTATTAAGCAAACATTGATCAAGCCCCTGAATGTGTAAGGAGCTGTTCCAGGCCCTGGGGAAATAAGACAGTGGTCCCTGTCCTCAGGGAGCTTAATGTTTCAGAGGATCAGAACACAAAATAACATAATACAACAGTTTCATAAGAGTTGTTTTGGGAAGAATACTGAACTTGGAGTCAAGAGGCCTGGGTCCAAGTTCCAGCTTTGCCACTTAATCATCTGTGTGTTACCTTAGACAAGTCACTCACTGCCTTTCCCTGAGCCTTACTTTCCCCAATGGTAAAACAATGTTGTTGGACTGACCTTCTCCCACTACAATTCTAAGTCTCAGGATCCACAAGATACAGTCCTACATGAGGGCCCAGGAAAGACATCATTTCTGGCTGAACAGACAAAGCAAGGCCATATGAATTAGAACTTTGAGGGACCTTTGGCCATCTAGGGAAGGTCTTTACTTGCAGAGGAGAAAACTGAGAGCCTTGCCCAAGAAAGCTTGCCCAAGGTTCCCCTGGCAGTAAATGACGGAGTTGGGCGTTGGTCAGGGCTCTTTGGAGAAGCTTCAGGTTGTCAACAGCTGTCCCTGGGGCTTTCATATGGCCTCAAAGGTCAAGTCCTATGGCAATAGGAAGCTTTGACACAAATTCCTTTCACATTGTTCACTTTCACTTCCTTTTCTTGGACAGGAAGGTCATCCTTCAAAAGTGGGAACTAGAAAATCTGAAATTAGGGAGGAAAAAGGCAAAGACAATGGGCAAGCCATGTTCTGATGACTAATCATCATCATCACCATTATCATAGGAGTATTTATATATTTATATAGTGCTTTGAGGTTTGCAAAATGCTTTCCAAATATTTCATTTGATCTGGCCTTTGCCATCCTGCAACTCTGATGCAACAGTGGAGAAGCAAGACTTGGCAAATAGGGAGAAAGTGATTGTACACAGAAAGATAACTGAAATGGCTGCCGGTTTTCCCTTTGGTCTGTGGATGTGTGTGTGCCCCAGGGACCCACCTGTCTGAAACTGAGGTCTCTGCCCTCTCTGTCAGTTAACAAAGGGAAAGGACTTAGTAGTTCAAACATAACCTCCTGACCCCATGATATGATCAAGGAAATATACCCACCTCCCATTGGGGATGGCCAGTGTAGGGTGGGGTGCAGAGGGCAAAGAGAGAAGAGACAGGAGAACTTCCCTCTTAGGGAAGGCCCAGCTTAGAGCATTCGATCTAGAGCCAGAGAATGACTTTGGACCAGCACTTGAGATAGCAAATGGCACTGGATTCAGTTAGAGGAACTGGTAGCATGATACTCCTTCAAAGTTATCAGCCATGGTCGGTCACTACCTGGATCTCCCAATCACTTGTATGACCGTACCACTTTCAGGATCAAGAGTTCTGAAATTCCTCTATCCCACCCTAACCCCCTATCTTTCTATCTCCTCCCTATGCCTTCATCCTCTTAAACCTATTCTTGGTGCCCCCTTCTACATCAGCACCCCAGCTCTAGGTTCACTTTCCTCCCTTTCCAATTTTTACTACGTAAAACCAATTGACCAATTCCACTTGATATTTTCCTGTGCTCTTAAATCCCTTACCCTTTATCCTATCAACACTTAGGCCTTGACAGATCCCAACCCTGCATCGCAACCTACCTTCTACCTCTCCTACTCATATGATGCTTGATAGCCCTGGAGAAAGTCACATAGCCACGTTGCCTTGGTCTCCCAATTGATATCTTTGCTTCTCATCTGAGCCCTCATTACAGCAAGGTAATCTGTGTCCTCTTCTCTCATTGCTTCTCTTTTGTACTGCCTATTGTTCCCAACCTCAAGACTCACGTTTTCTGTACCACAATTCTGTCAGGATCTGGCCTTATACTTATACACAATGGATATGATCTGCCTTCTACATTACTCTAGAACCTTACACCATCATCTCCCATTCTCTCCTTGACTCTACTCTTTAAAAAAGAAGGGCTTTTCTAGCAAAGGCCAACCCTTGTATCTACTTGTATCCTTGATCCTATCTCCTCCAGCAGATTGTCCCAGTCATGTTTGGCTCTCTGTCTCTAATCTTCAATCCCTCCTTAAGGACCAACTTTTCTCCTACCTACATGCAGACACATTCAGTACATCCCCATGCTTTAAAAGTCCTCATGTAAGCCTAAAATCCTGTCAAACTAGTGTATGTATCTACTCTGTTTCCCTGTCAAATTATTAGAAAAAGCTGTCCACAACTCTGCTTTTCATTCCTTCCCTCTCACTCCTCACTCCCTTGTGATATGAATTCCAACTTCATTATTTAACCGAAACTGCTCTTTCCAAAGTTACCACTGATCTCTGAATTGCCAAATATGAAGGGCTTTGTTTTCTTTGATCCTCATTCTCCTTCACCTGTCTGCAGCCTTTGACATGATTGATTATTGATAGAGGCAGCTTGGTTTCACAGTGGATAGGGTGCTGAGCTCGGTCAGGAAGGCCTACATTCAAATCTGATCTCGGACACTGCTGTGGGACCCTGGGCAAGTCACTTAAACTCATTTGCCTCAGTTTCCTCATCTGTAAAATGAGACAGAGAAGGAAATGGACAACTACTCCAGCATCTTTGCCAAGAAAACCCCAAATGGGATCACATGGGATCAGACATGACTAAAAGACTGAACGGCGACAGTAGCAACAACTTCTCAGGGTTAGGATAAGATGAGATATTTGCACAGAACTTGGCATACAGTAGGTGGTTAATAAATATTGGTTTCCTTCCTTCATTCCTTGATGACTCTCACCTTGGATATTTTCTCCTATTTCGGACTTCATGATGCTGCTCTTCTGGTTCTCCTACCTACCTGACTTCTTTGAAGTCTAAAGGAGACTGAACATCCTCCATATGCTGCCCCCTAACTGTGGATCTTCTTCAAGGATCTGTCTTGGGTCCAAAATTTGGTTGCCCAGACAAGTTCATCAGTATTGTACATCAGCTCCCCATATGGGTTCTGGATATCATCACCAATGGAGTGAAACAAGGCTGTGTGCTTGCTCCCATGCATGATGTTTTCAGCCATGTTGTTAAACATCTTCAATGAAGATGAACTCAACATCAAGGTCAGCGGTCACACAGATGGTAAATTCTTCAACATAAAAAGGCTACAAACCAAGACCGAAGTGAAGGGAGTATGTTGGTGCATAACATTTTATTCACACATGATTGTGCACTCAGTGCAGCCTCTCAGGGTGAGCTGCAGCAAAGTATGGATTAATTCTCTGATGCTCGTGCTAATTTTGACCTAACAATTAACACCAAGAAAATACAGGTACTGCACCAGCCAGCACCACATCATTTATACATAGAACCATTGGTTGCAGCTGTGGATAAGTTCACTTACCTTGGTAGTATACTTTCCAGGGATGTACACAATGATAATGAGGTTGATGCACACATTGCCAGAGCTAGCTCAGTGTTTGGGAGGCTCCAAAGGAGAGCGTGAAAGAGAAAAGGTATTATACTGACTACCAAACTGAAAGTCTACAGAGCCATTGTGCTGACCTCTTTATTGTATGCCTGTGAAACCTGGACAGTCTACCAGCACCATGCCAGGAAACTGAATCATTTCCATTTCAATTGTCTTAGGAAGATTCTGAAAATCACCTGGCAGGATAAGGTACCAGACACTGAGGTTCTTTTTTGAGCTGACCTGCCAAGCATTCAAACTCTTCTGCAGAGAGCACAACTCTAATGGGATAACCACATTGTTCCAAGAACAAAAGTACGTTTGCCTAAAGGACTATTTTATGGAGAACTCACACATGGCAAGCACTTTCACGGAATTCAGAAGAAGAGCTTACAAAGATGTTCCCAAGGCATTTCTTAAGAAATTTGGAATTGACTGTGAGACATGGGAGGTCCTGGAACAGAACCACCTGGCATGATATGCCCATACTGAAGAAGATCCTGGGCTCTGTGAGTGAAACAGGATTGAAGCAGTTCAAAGGAATCCTGAGATGCACAGATTGAAAGACATCTTCACTCCAAATGTTCATGTGGACTATTTGTTTTTATTTTATTTTATTTTTTGTGTGAATATCATCTCTTCTGATTCAACACAACCTGTACTCTCTATATGTGTGTGTGTGTGTGTGTGTACAATCTCTCCATCTATCCAAATACTGAGAAAAGATTCAGCAGTTATAAATATTATCTTTCCATGTAGTAATGTAAACAGTTCAGCTTTAGAGAGTTTTTATGATTTTTCTTTACTGTTTACCTTTTCATGCTTCTCTTGATTCTTGTGTTGGGAAGGCGAATTTTCTATACAAATCTGGTCTTTTCCTCAATATGAATGATTGAAAGTCCTCTAGATCATTGAATGACCATTATATTCCCTTGAAGATTTTCTGGGTAGGTGATTCTTGGTTTCAATCCCAGTTCCTTTGACCTCTGAAATACCCCATTCCAAGCCCTTCAATCCCTTAATGTTGAAGCTGCCAGATCCTATGTTATCTGATTGTATTTCCACAATACTCAAATTGTTTCTTTCTTGCTGTTTGCAGTATTTTCTCCTTGATCTGGGAACTCTGAAATTTGGCCACAATATTCCTAGGAGTTTCTCTGTTCAGGTCTCTTTCAGGAGGTGATCAGGGGATTCTTTCAATATTTATTTTGCCCTCTGGTTCTAGAATATCAGGGCGGTTTTCCTTGATAATTTCATGAAAGATGATGTCTAGGCTCTTTTTTGGTCATGGCTTTCAAGTAGCCCCATAATTTTTAAATTGTCTCTCCTGGATCTATTTTCCAGGTCAGTTGTTTTTCCAATGAGTTGTTTCACATTATCTTCCATTTTTTTTTTCAAATTTTTGATTTTGTTTACTAACTGCTTGGCTTAACTCATAGTCATTCATTTCCCTGAACTCAATCTCTCTTTCAACAAATTATTTTGTTCAGTGAGCTTTTGAACCTTCTCTTCCATTTGGCTAATTCTGCTTTTTAGATCCTTCTTCTCCTCATTGGCATTTTGGATCTCTTTTTCCAATTGAGTTAGCCTCTTTTTAAAGAGACTTTTATTTAAGCTGCTAACTTGTTTTTTAAGGTCTTCTATTGCCTGAGCCCAATTTAAGTTCCCTTTGGAGGCCCTGGAGGCAGAGGCCTTGACTTCCTCTGACAGTATGCTTTGTTCTTTCTCATCTGAAAGGATGGGGGGAGACACCTGTTTCCCAAGAAAGTAACCTTCTATGGTCTTATTTTTTCCCCTCTTTTGGGCATCTTTCCAGCCAGTTACTTGGCTTCTGAGTTTCCTCTCCACAACTACCTCACCTCCAGTTCTGCCAAACCCTCACTCACTGAGATTCAGATGAGCTGCTCCAAACCCTCGGGGGCTTTAAGTGGGGGCAGGGCTACTATTCAGTGTAAGATTAAGATCAGCTGCTCAGGAGAGGGCAGGGCTGCCACACAGGGTTCAGTTCCCTCAGGGGGTTAAGATGAGACCTTCAACAATGGCTGCTGGCTACTGCCTGTTTTGGGAGCCCCATACGCTGCTGCCTCTACTGCTGCCACCTGAGGAGACCCAAGTTTTGGGGACACCATGCTCCCTTCTTGGCCAGCCAAAAAGACCCTCTCACTGACCTTTGGCACCTGTGAGTTGAGGGATCTGTGTTGCCACTGGAGATTCTGTCCCTGAAGCCTGTTTGGTCCTGCTCCTCCTGGTGCTGCATGGCCAAGGCTGAGCTGGGCTCTGCTCCATGCCCAGTGGGACAGACTTTTCCCATTGGTCTTTCAGGTCACTCTGGGCTAGAAATCTCCTCTACTCCATTGTTCTGTGGCTTCTGCTGCTCTAGAATTTGTTGAGAGTTCTTCTTTATAGGTATTTTATGGGCTGTGGGGTAAGAGCTAGTGTATGCGCATCTTTCTACTCCACCATCTTGGCTCCACCCCCTCCATGTGGACTATTTGTGCCCAATTTGTGCCCAATGAGCTTCTACTGACCTGATCAGTCACAGTTGGACACACTATACCTCAACTCCAACATAGTGATGTCATTTTGGTCCTCTCTGAGAACGAAGGACAACAACCAACCAAGTCTGGGATCTTCTCTCTCTACTCAATCTCAATGACCTTATCAGCTTCCATGAATTCAATTATCATCTTTATGAGAATAACTCCTGGATCTATATATTGTGCTTCATTTTCTCTATCTCCTGTTATTACCAATGGACTATCCGACATTTCCAACTAGGTGCTTTGTGGATTCATCAATTTGAATATGTCCAAAGCAGAATTCATTATCATTGTCCCCAAACACACTCCTCTACAAGGTATCCCTAGTTCTGGTCAAGATACTATCTTTTTTCCAACCACAAAGTTTAAAATCCCAGAATCATCCCCTACTCTTCCCTTTCTCTCATTCCCCATATCCCATCAGTTGCCAAATCTTGTTTCTACCTCCATAACCTTTCTTACATCTGTCCTTCTTCTCTACTCACATGTTTATCACCCTAGGTGCTCAGCAACTAGACTTTTTCAATAACCTCCTCATTGGTTGCCTCACTTCTAGTCTTTCCTCTCTCTAAACCATCCTCTCCAGACAGATATCAAAGCAAGATCTTCTTCAAAAACACAGATCAGGACACGTGACTAGCCATATACTCAACAAATGCCAGTGTCTCCCTATTAGCATTTGGCTCTACTCTGGACTTCTCTACTTGTCATTTAAAGTCCTTCACAACCTAACTTTGACCTCCCTCCTTAGTCTCCTTATTCCCTGTCATACCAGTGGTCCAGAACAACTGACCTTCTTGGGGTTCTTCATGTGGACTATTCCATCTCCAGTCTTTTCAAGAACTCTTCCCAATACCTTGAATGCTTCTTGACTAGTTCCTTTAAATCTCAGCTCATGAGGCCTTTCTGGCTCATCCTAGGGGTGGAATCGCCAGTCCAAGCAGCAGTGGTCCGCAGATCCCTCAACCCACAGGCACCAAGAATGCCCAAAAAAGGGGAAAAAAATAAGACTATAGAAGGTTACTTTCTTGGAGAACAAATATCTTCTCCTATCCTTTCAGATGAGGAAGAACAATGTTTACTATCAGGGAAAGACATAAAAGTCAAGGCTGCTGTATCCCAAACATCTAAAATAAATGTTTAATAGTCTCAGGCCATCAAAGAACTCAAAAAGGATTGTGAAAATCAAGTAACAGAGCCGTGAAAGTCCCTCCGCCCACAGAAGCTACAGGTCAGTGAGAGAGGCCGGGCTGGAGGAGAGGGGAAGCAGGGCGTCTCTGTGACTTGGGCCCCCTTGGGAGGAAGCGGCAGCGGCAGAGACGGGGGCAGGAAGCGGCGGAGGCAGAGGTGTGGGCGGCGGCTGAGGCGGCAGCGGACCGGGACCCAGGAATCCCCCAGCGGCAGGCAGGATCTTCATTACGGAAGATTCCTGCATAGGACCTGACGGAGTTGAGTCTGGGAGATGGCCCTGCCCCCACCCCGCTCTGTTACTGAAGGCTTCTGCTTAAAGCCCCCAAGGGAGCGGGGTTTAGGAGGCGGGCCCCCCACCCCGCCCCCACCCGCTCCATTCCTGAAAGTCTCTGCATAAAGCCCCTGAGGGATCAGAGTCTCAGAGGCGGCCCTGGCCCCACCCCAGCACCTGAACTAAAGCTCACTGATTGACAGCTGGCAGGAGGAAAGCCCATTTAAATCTCAGAGGCCAAGCACTAGCTGGGTGGATCCAGGCGGGGGTGGAAAGGAATCTCAGAAGTCAAGTAACTGGCTGGGAAAATGCCTAGAAAAGGGAAGAAAAATAAGACTTTAGAGAGTTTTTTCCAACAAATGCAAATGATCCCGACCTTCGGATCTGATGATGAGGACGTATCCTTGCCATCTGGGAAAGACGTGGAGGGTGGGGCCTCAGTACCCCAGACACCCCAGGGGGGTGGTGGGTGGGCTCAGGCCCTGGAAGAGCTCAAAAAGGATTTTGAAAAGCAAGTTAGACAGGTGGAGGAAAAACTGGGAAGAGAAATGTCAGAGATGCAACAAAAGTATGAAAACCAGGTCAATACCTTGGTAAAGGAGACCCAAAAAAATGCTGAGGAAATTAACACCTTGAAAAATAGGCTCACTCAATTGGCAAAGGAGGTTCAAAAAGCCAATGAGGAGAAGAATGCTTTCAAAAGCAGAATGAGCCAAATGGAAAAAGAGGCTCAAAAGCTCACTGAATTTAATAGTTCTCTCAAAATTAGAATGGAACAGATGGAGTCTAATGACTTTATGAGAAACCAAGAAATCACCAAACAAAACCAAAAGAACGAAAAAATGGAAGAGAATGTGAAATATCTCATGGGAAAAACAACTGACCTGGAAAATAGATCCAGGAGAGACAATTCAAAAATTATGGGACTACCTGAAAGCCATGATCAAAAAAAAAGCCTAGACATCATCTTTAATGAAATTATCAAGGAAAACTGCCCTGACATTCTACAACCAGAGGGCAAAATAAGTATTGAAAGAATCCATCGATCACCACCTGAAAGAGACCCAAAAAGAAAAACTCCTAGGAACATTGTGGCCAAATTCCAGAATTCCCAGGTCAAGGAGAAAATATTGCAAGCAACTAGAAAGAAACAATTCTAGTATTGTGGAAATACAATCAGGATAACTCAAGATCTAGCAGCTTCTACATGAAGGGATTGAAGGGCGTGGAATAGGATATTCCAGAAGTCAAAGGAACTAGGACTCAAACCAAGAATCACCTACCCAGAAAAACTGAGTATAATACTTCAGGGGAAAATATGGTCTTTCTATGAAAGAGAGGACTTTCAAGCATTCTTGATGAAGAGACCAGAGCTGAAAAGAAAATTTGACTTTCAAACACAAGAATGAGAAGAAGCATGAAAAAGTAAACAGCAAAGAGAAGTCATAAGGGACTTACCAAAAGTTAACTGTTTACAATCCTACATGGAAAGACAATATTTGTAACTCTTAAAATTTTTCAGTATCTGGGTAGTTGGTGGGACCACACACACACACACACACACACACACACGTACATGTGTGCATGCACACACACATTCACACATTCATGCACATACAGAGACAGAGAGCACAGAGTGAATTGAATAGGATGGGACCATATCTTAAAAGAAATTAAGGTAAATGGTGAGAGAGAAATGTAGTGGGAGGAAAGAGGATGAAATGGAATGGGGCAAATTATATCTCATTCAAGAGGCAAGCAAAGACTTTTTAGTGGAGGGAAAAAGAGGAGAGCTGAGAAAAAAAAAAGAAGTTTACCCTCATCATATTTGACTAAAGGAAGGAATAAAATGCACACTCATTTTGGTATGAAAACCTATGTTACAATACAGGAAAGTGGGGGAGAAGGAGATAAGCAAGGTGGAGGGGAATGATGGTAGGGAGGGCAATGGGAGGAGGGAGCAATTTGAAGTCAACACTCGGGGAGGGGCAGGATCAAAAGACAGAATAGAAACAATGGGGGGCAGAATAGGATGGAGGGAAATACAGTTAGTCTTATACAACATGACTATTATCGAAGTCATTTGCAAAACTACATAGATATGGCCTGTATTGAATTGCCTGCCTGCCCAAAGGGAATGGGTGGGGAGGGAGGGATGGGGAGAATTTGAACCTCAAAGTTTTAGGAACAACTGTTGAGTATTGTTCTTGCTACTAGGAAATAAGAAATACAGGTAATGGGGAATAGAAAGTCATCTGGCCCTACAGGACAAAAGAGAAGATGGGGACAAGAGAAGGGAGGGATGATAGAAGAGAGGGTAGATTGGTGATAGGGAAAATTAGAATGCTTGGTGTATTGGAGTGGGTGGAGGGGATAAATGGGGAGAAAATTTGGAACCCAAAATTTTGTGAAAATCAATGTAAAAAGTGAAATAAATAAATTAATTAAAAAAAAGAAATTATCAAGGAAAAGTGCCCTGTCATTCTCGAAACAGAAGGTAAAGTAGAAATTGAAAGAATCAATTGATCACCTCCTGAAAGAGATCCCAACTCTTTATTATAGTCAAATTCCAGGCCTCCCAAACCAAGGAGAAGATACTGCATGTAGCCAAAAAGAAACAACTCAAATATCATGGAACTACAGTCAAGATAACACAAGATTTAGCAACTTCTATATTAAAGCATCAGAGGCTTTGGAATATAATATTCCAGAGGGCAAAAGAGCTAGAATTACAACCAAGAATCACCTACCCAGCAAAACTGAGTATAATGCTGCAGAGGAAAAAGTGATATTTAATGATACAGAGGATTTTCAAACATTCCTGATGAAAAGACCAGAGATGAAGAGAAAATATGACTTTCAAATTCAAGGTGGAAAAGAAGCATAAAAAGGTAAACAAGAAAGAGAAATCATAAGAGTTCTAATAAGATTAAACTATTTATATTCCTACATGGGGAAACGATATTTATGACTCCTAAAACTTTCTCATTATTAGGACAGTTAGAAGAAGCATACAGAGAGAAAGCAGAGGTGTGAGTTGAATGTGATGGCATGATTATCTAAAAAAATAAAATTAAGGGATGATAAAGAAGACTGCACTGGGAGAAGGGGAAAGGGAGAGTTAGAATGGAATATGTTATCTGACATAAAAGAGTCCTGAAAGAGATTTCACAGTGGAGGAGAAAATGGAGGAATCAAGGAGAACATGAATCTTATTCTCATAGGCATTTGCTCAAAGAAGGAATAACATGCACACTCAGTTGAGTGTAGAAGTCTGTTTTATCATACAAGAAAGTAGGAAGGGAAGGGGATAAGAGAAGTAAGGGGAGCTGATAGAAGGGAGGGCAGTTTGAGGGAGGTAAAAGTCAGAAGCAAAACACTTTTGAGAATGGACAGAATAAAAGGAAAGAAAGTGAGATAAATGGGGAAAATTGGATGGAAACAAATGCATAGTTTGTAATCATTCCTGTGAAAAAGAATTACAGTGTTTTTCTGATAAATACTTTATTTTTCAAGCATAGAAAACTGAGTCAAATTTGTAGAAATAAGAACCATTCCTTAAGTGATAAATGATCAAAGGATAAGAACAGGTAGCTTTCAGAAAAGCAATCAAAACTATCTATAGTCATAATAAAATGCTCAAAATCACTATTGATGAGAGAAATACAAATTAAAACAACTGAGCTACTACCTTACATCTATTAAATTGGCTGATATGATAGAAAAGAAAAATACAGATAGTAGAGGGGATGTGGGAAGTTTAAAACTCTAATGTACTGTTGGTGAGGTTGTGAACTAATTCAACCATTCTGGAGATCAATTTAGAACTATACCCAAAGGGCTATAAAACCATGCATACTCTTTGATCCAGCAATACCTCTACTAGGTCTGTATTCCAAGAGATAAAAAATAAAAAGGAAGAGGACCCATGGATACAAAAATATTTTTAGCAGCTCTTTTGGTGGTGGCAAAGAATTGGAAATTGAAGGGATGCTCATCAATTGGGGAATGGCTGAACAAGTTGTGGTTTATGATTGTGATGGAATACTATTGTACTATATATAAGAAATGACAAGCAGGATGCTCTCAGAAAAATATGGAAAATTTACATGAACTGATGGAAAGTGAAATGATCGACACTTGGGCAGATTTCTCCAGTGTACTGAATTTCTACCATCTGGTTGAGCCCTGAATGTTCATGGAATCTCCTCTATGGAAGGGATCTCAGAGGCACTTCCCAGTCCTGCTGCCCTCTTTCTGATGATTTGTTATACCCTCCATGAAATACCTAGTAAAAATCAATCACCACTTGTCATGGAAGTTGTACAGGGAGTTTCTGTTCAGGTCCAGGGTGGACTAGAGGCCCTCTGAGGTCCTTTCCAACTTAGAGGTTCTCTGAATGAAGCCATTCATTCTTTTCTGAATAATTTACCATGGCCTTCATGAAAGTAGCTGTTTATAAGACTGAATTATTACTTGTAATTTGCATAATGTCTGTCTCCTTAATGACTTGAAATGGCCAAAGAATTCTGCCTACTGGTGATGGGCCTCTCTGTGCTCACCTAGGCCAGCCCGAGGACCGGAGACACAGTCTGTTGACAAGACTGTGCTCCAAGACTTCCCGACATAGTGGAACCTAACAAAGTTTGCACTCTACTAGCAGGGTCTTTGAAAAATGAGGGTCCCCTTCACACACCATGAGCAGGTATGGGAGCAGACTTCAATAAATACATCTCTTTGGTACTTTACCTAGATCTACACTTTCCTGTTGAGGGCTTTCAACTAGCTCATCAAACTTTCACTAGAAACAGTTGAACCTTGTCATCCTTCCTGCTGGTGGACTGTTAGGACCTCAGGGCCTTGCCACTCTGCCTTTCAGCAACTGAAACCTTCTCTATGGGTTGTTTCCCCCAACTAGAACGTGAGCTACTGGAATTGAATCCCCAGTACTTACCATGTTGCTTGGCACAAAGTAAGCTCTTAATAAGTACTGCTTCATTCAATGATTCCCTGAGATTGCAAGTGACATGATCAGTTAGAGTCAACTCCTGTATGCGACTTTGGGTTAGTCACTTCTCATTTCTGTACCTCAGTTTCCTCATCTACAAAATGAAGGTATTGGCTTCAAGAGCCTCAGAGCTCTAGACCTGGGGTCGTATCAACCCTCTACTAATCTCCCATTACTTCCCAATGGAAACTCTTTTCCTCTAGGTGATGGGTCTCCTCTTTGCCTCCCTGTCTGCCCAGCCCAACATATTCATTCCTACTTCTTTGACTCTGTTTCTTTTCCCTCTTTGCAATGCCTTGGAGGCCTTGGCCTCTCTGTATCCTGCCTGGTAGTCAAGACTTAGCAATGATCCAGCCTCCACCTTCATGTCCTCACCCAGTACCCTATTGCTCCCTCCATTTTCTGACTTCTTTCAACCTTTCTCACTCATTAGTACTTTGTCATGCTGTGTTTTATGTGGAGTGATATTTTCACATGTGTTAGCCTTGTCTCCTCAATGAACCCCTCTGCTATCTTTCAGACCTTGGGAAAAATCACTTCTCTGTGCCTCAGTTTTCTCATCTGCATAATCAGGGAACTGGAATACTTGATCTCTGAGGTGTCTTCCAGTTCTACATTTATGGCCTATAATCTATTCAGATATCGTTTCATCTAACTGCCATAAGGGGGAAACTGAGGCTCAGAAAGGAAGCTAGGTGGCACAGTGGACAGAGTGCTAAGCCTGGAATCAGGAAGACCTGAGTTTGAATCTTATCTCAGTCACTTCCTAACTGTGTGACCCTGGACAAGTCACTTCACTGCTGTCTGCCTCAGAATCCCCAGCTGTAAAATGGAGATGATAACAGTGCTTCCCTCCCAGGTATGTTATGAGGAACAAGTGAGAAAAAGTTTACAAAAGTGCCTGGCACTTAGTAGGCTCTAGATATGTTTATTCCCTACCTCTTCCCCTTCCCTTTCTCCACAGAGGGGAACTGACTTGCCCAAGGCCACACAGCTAGTAAGCTACAGAGGCAGGATCTGAGCCCAGATATTTTGACATTAAATCCAGCGTTCTTTCCACCCTTTCACTATTCATACACTTTCTTCTTTGTACACCTCAAGGCAACTAGTCCAGAGTTATGTACATAGCAGACACTCTAAATATTTGTTGAGTGAATATTTGAGTTAACATAAACATTCCATCAGTGCTAGATCTGTAACTCAGAGGCCTGGTGCCTCAGCCAAATTAAGTTGAGTGGGGGATGGAGAGCCCAGATCCGGTCTCTGCCCCCAGTGGTTTGTGGGTGACAAGGACCCTCTGAGAGAGACAGATTGGGAATTCAGGTATGAAAGAAGAGGGGGTGGCCTGTTTCCTCCTCCTTCTCCAAGGACCCTGATTCTTTGCCCTCTCTTGGGGTCTACTTCACCCCCCAACTTAAGGCAGAAACAAAAGAAGGAGCAAATGCATTCTTCAGATAGTGGGGGTCAAACCCCAGCTGCCTAAGCAGCTTTGATCTGTACCCTAAATGTCCAGAAGAAAAGAGCAATCTGTTCATTTGGTACTGGTTGGAGGAAATAATGTCCCTTCAGTACAAAGTGTGCCACCCCAGGACTGCAGCTCTGAGAAGGAAACCTGCTTCTGACATCACAACACAAATGAGATCAAACACCTCATCAATCATTAGTCTTCCTTGAGGGGGTGACAGGCAAGAACCCCTGTCCCACAGGGTCACTCATTCATCTAGGACAACGATTCCTTTAGTTCTTCAAAGCTCTTTCTGTCTTCACCGATTCCTCTTGGGCAGCCAAAGCAGTGCTGAATTTGGAGTCAGGAGCCCTGTGCCCGGGTCCCAGTTCTGACACATAGACCCAGAGCAAATGCTGCACCTCTCGGATGTCATAACAGGAAGGGCTCGAAGATGAAACCCTGTAACAGAGGGCTCAAGAGGGACAGTGACCTGTCCAAGTTCACACAGAGGCTCCTGGATTTAGACCTATAAAGAGGGACCTCAGAGGCCTTAGGAGCCCAACTGGGCCCTGGCCAGCACACAAAGTGCTTATCCTCCATATCCATTAGTTGATCTCCAGCAGCGAATAGGATGGCAGATGAACAGAGGAAGGTACTTTTCTGGCCTTTGGCATCTTTGAAGTTTCCCAGTGATCCTAACCTAGAACCGATAACCAATTCTGACACCTGGGGCCTGGCCCAGGAACTACAGCATGATTTTAGACTGCAATGACGATGGTAGAGTGTCCCAAGTAAACAAGGTCACAACTCCACTGTCCACAGAATCACAGAATTTCTAGTCAGAAAGGGACATCTAGTCTGACTCTGCCCTGTTCAGGCCCCATCTGGGCACTATTGATTAAGGACACAGATAAGCAGCTGACAAGGGGGATCAAGATAATGAGAAATCTTCAAATGGCAAAAGAGGATCAGTTGAAGGAAGTAGGCATGCCAAGAGTAAAGATTAGGGTTAGGGGAGGACATGGCAACCATCAGTAGGTCTGTAAAAGATGGTCGTCTGGAATAGGGATAAGTCTACAAGTATAGGTAAGGAAACTAAGATCACAGAGGGAAGTAAGTTGCCCAGCGTCACAAACATCCTAAGTACCTATAAAGACAAGATTTTAATTGAGGTTTTTTTGACTCTAAATCCAGGGCCTTAGCCACTATTCCTGCTTGGTGGGACTCAGAGCAGTTCAGTAAAGTTGCAAGGAGACAGGTTTTAACTTGATATCAGAAAAAAACTACAACTTCCTAACAACTACATTTGTCCAAAAGTGGGGTGGGCTGCCTTGAATGGGGAAGAAGTGAATTTCCTAGGACCATAGGTCTTCTGTTCAAAGTTAGAGAGCTCCAACTACTTGTTGGAGATGTCATGGAAGAGATTCCTGCCTAGATGCTCTGAGATCCCTTCTAACTCTGAGGTCCTGTGACCATCATCCAGGGACCAAGAGATACTCTATAGAGAGCTCCAGCTCTAACCCAGATCCATCCTTTTCATCCTGGCTACTGTGCTCAAGCCTGGAAAAGGGTGCAGAGAAAAGGGTTCCCTGTGCCCTCTATGCATCCCAGAGACTTTTATATGCAACCCTTCCATCCCCTAGTCTTTAAATCTGGACTACCCCACCCTAGTTCCACTAACTATGACACAAGGAAGCTGCCCATGAGGGTGGAGGGGGTGTGTGCACTGTCAGTCCCATGATGAAAACATTGCTCCATTTGGGTTAGCCCACTCCCTGGGGTACATGGATTTCCCAATGGTACAGTCATGGGGTCAATTGTATTTGTTCTTTAAGATTTGCTGACAGCTGAAGGTCCTGGAGATGGTTCTGGAAAATGCGATGAGACTGATGGAAAAAAAAACCACCTCCTGGGAAAGGTTAATAGCTTGGGTTGTTTGTTGTGGAGAAGAAAACACTTTGAAATGCAATGAATAATCTGCAAAGGCCTGCTAAATATGTGATGGTGACCAGCTGGTTGGTGTATGAAATGAGAAGAAATAGAGTGAAAATTCAGGCAGAGAGATGGGGCAGTATAGCCTTCCCCTCTCCCTCAAGTCAAAAGCAGAGTAGGAAGAAAGGGACAAGAGGAGAATGGAGCCTGAGGAAAAGTCCCACTTCAGCTACCAGCTCACTGTAAAGCCCTGGATAAGTCATTTCTCTTCTCTGGACCTCAGTTTCTTCATAAAATAAGACCATCTTTGCTGCTCTAGTGTTTCCTGTTTTAAGCTTCCTTACAGTTCTGTCATTCTATATTCTAAGAGCCCTCCAAGTTCTGACATTCCCTGTTCTAAGATCGCTCCCAACTCTGCCATTCCCTATTTTAAGTCCCTCTCAGCCTTGACATTCCCTGTTCTAAGGCCCCTCCCAACTCTGACCTTCTCTGATTGCTTGACCTCCAAGGGACAAATGAGTGATCCCATCAATGTGTGTACAATTCAGAAGGAGAGAAGGCAGTCCAATGTAGGAGGTTTGTTAGGATGAAGCCTTTCATTCTAAGTTTCATCCCCTTCATCACCGAGGCCCACCCTGGGAAAGCAGCTAGAGTGGGAGGAGGGGAGGATTGGGAGAACCTGGCATTACTTGAAGGAGGGAGAATTATTGTGTTGTATGAGCAGACAACAGAAAGGCTTCTGGAGTACCAGGAGTCCAGGGGCAGATAATGAACAATGTAGCAATAAAAATAATAACTAATATTTGTATAGCCTTTTAATGCTTTCAAGGTGATTGACAGATAATATTTAATTTGATCCATTCCCGAGGCCATTAATGGAAGGAGGGTTAGATATGGGTCAGGAAAGCCTGGGTGCAAGTGGGTGCTCCTATAGTTACCTGAGCAAGTCATTTGGTCTCCTGAACTCCTCTGTTCCCTGAAGGGTTTGGACTCCAAGGCCACCTCGACATCACATGATGCTCTATGCCTAGTCAAGGCCTCTGTTTACCAACACAGCTAGCTGGGGTAGGGTCTCATTTATCCAAACCTTCCCCACTCTACTATCAATGAGAAGTCTTGGCCCTGACCCCCAAAGAGTTCCCCTTCCCTTTTGGGTCACAAGAGAGGTCAATGCTGAGAAGAGAGACAGAACAAGGGAAATTACTTGATGGGTAAGATATCTGGGATGACTTGTACTTGAACCCAAACCATCAACAGCCTGTTCTGCTATTGCACAGTTCAGACTGTTAGGAAACCTTCCCTTATCCTGACATAAAATGTGTCATCCTTCCTCAACATGGTCACAGCCACCCTTCCCCATCTCCCAAATGAAGTGTATCTGGATGACACCCTTGAGATCAAGGGTAGCAGAAACCTAGTATCATCCTTAACCAGAATTCTGGCTTCTAGGGAAAATGGGATAGACACTGGAGAGAGACCGTGAGGCCAGATGTGGAAGAGAGCAAGCCATCATCGTCTTCATAACTAGTAGAACTTTTTAAGTTTTACAAAGCACTTCACACATTCGGTCTCCTTTCATCCTCACAACCCTGAGAGGGAGGTGCTATTATTATCCTCATTTTATAGATGAGAAAACGGAGGCAGACAGAGGGAAAGTGACTTGCCCAGGTTCACACAGCTGAACTCAGGCCTTCCTGAATCCAAGTCCAGTGCTCTCTTCATTGGACTACCCAACTGCCTAGGGTCACATATTTAGAGCTAGATGATATCTCAGAGACCCTACAGTGCAACCCCCTTATTTTATACATGAAGAAATTGAGACACAGAGGACTGACCTAGGGTCGAGCAGCTAGTAAGGGTCTGAGGCTAATTCCAACTCAAGATTGGTTATTTCTAGGTCCATAATGTCTCTATTATGACCCATTGCCTTTCGCAATGCCATGCTTGTCTAATACTGGCAATCCACATTTTCATAGAGAATAAAGCCATGGGAAATAGATAGTGTGATCTACATCCCTCTATTTTATAGATGAGGGAATCCAAACTCTGGGAGTATTATTACATCACTTTATAAATGACTTAAATAACTGGGGTAAGTGACCTGCCTGGAATGGCTCATCTGGGAAGTATTGCAGCTGGGTCTTGAAGACAGGTCTTCTGTCTCCAATGGAGTAATTCATCTATAATTTATCAGCCTAATGAATTGGTTATTAATTCATGTGCAAAATAAGAGCATGGCAAAGTGGGTAAAAAGTCAGTTTTGAAGCTAGGGACAGCTCCATTCAAATCCTGCCTCTGAGACATCATAGTTATGTGACCCTGGGCAAGTCATTTAATCCAATATGCTCCAGATGATTCAATAAGAGAGTTTCCTTCTCCCAGGAATCCTGCCTGCCAATGAAGTCCCAGGCCCAGGCCCTTTCTCCATGTGCAAAGCAGCCTAAGTCAGGCTACCTTCTATCACCTCAGGATGGGGATGTGACAACAGGCTGGGGCACCACCCTTAGCAGACCCTGATGGTGTATAGTGAGAGGATCTCATTGATTAAAGAACATGATGCTTCTGCACTCATAAAGATGCTACAGCTAAAAGATATTTCATTTGATTATAGGAATAACAAGACCAGTAGAATCTTTCTCTTTGCTGTCATTTCTTGAGTTTTCCCTTCCTAAATCCTTGTCACTTGGAGTACATGGAAAAGTGGATATGGAGAGGATGACCCAGGGTTCTAGGGAGAAGACAAAGCCCCGCTAGAGAAATCATTTGCAGAAGGCCTGTCTAGCTGAATTCCCAGTTAAAGAGCATGGGAAATACACTCGGGGTCCTCAGTTCCTTCCCAGGAATCCTTAACAATTGACAAAGGAAAGAACTCAAGGATTCAAGGAAGAGACATAGCAAAGGAGGTAGGGTGAATCAGTCAACAAGTATGTATTAAATATCTAGTCAAATGGATAGATAGGTAGGTGGATGGTTGGATGGATGGTTGGATGGATGGATGGATGGATGGATGAATGGACTGATCAATTGGTGGGTTGGTAGATAAATAAATAGATGCATAGATAAATACATAGGTGAGTGGGTGAATAGATAGGTAGATAGACAGACAGGCAGACAGACAAACAGACAGTCATAGATAGATAGATAGATAGATAGATAGATAGATAGATAGATAGATAGATAGATAAATAGATACATAGACACATAGGTGGGTAGATAGAGAAGTGAATAGACAGAGAGTAGATAGAGGAATAGACGGATGGATAGATAGAAAGATGGATAGACAATAGATAGATAGACAGACAGACAGACAGATAGATAGATAGATAGATAGATAGATAGATTGATAAATAGATACATAGACACATAGGTGGGTAGATAGAGAAGTGAATAGACAGAGAGTAGATAGATGATGGATAGATGGATGGATAGAGAGATGGATAGACAGATGATAGATGGATAGACAATAGATGACAGATAGACAGATAGATAGATAGATGGATGGAGAGATTGATAGACAGATGGATAGATGGATAAACAATAGGTAGATGACAGATAGACAGATAGATAGATAAATGGAGGATTTAGAAGTGCTTACTATGTTTTAGGCACTGTGCTATGCACCAGGGATACAAAATCAAGCAAAAAAGCCAGTCCCTACCCTCAAGATGCTTTCATTATGATGGGGAGGGACAATCCACAAAAGAAAGCTGTAAAGTGGGTGAGGGGCAAAGGAGTATACATGAACAGAATCAGATTGTTGGTTGGTAGGTGGAAAAGTCCAGAAAGTGAAGGGTGGATCTGGGAGTGAAGGTTTGAAGACCAGTTTGGGTATTGCAATAGTACAGGAGAGACACAGTGAAGAACTGAATTGGGGTGAGTGGAGAGAAGGAGGTGAAAACATGCTCCAGGCACAATCTAGATTCAGCTTTAATTGACCTGGAAGCTTTGGCCTGCTCCATTTCTAACCTGCCCTGGTTCAGCTCTGAGGCAGACTGATGCCACTGTCAAATTCACTGTGGACACCCAATCTGCTTAGCCTATTGTAGCACAGAACTCCTGAACTCAAGATATCCATTAGTCTCAGCCTCCCCAGTAGCAAGGGTTACAGAGGATTACCACAACATCTGGCTCTACTTCCTAATTTTTTTGTAATCCTATCTTTTTTTTTTCTTTTATCTATTTTTAACATTTTAAAAAAAATGTTGAGTTCTGAATTCTCTCTTTGCTTTCAGCCACTCCCCTGCCTACTAGGGAAGGCAAGCACAATAATATCAATTATACATGTGAAATCATGCAATACATATTAGCCATATCACAAAAAAGTAAGAAAAATAAAGGGAGAAAATTATACTTCAATTTGCACTCAGAGTTCTTCAGTTCTCTTTGGAAGTGGAGAGAATTTTTTGTCATGAGTCCTTTGGGATTGTCTTGGATTGTTGTATTGGTCAAAATAACTAAGTCATTCATCACTGATCATCTTTATATAATGGTCTCCCAGTTCTTCTCAATTCATTTTGCATCAGTTCATCTCTATGTCTTACCATATTTTCTGAAATCACTCCCTTGTCATTTCCCATAGCACAATAATACTCCACATCACAATCATATGGGCATATGGACATCCCTTCAATCTTCAATTCTTTGTCACCACAAAAAGAAATGCTATAAATATTTTATACATACAGATCTTTTTCTTTGCTCTCTTGGGGGTACAGACCTAGTCATAGTATTGCTAGGTCAAAGGGTATGCACAATTGCGTAGCCTTTTGGGCTTAGGTCCAAATTGTTCTTGAGAGTGGTAGCATCAATTCACAACTCCACCAATAGTGCATTAGTGTCCCTATTTATCCACATCCCCTCCAACATTTAGCATTTTCCTTTTCTGTCACATTAGCCAAACTGATAAGAATGAGGTGGTACCTCAGAGTTGTTTTAATTGGAATTTCTCTAATTATTAGTGATACAGAGCATTTTTTTCATCTGACTATTGATAGATTCCCCTCTTGGATCACTATCTTGTGATGGCAGAGGGATCCATGTAGCTCATTGAAACTATGAGCTGTGCCATGCAAGATTACCCAGGACAGACAGATCATAGTGGGAGATCTCTGACAAAAGGTGATCCACTGGAGAAGGAAATGGCAAACCTACTCCAGTATCTTTGCCAAGAAAACTATATGAACAATACTAGAATGAAAAAAGATATGATGGCAGAAAAGGAGCCCTTCAGGTCATAAAATGTTCCGATGACTGGATCGTGAGCTTTCTATTGCAAAATTCAGACATAAATTGAAGAAAGAAGGGAAAGCCATCAGATAATTTAGGTATGTCCTAAATAACATCTCTTATGAATATGAAGTGGAGGTGATGAATAGATTTAAGGATTTAGGTCTGACAGACAGAGTGCCTGAAGAACTATGGACATAGGTTTGCAATATTGGACAGGAGGAAGCAACAAAAAAAATCCCAAAGAAAAAGAAGAGCAAGAAAGTAAAATGGCTGTCTGATGAAGCCTTGCAAATATGCTGCAGAAAGAAAGAAAATGAGAGAGAAAGGAGAAGGGGAAAGATATACTCAACTGAATGAAAAATTCCAGAGGTTTTCTTAAATGAACAAAGAAATAGAAGAAAACAATAGGATAGGAAAGACGAGATCTCTTCAAGAAAGAGATATCAAGAGAATGTTCATACAAAAATGGGCATGGTAAAAGACAAAAATGGTAGGGATTCAGTAAAATTGAGTCTAATACTTCAGGAGAAAAATGGAATTTCAATGAAATAGAGGGCTTCCAAGCATTTTTGTTGAAAAGACCAGAGCTGAATAGAAAATCTGAGTTTCAAATACAAGAATCAAGAGAAAGATGAAAACATAAACAGAAAAGAGAAGCCTTAAGGAACTCATTAAGTAGAACTGTTTATATTCCTACACAAAAAGTTGTTATTTGTAACTCATGAGACCTTTTTCAGCATTAGGGTAGTTAGAAGGAATACATACATACATACATACATACATATATATATATATATATATATATATGTAGGTGTGTATGAGTATGTATGTATGTGTATATTATATATGTGTAGGTATGTATATGTACATGTGTATATGTGTGTATGTATGTATATATACACATAGACAGAGGACACAGGATGAGCTGAATATGAAGGGAGAATACCTAAAAAAAACAAAATTTACTGTTGAATGGAATGTACTATAGGAGCAAGAGAAAGGGAGAGGTAGAATGTAGCAAATCATCTCACATAAAAGAGGGAAGAAAGAGCTTTTACAATGGAAAGGAAGAAGGGGGAGATGAAAGGAAATGATTGAGCCTTACTCTCATGGGATTTGACTTAAGGAGGGAATAACACACACTCCACTGCATATGGAAATCTATTTTACCCTGCAGCAAGGCAAGGGGGAAGGGGATAGGAGAGGGAAGATAGTAGAAGGGATAGCAAATTGGGGAAAGGGATGATCAGAATCAAATACTATTGATGGGGAGGACAGGTAAACGGAGAGAATGGAATAAATAAAAGTTAGGATAGGACAGAGGGAAATGTGGTTAGCCTTTTACAATGTAAGTATTATGGAAGTGCTTTGCATTGCTACACAGGTATGACCTATATTGAATTGTTTGTTTTCTCAATGAGGGTGGGTGGGATGGGAGGGAAAGAATATGGAACACAAAGCTTTAAGAATGAATGTTAAAAAATGTTTTAGCATGCAACTGGAAATTAAGCTATACAGGCAATGGAGTATAGAAATCTATTTACCCTACAGGAAAATAGAGGGGAAGGGGGATGGAAGAAGAGTGGGTAATAGAAGGGAGGACAGACTGGAGGAAGGGGTGGATGGGGTAAATGCTGTCCTGGAGTGGTGGTGCGGGGGGAGAGATGGGGAAAAATTTTTGAATTCAAATTCTTGTTCAAGTGAATGCTAAGAACTGAAAAATAAATTACATATCAAAAAAATGGTAGGGATTTAACAGAAGCAGAAGAGATTAAGAAAAAGTGGCAAAAATACACAAAAGAACTATACAAGAAAGATGTTAACATCACTGATAACTGCAAAGGTGTGGTCACCGATCTAGAGCCAGACATTCTGAAAAATGAAGTCAAGTGGGCCTTAGAAAGTTTTGCTGACAATAAGGCTAGAGGAGGTGATGGAATTCCAGCTGAGCTCTTTAAAATTCTAAAAGATCATGCACATTCCAGTAGATTTGGAAAACCTAACAGTGGCCAGTGGACTGGAAAAGATCAGTTTACATCCCAATCCTAAAGAAGAGCAACGGTGAGGAATGTTGAAATTAACAAACAATTGTGCTCATTTCACACTCTAAGATTCTGCAAGAGCAGGCTGGCTTTTGAAGAGACAGAGGAACCAGACACCAAATTGCTAACATTCTCTGGATTATGGAGAATGGGAGTTCCAGAAAAGTATGTCCTTCTGCTTTGTTGACTACACTAAGGTCTTTGTGTGAATCACAACAATTTGGCAAGTTCTCAAAGAGATGGGTGTACCAGCTTTGTGTGCAGGCCAAGAAGCAATGGTTAGAACCAAACATGGAACCACTTATTGGTTTAAGATTGGGGAAAAAGTATGATAAGGCTGTATATCGTCACCTTATAAATAACTTTAACTTATATACAAAGTACATCACGTGAAATGCCAGGTTAGATGTATCAAAAGCCGGAACTAAGGTTGCCAGGAGATATATCAACAAACTCAGAAATGCAGAAGTTGTCAAGAAGAATTAAGAAGACTCTTGATGAGGATGAAAGAAGAGGGGGTAAAAGCTGGCTTGAAGCTTAACATCAAAACTACTAAAATCTTGGCTTCCTGGCAAGTAGAGGGAGAAAAAATAGAAGCACGGTCAGATTTTATATTCTTGGGCTCTAAGATCATGGTTACTGCAGCTATGAAATTAAGAGATACTCCTTGGAAGGAAAGCTATGACAAATCTGGACAGCCTATCAAAAAGCAGAGATGTCACTGTGCCAACAAAAGTCCGTATAGTCAAAGCTATGGTTTTTCTGGTAACAATGTGTGGTTGTGAGAGTTGTGAAAGCTGAATGCTGCAGAATCAGTTTTTGAACCATGGTGCTGGAGAACACTTTTGAAAGTCCCTTGGACAGCAAGGAGGTCAGATCAGTCAAAACTTAAAGAAATTAATTTAGAATGTTCCCTGGGAGTTCAACTACTGAACCTGAGCTTAAATAGAGGATAGGATGGATGGAGAGTGTCATGGAAACAATGAATATGAGCTTGGTCTGACTTTGGGAGATAGTGAAGGATGGAAGGGTCTGGCATGCAATGGTCCATAGGGTCGTGAAGAGTTGCTATGACTGAACAACAACAAATTGATAGATTTGATTTCTCCTCCTGAAAACTGCCCGTTTATACCCTTTGATAATTTATCAATTGGGGAATGACTCTTATTTTATCAATTTCATTCAGTTCCTGATATATTTCAGAAACGAGGCCTTTATCAGAGGAACTAACGATAAATTTTTTTATATTATTTTGTTGTCTGTAGTACCTTTTAGCAAAATGTAGTTTCATTAATTATCTTGTATAATTAGATCTATTTTTGCTGTTGCTTTATCTGAGATCATGATTGCTACTCCTGCCTTTTGTACTTCAGCTGAAGTATAATAGATTCTGCCACCATCCCTTACTTTAACTCTGTGTGTGCATGTGCATATGCGTGTGTGTGTGTGTGTGTGTGTGTGTGTGTTTCTGTTTCACATTCCTACTTCCTATTCTTGACAAATCAAGCTGTGGGCAAAAGCTTAGCCCTCACCACAATGTTGTTGTTCTTTGTTTTTATGATTCTTAGGAAGGAAGGTTCAGGAGGGTGGAGACAAGATGGTGGAGTAGAAAGACACATATACACTAGCTCCTCCCCCGCAGCCCATAAAATACCTGTAAAGAAAGATTCTCAACAAATTCTAGAGCAGGAGAAGTCACATAACAATGAAGTGGAGGAGATTTCCAGCTCAGGGTGAACTGAAAGGCTGATGGGAAAGGTCTGTCCCACACAACATAGAGTGGAGCCCAGCCCAGCCATGGCCTCATGGGATGGCCCTGGGAAGAGGACCCAAGCAGGCCTTGGGGGTGGAATCCTCAGAGGCAATAGCAGCGGTTTGCAGATCCCTCAACCCACAGACAACAAAGATCAGTGAGAGTGTTTTTTCAGCTGGCTGAGAAGGGAGCAAGGTTTTCCCACAGCTCCAGCCTCAGTGACTGCGGCAGAGGCCGCATCAGACAGCAGCAGCTCCCACAGCAGCCCACATCCATGGTTGAATCACAAAATCCCTGGGGGAACTGAGCAGTTGATTCTTACCTCAGTCCTCTGTGGCAGCCCTGCTCCACACAGCCCTAATGCTCCTGAAGGAATTGAGCAACTGATCTTTATCTCATATTGAATGGCAGCCCTGTCCCCACCAAAAACCCCTAGGGAAATTGAGCAGATTATCTGAATCTGAGCCATCAGTGCTGGTTTGGTGGAACCGGAGGCCAAGTGGTTGTGGAGAGGAAACTCTACTACACACAGATTCTAGACACAAGAGTTTCTGGTTGCTCCCAGACCAGTGTACATGCTTGATTGTGCCACCTTGGAGGAACTGAGAGAATTTACAGATCCACAGAGTATACCTACTCTTGACAAAGAACCCAAAAGTCAAGTAACTGGTTGGGAAAATGCCCCAAAAAGGGAAAAAAAATAAGACTATAGAAGGTTACTTTCTTGGTGAACAGATATCTTTCCCCATCCTTTCAGATGAGGAAGAACAATGCTTACCATCAGGGAAAGGCATAATAGTCAAGGCTTCTGTATCCCAAACATCCAAAATAAATACTCAGTGGTCTCACACCATGGAAGAGCTCAAAAAGGATTTTGCAAATCAAGTAAGAGAGGTGGAGGAAAAATTGGGAAGAAAAATGAGAGAGATGCAAGAAAAGCATGAAAAGTGGGTCAACAACTTGCTAAAGGAGACTCAAAAAAATGCTGAAGAAAATAACACCTTGAAAAATAGGCTAACTCAATTGGCAAAAGAGGTTCAAAAAGCCAATGAAGAGAAGAATGCTTTAAAAGGCAAAATTAGTCAAATGGAAAAGTGGTTCAAAAGCTCACTGAAGAAAATAGTTCTTTACAAATTAGAATGGAACAGATGGAGGCTAATGACTTTATGAGAAACCAAGAAATCACAAAACAAAACCAAAAGAATGAAAAAATGGAACATAGTGTGAAATATCTCACTGGAATAACAACTGACCTGGAAAATAGATCCAGGAGAGACAATTTAAAAATTACGGGACTACTTGAAAGCCATGATCAAAAAAAGAGCCTAGACATCATCTTTCATGAAATTATCAAGGAAAATTGCCCTGATATTCTAGAACCAGAGGGCAAAATAAATATTGAAAGAATCCATCAATCACCTCCTGAAAGAGATCCAAAAAGAAAAACTCCTAGGAACATTGTAGCCAAATTCCAGAACTCCCAGGTCAAGGAGAAAATATTGCAAGCAGCCAGAAAGAAAAAATTCAAGTATCGTGAAAATGCAATCAGAATAACACAAGATCTAGCAGCTTCTGCATTAAGGGATCAAAGGGCATGGAATATGATATTCCAGAAGTCCAAGGAACTAGAACTAAAACCAAGAAACTGAGTATAATACTTCAGGGAGGAAATGGTCTTTCAATGAAATAGAGGACTTTCAAGCATTCTTGATGAAAAGACCAGAGGTGAAAAGAAAATTTGACTTTCAAACACAACAATCAAGAGAAGCATGAAAAGGTAAACAGAGAAATCATAAGGGACTTACTAAAGTTGAACTGTTTACATTCCTACATGGAAAGACAATATTTGTAACTCTTGAAACTTTTTTCAGTATCTGGGTAGTTGATGGGATTATACACAGAGAGAGAGAGAGAGAGAGAGAGAGAGAGAGAGAGAGAGAGAGAGAGAGAGAGTGAGAGAGCGCACAGGGTGAGTTGAATAGGAAAGGATAATATCTAAAAAAATGAAATTAAGAGGTGAGAGAGTATATTGTGGAAGAGAAAGGGAGAAATGCAATGGGGCAAATTGTCTCTCATAAAAGAGGCAAGAAAAAGTCTTTTCAATGGAGATGAAAATGGGGGAGGTGAGAGGGAAAACATGAAGCTTATTCTCATCACATTTGCCTCAAGGAAGGAATAAAGTGCACACTCATTTTGGTATGAAAACCTGTCTTACAATATAGGAAAGTGGGGGAGAAGGGGATAAGCAGGGTGGGGAGGGATGATGAAAGGGAGAGCAATGGGTGGAGGGAGCAATTAAAAGTTAACACACTTGGGGAGGAAAAAGGTCAAAAGAGAGAATAGAAGAAATGGGGGGCAGGATAGGATGGAATGCTTTAAAAAGCACAACATAACTTATACAACATGACTATTATGGAAGTTATTTGCAAAACTGCACATATATAGCCTATATTGAATTGCTTGCCTTCCCAACGTGTATGGGTGGAGAGGGAGGAAAGAAGAGAAGTTGGAACTCAAAGTTTTAAGAACAACGGTTGAGTATTGTTCTTCCATACAACTGGGAAACAAGAAATACAGGTAATGGGGTATAGAAATTTATCTTGCCCTACAGGACAAAAGTGAAGATGGGGATAAGGGAAGGGAGGGATGTTAGAAGGGAGGGCAGATTGGTGATAGGGGTAATTAGAATGCTCAGCAGTTTGGGGTGGGGGAGGGGAGAGATGGGAAGAAAATTTGGAACTCAAAATTTTGTGGAAATGATTGTTGAAAATTTAAATAAATTTTAAAAATTTTTTAAAAGATTTATAAAGCCCTTCAAAAAATAGGAATGAAGGTTCATCATTGCTTTTTATGATTTGGGACTGACCTTATATTGACCTGGGAGACAGATCAATATTCAGAGGAAGAAACTGAGACTCAGAAATGGCAAATGAGTGGCTCTACATAATGTAGCAAGTCACTGGTGCAGCATCCTCTTCAAAAAGTATTTCAAGCTTGGTATAAGGACTAGTCCTAGGAAGGTAATGAGTAGAGGGAGATTTACAGAGCCAGGGGAAGAAGGAATATGGTGGCAACACTCTGAGGTTTGGTACCCTCATACCTTCATCCTTCACCAGTCTTTTTCCCAGTCTTTGTTAATATGCGTTCCAGATAAGCATGGTGTAGTGGTTAGAGTACTGAAATTCCACCTCAGACACTCAGAAGTGTCTGTATCACCTAGCGCAAGTCATTTCAGTTCTCTGGGGCTCAGTTTTCTTATCTCTAAAATGAGGGGGCAGCTGGATGGTACAGTGGATAGAGGGCCAAACTTTGAGTCAAGAAGACCTGAGTTCAAATCTGGCCTCACCTTGACTAGGTGTGTGACTATGGGCAAGTCACTTAACCCAGTTTGCCTCAGTTTCCTTATTTGTATGATGAACTGGAGAAGAAAATGACAAACCACTCCAGTATCTTTGCCAAGAAAACCCCAAAGGAGTCATGAAGAGCTGGACATGACTGAGAAACAACTGAACAACATGACAGAGTTGGAATTGATGGCCTCTGAGTTCCCCTCCAGCTTCAGACCTATTCTGCTATGCACTACTGACCATTTTGACCTGCAGGAGAACTCTTATAGTCCTAGAAAGAGAATGAGCACTCCACACTTGCTTCACCATGACTTTGGAGACACTGTCAAGAAGAGTAGGTCATCTCATGCTCCTTGGGGAAGGGAGGTGCCCTTCTAGAAGTGCCTATGACAGAAATCATAAGAATCTCCTGTTCAGCATTCAACTGCCTGGGGTCCTCTGTGTGTGTTCTCTCCCCTGGTTAATTCGTCAACTTTCATTGCTTCTTGTATCCGTCTTTGTCCTGTCTCCTAAATCTCATACTCTCATATCTGCCTACCTTCTTGCTGTCTCCCCTTGGACATCCCATCCCATCTAATTCAACATGACCCCAACATAACTCATCATCTTTCCTCAACCAAACCAGTTGCTTCTTCTGGCTTCCCTCTCTGTCAGTCTCCCTTTCATCCTTCTCAGTCATTAGGCCTAAGAACCTCAGAGCCATCTCAGCCCTCCCTCATGTCCAATAATTTCATAGAATCTTAAAAATAAACTAGTCATAGGAACTCAAACCTATTACTAACAGGAACCTTAGAAACCATCTAGTCCAACCTCTTCCTTTTACAGGAAAGAAAATGGAGACCTGAAGGTCAAGCAACTTATCTAATATCACACAAGTAGTAAGTTGAAGGGAGCTAGGTGGCTGAGTGGATGGAGCACTGTGCTTGAAATCATGAAGACTCATCTTCCAGAGTTCAAGTCTGGTCTTAGCCACTTACTAGTTATATAACCTTGGGCAAGTCATTTAACCCTTTTTTCTCAGTTTCCTCATCTGTAAAATGAGCTGGAGAAGGAAAGGACAAACTACTCCAGTAATTTTGCCAAGAAAACCCCAAAAGGAATCATAAAGAATCAAACATGACTGAAGAACAACTGATTGGTGTCCTTTATTCTCAGACGATCAAAATGACATCACTATGTTGGAGCCGAGGTACAGTGTGTCCAACTGTGGCTGATAGGTACGATGCAAGCTCAGAATGCTCTACCACAGGTCAGGCGCAAATAGTCTCTATGAATATTTGGGGTGGATTCCCTACATTTACACATCTTGTGTTTCTTTTGAGCTACTTCAATTCTGCTTTGCTCATAGAGCACAGCACCCTTTCTGATGTAGGTATGCCATGCTGAGCGGTGCTGTGCCAGTGTCTCCCATGTCCCACAATCAAATCCAAAGTTCTTGAGAGAGACCTTGAGTGTCCTTGTATCACTTCTTCTGACCACCATGTGTGTTCTCCATGAAATAGTCTTCTTTAGCAAGCATACATTTTGCATTCAAACGACGTGGCCAGCCCATCAGAATTCTGCTCTCTGAAGCATAGTTTGAATGCTTGCCAGTTTAGTTTGATTGAGGAGATCAGTGTGGTACTTTATCCTGCCAGGTGATTTTCAGAATCTTCCTAAGACAATTGAAATGGTAGAGATTCGGTTTCCTGGCATGGCACTGGTAGACTGTCCATGTTTCACAAGCATACAGCAATGAGGTCAGCACAACAGCTCTGTAGACCTTCAGTTTGGTAGTCAGTCTAATACCTCTTCTTTCCCATACTTTCCTTCGGAGCCTCTCAAACACTGAGCTAGCTCTGGCAATGTGCACATCATCCTCATTGTCAACGTGTACATCCCTGGAAAATATATGGCCAAGGTAAGCGAACTTATCCATAGTATTCAAAACGTCTCCATTTGCTGTAACTGATGGTTCCACATATGGATAGTGTGGTGGTGGCTGATGGAGCACCTGTGTTTTCTTGGCATTAATTGTCAGGCCAAAAATAGCACAGGCAGCAGAGAATAGATCCATATTTTATTGTATCTCAACTTCAGAGGCTGCATTGAATACATAATCATCTGCAAACAAAATGTCATGCACCAATACACTTCTCCCATTTTGATCTTGGCTTATAGCCTTTTCATGTTGAAGAATTTACCATCTGTGTGGCAGCTGACCTTGATGCTGAGTTCATCCTAATTGAAGGTGTTTAACAACATGGCTGAAAACATCATGCTAAAAAGCATAGGAGCAAGCATACAGCCTTGCTTCATTCCACTGGTGTCTGGGGAAGAATGAGAGCATCATTCATTATCCAGAACCCGGGCAAGCATGCCATTGTGAAATTGATGTACAATGCTGATGAACTTCTCTGGGCAACCAAATTTTAATATAATTTTCCATGAGTCCTCATGATTGACTATATTAAAGACCTTGGTCAGATCTACACATGCTGTGAATCGCCTCTGTCCCGCTCCTGGCATTTCTCCTGGAATTGTTGGACAGCAAGCACCATATTGACTGTTCCTCTACCCTTTCTGAAGTCACACTGGCTCTCAGGTATGTGACCATCTCCTAGATGAAGGAACAGCCTACTAAGGAGGACTCTGGAAAGAATCTTGCCCAAAATGACTAAAAGAGAGACATCCCTCCCCACCCCATAATCGTCACATGACAATCTATTTCCTTTACTTTTATAGGGATGAATAATGGAGTCATCCTTGAATCTCCTCATGCCGTATAACCTGGAAAATTTCAGTCAGCTTTTGTATGAGCAATGGATACCCTCCCACATCTTATAAATCTCAGCTGGAAGCACCAGGAGCTTTGCCACAGGAGAGGAACCCAATGGCATTCAAAAGCTCTTCTTCAGTTGGAACTTCAGCTAAGGAGGGATTGATTTCAACCTGAGGTAAATGGTCAGTGGTCTCAGTATTGATTGATGATGGTCTGTTGAGCACACTGTGGAGGTGTCCAGCCCATCTCTCCAGGATCATGTCTTTATCATTAATCAACGTGGCTCCATCAGCACTGAGTAATTGAGTTATACCACAGATCTTTGGCCCATAAATAACTTTCAGGGCATTATAAAAGCTCTTTGAATTGTTGCTATCAGCATAAAACTAAATTTTGTCTGCCTTCTTACTGAGCCAAGAATCCTATATCTCTCTAAGTTTTGCTTGTATATTACTTTGATGGAGTTAAATGCTACCTGCTTAGAGATGTATCCTGCTGGTAAATCCTGTGGAGTTCTTGTTTTTCATTTAGCAGCTTCTGAATTTCCCCATCATTTTCATCAAAGGAGTCTTGGTGTTTGTGAGTGTTCTGACCCAGATGAGCAAATGCAGTGCTGTACACCAGATCTCTGAAAGCTGCCCATTCCTTTTCTGCTCCATTGTTGGCAGCTGTTTATTGGCTCAACTTTCCCTCCAAATCAGGAACAAACTGTTCCTGCTATGAGAAGTGCTCTAATATGTTAGCATTCAGTCTTCTGGTAGTCATTTTACCTTGGGGTCTCCACTTTTGTTGATTGAGAATATTTAGCATGGAGAATATAAGTCTATGATCGGTCCAGCACCCTGCACCAAACATTGCCTTCATCACTCTCACATCCTGTCTGTCTTTTCTTACAGTCACATAGTCTATTAAATGCCAATGTTTGCTGAGAGGGTGCATCCATGAAGTTTTATTGCATTTAGGTAAGTGAAAGACAGTGTTGGTGATGAGGTCATGAGATGCACAAGTCTTCAGTAGTAAGTGACCAGTGCTGTTACATCCAACTCCATTCCTCCCTAGGACCCCCTGCCAAGGCTGGTAGTCTGAGCCTACTCTGTCGTTAAAGTCACCCAGAATTATAAGCTTGTCCTCTTTCAGCACATTGATGATGAGGGTCTCCAGGTCTTCATAAAATTTTCCTTTGACTTCATCAGGGTTTTTCATGGTGGGAGCATAGGCACTGATGATGGTGGTGCAAATAGCAATCACGTCATCATGAGTCTGTCATTAGCTCCTTTTGGCAGGCATACTAGCTTGCTGACTAGATTAGTTTTGATTGCAAAACCTACACCAGCTTCACAGTGCTCCCCTTCACTGTGGTCACTCCAGAAAAAACGTATATTCAGCACCAACTTTGGTAAGCTGGCCTTCATTTGCCAGCCTTGTTTCACTTAGGGCTCTTATTTGGATGCTGTACTTGTTGAGTTCTCTTGGAACACGAGTTGTTTGTCTTTCAGGTCTACCGGATTTTGTGTGCACACATTCCATGTACCAATCGTGAGTGGAATCATCCTTGCAGAATTTTTTGTACATTTCTTCGTGTTTCAATCACAGAGTGGGATTCCCCACTTGCCGCGGTGATCAGACCAATGTTGGATCAGCAGACAATTTTTAGGGCACCTTTTCTATCCCCTTCCTCACACCAGGAAGTGAGCAGGGCAGTCCTTAAAGGGCTGCTCAGACACCCAGGGTACTACCTAATCCCACTGCTGCTTCCAATGAGAAATGGAAGCAGCCTGTGTGCAGGGTTGTGACTACAGCTCCCAGTGTACCTGCTGCTTCCTCACTTGCCTGTGGCCACAGGACTTTAGGATAAGCAAAATAGTAAAATGGTATGGGTGATGTCTTTTGATTTGTCTGTAAATTGGATTTAAGTGAGGCAGGGTTGCACAAAGTCATCGGCCTCACTCTCTCCACCAGAGTCATCACAGTCCAGTGGCAGGACAGAGTCAAGATGACTGGTGATGTCTCAGGATGCAGTGTATGGCCTTGGTGTCTTCCATGTCTGACCAAGCTGTAAGCGCTCCACATCACCTGCTTCAGCCACCTTCATGGTCATTGGAACAAATTCTTTTCATCAACCCATTCCACTAAGGGAAGTCTTGCTTGGGGTAGATACCCCATTAATTAACTGAATAACAGTAACATAAATTGAAGAGTTTGGGATTTCTACCCACATCCTTTTACTTCAAACCCTTATCCTTTCCCACAGTATTATGCTTCCAATGTTCAGTGGCTAAGTCTCATCCATTCTACCTCACCACTTTTCCAGGCATACTTCCCTCCCCCTTTTTTCCACTGCCAATGTCCCCCATCTAAGCACAGACTCCTACATGCACTGTTTCTAAAGGCTCATACTTGTCATCTCCAGCCTTCAGTCTCATGCACTGGCATTCTACATACACTGTCAGATTCATTTTCTTGAAATAATTCCATTGTACCACTCATGTGGTCAGCCACTTTTAGTGATCCCCTATGAAATATTCCTCAACTTGGTATTACAGAGACCCTCTGTCATCCGTTTCTGCTACCCTACTCCAAGATTGTACAATATAACAAACAGCATTAAAATACTCCTATTGCACTGAAGCTGAACAATGCTGGGGGTGGGGAGCAGGAGGGAACAGATGTTAACTCTATAAGATGTAAGATCTATCTGCCAATTTAAGTTATCTGAGTGGAAATGAACTCCTTTTTTAAGTAGTGATCTCTTTGTCACTGAAAGTATTCAAGCAGAGGTTAAGAGCTATTGTTTAATTCCAGGTATTCTTTAAAGAGAATCTCTCTATGAGGCAGAAAGTTGCAACAGATGCCTTCTTAGGACATTCTGGCCACCTACTCAAACTCTCAGTTCCAGCTACACTGGGGTGTCCACTGCTATCCAGGCACTAATTAGACCTTCCCAAGGTCTGTGCCTTCACTCACACTATCCCTCCTTGGTCCTTTGATCCTTCGGGGCATGCAGCTCAGAAACCCATTCCCCAACAGGTTCCCTTCCTGGTGACCTCTCCCTCTTCAGAAGTCCTATACTATTAGAATAAATGTATCACAGGGACACTGAATATCAGACCTTAGAGGGCATTTAGTCTGACCCCTTCATTTTACTGAGACCCCAAGAGGGAAAATAATTTGCCCAAGTTCTCACAGTAAATGTGAGAGGCAGGATTTGAACCTAGGTCTCATTAGCTGTGTGACATGACAGTCCCAAAAATCCAATGGGATCTGAGGCTACATTGAGAAATAGAGCTTCCAGGAACAGGGAGGTGATAGATGGTTCCACTGGCCTCTTCCCTAGTTGGGCAATGCCTTGTTTGGGCCTTCATTTTAGAAACATTGATAAACAGGGAAATCATAATTGTGAGTGAGAATAGAGAAAAGGAGTCAGGATAGTAAAGGGCCTTCCGTCTATGCCCTATGCAGACAGTGTGAGAGTACAGGGAGAAGAGATGACTAATGGGAGACAAGGCGAAGTGTTCAAGTATTTGAGAAGGTCTGACATGTGAAAGGAGGAGGCGGTTTGTTCTTCTTGGCCTCAAAGGGCCAAACGTACAGAAACGAGAAAAAGATTTACAGCTGAGGTCAGAATAAACTTCCTGACACTCTGAGTTGCCTCCAGTGGAGACTTCAGGAGGGAGTGAGCCTCCTGTCACTGAAGGTTTTCAAGTGGAGACTGGCTGACTGATTGATTGCTCAGAGACCCTCAACTGCTATGGGACAGGATTCAGACTTGAACCTAAACTTTCTAAATGTGAACGCTAATTGGTGTGATTTTTCAGTGTATTTGTAGTTTTGATCCACCCCCCTGGGACCTCCTGGTATGGAAATTCCCTTTACCAATAGAGGTCAGAGTCTATTTTGCTACTTCTAACATTTGAGAGTTCCCTGGGGCTACAGGGCAGCACCTACATGGTCCTAGAGAACTACCAAGAGCATTGAGGATGTAAGTAACTTACCCAGGGTCACCCAACAAGTACATGTCAGACACAGGCCCGGAATACAACTTCCTAACTCCTGAGTTGATGAATGACTTTATCCACTACATTTCTTTCTTTCCAAAGAGATCTCCTTTTAGAAACATGGCCAATATTTGGTGTCCCAATACCATATCTCTGTTCCATGCCATCTTCCCTCCTAGTCATCTTTGCCTCCTCCAAGGACTAGCAGAGGGAGTCGTACACAAGAAATATTATTGAATGAAATGGAAGGGATTGATAGTAATAGGCCATCTTGATGGGTTTCAGTGCCAACCACTGTTACCATGCCCCTGGGAACCACCGGCTCCAAACATGGAAGGAATGTGGGCCAACTTGACCCATGTGTCCCTTCCCTACAGGCATTTTTGGATCAATAAGCAACAGGATGCTGACATTAGATCCCCCACCCCTCTATCTACTCTCAGGGATCTTTTTATAGGAGGAAATAAAAAGCAGAGATCTCATGGAAAGAACTGGGCAACCCCTCCCAAAGGCAGCCATTCATACTGCCTCTAGGTAAGGTCCATCCTGCTCTCTGAAGACTTGGAGTACAGAGAAACCTGAGTTTGGATGCCAACTTGGCCACCTTCTAGCCCTGTGATCATGCTCTGGTCACTTAACCTAAACAACAGGGTGCCCCTCTGTAGAATGGGGATAATAAGACTATTCTTCCCTGCCTTGAGACAGAGTGATAGTGAATAGAGAGCTGGCCTCAGAACCAAGAAGACCTGACAAGTCCTATATCTGATACACACTTGCTGTGGGACCCTGGGCAAAGTTCTTTACTCTCTGTATCACGCAAAGCTCTAAGCCTTTGCTTTGGTAGAGGAGATCCTCTCAGATATGAGTCCCATAGACCAATGAGAACCCAGGGCTAGGCCCTATTTCTTACCTCACATTGATCTTTCAGAAAGAGGAGAATTGGCTTGGGACTTTGAGAAAAGTCTCATTGTGAGCATGTGGAGATTGTGAGAGGACATGCCCACTGGCACCACACTGAAAGGTCTACGGGCACCTCCTAGGGAATTGATCTAGAGAGTTTCTTAATCATTTTGATGCACCAACTGGGAGGTGACCTGGGATTTGGGTTGTATTTTCTTATGCCCTTTGAAACTTCTTAAAGGATGAGCCTTTTTCCCATTGGAAAAAGGACAGATCAACTGGTATCAGATAAGGGACCCTGGGCCCTGGAGAAAGTATGTGATTTTCCCCCAAGTTCCCCCCCTTAACAGTGGTCAATGACTTCCTGGTGGAGGGAAGGAGAGAAACTCATGGAAACACTCCATGTGTACTAATCTAGGTGGCTCCTGGCCTCAGCCTTAGAGAGGTGGCAGAACAACATGTCTACCTGAGTGATAATCTCCATGGAGAGGGGAACTATTTTGAGAGGTAGTATGGTAGAATGAATATGCCATTGAACTTGGAGACATGAAGACCTGAATTCAAACCCTGCCCTTACAGACTCCCTAGTTGTAACTGCTATGTGCCTCAGTTTCCTCATCTATAAAATGAGGGGATTAGAAGCCATGGCCTCTATGGTCCCATTCAAATCTAAATCTATGGTCCCAGATAGCCAGAGTGGTAAGAGTTATTGAATCCCAGTCATCTTAGATAAAGAAGGGGGGAGGTCCCAGACAGTGCCACACTTCTTCTCTACTCATTAATGGACCTGTCCATTAAGGGAAATTTGATTAGGGGAGATTTGTTTTGTAGGAAGGCCCATACATTTTGTTAATTTCTAATGAGGCAGTGGTTTTCAAGGTTCATGATGCCCTCTGGTACTGTAAAGTGTATAAATACTCTGAAGTGAGGTTTAACTTTGGGGCTTACTCATTGAAAGTGCTTGTTTGACCATACGAAACTCTGGGCAGCCCCTAAGGAGCCTCTCAACTTTGAAAACCCAGACGTTAGTGCTTCTCTCTCTGGTAACTATGTATGTATTGCTTACAGTCAGAAAGTTGCAAGCCCTGTCTGTTGATCACTATTTCTTTGTATTTTCTCTGAAGTTCAGGGTGCTGACTTTTTCCTCTGAACTAAGTAAATGATATATATACTTAATTAAAGTGATTGTTGACCCCTGAAAAGTTGCTTTCCTTTTAGAAAAGCAGATCTAAGAACCTATACAACAGGCCTTCCTGTGTATGCTGGGGTCCTTGCTGTTGCACCTGCCTAGTAGGTAGTGCATAGCACCCACTGCCTGGAACCAGAGCTTAGGAGTCTAATTCTTTACCAAGAGTAGGGGAGTTCCTGGGCAGCCCCAACCTCTAAGAGAGAGAATTGCCATTGATGCTTTGGTATCAGCTATCATATGGGGGAGGAAAAGAGTGGATTAGGTCTTCTGCCATCACCCATGAGGTTCAGTTGGAGAAATGGGGTGTCCCTTTTGGAAACCCTCAAGTTTGTTTCCTTGTGGGTCATGAATCCAAATCCCTTAGTACAGTACCATTTCTTTGGATGCCATGGTGGCTTCCTAGGATGAAAGTGAACAGGCAGCAAGAAAAATCCAGGAACTATAGGAACACAATTGCAAAACATTTTTCATTCAAATAAAGTCAGATCTAAACAACTGGAAAAATATCAGTTACCTATGAGTAGACCAAGATAATATAATAAAAATGGCAATTCTACCTAAATTAATTTACTTATTCAGTGCCATACCAATCAAACTACCAAAAATTTATTTCATAGAGCTAGAAAAAATAACTGAGATAAGAATTCACTATTTAACAAAAGCTGCTGAGAAAACTGGAATATAGCATGGCAGAAACTAGGCATAGAACAGCATCTTACACCATATACCAAGATAAAGTCAAAATGGGTACACGATTTAGATACAAAGGCTGATACTATAAGCAAATTAAAAGAGCAAGGAATATTTTGCCTATAAGATTTATGTAGAATGGAGGAATTTATGAACAAAACAAGAGATAGAGAACATTATGAAAAACAAAATGGATAATTTTGATTACATTAAATTGAAAAGTTTTTGCATAAGCAAAGCCAATGCAACTAAGATTAGAAGGGAAGCAGAAAATCAGGAAACAATTTTTACAGCCAGTGTCTCTGATAAAGGCCTCATTTCTAAAACATATGGGGAACTGAGTCAAATTTACAAGAATACAAGTCTTTCCCCAGTTGATAAATGGTCAAAGGATACAAAGTTTTCAGATAAAGCAATCAAAATTATATAGAGCTTATAAAAATGCTCTAAATAATTCTTGATTAGAGAAATGCAAATTAAAATAACTCTGAGGTACCACATCACACCTATTAGTTTAGCTAACATGACCAAACAGGAAAATGATAAGTGTTGGAGAATATATGGGAAAATTGGAACACTAATGCGTTGTTGGTGGAGTTGTGAACTAATCCAACCATTCTGAAGAGTAATTTGGTGCTATGCCCAAAGGACTATAAAACTGTTCATACTCTTTAACCCACCAATACCACTTCTAGGTCTATAGCCCAAAGAGATCATAAAAGTAGGAAAAGGATCCACATGGGCAAAAATATTTATAGCAACTCTTTTTGTGATGGTCAAGATTTCCCCAAATTGAGGGGATGCTCATCCATTGTGGAATGGCTAAACAAGTTATGGTATGTGAGTGTAGAGGAATACTATTGTTCCATAAGAAACTATGAGCAGGCAGACTTCAGAAAAATCTGGAAAGATTCGCATGAACTGATGCTGAATGAAGTGAGTAGAACTAGGAGAATATTGTACACAGTAACAGCAACATTATGCAATGACTAATTATGATAGACTTAGATCTTCTCAACAATACAACAATCTAAGACAACTCCAAAAGAATCATGATGGAAATGCCATCCATATCCAGAGAAAGAACTATGGAGTCTAAATGCAGAGCAAAGTTGACTATTTGCTCTCTCTCTCTCTCTCTCTCTCTCTCTCTCTCTCTCTCTCTCTCTCTCTCTCTGTCTCTCTGTCTGTCTGTCTGTCTGTCTGTCTGTCTCTCTCTCTCTCTCTCTGTCTCTCTCTCTGTCTCTCTCTGTCTCTCTGTCTCTTTCTGTCTCTCTCTGTCTCTCTCTTTCTCTCTCTCTCTCTCTCTGTCTCTCTCTCTCTCTCTCTCTCGTTTCTTCTTTTTCATGGTTTCTCCTATTGGTTACAACATGACTAATGTGAAAATTTATTTAAAAAAAAAACACCAGGAAGTGAACGGGCAGGTCAGGAGGTCTCCTATCTTACAACCCCAGGCACGCTTCTCTTTTAGGGGGAGTTCACCCACTAGGGTTCCAGTAACAGAGTGAATGCCAGAATGGGACTTAGAGAGGTACTCAGCAGACTCAATCTCAAATTTGTTTCCCTTCTAAGAGGAAGTACTATGATCCTGTGGGCCTTCAAAAGCCTAGGGGAAGGTGGGAAAGAGGACAGTTGTGTTGTTTGTGATTTATGTGGCTTTGTATTCTCCACAGAGTGGACAGCAGTCCAGTGACACTTCTATATTTATTTTAGCATGAATTATGACATGAAAGCTGGATACCCTTTTACCCACATCTGTGACACTCAGACCCATATTTGAGCTAGATTCTGCGATTTCCCAGAGTAAACTTTGGGTGGGGGCGTACAAACCCCAGCGTTTGTTGATTTCGGGGTAGTCCCTGAGATTAAACCTGGTTCATGTAAACCAGGGGTTCTTAACCTGAAGTCCATGAACTTGTTTTTCAAAAGGGATTTTGATAACTGTATTTCAAGTAAAATTGATGACCTTGGGGAGTGTATGTATGTTGTTTTATGCATTTAAAAACCTGTTTCTGAGAAGCAGTCCATAGACTTCCCCAGACTGCCAAAGAAAAAAAAGAGTTAAAACACAAAAATGGAATTTCAAACAAGAATTCCTGGTGACAGCCCCCTGAGTAATGAACAGGACCACCCAGATCACAGACATTTTGTGATCTGATCACAGACAGAAAGTCCCTCATTAACTGTCAAGTGATGTAGAAATGTGAGCAGCTATTACAAGAAAAATGCACCTTTGTCTTGTACGTAAGAGTCTACAAGTATTTGTCTCATAACCCTGTTGTGGGGGAAGCAGAACAACCTCTGTTTGGACCATTGTGGCTTAGAGACAGACCAGAGACTTGCCCAGGATCCTACAGCCGGAGCGTTATCAAGGGCAGGATCTGAACCTAGCTCTTCCTGGTGCTGAGATCTGCTCTCTTTGCACTTTGTCACCCTGCCTCAAGGGAGGGAAGACTAAGTTTATTAGCCTCATTCTACAGATAGGCCCCTGCTGTTTAGGTTAAGTGGCCAGGATGTGATCATAGAGCTAGAAGGTGACCAAACTGGCATCAAACCCAGATATTTCCCTATTCCAAGTCTGGTGTTCTTTCTAAAGGAAAAGATGGGTCTTCAGAACACAGGACCAGCCAAGGTTCCAAGGGCTGGGTTAGTAGACACCAGGAAAAGGGGAAAGACTTTGAGGGCAATGACTATGATGAGACTGTTTCTGGAGTTGGCTGTCATGGTCATTCATTCCAACCCCTTCATTTTACAAATAAGGAAACTGAGGCCCAGGATGTATGGGTGGGGAAGACTTGCCCCAAGGCCCCATATACATTTAGAGACTGAAGGAACTTCAGAGGTCATCTAATACGATACCTTATGTATGGGGCAACTAAGTTGCACAATGGTTAGAGCACTGAACTTGGCCTTAGGAAGAAGTAAGTTCAAATCCAGCCTCAGACCCTTAGTATCTGCGCAATTCTGGACAAGTCACTTGACCTCTATCTATCTTAGTTTCCTGGGGAAATGGGGATCATAATAGCACCTACCTCCTAAGGTTGTTATAAGGATCAAATGAGATAATTGTTAAGCACTTAGCATAGTGCCTTTCCTATAGTAAGCTTTAGAGAAATACTCGCTATTATTAATATTTTAAAGATGAGAAACTAAGACCCAGAGGGGAAGTGACTTGCCCAGGGTCACACGGTCATAAGCAGCATTTGAAGCTATGTCTTGTGATTTCAAGGTGAGTGGCCTTTCTCCTGTCTGAGATCTCATAACTAGTAAGCAGTAAGACTTTGACATCTTCCCTTCAGAGAAGCTATGTGACCATGGAACCTGCTTGGGCCTCAGTTTCCTCCTCTGAGAACTGGGCATAATCATGCCTGAAATGTCAACCACAGAACTGTTGGGAGATTCAAATGAGATGTTAAGACATTTTGTGAATTTTAAGGTGTTATAGAAATGTTGGCCATTATTGTTAATTAATGTTTAATTTTTTTTTCATTTTTTCATTTTTTTTTTACTTCACCATTTTGACAGCACTTTGAAATGGCCAAGAATGAATCTTCATCTTTATGCATTGGAGCTTAGATAGAAACAGACAACTTGTAGCCCTGTTCTTTAATGGTCAGTGTTTGGCCAAGTCTTGTGCCAGTGGGGGAAATAAAGAACTGGTTTTTAAGAATTTCAAAACAGTATTGAGATGCAGGACCATTTTCAGTAGGCTGGCAGACTGGGGCAATCATTCTATCAAGAAGCATTAAGCACCTACTATGTGCCAAGCACTTTGATAAACCTTGGGTATACAAAGACAAGGGACTAGTGACCTCTGTAGTAGAAAGACTATGGGAATAAGACAGGCTTTTTCCTTTTCTCCCCTAGTTTGAATTTCTAACAGGAAGTTTCTGTATCTTGAAATATTTTCATTCCAAGTTATCATCATCATCATTAATGTTGAAAACAATTATCTTAACGTGATGGGAGAAAACTGACCTCGGAATCAGGGACAAGAAGGTTCAGGCCTACATACTGTGACACACACTATCTTCGTTATTTTTCCCATGTGTAAAGGTAATTTTCATCATTCACTTTTAGAAGATTTTGAGTTTTAAATTTTTGCCCCCTCCTTTGCCTCTTTCCTCCCCAGATGGCATGAAATCTGATATAGACTTTACATGTACACATTTCCATTTTAGTCATGTTGTGAAAGAAGAATCAGAACAAAAGAAAAAAATGAGAATGAAGAGAAAGAGAGAGAGAGAGAGAGAGAGAGAGAGAGAGAGAGAGAGAGAGAGAGAGAGAGAGAGAGAGAGAGAGAGAGGGAGAGAGAGAGACAAAGAGAGGGAGAGAGAGAGAGAATAGTCTGCTTTGCTCTGCATTCAGACTCCATGGTTCTTTCTCTGGGTGTGGATGGCATTTTCCATCATGAGTCTTTTGGAGTTGTCTTAGATCCTGGCATTGCTGAGAAGAGCTAAATCTATCAAAGTTGGTCATGGCACCATGTTGGTGTCACTATCCTCATTCTTGAAGAGGACCAGTGACTTCAGGAAGGTGATGCCATGACTTGAAAGTGAATTGGATTTGAGTGAGGGAGAGCTGTGCAAAGTCACCAACCTCCCTCTCTCCCCAAGACCCATCTGGGTCCAGTGGCAAGACATAGATCAGGACCGCTGGCAATGGCCCTGATGCAGTGGGAACTTTCCATCTTTTTAAGTGAATTTCTCAAAGAGCTTCCAGGGTTTAGGAGAAGCAAGAGAGATTCTGAAATCCAGAGGTTCATAATCTCCCTATGGGTACTGGGTAGCAGGGAGATGGGCTAGGCACCTGGGGGTTAGTGGCATCCGTTGAGAAGGAAGGTAGCCTTGGGCTAGCAGAGGATATGATCATAGGGCTAGAAGACGGTCACCCCTATTCTTTCTCCATTTGACAATCCAGACTAATCCTTTCCCCCTGGTACCCCCACTTTCCCCTCCACCCCCAGATCCTGCAGGGTCTTTCCTAACCCAGGTCACCTGTCACTTTCTAGGCCTCGTGCAGGGCCCTGAGGGAGCATCGACCCATTGACCTAGGAGTTCAAAGACTACTGAGCTTTGTTTCAGAGAAAGTCAATACCTCAGGAGGGGGAGGAGGGAGGGGATGTCCTCAAACTCAGTGCTGCCTCCCCCAACCCCTGGGCTAATGAGCTCCCCACACACACACACACTTATGACTCAACCTAAAATAAGGAAGGAAGATAGTCAGTGAGACTGGGAACTGAGTGAGAGATAATAGGGAAGGAAGGGGAGCTGACAAGGTACCAGACGCTGGCTTTGGATTTATCGGCACCAGGAGGGAGGACAATGACTGCCATGGCGATGTTCCTGGGCATGTTCCTCCTGGCTCACCTCTCGGGACATCTGAACGGTAAGAGCGGGGCCAGGGACACCCTTGGGCCTGCCAGCGCTGGGGTGGCCAGCTAGGGTCTTGAGGGTGGAGGAGCTCTATTCCCATTGGGCTGAGGGAATCCTCTGGAAGGGCAACCGGCACCAAGTAGCCATCAGAAGCCCTGAATGAAGAGCTAAGCATCCTGGGGGTACAGTCTAGGGCAAAGAGCACCACACCTGGTGCCAGGAGATGGGATCTCAGGTGCCACGGGGCTCTGGGATCATGTCTGCCTGAGTTAACTGCTTAACCTATTTGCTTTTCTATCTAGAAAATGGGGAGCATAACATTTGTACCGTCTTCCTCCTTCACAGGACCGTCATGGGGCTAGCTGGTAATTTTGACAATGGCTTGTTCTAAGTCATTGCTGGGGCTGCCCCTGGAAAGGGATTGGGGTCAGAAGACCTAGAATGAAAGCTCAACTTTACTACTAAGTAGCTTGGTGACCCTCGCTGCACCTCAGTTTCTTCCTTGGAACATTATTCAAACTATTATTCATAGGTAGACTAGGTGACCATTTAGGGACAGGGACCATACCTGATAGCACTCTAGACTTGGAATTGGGAAGACCTGAATTTGAATCCTGCCTTGACCATTGCATGACCAGTTGTATGGTGCTGACCAAGTCACCTCAGTATAAAAAGAGAGTCTTGGATTCAATGACCCCCAAGAAAGCTTCTTGTTCAGCTATAACCCTAGGAGTAGAATTTGATTGTTATAGGGAACTCCCAGGGGAGGAAGTGCCTTCTGATAAAGCAAGTCAGCACCTTTTCTGAAATGGCAAGACTTCCAGAGTTGCCCAGAGTTGCCCAGAGCACAGAGAGGTTGACAAATTTGTTCAGGGTCACTCAGTGTCAGGAGTTCAAGATGGGACTTGAGCTCAGGGCTTCTTGACTCAAAGCCCACTGAGGCTCCCTGGGATTCTGGAGGTCTCCGGGACTCCACCTGTTTCTGAGAGGGGAAATCAGTTCACTAGAGCCTCATACCTTTAACAAAGGCTGTGATCCCCATCAAAAAAGAATCTCCACTCCCAGAGTGAAGCTGTTATCAGGCACTGAGACATGAGTGGTAGTGCATTCTTTAGTCTCTATAGGGGTCAGGAGGTTATAGTCTAGCTCTGCTTTTTATCACCTGCTTGAACTTGGACAAGGTACCTCTGTGTCTCAGTTTCCTCATCTGTAAAATTTGCCAGTAGAGGATCCAATTTGGAATGGTTGATCCATAAGGTCTCTTCCAGATCTGATATTGTCCATTCTATGTTCTAAGTGCCTCCCCTCCCCTCCATGCTGACATTCCAAGTTCTAAGTTTCCTCCAAGCTTTGGTACACTGTCATCTAGAATTGTAAATGGAAATTTTGGTAAAAAGGGACCAGTAGGACATTTGGGAGCTGTTGTAGACACTGTGGAGGTCCACTGGGTGGTAGAAAAGGATGAACAAAGAGAAGGCTGGGTCAGCTGCAGGCACATTTCTCCCTTCTGCCATGATTGGGTCCTCCTGGCATGTTGTGGAGTGATGGATGGGTCCTCCAGGTTTCATCTGGCCTTCCCTCCCTTTTCCCATTCCAGCAATTGTCCAGCAATTGTCAGTACTGGATCAAAGAGCCCACCATTTGCCCCTGGCTCTCCGCAGATCAAATTTGTGCAGTACAGAGTGTCAGGATTATTATCTGACCCCTCATTTTACAGAAGGAGAATACTGAGGTTCAGGAGCTAGGTTCAGATAGAAATCACACACACTAAGCCCATAGCAGGGCTGGCCTTAAGTCTTGTGGGGCCATCCCTTGTTCTTTGCTTCCTTCTTGTTGGTCTTTTGCTGAAATCTAGAACTCCACACCCAGGGAGGACCCTTGACTTCACCCCCTTCCTGCCCTTCTCTGGGCCTGTTCTGGGGAAAGGACCTGCTGTGAGCCAATGATGGATCTCCATGGATCTCCCAAGTGAAGGGACCTACAGAAAAGGAGGCCCAAGCCCTCCAAGTAGGTGGAGGGGGTTGGCACTTTCCAAATTCACTTCTCTTTAAACTATACCACCTCCCCATATAGTTTTGCTAGAAGGGCCCTAGAGCTGGGAAAGGCCTTAGAACATAGAATATCAGATCTGAGATTTACAGGGCTGGTAAGGGATTTAGAGCATACAGTGTCAGAGTTAGCCAGAACATAAGGGCAGGTAGGTGGTGCAGTGGATAGGACACCAGTGCAGGAGTCAGGAGGATCTGAGTTCAAATCTCACCTCAGACACTTGACCCTCACAAGCTGTGTGACCTTGGGCAAATCATTTCACCCCAATTACCTCATCCTGGATCATCTCCAGTCATCTTGATGAATATCTGGTCACTGGATTCAGATGACTCTGGAGGAGAAGTGAGGCTGGTGACCTGCATAGCCCTCCCTCACTCAAAAACAAAGTCAAGTGCAAGTCATGTCATCATTTCTCTGATGGCATGGTGTTCTTGGGCAATGAAGGACAAATACATAGCCAGAATATTAGGATATGGGGTATCAGAGCTGGGAAGGACCTAGATTATAGAGTGTCAGGGCTTGTAGGGACCTTAGAACAGGGAAGGGCAGGGCTGAGCACCTTAGAACATAGGATCATAGAGCTAAGGCAGGACCACTGACTATTTCCCTGAAGTCCTGTTATATCCTGTCCATATTTTCAGTAAGGTTAGGGGCGTTGCTTAATCCTTACTGCTGCTCCCTAGCTCAGAGCTGGGGAAGCAGCAGTTCAGTTCTGGTTCCAGGTCACTGTTCTCAGAGAAGGTGATGGTCAACTCTGTTTCTGGTTTTTATATCTCCAGCACCTAGGACAGTGCCAGACATGTGATAGTGGCTCTCTAGATGATTGTTTATTGATCTTTTGATTTGGGGAAGAGAGTACCATTCCTTCCAGAGCCAGGGACTGAACCAAGATGACCAGTCTCTCCAGCCATCTTCTTGATCAATCATCAAACCTTATTAAGCACTCATACTCATGCTGTGCTACCAGAGAAGAGTGGTACAGGGGATAGAGCCCTGGCTCTAGAACCAGATAACCTAGGTTTCCATGTGTGAGGACCTTGAGCAAAACCCTTCCCCTCCCTGTGTCTCAGTTTCCCTTTCCGTAAAATGAAGGGGCTGCTCTAAATGGACCCTGAGTTTTCCTGCAGCTCTAGATCTAGGATCCTATGTGCACCATTGGATAACTCCCTTTTCCTCCCTGAGCCATGGTTTCCTCCTCTGTAAAATGAGGGGTCAGGCTAAGTGGCATCTGAGGTCTCTTCCAGCTCTAGCTGACCCTATAAAGTTGGAGGGGGTGAGCCCCTACTGCCTCACACTTTAGTGACAGCCAGGAGAGAAGGATGTTGGCTATCAAAGAAATTGTGGATGATGAGGAGAATGATTGGAATGGGGGAAGGGGGGGAAGACAGTGTTGAGGATGATGCTGACAAGAACTGTGGGCACCAGTGTCTCCCTTAAAGTTCACTCCAGCTGGACTATCCCAAGCTCTCTCTTTGGGAATGCTTTTCACCAAGTCAATCACTCTTCAGGCCTAGGATGGCAGATTCTCATCTCTCTCTAGCCATCACTAGGTAAGTCAGTTTGGAAATGGGGAGGGGGAATGGAGAATAGAAAGCCAGAAGGGTGGAGAGAATCATCGAAAGTTCCTACCTGGGGTTCCCCAGGTCCTGAGAGAACAATGGGCAAAAATGGAAAAGCTGTGTGACCTAGGGTAGGGTCACCCACCCACTGATCTTCAGTTTCCCCGTTTATAGAATGTGGACAATAAAATACAACCTACCTTCTAGGAATGGAACTTTGGCAACTAAGATACATTGAAGAAATGTTAGGGAGCATGAGTATAATGATTTCTATACCACATCTCCCAGCTGTGCCCAACTTGGAAGGACCTGTCAAAATGACTGGCCCCTGGAAAGGGAATGTCAACATTGCCTGCACCTACCAGCCCATGGAAGGTTACGTACAAGTCCTAGTGAAGTGGTTGGTCCAGCAGGATAATGACCCCGTCACCATTTTTTTGCGAGATTCGTCTGGAGACCACATTCAGCAGGCCAAGTACCGAGGCCGCCTAGAGGTGAGCAGAGAGCCACCTGGCGATGTGTCTCTGTTACTGGAAACTCTGGAGATGGATGACAGGGGTCGCTACCTGTGTCAAGTAACCTGGAAGGGCCCTGATGGGAGGCAATTGATGAAAGAGCGCCTGACAGAACTTCAAATTCAGAAACGTGAGTTTGGGACTTGGGGAGAAGGCTTGGGCAGGGGGGATGTCTAGAGAAGAGGGTCTAAAGTCTCTTCCTGGGCTGATATTCTCGATTCTCAGCTCTAAGGGCCCTACCAACTCTGTCATTCACTCCCCCAAATACTCCTCAGTTCTGACATTCTGTGTTCCAAGCCCTTTCCAGCTCTTACCTTCTGTGTTGTAAGAGCTCTCACATTCTATGTTCTAAGAGCTCTCCAAGCTCTAACATTCTGTGCTGAAAGCATCCTCTTGACCCTTACATTCTGTGTTTTAAGGGCCCTCCCAGATCTAACATTCTGTGTTCTAAGCTCCTCCAAACTCGATCATTCCCTTTTCTAAGGCCCTCCCACCTCTGACCTACTCTGTCCTAAAGTCCCTCCCTGCCCTGACATTCTGTGTTCCAAGGCCCCTTCCAGCTCTTACATTCTGTGTTCTAAGAGTTCTCACATTCCATGTTCTAAGAGCCCTCCAAGCTCTAACATTCTGTGCTGAAAGCATCCTCTTGGCCCTTACATTCTGTGTTCTAAGGGCCCTCCCAGATCTAACATTCTGTGTTCTAAGCTCCTCCAAACTTGATCATTCCCTTTTCTAAGGCCCTCCCACCTCTGACCTACTCTGTCCTAAGGTCCCTCCCTGCCCTGACATCCTGTGTTCTTAGGTCCATGACATCTGTGACATTCCCAGTTCTAAGCTCCTTTCCAGTTCTGACCTCCTCCCCTCTTGAGTCCCTTGTGCTTTTGTGGACACTAACCTTTCTCTGTTTGCCTTTGCCCCTTCCCCATTCCTTTATCCCTTCCCAGCATCTCTCTCTTCTGTGAGACAACAAGGTCTCCTTTTCTTCAGCATTTTGCCTGTTCTAGCCCCCCAGGCCTGTGCCCCAAGCCACACTCGCCTCATGAGGACCCTAATTCAGTCACCTTCCAGCTATGTCCCCCAGGGCCTTGCTCTCAGTTTCTGCATCCTTCCTAACCTTTTCTCTCCCTCCTTTAGTGCCTGCCTCCAAACCCCAGGTGACCACGGGCTCTGGCTATGGTTTCCAGGTACCTCATGGCATGAGAATCAGTCTTTTGTGCCAGGCCCAAGGCTCTCCACCTATCACCTACAAGTGGTACAAGGGGAAACCAGACGGGACTCAGATCCATGTGAATTCTCTCAGCACCCTATTCTTTAAGCCTGCCCAGGTCTCTGACTCAGGGACATATTTCTGCATAGCCAAGGCACGTGTTGGTTCTGAGCAGATGAGTGATGTTGTCCACTTTGTGGTCACAGGTAAAGTACCACCTCCTTCACCCCCTTTTCTCACTTGTGACCCATGGATGGCCCTGGGGAAACTTGGCTTCTTTCTTTGAACTGCCTTTGCTAGCTTCAGTCACCTCCTCCCAAAGCCTAAGGCCAGACTTATTCTGGAAAATTATCAGGAAATAACGCTGCTCCTACATTCACAGAAGCCTTAAGCATTGGAAGGGATGCTAAGAGTCAATCAATCAGTCAATCAGCAACCATTTATTAAGTGCTTACTGTATTCCAGGCACAGTGCAGAGTACTAAGGACCCAAAGTAAGGCCCAAAGACCAACACTTATCCACCCTCCATCAGCTTACATGTGAATGGTCACTTCCAGACCAGTGACAAAAGCTATTTTGGGAGGAGGGGCAGAGGTCAATGGGATGGAGGTACAAGTGTGGCTGGTTTAGTCTAATCAAAAACAGTGTGCATTGTGGGAAGGGCACTAGATTTACAATTGGAACTGACTTTTGAATCTTGCCTCTAACACACATCTTTTGTGGGAAGTCACTGTACTTCTCTGAGCCTCAGTTTTCCCCTCCATAAAATGGGGATGGTATTGATACCAACTACCTCTCAGCACTAAAGAAACTTCAGTTATTATTTACATGCTTAAATGAAGGTACCTAGAGCCTCAAGAGTCATGCCAGAAGCTGCTCGAACCATCTGGGACTGGTTGGAACCTACTGGAACCTGCTAGAATCAGAGACACAGATTAGATTTTTTTAAGCATCATCTGGTGTCACCAGCTCACTTTACAGATGAGAAAACCGAGGCCCAGAGAAGGGACGGGGCTTGCCCAAGATCACACAGCTGGCGAGTGACCAAGCTGGGATTCAAATCTCTGACCCTGGCACCTGGTGACCTCAGAGCTCAGGATCAGCTGAATTGGACCCTCAGAGCTGGTCAGGGTTGGTAGAAGGAGGGCATTTCAGAGGTTGCAGAGATGGGAGGGGAAGAACGAGGGACACATTGGGTCTAGGCCAGACCTTTGACCTATAGCAGTTATCCATGGAGTGGGAGAGAGGGGAAAAAAGATGACCATAACTGGTATACTCTTACCTTCCCTGGCAGACTCTTCTAAGAAGCCTACATCAGCGATGCTGCCTGAGGAACTAACAGCCACTATACCCCACCCTGAAGGTGAGTCCCATTGGAGGCCAAGGAAAGATACCAAGACCTCTGGTGAATCAGGACGAGACAATGGGTGAGAGAATTTTGAGACTTGAGGGCCCACCAGGAATCCAAAGAGGGCATCATAGATGGCAGTGCCAGGGTACAAGGGCAAGGAATCTTGGTTCTGCCGCTTCCTGGGCATGGAAAATTGGGTTCAATACTCACATCTGCAAACCTTGGCTGCCAAAGTCTCTCTGAACTAGGAAATATCAAAGACTTCGGTGATAACATTGTTTTGCGAATTATGAAAGGGCCAGAGAGATGTGAGTTCTTGCCATGGTGAGGATCTTTCCTGTTCTTAATCAATATTGGTAACGACACTTCCATGATATGCAATTCCTTATCCTGAGGAGTTTATAATCGAAAGGGGAAGTCAAGGCTGGCACTTTTGGCCATCCATCATCTAAGACAGACCTACATGAGGAGGTGAGGGGCACAGATGAGGAAGCAAAGGGAAGGACAGCTCCTTAGTTGAGGAGATGAAGCCAATTTCATTCAGTCAGTCAAGCATTCATTTAAGACAATCATGGAATTCTAGGATCAAAGACTTGTGGAGAAGTGACTTACCCAAGGTCATAGTAAGTGGCAGAACCGGATCTTCCTCTTCTCTAAAATGAGGGGATTGGGTAGATGATGTCTGAAGGCCCTTCCATCTTAAGATATGATCAACCTGATCATCATTTCTGACTGGGTGGCCAGAGTAGGTTTCCTGGAGGAAGTACCATTTGACTTGGGCCCTAGAGGATGGGTAAGATTTTGACAGATAGAAATAGGGGATGGATGAATGAGGGAATTCCAGGCAGAGGCACTTGTGTGAGCAAATGCATGGAAGTGGGAATGTACAATGTGTTTTGAAGAGAGCTGGGTTTGGTAGAAACACAGAGCACATGAAGAGGAAAGCCACATAAAATAAATGATGAATTATGTTCAGTGACAGAGTTTCGGCATCAGAGGTTCTGTATGCCGACTTGGTGGTATTGTTGGGAACATTTTCAGAGACTAGATTTGGACTGAGGGCACTAAAATGCCCTTTGAGGAAGGAAGGTGGTGGCTTGAGGCTTAGAGTGCCATCTAGTGCCTGCCCCCCACATAGCACCCTGACTCTGAGGGCCGGGAAACACCACCTGCTTGTAATTGTATGACCATGTCAAAAGACCCAGGGTTGTGACCTTTCAGATCTCTGACCTTCATGTGCAAAGGGACAATAAGAATGTGTGGTGCCCACTTGGTACTGAGATGATGGAATGCTTGAGGCCCCAGTCTCCCTCCCACAGCCTCCCCCTTCAAAATCTTCTTTATACTTTTCCCAAATCCTTCAAGCTGATTTTTTGCTTATGTCTGTAGGAGCCAAGGGGAACAGCAAAAAGCACGAGACTTAAAAGTCCTCAGTCCTGAGTTCGAGTCCCAGTTGTGGGACTTATTGGCCTTGTGACTGTGACGAGGTCACTTGAGCCTCTTTGGGCCTCAATTTTCTCACTTGTAAAACAAAGCTAATTGGACAGCACTCAACTGAATTTGGAAACTGTATCACCCACAGCCCACACCTTCAGCCTTTGCTTCTTCCCTTGAGAGAAAAACAACACTGACCGGGGGTCAGGTGACTTGAGTTCCCATCATAGTTCTTCAACTTTGTAGATAGAGGTCATGTGACCTTGGAGAAGTCATTTATTTCCTTCCTCTGGGCCTCAGTTTCCTGATACATGAAATGGGAGGCTTAGGCTAATTTCTAGCGGTACCTCTGACTTTGGCACTATAGTCCCTCTGTCCACTGATCTCTAACCTTCCCTCGAGGTCTGTTTTCCAAATCCTTGGATGTCTTGACTGTTCCCTGACTCATCTTGAAGTTCTCAGCACCTCAGCTAAACACAGTGATGACCTGGTGGAGGGAAGGCTTAATCAGTTAGGAGGACTGGTCAATTAAGCCATGGTTCTCCATGTGACACTTTTGATACATATATAAGCTTCCTGTTCCATGATCCCCATTCTGGCTATACTGCACCCTGACTCTTGGAGTCTTTTCTGTCGAGTGTCCCGTGGAGTCAACCGTCAACATATGAGTGTCCCCCGTACTCCTTTCCAAAGTCCCCTGATCTCGTTTCCTTGTTTGCATAGTAATACACCAGTCAAGCACAGTGACCCCAACTAGAGATCAGTCATCCTCAACAGGTAGCTTTTCAGGGGCAAACACCACTGGATTAGGTAAAGAAGAGATCAAGGCTTTGCACTGCTCCTTCTGTGTCTGAAGAGCCTCTGAGCTCAGGATCTCCAAGCACCTCTTCTCTGCTCACAGAGGCCCAAGGTAGGAGAGGGCCTGGAGCAGCAGCTAGCAATGTCCTCACACTTGTGTGCAGGGCTCAGTTCCCCACTAAGTGATGCCTTCATCTTGCTTCTCTGTTACCATAGCAACCCATCGTGCTGCTACAGAGACATCATCTGGGGAACAGGCAACTATTGAGGCGGGCCATGCTGGCACAAGCAGTGAAAAGCCAGGTAAGATCAGCATGTGGGGATCCTCCCTCAGCACTTATCTAATGATCTTCTAGCACCTTGTCAATATACAATGGAGTGTCCGGGAATCTGGGGTTGAGGTCCCTCACCTGCAGGACCTCTTCACACCCCCTTCTGGGTCCAGAGTGTTGGAGGCACCTCCTCCACCCAGTAGTCCTGACCTGCCAGGCCCTGGCTTTGCGATTCCTCCCCCTGGGCAGCATGGCCCCACCTGGGTACCAGAATATCTCACTACTTTTAAACTAGTCCTAGCTTTGAACCTTAGCTTCCCCTCCCTCCTCTCTCTGTTTCCTCATCTGTTGATTTAATAATTTAATAATAATTTATTTGATAATTTAATAATTGTCACAGTTCTTACTATGTGCCAGGTACCATGCCAATCACTTTACAGTTATTATTTTATTTGTTCTTTACAACATCCCTGGGAAGTAGGTGCTTTTATTATCCTCATTTAGAGATGAAGAAACTGAAGGAGACAGAGGTTAAGTGGCTTGCCCAAGGTCACACACCTAATAAGTATATAAAGTTGGATTTTGAACTCACGTCTTCCTGAGTCCTGGCCCAGTGCTCTAACCACTGTACCACTGAGTCTCCAAGGCTCAGTTCAGTTAGAATGCTACAGACTCATCACAGTGTCCATTGCCATGATTCCAAGGACAAGGGAGGAGAGGAGCTCAGCATGGAGTGGGAGAGGTGTAAAGAGATTGGGACCAGTGGGTCCCATTTTTCATTGGGCCAGAAATTCTTTCCACCAGCGCTGTATATCCTAGTCTTTACAGATGTGAACTTGGACTCTTCTAGGCTTGGCTTCTGGACCCTAGAGGCTGAATGGACTGATACAGGGAGATGTGTGTATACTGCCACTAATAACCTCCTCTGCCATTGGGGTTTAGCTTTCAAGCCTCCACCCCTTAGCTGACAATCTCCAATGCTGATTGGGCTTCAGGGCTATCTGTCATCAGGCTCTGCTCTGCATCATGGCCTTTGGGAAAGGTCCCCTACTTTATCCTTCCACTGATGGTCTCTTGCCATACTCAGGGTCCCTCAGTTTGGCTCCAAGGGGCAGAATGACATTCACTAGGTCAGGTGAGGATATTGACTGTAAATGTGGCTCCAAAAGACAAGAACATGTCCCCTGTCTGCCATCCAGCCTCTAGAACCACAAAATGTCAAGGCTGGATGAGATCATGGTTGTCAAGTGCTTTGCAAGTCTTAAAATGCAACCCAAAGTTTTTATCATCATCATCTAGTCCAACCATAGTCCAGAGAAGGAAGAAAGCTGTCCAAGGTCACATAATGTCTAAGTGGCATAGGCAGAATTTGAATCTGTTCCCCTGATTCTGCCTGTTGGTCTACACTGTCATATAAAGACTGCAGACCATCTCCATGCTCCTCCTCCTTTGCAGGTTCAACATCAGGAGTTATATTGAAGGAGAAGGAAAATGTCAGCAAAAGAGAAGGTAGGAGTGGATGGGGGAGGGGGGGCTAGAGGAAGGAGGTGGCCCAGAAAGAAGGTGGTCCTGGGCCTGGCTGCACCAACAAGCTATGTGCCAGACACATTGCTGCCCAGTGACCTTTCTGAAGCTTGAGGTTTAGCATGACTTGGGGAGGAGGGCTCCTGTGAGCTGCCTCAGTGACAAACATTGAGTCCACAATGTCAGGACTGATCCTAATGGCCCTGGGGAGGGTCCTCTTTACTCTGTACATGGTGACTGTGTGGTTCATGCGCAGCAAAGGGGGAGCCCCTCGGCCCTTGGCCTTCCAGAGAACTTTTGGTGACAGACAAGTGACTAGGCCTCCTGCTTAGAGCACAGGGCACCAAGTCTAAAATCAGTTAGCCTGCCCCTCCCCTCCCCTCCTCTCCTTTCTCTCCCCTCCCCTCTCCTCCCCTCTCCTCTCCTCTCCTCTCCCTCCCTTCCCTTCTCTCCCCTCCTCTCCCCTCTCTCTTTTCTCCTACTCCCCTCTCCTCTCCCCTCCTCTCCCTCCCTTCCCTTCTCTCCCCTCCTCTCCCCTCTCTCTTTTCTCCTACTCCCCTCTCCTCTCCCCTCCCCTTCTTTCTCTTACTTCTCCTCTCCCTTCTCCTCTCCTCCCCTCTCTTCTCTCCCTTCCTCCTTCCTTTTCCCTCTCCTCAACCTCATCCCCCTCCCTCCCTTCCCTTTCACTAGATCTCTTGTCTTCAGGGACTAGAAAGCAGACTGAATATGTTCAATGATCCCTAATAGGATTGTATTCTTGTCTTGAGCCTGGGGCTATGGTCAAGATAGAAAATGGACACGTGGGAGAACTGCAAAGTCCAGGACTGTCCCGGGGGAAGGTCAGCCACCCCACCACATCTGGGAATGTCTCCTTTATTAGGTGGACAGGGCCTGCCCCTCTATGCCATTGTCCTTATCGCCTTACTCTGCATGGTACTGGTCTTTGCCACCATCTTTGGGTTCTGTCGGAAGAAATCACAAGGTGGTGAGTATGGTGGGACTTTGTGTTTGTCAGTGTGTGTGTGTGTGTGTTTGTTGGTGTATGTATGTGTGTGCCCCCTCAGACAGCCATTCAGTCTTGCAATCTCAGAGCTAGAGAGCACCCTAGAAGTCAATTTGATCCAGCATCCAGGCTTGGCTTGAATAGCTCCAATGACAGTTAACTCACTACCTACCTAGTACCTTCCATTTTGGGACCCTCCAAGGATATAAGGAAGTTTTTCCTTATATCCAATCTCAATCTGCCTCACTGCATCCCCTGTTGTTCCAGGTTCTACTCTCTGGGGCCAAGCTGGACAAGGTTAAACCTCTTCCACGCACTCACAGTACAGCCCATCAGATACTTGAAGATAGGATCATAGCTCCTCCTGTCTTCTTTCTGTTAAACACCCTAGTTCTGTTCAATCACATTCAATGATGTGGACTCAATGCCCTTCATCTTCCTTGTTGCCCTCCAGTGGACACCTCCACTTGGTCAATGGCCCCCTCAGATATGACCCAGAAGTGAACACAGCCCTCAGTCTGACCAGGACAAACCTGTTGAATGGGTCCTTCACTCCCTCAACAAAATCTGCCCCACAACTAGAGAATGAGAGGACCCAGTTTCTGTGCTCACAGAATCTATAAAATGTCAGAGCTGGGAAGGACCTTGAAGATCATCCAGTACAATCGCTTCATTTTGCAGAGTAGGAAACTGAGGCTCAGAGAGGAGAATGATTTACTCAGGGCTCTTTCTGCATTACATCAAGGTGTTCAGAGCCAGCTTAGGAGACTAAAGTTCTTAAACTTTTTCCACCCTGGATCCCTTTGCACATTTTGGCAGCATTCCTTGGCATCGTGTGGGCTGAGGGCATGTGCAATACAAAGTGTGCATGCTGTGTGTTCAGAATCAAGGCTATAGGGAAGTTGTGCAATGGAACCTGGGCAGGAGCTGCCAGAAACACCTCAGATTTGTTAATGCTATTGATTTTTAATTAATGTTTGATTGCTGCACGTTCAGAAACCTTTTACTATTGCCAAATTTTTCTCCACTCTATATGGAATCACAACACACAGTATAAAAAGTACTGTCCTAGAAGGTCAGAGAATGGAAAGTGCAGACTCTAGATTCTGGAATCCAGGAGAGAAAGGGTTGGGCTTATGACTAAGAGCCTTGCTCTGACACTTCCTATCTAAGTCTCACAATCATAGATTTAGAGTCAAAAGGGACCTCTGAGGTCATATATTCTCATTTTGCAGTTGAAGAAACTGAAGTCAAAAGGTGAAATGACTTACCCATGGTCACACGCAGATAGTGACAAAAGTAGGATTTGAACCTAGGCCCTCTTTACTCCAAATCCATTGATGAATTAACAAGCTTTTAGTAAGTGCTTGCTGTATACCAGGCACTGTGGTGAACACTGATGATACACAGATAGGAAAAATAGTTATCACTGCCACATTGAAGGGGCTTAGGGATGTGGTGCCCCCTGATCTGGAAAACCTGCACAAAATTTTTTTGCTCCTTCCTCCATACCAGAGAAGAAATCTGAGTTGCTATGGTATTAAAAGATAAAATATGTTATTATACAATACTATACATATATTTTATGCATTTCTGAGTTTCTAAACATTTTCTATGTCATCTGCAACTTCCACAAAATTCTTCAAAGATTCCCATTTAATTTCTTATGCCTACCCACCCTACACAGAAACCATGATGGGGAACATCACAATGTGGAAGGGAGAACTGTACAATCCTTGTCAGTAGGTAGCTTATATTCTAATGGAGGAAATAATGTCAGTAATTAGGCATATCCAAGATATTCATGGAGTAGATGGAAGATAGCCTTAGCGGGAAAAGCACTAGTGTCTTGGTGATGGGGAAAGGCCTTCTGGGGGAGGTGTTGGAGGTGAGATGTGTGCTTTTCTACAGTACCAGGCAGAAAGTGATTTTATCTCCCATGGCCTCATTTTTCCATCTGTAAAATGGGGGATTGGACTCAGTAGCTTCTATGATCCCTTCTACTTTAAAGCCATGATACATAGCAGGAGGAGGCAAGGATCAGAGGCATTTCTAGGTAGTGTGGAGCAGTGGTTAGAATACTGCTCTTAGAGTCAGGAATAACTGAATGCAAATCCTGCCTCAGACACCTATTGCCTTTGAGATCCTGGGCAGGTTCTTTATACTTTCTGGACCTCGGTTTCCTTCTCTGTAAGATGGACTTGATGATGTCTAAGTTTCCCTCTAGTTCTAACTGTATGATCCACTGAGATTAAAGAAGCCAGTTTGACTGGAATGGGGGGGTACAAAGCAGAGAGAAATCAAAAAGTGAGGAAAAGTCCAGGATGTGAAATCTGAACTTTATCCTGTTGACGATGGGGAGTTATTGAGGGTGCTTGAGTAGGAGGATAGCATTTTGGTTGCTGGTTTGCACCATGGAGCCTTTGGAGGAGGTGGGGGAAGAGAGAGGACAGCTCTTCTTGTACTTTCACCTCAGAACCATCTGCCCTTCTCTCTTGGTCCTACCCCTCCCCTATTCTCACCACAACAGCCTGACTCACAACTACCTTTGAAGGGCCAGAGTAAAATGAGTTGAGGTCTTGGAATGAAAAAAGCAGTAGCTATTCAAGTCAGCCTGGCAAGACAGAAATAATATCACACCAATCCTATGCTCTATAACTTTCAACGGTTCCCCATTACCTTCAGGACAAAGTCCAAGCTCATCAGTCTGGTATTCAAGTCCCACTGTGCTTTGGTCTCTTCTTTTCCAAACTTCTAACTTAGTTGGATTTATATCAGTGATTCTAGGATGGTTCAGCATGAAGAAAATAATTTTAAAACTGTATTGATTCTATAGTGCCTACTATGTTCCAGGTAGTATGCTAAACACAAATATTATCTCATTTGATCTTTACAATAACCCTGGGAGATAGGTGCTGTTATTATCTCCATTTTACATTTGAAGAAACTGAGGAAGATGAATAATAGAATCAAAAGTATATATTTAAGCCAAGAGTGAGAATTATCCTCAATGGTAAAATAGCAAAAGTTTTTCCAGTAAGCCCAAGGGTAAAGCGAGGAGGCCTCCCTCCTCCCCACCGCTATTTCAGAGATCACCTTGCCTAACCTTTTCTCCTTTTACAGAGGAAGAAACTGAGGTTGAGAGGCAGCCCAAAGCCATACAGGGATTAAGTGAGAGAGAGAGTGTTTGACCCCAGATTCTCTGACTCCAAAGCCACTGTTCTTTCCACGGGATCACCATCAGTAAAGAGGAAAAAAGTTTCAAACTTTGTTCATCCCACTCCCCTTCCTGCACCCTGTGCTCTAGTCAAACCAATCTCCACCCACAGATAGTCTCCTTTGCTCTCCTCTCCTGAAATGTCCTTTCCCCTTCTCCCTCTATCCATATCCTCTCCATGACTGACCCTGATCCCTCCCTCCTCACTGCCTTTTCCCTGACCACTTCCAGTGTCCCTTCTCTCCTCTGACTTTGCTAAAGCAAACTGCTTTTCAACATGCCATTCTCCTGCCACCAGAAACTCCCCAAAGAAAACATCAGCGCTTCCCAAATCCATTCTTTCTCACGGCCCAATATTCTTCAACGTGAGGAGCTAAGGCACACTGAATGTTTAAATTGGCAGCATTGGGGGAGAATCAGGAGCCTCTCTCATACAGTTTTCCTTCGGTGAGAAAGAGCAGCTGTTTTTGCTCAGTTCTTTGCTAGTTCAAGGTCTGACATGTTTCAAGGTTAGTGCTTATGTGGAGGGCGTGTGAGTAATAGACAAGTTCTATTTATTTTGCAAATACTGTACTTACAATTCTGTGTGTGCTGGGAAAGCGAACTTTATATTAACCACTTCATTGATACATTTTCTTTTATCTGCAACAACATATATGTAAAAGCTTTCATGACCAGTCTAATGATGCTATGGGCTCATTCACATGTGTCCTTCCTTTGAGAACCCAGGATAAAGGCCAGACTCAGGCTCCAGACACTCCAGGCTCTTCAGGTCTTGACCCTTTCCTGCCTTTTCCATTTCTCTCTCTTCCTATACCCCTTCCTATTTCCACTGCTAAGCAAGGCTCAGTTCTCAGTGTCTTCAAGTAGTGCTGCTGTTGAAGTCCTATAGAGTTAGTCGTATCTTCTGGTGTATGAGTCTCATTTCCCCTAGATGGTAGATGCTCCCTGAGGGCAGGGACTCTGCGTTACATCTTTCTGTCAAGAGTCAACGCCCTAGGAAGATGTCTCTTTCTTGCTCACCCTCACCTCCCCCTTGGATTTTCTCATCTCAAAAGCTGGAAATTTTACTTAATTCCTAAATTTGGCTTCTGTCTCCTAGAGTTAAAATGAATTTATCAATCCCTAATGGACACTGAATATCTGCTCCCTCTGTGAAAATGTGTTCCACTTGGCCCCAGAGGGTGACACTAGAAGCAACGAGGCAGATAAAGGCTTGATGGGCGTCAGTCCAAGTCAACAAGTACTTAGTGAGTGCATACTATGTGCCAGGCACCTTGCTAAATGTGTCAGGATAAACTTCCTAACAACTGTGGAATGGACTGCTTTGAGAAGAAGTGATTTCCCTGTCACTAGAGGTATTCAAGTGGAGACTGCCCCCTAAGCCACTCCCCACTCAGGAAGCTCTCTTTGGACGGTCAGGAGAGATACCCTCCTCCAACCTTTCCACACTTGTCCCACGGGACTTGATCATGCCTGGCTGGCTAGTAGAGATGACGAGACCTGGGTGCTACTGCTACCCAGGTGCTCCCATCCTGACCCTGTGTCTTTTTTTGCAGAGCACACCTATGAAGTGGCCAGGTAAGATTCTTCCCCTCCTTCCTTCCTTCCTTTCTTTCCCCTCCCCCATCGTTGGCCTCCTTGGGACTGGCTGGCAGACATTAGGGTGTAGGACCATTTGAAGGGTCACAGGTGTCAGCACCGGAAGAGACTTCAGAACTCGTTGAGTCTGATGTCTTCATTTTGCAAAGGCAGAAACTGAATTTCAGAAGGGATTCTCCAACCTAGAAGTCACCAAGTTTGGAACTGAAGCCAGGTCTCCCAACTCCGCTTCTGGGGCTAAGGAAATGGCTCCACTTTTGTCAGCTTCATTCAGTCAGTCAGTCACTAATCATTTTTTAAGTACCTACTATGTGCCAGGATCAATGCTGGGCACTTGGGATGCAAAGACAAAAATGCCGCAGGCCCTTCCACTCAGATACTTCTATGCTATTGAGGGAGCTGGACTAGTCTGTACAAAATAGATCATCATTCCCAAGGTGGAGGAGGGTGCTAGCAACTGAGGGAAACCAGGCCACACCTTCTAGTGGAAGCTGGGATTTAAGCTGTTCCTTGAAAGAAGAGAGGGATTCTATGAGGAAGAAATGAGGATGTCCGCATCATAGAGGGAGTCATAGCCTTATGGAGGTGGGAAATAAAGAAAGGGAATGTGTAAACCTAGAATAGTAGCCTGAGACCAAACTGGAAAGTAGCTTTAAAGGCCTTTATCCTGGAGGCAAGAAGGAGCTATTGATGTTTGTTGAATAGGAGATTAACCTGATTGGATCTGTGCTTTAGGAATAGCAAATCTGGTGAGGGGGGAATGGGGAGAGACTAGAGGTAGGGGCACCAGTTAGGAGACTATGGCAAGGAGAAGTGATGAGGACATGACCCTGGCCCTTCCAGCTCCATATCCAGGATGTATGACCTTGGACAAGTCCTTTCCCCTCCTTGGGCCTCAGCTTCCCCCTCCGTAAAATGAAGGAGTTGGACTAGGTAGCCTCTGAGATCTTGTGCATATAGATTTTTTTCTTTATTTTATAGATAGAAAAGGAATGAAGACCTCCCTCAGGGCAGAGGGATAGTGGGTCCTGTTCTCATCCCTCCCCAGCTCTCCCTGAACCCCTTCTTCCACTCTGTTCCATTCTTCACCTTGTGTGTTGTTGGCTACAGGATGAGTACAGGAAATGTCCCCAGGGTTACCATCTATGCTGGGGGCACAGGAGAGGCAGAAGCTGAGACCAGGGCCCTTGAGAATGAGTATCACAGTGACCCTACCAGCATCCAGGACTACCAGATCATCACCCAGGCCAACAGCGACTACGCCCGGCTGCTGTGTGGGAGCAGCTCAGCTGAATTGGAGATACAAGACAATGGAAAACCTAGCTGCTGAGTACAATGGAGCTCAGTGGGGAGCCACCTAACCCTGCCACTGGCCTGTCTTGGCCTGCTTTCCCTTCGTCCCTCTCAGACATAGAAAGGGTTCCTACTCAACCCACTCTGTCCATACCCCTGCTGCATCCTATCCTATCCTTTCCCATCTCATCCCATCCTATCACCTCTGATCCTGTCCCATCCCCTCCTATCTCTTGCCACAGACTCCTTGGCTCCTGGTCAATGGGACATGGTGTTTCTGGGAAGTTTGACTTTAGCTTGGAAAGTTGCTACTGTAGGTGCCAGCTTTGCTCCTAGCCTTAAGCCTACCTGCCTCCTCATCCTGATAATGCAAAGAAACACCAACCCCAGACTTGGTCACCAGGGGACTAGTTATACATATATATGTGGTCTCTTCATGTTTTGGGGGGTCTAGACGAAAGGATATTGAATTGAAATAACTATAACACTGGGCAGACATGGGCTCTGTGCCCACTGCCTAGCACATTTTTGGTGCTCAATAAAGGTTTACTAATAAGAGAGCAATGGAAATCCACTCAGTCAATCCCACTAATCTTTTGGTGTGAAAGGTGATCCCACCTTTCTTCCCATATGTGATTTCAGTGACGTGGCTGCTTCCTCTGTGTCTGCTCACCCTGGCCAACTCAAGGCCATGGTTTTCCATTAATCCTTCAAAGAGGATCCACCTTCATCCAGCTCTTTGAGCAGTGTCTGGACACTCATAAGGCATTTGCTGTCACACCTCACTCTTAAATCATGACCACCTCACCTTCCTTCTCATAATCCCACATTTCTTTCATGCTGTCTTACTTGTGACGTTTTGCTTGTAAGGCATCATTGGTGATATACTACCCTGTGTGCCAGGCATTTTAAAGCTTGACAGGAATACCCTCAGTTTACAGGTGAGGAAACTGAGGTCCAAAGAGAAAAAGGGACATGCCCAAAGACACATATAGGATCCTGCCTCAAGAGCCTTATAGGATGTCCTTCAGGAACAATTCATTTTACAGAGATGGAAACTGAGGTACAGAGATGCAAAGACAGTTACTGAGTCCCAGGAAGGGGAAGATACTTGTCCAAGGTCACACTAGACTCTTGGATTTAGAGCTGAAAGGGACCTCAGAGGCCAGTTAGTCCAACCTAAGTGACCTAATCAAGACCACATGGGTAGCAAGTGGTCAGGGCCTGAATCTACCATCCCTATCAGGGATTTGGAGTCCCAAATCTTCCATTTACCAGCTGTGCTACCTTAAGGCAAGGTCTTTTATCTCTCCTCATCTGGAAAATGGGTACACTAATGCTTCATTCCTTACCTCGAAGAACTGTTCTGAGGAAAGTGTTTTATAGTATACTCTATAAAAATGAGCCACGGTTGGGCTTATCACTAAGACAAGCCTGGTGGCAGGATAAGGGCCTGGCTTCATTTGAGAGCCTAGCAAAGCTGACAGTGGAGAGATCCTGAACTGGAGTTCAAATCTGACCTTATATGCTTATTAGCTGTGTGACCATGGAGAAGTCACTTACCCTCTCTGTGCCTCAGTTTCCTCCTCTGTAAAATGGAAATAGCACCTACCTCTCATGATTGTTGTGAAGACCACTTTTATAAAGTGCTTTGCAAACTTTCCAGACCATCCAAATGTGTGCTATCATTTAACTCAAGATTACAAGTAATCTAGCAGATGATTGACTACTGGGATGGCACTTGGGAGATCTGGGTTTGAATCCAAATCTTACCACTCAGTAGAGTATTAAATAATATCAACACATTTTATTTTTAATACTATAACAGTTTAATCTTCTCAGCTATGAAGGGAAGGCCAAAACATTTTACACAGATTTTCCAGATTACAGGGGTATCACACCCCTAACTCCCACGACATAGAAGGAATATATGTATACACACATACAGGAAAAGTCAGGTAGATAAATCATCCCCATTATAGAGATGATGGCTGGTCCTTAGACAGCTTTCGATACTCACCAGTAAGTAGATTTTTACATAATAGACAGACACTACAAAAACACTACAAGTTAGGTCCAGAAATAAGTAGGAGAAGGAAACTGGACTGATTTGCTGTTGGGAAGTTAGAAAGTTCCTTTAATGATGCTGAGCTTCTCCTGAAAGTCCAAGGCTCATCTTTTTTAATACAAATATTCTACCAATGTTGGTTTATGGATGGGAGTCATGGAACACAAGGCACAGTCTCAGAGGAACACAGAGTGTCAGAACTTAAACAATATTGGAACATGAAAAGATCTTAGAATGTAGGATAGCATGGCTGAAAGAGATTTTATGATACAGAATATCAGAGCTGGGGGTGATGAGGGGCTGGCAGGGTCTAGGAGGGTCTTTTTTTGTTATTGTCAAGCCATTTCAGTCATGTCTGACTCTTCATGCCCCTGTTTGGGGTTATATTGGCAAAGATACTGGAGTGCCGTTTCCTTCTCCAGCTCATTCTACAGATGAGAAAACTGGGGCAAACCAGGGTGAAGTGACTTGCTCAAGGTCCCACAGCTAACAAGTGTCCAAGGTCACATTTGAAATCAGGTCTTCCTTACTCCAAGCCTGGTGATCTCCACTGCATCGCCACCTAGTGGTCCCAGGAAGATAGAATTTACAATGGAGGGGACCTCGGAAGTCATCAAGTCTAATGCCTCACACTTTTCAGAGGACAAAACTAAGGCCCAGATGGGAGAAATGACTTGTCTAAGGGTTTATATAGTAACTAAGTATCAGGGCTGAAAATCAAACCCAGGGGTTTTTTTGCTTCTTAGCTTAGCATACTATTCTTCCTTTTTCTTTATCTTTCTTTTTTCTTTTTGTCTTTCTCTATCTCTATCTCTGTCTCTCTGTATTTCTCTGTTTCTGTCCCTCTTCTTTCTCTGTCTCTCTCTGTCTTTCAATCTCTCTCTTCCTCTCTCTCTCCATCTCTTGTCTCTGCCTTTCTAAGTTTGTTTCCACTTGAGGTTACTTCTAATTCCATGCTGCGTTTCAGTAAGAAAGACACCGATTCTATGCCTGTGGCTTTGGGCAGATTTCCAGGGGCACAAATTAGCTTCACATTACACAAACTGAAAGAGAGTAAGTAGTTGAGTGAGTGAAGAAAGGCAGGGAGGAAAGGAGGAGAAGGGGAGGGGGAAAACAGGGAGAATAACAAAGAAGGAAGCACAAACGTGAGCCTTTCAATCCCACCTTCAAAGCCAACCTGCTTTGAGGGAGAGAAAAAGTGAGCCAGAGGGAGCCACTTGCCTGGGATAACTGAGCACCCACCCCAAGTTCAGCCCCAATGAGAAGCACTTTTTATAGCAAAACCACTACAATAAGTTCTCCGACGCCTCTTGTACCATCAAGTTAACACCCCTTAGCTTTAAACGTGAGTGTAAAATTCGGTTTGGGCCATTAGGAAGGGAGAAAAGTGCCCTGTGCACTGACCCTGCCTTTGAGACCCCCAGAAGACTAATGGCTCCTGGATGGAGCCTCCATTTCCTCTGGTTATCTTGGCACATCTGGCACAGAGACCATCCAGCCCAATGCTTCCCAAAGCCTCCATGCAGCCCTGTAGGTCACCGGTGTTCTTTCCATTATAAAACCTCGGAACCCACAGTCAGCCCCACAAGTTGCTAGAAGCAGGGTGGGGAGGAGAGAAGGGAAGCAAGCGCCTCTGTCTCCAATCCATCTGGTTCCTATTTTCCCCTCAACAGCAGGCTCAAAGCCAGCTCTGACAGGCAATGGGCCCAAGGTCATGCACAAGATCCTAGAGCTGAAGGAATCTCGGGGGACATTATCTTAGCCCCTGACCCATTTTACAAAGAAAGAAACTGAGTCCCAAGGACATGACATATCAAATTCTAAATCTATAACTAGAAGGAACTTCAAAGCCCGTTTAGTCCCATGCCCTCTTTTTACAGAGAAGGAAACTGAGGCACAGAGAGGTTAAATGATTTATGTAGGGTCATGGAGCTAGTGAATGTCTAAGATGGTTTTCAAACCCAGGTCTTCCTGACTGAATCCAGTACCCTCTCCACTATTCCACACTGATTCTCTTTCTCACACAGTGGAAAGTGGGCCCAGGATTATGGGTATTAGCTAAATTAGCATGGGATCTGGCTGAACTGAGAACATCCCCTTAGGGATGTTTACCTTGCCTGCAGGTAAAACCAGGTTATGATAGCAGCAAGTGTGGAAGTTATAAGATCATAAATGAGTAAAAAGAACTGACAACTGAGAACACAATATGTGTGATGTCTTCAAAGATAAAAATGGAGAACAAAATAATACCCCATGACACTGAACTCTCTCTACAGTTATCCCTTCCACATCTTGGGGGTTAGGGACACAGTGCCCCCACTATCTGGAAAGTTGCATAAAATGTTTTGGCCCTCCCTTTATACCAGAGAAGAAGTCTGAATTATTATGGTTTTTAAAAAAATATTGATATTATACACTACTATACATATATTTTATACATGTCTCAGTTTCTAAACTTTTTTGTGTCATCTGCTAGACTTTGTGTGTCATCTGCAGCTTCTGCAAAACCTCCCCCAAAATTCCCATTTAATTTCTTATCACCGACACCAGTGATATATCAAAACCACGATGAGGAAGGTCATGATGTGGAAGGAATAACTGTCTTTATAATGACTACTCTTGGCCTTTAAGAAGAGGTGAGAAAGTACACGTCCCTCCATTCTCTACAGCGATAGAGAATGGTAAGTGTTGATTAGTTTTGCTGAGTTGCTTTTATTTCCCTACTTTTTTCTTCTTTGTTACAAGGGGTAGCTTTCTGGGTCCTCTAGGGAGGAGAGATATATTTGGAAATGAAAGTGATTTGCAGATAAGGTATCATTAAAAGTTCGAAAAATTAAAGAGCATTTTAATCTAAGCTGACCAAGGGAACATCAACAACCATTGCCCATTACAACGATGTAGTACAGATGAACGTAGTTCAAGAGAATAACCTGGACACTGGTAGGGGGCATTGTGGCTGATGACCAAGCAGGCTTTAACAAACAATATTTCACAACATGAAAGATATTAGAAAGAAGCTGTCACTGGGTTTACACTTGTATCCAAGTCATGAATGTGATAAAGCAAAACCTTGTCTTCAAGGCACTCTTCCAACAAGACATGACCCAGACACACATCAAAATTAGCCAAGGTTGCTTAAGAGATGGAGACAGAGATACTATTGTTTAATGACCCTCTGATCCTCAATATCAAGCAAGGGATAAAACAGGGAGGGATGCACTCAACAAGGCTACTCTCCATGGTCACGGAGGAGATCCATCATGGAGTCCAAGGAGGAGAGGGCTTCCCTAGGGATGATGGCAACCTTGAGGGGCTCATTGCAATTCTATACTATTCTATACTAGCTCCAGAAATCCTCAAGCATATGGCCTAATTATACGCACAGGAATAGCCAGGTAGATGAAGATACCCATTGTCAAGGTGATAACATACCTTTTAATGGAAAGCTTATCATACCAGCAAGTATATACTTTTATATCTTGGACAGACACTGCAGATGGACCATGAGTTGGATCCTGAATTAAATAAGAGAAGGAGGCTAGACTGATTTGCCTCTGGGAAATTATAGTTTCTGAACTTCTCCTAGAAACCCAAGGTTCATCTTTTTTAATATCAATGTTCTACTGATGTTGATTTATGAATATGAGTCAGGTAACACAAGGCAGTCTCAAAAGAATACACAGTGTCAGAGTCATGAAAAATCTTAAACTGAGAGGGTCAGAACGTGAACAAATCTTAGAATGTAGAATGTCAGAGCTGAAAGGAGACTTGAAATACATCATGTCAGAGCTGGGTGGGAGCTTAGGTCACAGGAGATCAGAGCTGGATGCTGGGAGGGACCTTAGAGTAGAGAATGTCAGAGCTGGAAGGCAACCTGTAACACAGAATGGCACCCTTTCTGCAAATTGTAATCTTAGTTGCTTAAGACATGGAGAGGTTTAAATAACTTATCCAAGGTTGCACAGTTTGTATGTACAAGATAGATATGAACCATAAGAATATACAAGATATATTGAAATAAATATGGGATGATTTTCGAGGTAGTAGATAGAAGCTGGGATGATCAGAATTCAGTTCAGGTAGAAGGTGGCACTTGAGCTAAGTTCTGAAGGAAATTTGAAATCCTAAGAGGTAGAGGGGAGGAAGAGAGAGGGCTGTGTCTTGCCTTGGATGCCATGCTTTGGCATGGTGATGGAATGGGAATGCAATATGGAAAGAGTAGCAATGAGACTCATTTGTCTTGACCTCTTGGAGTGTGGGAAGGAGAGTGATGTCTAATGATCCTGGAGAGGTAGATGAGAGCAGACTGTGAAGGGCTTTAAATGTCAAACAGAGGAGTTTGCACTGGATCTTAGAGTCAATAGAGAGTCACTGAGGTTTATTGACCAAAATACCAACATGACAAGTCCCAGGCTTTGGGAAAATCACTTTGGCAGCCATGTGAAGGATGGGTTGGGTCCAGAGAAAGACTTAAGATAGCAAGACCAATCAGGAAACTGTGAAGATATTCCAGGTGAAAGGGGATGAGGAGTGACTGTGAAGGGTGCCCCAAGTGATGGATGATGGGTAGGCACATGAATGATGATGGCTGGAGTCCAAGTGAGGGATGATGGGTAGGGCCCAAGAGAGGGATGATGAGAAGAGTTCAGGTGATGGATTATGCGTAGGGTTCAAGTGAGGGATAATGAGTAGGACCTGAGTGAGGGATAATGAGTAGGGCTTGAGTGAGGGATGATGGCTGGAGTCCAAGTGAGGGATGATGGTCAGGGCTCAAGTGAGGGATGATGGATAGATGCACATGAGGGATGATGAGTAGGACCCAAATGAGGGATGATGGGTAGGGCTTGAGTGAGGGATAATGAGTAGAGCCCACATGAGGAATGATGGGTAGGACCCAAGTGAAGGATGATGGGTAGGGATTGAGTGAGGGATAATGGCTAGGACCAAGTGAGGGATGATGGTAGGACCCAAATGAGGGGTGATGGGTAGGGCTTGAGTGAGGGATGACGGGTAGGGCTCAAGTGAGGGATTATGGGTAGGGCTTGAGTGAGGGATAGTGAGTAGAGTCCTCATGAGGGATGATGGGTAGAACCCAAGTGAAGGATGATGGGTAAGGCTCAAGTGAGGGATGATAGGTAGGGCTTGAGTGAGGAATGATGGGTATGGATTGAGTGAGGGATAATGAGTAGAGTTCACATGAGGGATGATGGGTAGGACCCAAGTGAGGGATAATGGGTAGGACCCAAGTGAGGGATTGTGGATAAGCCTTGGCAAATAAATGGATATAGAGGGTGAGGGCGAGTTAAAAGTGTAGAAAGACACTGTGGTTGTGAACTAAGATGACAGTGTCTTCAACAGCAACAAGGAATTCAAGAAGAGGAGTATCTATGCCCATGCACAATACCCACAGGTCCTTGGGATCCTAAGGACATATTCATGAGGCAATCCATTGATAAGCCTTTATTAAGTACCTACTACATTTCAGGGACACAAACAAAAGCAAAACAGTCTCTGCTCTCAAGGAGCTCCCATTCTAACAGCCAATGATCAGGAACGAAAAGAACAGCAGTCATGTGACCTTCCACTTGTGTAACACTTTCTCAACTACATATTTTAATCTTGTCTTGAGAAGTAGGTAAGGCAGGGATTATTGTCTCCATTTGACAACTGAAGAAGTTGGATCTTAAGAAGAAATGACTCTAGGGGCAGCTAGGTGGTGCAGTGAATAGGGCATTGGCCCTGGAATCAGGAGGACCTGAGTTCAAATCTGGCTTCAGACACTTGACACTTACTAGCTGTGTGACCTTGGGCAAGTCACTTAACCCTCTTCCCCTTTCACAAAAAAAAAGAAGTGACTCTAGCAAGGTAATGCAGATTGAGAGCCAAAGAGGGGACTTGGATTTTCTAATTCCAAATCTATCTCTGGGGGGACTCATTGGATTGGACGATCCTTACAAAGGGTTTAGCCCCACAAAGCCAGGTCATGAGATAATGTGCCTGGGGCTTGGGCCCTCCCTCTTCCCTGCTCTGGATAGTCTATTCCTGGTTCCCACAAAGCTCTGTGACTTGAGCAGCATCCAAAGAGGAAGCAGTGTTCAAAGAGCTCCAGCTCCTTTTGCTACTCCTGGAATGAGAGAAGGCCTCAGAAGCCTTGGGATTATTAATAGTGAATTTGTGTCTTGTGCTCTACAGTTTACAAAGCACTCTATATAAATTGTCTCACTGATTCCTCATCAGGACGTATTCAAAAAATGCTTCAACTGAGGGGAGAAGGGACTTAGCCAAGGTCATGCAGCTAGGAAATCGCAGAATTGGAACTCAAGCTTAGCTTTCCTGACTCTCCTTGCTGTTACAGTATCTGAGGAATTCTCTCCGACCACTTCCCAAATACCCTGGGCCAAGCTGAATGCACCACCCACAGCTGGCCCCTTGATCCACTTGGCATCTGCTCTCCGGAGCTCTAGGCCTGGAAATCCAAAGCTGGAAGCGACAGTCCATCGGTCAGCCACTCTACCCCAGTCCAGAGTTGCTAGGCAAATGTCTCACTTGGGGTATTTGACAAACTGACACTCTACCACACGGAGTGTCTGACTCAGCTTGTCAAATACACGGAGTGTGGCACTGCAGGCCTTCGGTCACAGGAGAGACTGGGGAGCTGGAAGCGAGGAGCAGCCCTGGGGGAGAAAGAGAAAAGGACAGACAGACAGCCGCGCCGACACGAACAGACAAACAGATACAGGAAAACTGAGATAGTCTCAGGCATACACAGAAACAGAGACAGAGAAAGGAACAAAAGGAGAATGAGATGGAGAGGAGGAGACAGAGAGAGAGCAGAAGATCACAGAGTGAAATGGACCTCGGAAGCAATCTAGGCTAATCCCTTCATTTTACAGAGGAGGAGACTGAGACCCAGACAGGGGAAGGGACTTATCTAAGGTCACACATAATATCACACATGCCTAGATTTAGAACTCTAAGGGACTTCAGAGGCCAAATAATCCAACTCTCTCATTTTACAGATGAGGAAACTGAGGCCCAGTGAGGAAAAGTGACACACAGGTGGTAGAACCAGATTTTGAACCTAGGGGTGAGGACATAGGGTTAGAGAGAGAGAGAGAGAGAGACACACACACACACACACACACATACAGAGAGAGAGAGAGAGAGAAAGAGAGAGAGAGAGAGAGAGAGAGAGAGAGAGAGAGAGAGAGAGAGAGAGAGAGAGAGAGAGAAAACAGGAGCAAGAGAACAAGAGAGAGAATAAGTGAACATGAGTGTGTTCTGGCCTAAGTATAACCTTCCACTGCAGAAGAGGAGGCAGCAACTTTCTTGGGTCTTGGACCTTGAATCCTCAGCTCTGCACCTCAGTGGAACAATGGAAAAAGGACTGTGTTGTTATGCCCCCACCTTCTGAGATAGCAGCCTTCAAAGCCCCACTTACCTTCCACTTTTACCCCACCCCCAAAAAGAAAGTGCCTCTGCTCCTTCAGCTCCCCCCCCACCTCCACCCCACCTGTATTCTCAAGAGCCTGAGGAGTCTTTCCAACCTGGGAACTGGAAGGGATCTTAGAGTTAACTCATCTGGCCTGACCTTTTCATTTTGTAGTTGGGGAAATCAAGGCACAGGGAGGGGAAGGGACTTTCCCATTGTCTGTGAGTCTGGACATGGGGGATAGAATTTCATCTTGGAAGTAGACTTGGACAATTCACTTCCTCTCGGTTTCCCCTACTATAAAACAATTGAGTCAAAGGTCCTGCCCAGCTCTCACGCCTGCCATCCTGTGGCACTGCCCCTCTGTGATCTGACTGGATCTTTACAACTACCCTGCAAGGAAGGAAGGGGAAACCTCGAAGTCAGAGGAGGGAGGAGGGAGAGGATGACAGAGAGGAGTGAGGAAAGAGCACCAAGACATCCTGTGGTAACTGAAGGAGATAGTTTCTTCTCCAGAGATTGCTAAGCAGGGTATGATGGGGGTGGGGGAAAGGGGAACTAGAATGGATCTCCTCCTCTCCTCTATCCTCCACTCATTAACACATCTGTCCAGGCCCATGGAAGGTTAGGTAAAGAAGGGGGAAAAGTAGAGAAACTGAGGCCAATGCTAAGAGGTCACCCGAAATGTAAGTCCTTAGGAAAGGACCTGGAAGCCTCCCTTCTTGTTCTGCCCTACCCTGAAGGTGAGGAGTAATTCTTGTCCACCCCACTCCTACATCTGCACACTGCCAATTGCTCAGCCCACCGCAGGGGGATGGACAAATTGACCATTGGAGAGCTTTCATTGCTTCTAAAATTCATGTTCATATCACTTACAGTCTGGAATGTCTGAGCTGGGACGGGCTTTCAAGATCTTCTTGTCTCATCCCTTCCAATGTTCTTAAGAGAATGTTGAGGCCAAAAGAGGGGCAAATGCTTGACCAGAGTTTTACAGTTTGGGTGGTGTTTTCTTTGAGAAGCGGGACCGGGTCATAAGAGGATGGGTCCCAGGAGCAGTCTAAGCCATCTTTGATTGGGGGTAGAAATCAGACAGAAAAGGCACCTCTGGGGGGGCAGGGGTGACCCTCTGAGTAGAGGGATAGCTGCCTGAAACTCTTTGGGTACCTAGAGAATGGAGAGATGCCTGGGAGGGTCACAAGGCCATGACTGGAGGCAGCCTATGGCAAGGTGGGGGATTCTGAGGTGGGGTCGAAAATTAGGGAGATAAGAAGAAGGCCCCCCAGTCTCTAAAACCAATGAACAAAGGGGTGAGGAGCCTCAGGATCCATTGAAGGAAATCCCTGAGAAGTTCTCAGAGGTGGAAACTGAAGTCACAGCCTGGTTAGCAACAAATCCTGGAAAGTATCCTATCCTCAGCCCTACTCCAGACACTGTTCAGAAACTTGGGAAATCACTCGAGGCCAAAGTGACCCTGAAATTGTCCCTCGACTCTGTGCCTCTAGGTGATGTGGGTCATCAAAGCCTCCCTTCCCCGACCCCTCAGTGCCCATATTTCTGGGCTCCCCTACTGCTTTTTGACCCAAAATAGGTACTCAGAGCCCCTCCTCTCTAACTTCCCCCCATTCTTTCATTCCCTCCTCTCTCAGGTCCTGTGCTCCTGACATGTCTCCCACACCATCTCTGCCTTTCAAAACGTCCCCAATCTGAGTCCCCTCAGCCCCACCCCCACTCTGTTATCTAATCTCAGAGTCTAATTCCCCAGAAGGCTTTGGTAGTTGATTATTTCATATCTTTTCCCTCCCACATAGAATATCAGTATTTCCACAAGGCTCTTCTAGAAACAATGTTGTGACCTCCAGGGATGTTTGGAAGCTTTCAAGATAGAAGAGAGCTTGGAGATAATACCATCAGCCTCTCTGGGTCTCAGTTTTACCATCTGTAAAATGAGGGGATTGGGCTCAATGCCCTCTGAGGTCCCTTTTAACTCAAAAGCTATTACCCTCTGATTTAAAATCCTTCATTATACAGAGGAAGAAACTGAGACGTGTGTAAGTTGTGGCTTACTAAGGTCACACAGATAGTTAACCCAACCTCAACTTGTCTGATCCCAAGTCCAGCACTGGTCCCAGATTCACTCTACATCAGACTGCCTTGTCTCTAGCACTGGAGTCTGGGGGGCCTTGATGGGCTCACAGGGACATGGTTTGATTCCAGTCTCCTGACAGCTACCCCTCCATGCAGGAGCAGTCTAGGCCAGAGGACTTGGTTTGCCATTTTTATCCTGTACTCCCCCAAGGGAACAGCTCCAAACAGAGTCCAATGGGTCACGTTGAATTGGAAGCATTGCCCCCTTCCCTGGCCCTCAGGGACTCCAACATAGAGAGGTGTAATGTCTTCTTTCCTATATACCCCCTTCCAGAGAACCCCAGGTAGGATCAAAGGCAAAGGATGAGGGTAAGGTACCCTACCTACTCTCAGCTCAGATGGAGTCTCCTGAATCGAGGCAATTGTGTTGCTTAATGACTGCAACCTTGACCAAGTAACTTCCCTTCCCCCACTATAAAATAAAGGAGTTGGAGCAGATTGCCTCTGAGGTCCCTTCTAGCTCCAATCCTGTGATCCTATGTGTGATCTTGGCCAAGTTTTTTCTTCCCCCTGGGGCCCCAGTTTCTTCCTCTGTATAAAACTGAGAGATTGGACTTGCTGGCCTCCGAGGTCCCTACCAGCTAAGAACCTATGGTCCTATGACTCCAAAGGACCTTCTCTAGGGAGAGATTCCCCCTTTGCAGTCCCCCATCACCTTCCTTTGCCCTGTCTGGAAGTGGAATCACATCCCACTCCATTACCCTTCTCTGCTCCAGTCTAGGAGATCCAGTCAAATACTGTACCTGAAGTACTGAGGGATGGGAGCAGTAGGAGCTGGAGGTAGAGGACAGGCTGCAGCTTTCCAGGAGAAGTTCCAGGGACCAGGGAGAGCTAGGCACTGAGACTGCAGGCAGGAAGGCTGGGGATTTTGAAGGGCCCCTGGGCTCCTGCAAGAGGAAGCCCAAAGCAGGAAGATAAGGCTGAGGTTGGCCAACGGAAATCTGGATGGGTCGTGACAAAACCCCTGGTTGTGAAACTCCCCCCTTCCCCCCCTTCCCTCCCCAACCCTCTTCCCGCCTGCTCCAGAACTTGCTGTGGACTCTGGCTTTTGGCCTCCCTCTTCCCCTTCCCCTCCCTCTGGCCTATGGTCCAAGGCTTGAAGTCCAGTGGCCCACACTGGTCAGGATTTCCCTTCTGATTCTTGAGGAGCCCTGAAAGATTCTCGGGCAAGCTGTACTCATATCATGAGAGACAGTATAACAGGGCAGAAAGAGTTACCTTTGGATCTGGGAGGCCTGGAGTCAAATATCTAGTTCTGGTGTTTATGATCTCGGCGACCTTGGACTAGTCCCTTTCCGTCCCTGGGCTCTCTTTCCTCCTCTGCAAAACTAGAGGGCCCCGAGGTCATTTATAGCTCTGGTTCCAGCTCTTATCATGAGCTAATCTAGTCCCTGAGCCTTGAGCCCCAAGTCATGCCACCCACTCCTCTGCTAGGACTGCCAGGCCAGGGTTGATGCTGTCACCTGAGAGGCTAAGGCAGCAAGGTGAGGAACCAAAAGGTAGATGAGGTTTCTGTCCTGGTAGATGGGCAGGAGACACTTCTCAGCCATAGGCAATATCCCCAAAGCCAAGAGAGACCTTCTCTACCCCACTGGAGGTCCTCAAGCAGAAGCCAGATCACCACATGTAAGTGACATTAAACAGTGGATCTCTAGGATGCAAGTCCTTGGCCTCGCTGCCTTCCAACTGTGGATTTCCCAGCTTCCCCTGCAGCCTAAGGGACTTTCTAGGCCTTCATAACCTTCCTCCTACTTTCACCCCTGAGCCAGGTCAGCCTATGGTAGTGGAGAGGGAGGGACAGGGATGAGGACAGGGACGGGACAGGGAAAGGGACTTTGTCTTGTCCTGCCCTCAAAAGAAGAACTAACAAATGTCTAAAGCTATCAGGCTCAGAGAGGGGCCCCAGTGGAGGGACCCCCAATGGAGGGGTCACCGGTGGAGGGGTCACCAAAAGTCTTAGGGGCAGTTTAAGGAGATTAAAGCTTAAAACTTCACTAAAAGACCTTCAAGACACCCTGTATTAGTGTATTATGCATATGTGCATATATGTGTGTGTGTACAGAAGACACTGCTACTGGGATTTTCTTGGCAGAGATACTGTAGTAGTTTGCCATTTCCTTCACCAGCTCATGTTATAGATGGGGAAACTGAGGCAAACAGGGTTAAGTGACATACCCAGGGTTGCACAGCTAGGAAGTATCTATACATATATGTGTGTGAATATATATGTTGTGTATGTATACAGAAGGTCACCTCATATGTGTGTGTGCATGCAGAGGGCTACATATATATGTATATACATATAATATGAGATAGCCCTCTGTATATATACATGTGTGTATATGTGTACATATATACAAACGCATAAATGTGGCAACCCTCTATGCACACCAAGATAAATAACATATACATATATACATACATACATATATAAAATATCAACTGAAACAACAACCCTGTGAAGTTGGTTCAGTTTTACAAGTGTCCATTTTACAGAGAAAGAAACTGAGGTTAAGTGACTTAACCAGGATCACAAAGTGCCCGAGGTGGAATTTCAACTTTGGTTTTCCTGACTCTACCTACTTCACCACCTGCCTACCTCGAGCCCTAAGGAATTCTGACCTTGGGATCCACAAGCTTGTTTTTCTGAAAATCCTTTCATCTAACTGGTTTCTTTTATAATCCTCTAGATTTGATTTTCAGCATTTCAGATGGTGATTGGGAGGAGTCAGGAGACTTTCTGACCATCCAAGTGGTCTGTGGTACCGAGAAGCTTCAGAAGCACATGAAGATGTCAGCAGGGGGCCTCCCTTAGCCTCAGCCCTTGAAGCCCTCTCCCTCTGCCCCACTTTCCTCCTCCGGTACTTTAGTCTCTCCCTCCTCAGTCTACTACCTCCCACGTACTCCAGCAGCTCACCTTGCCTCATTTCCCCCTTCCCCTTCTCGAACTGTCCAGTCTCTTTCCCCACTATGTCATTCTCTGTGGCCTTCAGACACACTCCAGTCCTTAAAAACCTTTATTGGACCCCATCATCTCCTCCAACCACTATCCTACTTCCCTCCCTTTTCACACCAAAGTCCTACAAACAACCTACTAAATAGACTCACTACTTCATACTTCTTCCTTCTCACCCTGAACCCTTTGCTCTCTGACCTCTGGCCACCATTGGACAAAAACTACTGTCTCTGAGGTCACCAATATCACTTAATTGTTCAATCCAATGGACTCATCCTCATTTCTCATCCTTTGACACTGTTGACCACCTCCTCCTTCTCCTTCTCTGGTTTTTTGTGACAATGCTGTCTCCCCATTCTCCTCCTGTATGTCTGACCTCTCCTTCTCAGTCTCTGTTATCCATGTACAGCTCCTTCACTGTGAGGATAGACCAAGGATCTGTCCTGGAAAGGCCTCTTCCCTCTCCACATTTGCTCACGATGGCCTGGATCCATTCTCTCATGAATTGAATTCTTAACTTTCTTCAGAAAACTCCCAGATCCATCCATTCAACCCCGGGTTGTCTCTTGAGCTCAGGTTCCACATCACCGACTGTATCTTGGACATTTGGGTGACCCATAGGCATCTTAAACTCAAGATGTTTAAAAGAGATCTCTTTCTCCCCTCCCCAAGCCACTACTTTTGCTAACTTCCCCTTTCTTTCTGTCCAGGGTACCGCCATTACAATGTAAGGTTCTCCAGAGTAGGAACTGTTCCCTTTTTTGTCTTCACACGCCTGAGTCCAAGTTTGACAGAACCAATCCTTTCCTTAAGGGGATTTGTTCTGTGAAGTTTGGATTCTGTCAAAGGGCCACACTTGAGGACTAGAGGGCCACATGTGTCCTCAAGGTCACAGGTTCCCCACCCCTGGCTCAAACTATGAGCAAATTTCCCTTTAAATTAAACTGAGCTCTACCCGCCCTCTACCAAGTAGAACAAGGTGAATCACTTTGGCTACCCTACAGATATCTGAAAATATGAAGTCTTCTTTACCCCAGACTAAATCTCCCCCATTCTTTCACCTGATTCTCACATGGCTGGCCTGCTCTCCAGTTCCCTCTCCATCTTGGCTATTCTCCCCAAGTTGGGCCAGAAGAGGTTCCTGTTTCACTGTACCTTCTGACTAAACCCTGGAGGCTTCTGGGAGTTGTTTTTTTTTTTTGACTAGGCATCTACCCTTCCCAATAGGAAGGTCCAAATACCACTCCTCCCTTCTCTCTCACCTTCAGCCTCGATTCCCATCCCTCCCCTCCCTTTCCAGGTAAACTGTTGTATTTAGTTTTAGCAACAGCTTTGTGGAGACAAGGTTGTCACAAGTCAACAGCAATGCTAATAACTCACATTTCTAGGGAATTTAAAGGCTGACAAAATACATTTTTCAATCTGACAGCTATCTATTAAGGCCTGTCTATGGGTAAAGCCCTCGGCTAGACATCAGGGATACAAGGCAAGATCTCACGCAAATATTTCCTTTGGAGAGCTTAGAATCTAATAACAGAGAAAGACATGCGAATAATTCCCATTTCTTGAGCATTATAAAGTTTACAAAGTGCTTTTCTCACAAGACAATCTGTACAATATAGAATAAAAAAACATAGGGGCAGGGTTGGGCATCTGATCCTATAATTTTGTTGTCATAGGGAGCTCCCTGTGTGAAAGCTTCCTCTACTATCAGGGACTAGCAAATGGCCCCCTGCTGATAGTCTTAGAAAGCTGCCAAGAGTCACACAGTCATGATATGTTGGTGGCCAGACTTGAACCCAGGTACAAGATCAATCCTCTAACCACTCTTTAAAGCTTATTATACCCCTTTTATAGATGAGAGAAACACAATGGATTAGACTTGGCTTAGAGACAGAAAGCTCTGGATTCAAATTTTGCTTTGGACACTTGCCAGTTGTATGACCTTGGGTAAGTCACTGAATCTCCAAATGTCTCAGGTACCTCCTAAGAGCTTTTAAGCTATAGAGAGTTGGGACAGACCTCTAGATCTTTGTGCACAGATGAGGAAACTGTGGTTCCCAGATGAGGTAACCATCTAGAGGTCAAACAATCCCCAGAGTGGAAATTGGCAGTTTGATATTGCATGATCTTTTTCCTTTGTGCCAGTGGCCTTGGGATGTTTGTCTTGCTTTGGAAGTCCTGAGGCCCTGGGATGGCTTGTTATTTGTTTCTGCTTAAAAGAGGAGACCAAAGGTGGGGCCGAGTTTAGAAGCTTTCTGATTCGGCTTACTTATTAAGCTTGTCTGACTTGTCATTTGAAGATTTGCCGGATTACATGTTGTTAACTAATGTTTTGAAGCCTGTTGGTCTATCGTGAGTTGATTCCAAAATGGTCTCTTGGATGAGGCACCAAAGAATTCTCACCTCATGACCTTAGAAGCTGCTAGGCCTTTGGATGAGTAGTACCAGCAGTGGACAAAGGCTGGTTTTTCCCAGCTTTCTGAACGTGGTCTTCTCTTGCTCTCACTTGAAAAGAGAGTGCAGATTTCAATCCACTCATTTTATTACTACTCAACTGATTAGACATTCCCTAATCATACATTCCCTGTCATACTCAGGCATTCTTCCAAAGGGACAGTCTTAGCAAATTCCTTCATAATTCATGGTGATTTCAACGACTGCCACAATTCTTCGAGGTCATAATTACTTTTTTGGTTGAAAACCATCTCCCCCAAGGTATCATGGGATTGATTTAGAAAACCCTGACTATAGGGAAAGACAGTGAGGCATGTTGGGAAGTGAGCTGGTCCTAATGTCTTCAGCCCTGGCTTTGGACAGACAGCATCCATGCAGTAATCTTGGGTAAGGTCCCTCTGTTGGAGTCTTAGAACACAGAACGTGAAAGCTGGAAAGGACCTTACAATGTGGACCTCAGAGTAGGTCCATCAAGGACCACTGAGTAAGAGCCTACTTCGTGCCAAGTACTCTGCACTTGCAAAGAAAGGCAAATGAGAGTCACTGCTCTAGAGGAGTTTGCAGTCAAATGAGGAAGACAATGCACAAATAACCATGTCAAACAAGAGATATAGGAAATAATCACCAGAGGGAAGGCACTAGATTTAAGGGGTATGGAGAAAAGCTTCCTGTAGAAGGTGGAATTTTAGCTGGGACTTGAAGGAAGCCTGGGAAGCCAAGAGGTAGAGATGAAAAGGGAAAGCTTTCCAGGCATGGGGGACACAGCCATGGCAAAAGCATGGAATCTGGAGTTGGAGTCCATTTCAGAGAGGCTCAGAGCTGCTAAGTAGTTAACTGTAGTTAAGCAGTTAAGCCAACACAGATCACATAAGTAGCAGAGGTGGTATTTGTTTCTGGTGTCAAATTCACTGCTCTTTCTACATTGTCTCTCCATGTAGATCCAGCACTTATGAACTTCAGGATCACTTCTACTCTGTAGGCTTCAGTTTTCTCTTCTCTAAAATGAAGGGTTTAGCCTAGATCAGGGGTGCAGAATCTATGGCCTCGAGGCCACATATGGACCTCTAGATTCTCAAGTGCAGCCCTTTGACCAAATCTAAACTTCACAGAACAAAATAAAAGGATTTGTTCTGTCAAATCTGGATTCGATCAAAGGGCAGCACTTGAGGACCTGGAAGGCCACATGTAAGGATATGTTCTATGAAGTTTGGATTCAGTCAAAGGGCTGCATTTGAGGACCTAAAGGGCCTACACATGACCTCGAAGCTACAGGTTCCCCACTCCTAGTGGATCAATGTTTCCCAAACTCAGTTGACCCCAGAACAACTTGAGGGGGGGCTTCGAATTTTTTTGTTAGAGCTATAAATACTGCTCCAGGAAGTCAGGGGCATGGAGAATCTCCAAGGTATAGGGGCACCAGGGATTTTTTAGAGCAAAATAAAGGAAGTTGAGCCTGTTTTCATACTGGAAAATCACCAAATGTGGTAAGTATTTATACCAGTATGACTTCATATTTGATATTTTTAAAAGGAAAATCTTCTTACTATTGAAAATTCTTCCCTAGTCCTTTCTCACATGAAAAGGAGCCCAGTTTGACAAAATCCAACTGGACGAAATCATCTTGGAGGTTTGACAATCCATGATCCCTTCTGGCTCTGATTTTCTACGTTCTAACTCTTCTGTTATTGTCTGGACTGGCCTGTTACGTTCCACCCTTGGGCCTTCCATGCCCAGCCTGTCAGTCAACATGGCCCATTGGCCCATTGGTCAATGTTCTGGGGCTTCTCCAGATTCCTCCAGAGCTGGCACTTTGCAGCTCTCATGGCCCCTGCCCCTCCCCATCCTCCAGGTCACTTTGAGCAAGGGCCCTCTGAGCCAATTGCCACTTTCAGCCCACTTCCCTTTGCAACAAACCAGTGTCCACACAACTCAACTCTCAACTAACAAATGCTATGCAACTTCACATGGAGTTTCCTGACAATGCAATTCTGTGCTTGAAGAATTTCCTGTAGCCGATTGCAGTGGGCTGCCCGCTCAAGCTGGATTTGAGTTCTTGCTCTGCCATGGGGGCAGCATGGTTCAGTATAACAGTCTCTGGAATCAGTGGACCTCAGTTCAACTTTCATCTTTAACCTTTCCTATGTGTGTGACCTTGGATGAGTCACTTCCCTTGTCTGGGCCTCAGTTTCTCCCTCTATAAACTTGGAGGTTGGACTCAATGACCTTTCCTCAGAGCAAACTCATTTCGCAGTGCCTCAGTTTCCTCCTTGAGAAAACAAGGGGCTTAAACTAAATGAAGTCCTTTCTAGTCCTAAATTTATGCCTATATGTGTGACTTTGGGCAAATCACTTCCTCTCCCTGGGCCTCAGTTTTGTCCTCTGCAGAATGAGAGGATTGGACTGAATGGATGGCCTCTGTGGTCCCTTCCAGCTGTAGATTTAGATTAACTTACTAGCTGTGTGAGCTTAACCAAGCCATGTCTAAAAACAAATCTCATCTGCAAAATGGGAACAGTAACATTTACATTCACCATATTATCAGGTTGCAAGTCCTATGTAAGCTTACAAGTTTCTGTTACTAAGAACGTTAGGGTAAACAGTTGCCATTGGTAGTTCAATTTAATCAATATTCATTTAACATCTCCCTGGTACAAGTCACTGTGCCCAGAGGATACCGAGATGGTTCTGTTACACGTGTCCTGCTTCCACGGAGTATAAAGGAAGCAGGGTGGGGAGTACAGGAAACCACTCAGTTAATCATTCAAAAGTATTTTTCAAGCTCCCAATGTGCCAGACCCTGTGCTAGATACAATGATGAAATATGAAACAGACCCTGGCTTCAAATGCATGCATTCTATCTGTGGAAACATTCTCTGTTAGTGCCTTGTAGATTTTCATGTATTTACGCCTATCTGTATAATCAATAGAAAGACACTGATGACTGCCTTGGTACCTGGATGGATCCCATGCCCAAATCATGATGAAAAGAGAAAGAGGTCTGAGCATAGGGTCTTGAGGACTGTCTAGGGTCTGGGGAGAGAGACGGCTTTGTGGCTTGCATAACGCCTTGAAGGAAGAGAGGGAGGATCACAAGGTCATCAACCTAGGGATGAAAGGGACAGCTGACTCCATCTAAACTCCTCATTTTACAGATGAGGAAACTGAGACTCAGAGAGGGAAATGACTTGTCCAAAGTCATAAAGGTGGCAAGAGGCAAAGCTGATGTCTTCAAATCCAATGCGTTGTTAAGCAAAGGCATGAGTATAAAATGACAAAGATAAGAATTATAATAGTATCCATATAGTACTTTAAGGTTTCCAAAGCTCTTTACAAACATTATCTCATTTGATCCTCACAGCAAACCTAGGAAATACATGCTATTACATCTGCATTTTTACAGATAAAGAAACTGAGGCAGATTGAGGTAAAATGACTTGCCCAGGATCACACAGCCAGATTCAGGTTATAGGATGCCTTGAATGCCCAGCTGAGGAATTTATGCTCTGTTTCTTAAGGCCTTGGTGAGCCATGACGGTAATGCATTAGGAAGATTCTTGAGGGAACAGATTCAGACCTGATTGGGAGAGGTGGAATGAGGTCGGGGAGATGCTGGAGAAGCAGGGAAACGAGTCAGGAGGTATGGATTCATCTTCTAGTCCATCCATCTCATGTCACAGATGGGGAAAATGAAGTTAAGTGACTTGCCTGAGGTCACAGAGCTCGTGGATAATGGAACCAGGAGTTCCTTGTCTAGGATTGTGAGGTAACAAGGGAAGTGGAGGCAAGAAGACATGAGGCTCCATTCCTCTAGTTGACTTGCAGGTGGCTCACTTCATTTTCTGAGCCTCAGTTTACTGATCTGCAAAATGGGGTCAAATAATGAAGCCGCATAGTAGAGTGGAAGGAACACTGAATTTGAAGTCAGAAAATCTGTCTCTGAAAGATGGCTCTGCAAATTATTATTACCTGGGCATCCTGGAGCAATTCACTCAGTCTTCTCTGGGTCTCATTTTCCACTGCCGTAAAATGACGGGTTGAACCTAATGGTTTCTAAAGACTCTTTTCCTTCACCATCCTCAAGCCCCCACTATTGTGAAAAGGAAAACATTTTGCAAACCTTTAAGCACTCCAGAAGTGTTTGTTTATCATTTACATAAATGAGTTAATAAAGACTAAAACATAAGGGGGGTGAGGATGTAAGTACCATCTGTGTATTACTATTCCCCAGGGCCTCCACTGGAACACATGGGACTTGGCTAATAGCAAAATACGTCTCCATTAGATGAGTTTCTTGGCAGGAGAAAACCTGTACCTTGTCCCTGGTCGAACTCTGGCATGGTCGATCATAAGTAACTACCCATCCTCCCCCGCCCCCCTGCTCCCTCCCACCTCCCCCCCCAACCCCAAGACCAACTTTGCATAAGAAAGACATAAGCAAACCTCTAGTCAGTCTGAGAAACATTTATTAAACACCTACTTAGACAAGTTCTCTGTGCTGTAAATTGAAAATATAAAGATAGATTTGACATACAAGGAGCTGGGAAAATGCAAAGTGTATATGCAAACAAGTCTGATAAAAGCTAAGGAGTGATGGAGTAAAGAAGAGAAACTAACATACTGTTGAGGGAAATGGGGAGAGGAAGGTCTCCTATTTGCTCTAGGAACGCATGGAGGTGCATAGGGAACATGATCTAATTCTCTTCAATCCTGTCCTCGTCTGCTGTCCTATGAGACCCTCCCTGTCTGTCCTCTTATAATTCAATGGCGGGGAGGGGGTCCACCTCTTGTGCAGAGTTGGGAGATCGTTCTCTTGCTTTTTCTTGGCATCATACACATCATACACCAGTTATCTTTTGCATCACCACCTTTAAAGTCGGAGGAACTTCCTCTATCAATGCAGATCAGCATGTTCTCTGCAACTAAAAATCTTAGAGTTTCACCTAGAACATAGAGAAGTAAGTGACTTTCACAGGGTCACACAGCCAGAATGTGTCTGAGGCAAAATGGGAATCTAGGTTTTCATGTCTTTGATGTGAGCTCTATAGCCTTCTACATAGTTAATCTGATATCTCATGTCCCACAGTAGAGAAGGTAAGGCACCAGAATAATTAATAAAAATCTCTATCAGGAAATTAGTCTAAATAAATAAAAATTTTAAAAAATAAGATCAGGGGAGCTGGGTTCAAATATCACCTTTAAGGATCACTGCCTGCTGTGATCCAGGGAAAGTCACTGTTCAGTTTTCTGGGCCTCACTTTCCTTATCTATGAAATGAAAGAATTGAAGTAGTAAATCATTAAGGTGTCCTTTCATCTCCAGAGAGATAGATTGCTTCTTTTCAATCATACATTTATTTGATGACACTCTTGATCTCATTTCTTCTTCATAATAATTCATCTGTTCCGAGCGGCAGCCCATCCCACCCACCATGCACCTCTGCACAATTCTATGAGTGATACTAACTAAACTGAGATCCTTTGGAGACTGGGTTTCGTGCTCCGTGACTCATAGCTGAGTATCAATACCGATGGAACATTTGTATTAAAAAAAGATAAACTTGAATTGTCAGAAGTTTAGCATAATTAAATGAACTTTAGATTTCCACAAAGGCGATTCAGCCCAATCTCCTTCTCCTGTTTGATTCAACACTGAACTGGCAGTCTATTTGCAGTGTCTGTCTAAGACAAAAATATATACTGGGTGGTGAGCATGATAAATTGTTTAAAAGCACACCATCATCTAGACAATAGGCAGTCTTCATCTACCTGACTTTTCCTGTGTGTATAATTAGATCATATGCGTGAGGGGTTCCGGAACTTGTCTAGAAGATGCTGCAATGTTCTTGAATTTGATGCCAATCACAAATAAAACATGTCAAGGACCTCACCACCCAGAGAGAATCCCTCTCCAAACTTAGGCTCTTAGCTGGAAAAGTCTACACCTTTCTGATTTATTCCTTGCTTAATATTAAAAGTCAGAGGATCATAAAACAAGGTTTTCTCTGTGTTTCCATCTCTTATGGAAACTGGCATCATTTTGATGTGTGCCTGGAAGGTACCTTGTTGGGAGAGTGATTTGTATACATCAACAAACGGGAAGCAGAAGAGGAGCTTGATTTCTCTATGAATTTTAATCAGTTATGCGATGGTAAAAACGTAGCCCTCCATTCAAGCACAGATCAGATTGTATCACAGTAGGGGATCAATAAATATTTGTTGAATTTAATTGCTGAGGCTTATAGTTGGGTATATTGCAATCAGAAAATCAAAGAATTACAGAGCTAGAATCTCACGGGACTTGGAGGCTGTTCTCCAGCAGTACAGTCACTGATTGAGCATTGAACAAAGGTCTCACATTCAGAGAACCAACAATCAAGTTAATATTTAGAGATGGTTGAAATAATGTGTGTTTTTGAGCCCCTTTTATTTCCTTTCCTGACACGTGACTGCCATCACTAGAGAGGGGGTGGGTGGATAGGAGGACGCCAAACACAACACCAGGGTCTGCCTGTGTTGTTCCTTGGACTTCCCCTACTCAAAGACTCCAAGGCTGAGCTTTCCTAGACCAAGCCTCAGTGGACAGTCCTCAGAGACTGTTGGTGCTGCTACCAAGACCAGGCTCAGAACCTTCACAGCTTGATAGAAACTGTCATGGTGTGCCTTCTACAGGCAGAGCCTTAGACGACCAAGGGTCACTGCCCCCATGCCACTAGGAACCCCCTCAGCCCCAAGCCAGGAGGACCTGGGTGTAACCCTGAATGGGCTATAGAAATGGGAGGCTTAGAATGATCATTTTCATCCTCTCTCCTTTCTCCCCTACTCTTCTCTCTGCCTCCCTGTTCACATCTGCTTCTTGCTTCCTCTCTGCCAGAAGTCTGACTAGAGGTACAGCTGAGCCAGACAGAAGAATTCAGACATTGCAGAAGTGGCTGGGTCCTGTTCTAAGGCGTTGGTCACCCCCACCCACCCACCTTCTGCCATCAGCCCTTGGGGCTCTGTCCATCTGACCTGGAGTGAAAGGGAACGTCTCCTCCCTGGAACTGAGCCCACTCTAGCCACCTCCAACCTGGGGCAAGATGGAGAGAGTGTGGCGTAGTGCTGTGATGGCAAACTCTGATGGAGACTGAGGCAGGGCTGCCAAACCATACCTGAGGATCCCTGAGGGCCACAGGTTGACTGAATTTTACAATGTCATATTATCTCTATTTTATTGTCTTTTAATTTATTTTGTTAAATATTTCCTAATGACATTTTAACTCAGTTCAGTTGGGCCCACCCAGAAAGATTGTAGGCCTCATGTGGTCTGTAGGGTGTGCTTAACTGAAGAGGTTAAGCCACTTAATTTGGAGTCAGAAAGACTTGGGTTCGAATACCAACTCAATTACTTACTAGTTACATGACTCTGGGCAAATAGTATCACCACTTCAGGCCTCAGTTTCCTTCTTTGTAAAGTGAAAGGTTTGAACTGACTGTCCCCTGAAGTCCCTTCAACTCCAGCATCTTGTGCGTGACCTTGGGTCTACTGCCTGTCAGAGCTGGCTTTGGGCCTGTTGTTGAGGGGAAAATAGGAACCAGATGGCTTGGAGACAGAGGTGCTTGCTTCCCTTCTCTCCTCCCCACCCTGCTCCTAGCAACTTGTGGGGCTGACTGTGGGTTCCGAGGTTTTACAATGGAAAGAACACTGGTGACCTACAGGGCTGCACAGAGGTTTTGGGAAGCATTGGGCTGGATGGTCTCTGTGTCAGATGTGCCAAGATAACCAGAGGAAATGGAGGCTCCATCAAGGAGCCATTAGTCTTCTGGGGTAAGGGGACAAGGGTCTTGAAGGCAGGGTCAGTGCACAGTGCACAAGAGGGCACCTTTCTCCCTAATGACCCAAACCGAATTTTAGACTTTTAAATTTTTAAATTTAACTTAACATTAATTTTTAAAATTAAATTTTAGAATAAAAAATTTTAGAATTTTAAAACTAAGGCATGTTCTCTTGATGGTCCAGGAGGCATTGGAGGACTTATTGTAGTTGTTTTGCTATAAAAAATGTTTCCCATCAGAGCTGAAATGTGGCAGATAAGCCCAGCACTGGGGGTGAGTGCTCAGCCATCTTGGGCAGGTGGCTCCCTCTGGCCTATATTTTCTTTCCCTCAAAGCAGGTTAGCATTGAAAGTGGGATCGAAAGGCCCACGTTTGTGCTTCCTTCTTTATTATTCTCCCTGCCTTCCCCCTCTTCTTCTCTTCCTTTCCACCCTGCCTTCCTTCACTCACTCAACTGCTCTCCTTCAGTATGTGTAACATGAAGCTAATTTGTGCCCCTGGAAATCTGCCCAGAGCCACAGATATAGAATCGGTGTCCTTCTTACTGAAACTCAGCATGGAATTGGCAGTAACTTCAAGTGGGAAGGAAGGAAGAAAGGAAGGAAGGAAAGGAAGGAAGGAAAGAAGGAAAGAGAGAGAGAAAGAAAGAGAAAGAAAGAAAGAAAGAAAGAAAGAAAGAAAGAAAGAAAGAAAGAAAGAAAGGAAGGAAGGAAGGAAGGAAGGAAGGAAGGAAGGAAGGAAGGAAGGAAGGAAGGAAGGAAAGAAAGAAGGAAAGAGAGAGAGAAAGAAAGAGAAAAGAAAGAAAAGAAAGAAAGAAAGAAAGAAAGAAAGAAAGAAAGGAAAGAAAGAAAGAAAGAAAGAAAAGAAAGAAAGAAAGGAAGGAAGGAGGGAAGGAAGGAAGGAAGGAAGGAAGGAAGGAAAGAAGGAAGGAAGGAAGGAGGCATGCTGTTCTGACAGGGAGAACACCCAAGTTTGAGTTTCAACAGTAATGTTCAGTAACTTTATGAGATTTTAGCCAAGGTTTTTCTCCCTCCAGGTCTCAGTCCTCTCCTTTCCAGAGTGGTGAGGAAAGGTGGGTCATACCAAACAGCCTCTAAGGTCCTTTCCAGTTCTTCCATTGCATATTCTCTCTGACATTGTGTGCTCCAGTGTCTCATGCACATCTAACATTCTACCTTCTAACATCTCTCAGAGCAATGATCTATGGTCTAAGGTCTAGTCCAGCTCTGGCATTCTCTGTCCTGAAGTCTGTCTATTTTTTATGATTCAATCAATTAGATCTTGGAAGTGGTTGGCAGGTTTGGGTTGTCTGGGAATTGAAGTAGAGGAGTATTTGGTAGGTGAAATGGGCCCATTCCCCATGCTGTTCCTGGGGTTCCTCTGAGGGCTCTTAACTGAGTTGGATGTTAACATGGTGGAGAGCCAAATATGATTGCTGATGGTAGCTTGTGACTAGGAGCCACTATAAGCCTCTATTAGTTCTGTTGTGTGGTGTCAGATGATATGGAACCAGCCTATCTCTAATGGACCTCCTAGATGAGTAGCTAACCTACCTGCCTCTCTAACTGGCTCAGTTCTGGACAGGAAATGGAAGCTGTCTGGACCATTGTGAACTTGAGTCTTGGCTCTCACAACTTTCCATCACTTTCTGACCTCTCAGTGATTTCTCCACAATGAGTCAAAGAGAGAGTGTTATCACTCACATCAAAAATGCAGTGTTGCTGTTTGTCCTAAGTTCTGAAAGAGGGCCAATGACATCAGGAACGTGATGTCTTGACTTGCAAGTGAATTGGATTTAAGTGAGGCAGGGCTGTGCAGTCAGTCATCAGCCTCACTCTCTCCTCTAGAGTCCTCAGAGTCCAGTGGCAAGACATAGGTCAGGATGATTGGAAATGACCCAGGGTGTAGTGGGAGACCATGCCCTTGTTAAGCTAAGGTCTTTCCCAGGTCTCAGTTTGTCTGAGTCAATGTCCATTCAATGATTAAAGGCTATTTAAGAAAGGGCAGCTAGGTGGCACAGTGGATAGGGTATCGGGTCTGGAGTCAGAGAGACCTGAATTCAAATCAAGCATCAGACATTTACTAGTTATGCGACCCTGGGTAATTCACTTAACCTCGATTGCCTTTAATTAAAAGAAAAAATTGTAAAATAGGGAAGCAGTTCCAAAGGATGTGAAAGTGGTTAGAACAGAGTTGGCAGAGGCCATCCATCCCAGAAGTGTAAAACATGCAGCCTACAGACCACAAATGCCCGCAAAATTCCCTATTTACAGGAACAAGATTAAAATGTAATTGAGAAACAAAAATGCAACCTAGATGATATTGATTGGTGGTTTCCCAAGTCAATATGTGGTCTGCAGGGAACCATTTTCATTTGAGTGTGACACCATTGTCTAGAGAGCTCCGGTTTCCTGCTACGTTCTGCTCCTTGGCAATCCTTTCAGTTCCTGGGAATGTCCTACTTGAAAAGCAAAGCAAATGAGTTAGTTACATAGCTCGAGTTTGATGAGAAGGGAATCTGCTCCTTCAGTAAGATCTGGAAAGTTTGCCCTTGATATGTCTACTCCCCAGGGTGTTATGAATCTTGGGGAGACTATGTAAGACTCCATGAGAAAGAGGAACTCATGAGAACGACAAAGGATCGTCCTAACAGTAATCCCAAAGTGAGTTCCCTTCAAAGGATGGGGGCAGGGTGTGTTGGGGAGCTGAAGGACCCATTGTAAATAGGCCCCTGAGAGTCCGCTCTTTCTGGCCAATGAAATAAAGGCCATCTGGTACCCAATAACAGTATTGTATGCTGTTAAACAGTGCAGAATTTGGGGATCCTCTAAACATGACCTAAGCAAGTTTTGGTTGCAAGACCTTCCTAGATTTTAATCCAAGGGGGAACAACAAATTCACAGAAGAGAAGTTGATTCTTTGAGGACAGGCTTTACAGGATGGACTCAAGGTGGTGTGATGCTATGACCCCTTTGGGCTCCCTTAGGTTACAAGTCTCAGAGAGGAAGATGATGACTTTAGTTTGCTACTACTTCTCATTCATATTTCAGAATGATAGCAGAGACCTAGACAACCGCTAGTTTTCATTATCACACCCCCCCATAAGTGTAACTTCTGAAATAAACTCACTCTAGAGTAAAGCTTTGCTTATAGAAAGTAAAGTTAAATTTACCCAACATTGTGTGATTGAATCATTTCAGATTCTCTATCACCCCATCTGGGATTTTCTTGACAGAGATATTGGAGTGATTTGCTATTTCCTTCTCCAGCTCATTTTGCAGATGAGGAAACTGAGGCAAACAGGGTGAAGTGACTTGCCCAGGGTCATATGGCTACTAAGTGTCTGAAATCAGATTTGAACTCAGGTCTTCCTGACTCCAGACCCAGAGCTCAGTCCACTGTGCCACCTACTTACCCAATTTGCTTTGTTATGAATATAACCTCAGACTCAATATATGTAAATTGGACTAAATTATTATTTGAATATAAAAAAATTAGAACTGTCCAAAAAAAAAACACATTACAGGCATAAACTTGAGGGGCTACCTTTGTTAATCTTTACAGCAATGATGATGTCTAATCAAGGATAGAGCAGTGCTTTTGGAGTCAGGAGAGACTTGATTTTAAATCCTCCCCCTGTAACTTGGGCTGCTAGGTGGCGCTGCAGTGGATAGAGCCCTGAAATTGGAATTAGAAAGACCTGGGTTCAAATGTGGCCTCAGGCACTTCTTAGCTGTGTGACTCTGGGCAAGTTACTTCACCCAGTTGGCCTCAGTTTCCTCATCTGTAAAATGAGCTGGAGAAGGAAACAGCAAACCATTCCAGTATCTTTGCCAAGAAAATCCCAAATGGGGTCATGGAGAGTTGGAGATGGCTGTAATGTCTCCACAACAACACAGCCTGTGACTTGCTTACTGTGGGATTATGAGCAATTCACTTCTGGGCCTCAGTTTCTTTATCTGTAAAAGGAGAATAACAAAACTTGTAATATCTACCTCTCAGGGTGATTGTAAGGTTTGCTTAACACCTGCTTCATAGTCACCGAAATGCTATAGGAAAGCATTTATTATCATCATTATCACTCACCAGTTATCTCTCCCCACTAGGGCCTCTGGATTCTTTCTCTTCCAGATTCCAAGGCCATCTGAATGTCCCAGGGGTACGTGAGATTCTCCCCCCACGCCGACTCACAGTAATCTTCCTTCTTTGCACACTCCCACCAACTAACTACGTTCTAACTTGTACTAATCTAATGTCTACCCCCACCCTGCCCGCCCCAAGATCACAAAGGCCTTAGAGGTTCAAGCTGTAACTTTGCATTCCCAGCATTGAGTCCTCGTGCACAGTAGGTTTGTAACATGCATTTCTTGGTTTGGGTTGAATTGAAACCAGTGAGGAAAGGGGGGTCAAGGTCAGAAGAGGGAGGAAATTTTGCAAACTCACTTCACTAGTGATGTGGGCATCTATTTCAGGATCTTAGTAACTAACAGGCTTGGTTCTTATCACCCTCAAGTACAGTTTCACAAGAAGAACCTTGGCCTTGAAGAACATTCTGGGAGGCAGAAGGGGGAGGAAGGAGGGAAGCAGAGTTGGCAGCCGTTGACCTCCGATAAAAGCAAATGCCCAATGGAGTTGCTACTGTGTTTTCTCAACCTAGGGACCATGGGATTAGAGGAGTCAGAGCCAAAAGAGATCCTCAGAAGCCAGCTAGTTAAACTCCTCCATTTTACAGAGGGAGAAACTGAGGCACGGGGAAGTGAATTGACTTGAATAAAGAAACACATAGGATCCTAGATCTAGAGATGGAGGGAACCTTAGAAGCCAGCTGATCTAACTCCCTCACTTTACAGAGAGAGAAACTGAGACCCAGGGAGGAGAAATGAATCATCCAAGGTAACACAGGCAGTGAATAGCAGAATGAAGATTCTAATCCATGTTTCCTGGCAACAAATCCAGGGTCTTTTCCATGATATGATATCAAGTTCATGTGAAGAAACTGAGGCTCAGAGAATAAAGTGACTTGCCCAAGGTTGCCCAGGTAGCAGATCCTCTCATTTTAAATCCAATACTTTTTCTATGACTGTTAGATAGTGTAAGCATTATCCTTGATTTACAAATAAGAAAACTGAGGCTCAAAGGTATTTAGTGACTCCCTCAAGGTCACACATCTAATAAGTGTTAAAAGTAATATTACAATCCAGATCACCTGGGTCCTCCTTTGTTCATGATGCCACACTGCTGCCCTCTACCCAGAGTCCCCTGGGTCGGAGGCTCCCTTCCCAGCAAATCTGTAGACCTGCTCACTCCTCTTTCCACCATGAACACTCAGAGACTGCTCTATTTTTCTATAATTAATGAGGTAAGGGAATGAATTGGGCCAGGGTGGAAGGAAAATGAAGACAGATAGAGAGCCAAGAATCACAAGGAACAGTGCCAAGACCTGGGCTCAGCTCCTCAGATCTCCTGTGTGACCTTTGGCAATCCCTGAACCTCTCTGGGCCCGGTTTTCTCACTTCTACAAGGAGGGGGCTTTATCAAGTAGCTGGAAATCACTTCCTTTAATGAATCAATAGTCACATTTATTAGGGTCCTACTTCATGCCAGGTACTGTGTTGGGAAATGGAGTCATAAAGGTAGAGAATGAAACAATTCCTACTTTCCATTCTAATGGGGAGTGTATGCAAAATCAATAGAACAAGAATAAATACAAAGGAGTTAAATATAAGGTAGTTAGGGAGGGTAAGAACACTAGCAGTTGGAGAATTGAAGAATCCCTAGTTGGGCAAGAACGGAAAAAGAAGGTAATGAACTTGGCATAAAAATGATCATGACAGTAGCTCTCCGAGGCCTAACTCTCAATCAATCAAGAACCATTTATTGAATATCTACTAGTCAAATACTATACTGGGCACTGGGAAGATAGCTGCCTAAAAGCATGAGCACTGGACCTGGAGCCACAAAGACTTGAGTTCATGGCCTCAGACACATAACTAGCTATGGGATTCTGGGCAAGTCACTTTGCCTCTCTCTGCCTCAGTTTTCCCATCTGTAAAATGGGGGTAAGTTGGAGAAGTCAGAGAAATCTTCATGCAGAAGATGATACCTGAGCTATATCTTAGAGAAAGACTCAGTAAGGTAGAGGTGAGGAGGGAGAGGCACTCTAGGCATGGGGCACAGCCAGTGCAAAGACATGGAGTTGAGAAATGGAATTTCACACGTGAGAAACAGAGAGAAGGCCAGTTCGACTGGATCATCGAGTGAGGGGGAAAGAGTGATGTCCAATGAAAATGGAAAGATCCGCTGGGACTTTAACGATTTATGCTCCTATGACTTGAGATCAACAGGTCCTCTACCAGAAAGGCAGACATCTTCTAGGTAAAAAAGAGATGACTGCTTTCTATCTTGACTCAAAGCCAAACCTGGAGGCCCTATGTTGAACAGGATTTATCCTTTCAAACAACATGCTTCCGTTTTTTTCTGCTTCCTTAAATTATCAAAAGCTAAGAAAAGCTTTGTTGACATCAAAAAGAAGAGCTGGTTTAGTTATCAAAGAGGACACCAGATGTCTTATATCCTCCTCTCCTCCCACCATGGCTTCCCCTTTGTTAGGGCTGCCCTGCCCAAAGTAGAATGATCTTCCTTGAGAGGTAGCAACTTCCTCTTTCCTAAAGGTCTTCAAGAAGAGACTGGATGACTAATGGCTGGGTTATCATAGAGGAGAGTCTTGTTCAATTGTAGCTTTGGCTAGATGGCCACGGTGGATTTCTTCCAACTCTGAAACTTGACCTCTACCAATAGAGAATCTTTCAGTTCTGGAGAGATAATCCTTTGCACTTACCACATACTCCTCCCTTCAGTCTGTTAAGACTCTGATGACCAGTCCTGACAAGATGGAGGTGACAGAAGAAAGGATAATCCTATTCAGAGGTGATCACTGAGTCTAAGACTCTCTTTACCTATAAGATAGTAAACAGAAGAGCCAGGATAATTCTGCACCATTTGGCCCCACTATAGTAGGCACTATATAAATTCTTATTCCCCTATTTACAAATATAACTTAGAAAATAATCCCTATTCCCAAAGATTTCCATTAGTCTGACATTCAAAGTCTTGTAGAGTCTGGCACTCAGCCTCCTCTTCCAAGCTCTCCGTTTCCTCTTGGGATGGTTTGCCCTCTCCCACACGTTACTGCTCATTTGATGACCCTAAATCCTCTTTCTGGCCTTTCTCTGCCTTTGGAAATCACACCTCCAAGGCCACCTCCTCCAGGAAGCCCTTCCTGACTGGCCCAGCCCAATATATAACAGACCTCACATGCAATAGACATGTTGGGCCTATGTACTTGTCATATTCTAGTTCATTTTAGTTATGTTTGTATGCTCTGAATCCCAGTTCAAGATATGAGGGCAGGACCCAGATATTACTTCCTTCACTACCTCCCTGGTGGCCCAGAGAAAGTGTGAAATAATGGTTGTGAGGAAACAAGAGCATGAGTCAAAGAAGCTCCAGCTGTCTCAGAGGAAGAGATCGGGGTGGGAGCCCCAGCTCCAATCCTCTAAGCTGTGTGAAACCAAACTTGGTCCAACTCTAAAATGAAGGGGTCCCTAAGCTTGGGAATTCTGGGATTTCATGGCCACAGAGATCATGGCTGCCACCCCTGGGGCCCAGAGATCTAGCTTTGCCTGACTCAGGTCTGAGAAAGTGGGGGGGGGGGTGTGTGGCGGGGCTGGAATGGGTGGCTTATCTTACACCACCTCCCTCCTGTGATGGGGTTTCTAAATAGCCTTCTCACAAACCCCAAGCCCTCAGCCTGGCCTGCAGAGTCATGATGGGAGGGAAGTCCTGTTCACCACAGCCTAGACTCCCGGCCACCTCAGTTGCCCAATAGTGACAGTTGGGCTTTTCATCAGCACCCCCTCCCTTAACCCCCTCTTGCCCTTTCCTCAATCTTCCTTCCCCTCCCCCCAAGCCTTCAGTAACAGAAGTCTGGGTTCTTGCTCCAGCACCCAACCTCTTTCAGGGACAGCATGGGCCATTCCTTCTACCTCCCAACATGGTAGCCAGCCTGGGGGTTGTTCTCATGGGTCATTCCCTCTAGCTCCCAACACAGCCAGCCTTGGGGTTGGCTCTCAACTCTACTTTCCCTACATGCTTGGGTTTCTCTGAGGACCCCCAAAGTACTAAGTTGGATTAACTCAGCACAACCAAAGCCTACCACACTAGACCTGAAAGCACTAAACACACAGACTCATGATTGAGGCCTATGGGAGTCATGATTCCATCAACTGATTAAAGCCACAGTGGGGAATTCCCTGCTTTGTTGAATGGGTGGCCTGGTCTATCTATGACCTGGAGATAAATCCCAGGACATTGTCTGAGGCCTCTAAGGATTAAGCTACTTGCCCAGAGCCACAGAGTCAATATGTCCAAGGTGAAGTGTGAACCTGAGACTTCCTGTCTTTAAACTGAGCATTTGTCTACCTTTCTCTGGGACCTCCAGTGATAAAATAATAATAATGAGGATGAGGATGATAATGCTGATATTATTGTCAACAAAGGGTCAATCCCATCTCCTGCTAGAACTCCTCCTATTATGAACAGTTCTTTCTACTTTGAATGAAGTTACCACATTGGGAGAGACTTTGGTGGTTTTCTAGTACAACTCTGAGCTGACAAAGAGTACTCTCTCCAACCTTCACCACTGAAGGGGTGCCCACCATCTTCCTCAGATGTGGGCAGTCCCATTTGGGGGCCATGCTCAACGTCAAGAAGTCTTTCCTGACATTGAACTGAATTTGCCTCATTGCAAATTTTGTCCCCCTCCCTCCTGAAAGCTCTGTTTCCAAAGACATAAGGATAGCTGGCAAGTGTCATCTCTACTTCCTTCGACACAATCTCACATGGCAAGAATCTGATGGCCTTCTCCACCTGATTGCCTTCTCCTGGACATTCTCCAACTTCCTGGGATCCTTCTTAGACCATGGAATTTAGAAATAAACATAGAAAGAAGTCTGAGGATGGCTGGGGAGAACAGGAAGTCCTCTAGAGGGAGACTCTAATTCCTCATTCTTCAGCACCAGGTCTCAAGAAGACATTTATTTTCTGAGCTTCTATATCACACTGTTAATTCAAATGGAGCTTGAGGTCCATGTGCACCTCCAAATCTTTTTCAAATGAACTATTGCATAGCCATACCTCTCCTACCTGGGAGGTTGTGAAGTTGATTTTTTTAACCGACATATACTTTTTTAATGTCACATACTAACATTATCTATGTCCTATTGTATTTTATTTTGTTAAGAATTTCCCAGTAACATTTTTTTAGAGGCAATAGAGGTTGAGTGATTGCCCAGGGCCCCACAGTTGATAAGTGTCTGAGGTTGGATTTGAACTCAGGTCCTCCTGACTCCAGGGCCAGTGCCTCATTCCACTGCACCATCTAGTTGCCCCATTTTTTAAATCATGCCCTGCCTCCCCTTCATTTACTTAGACATGAAAGAATGTTGACTTTCCTTCACAATCTACAAGAAAATAAGTGGGAGGCAAAGCCAAGATGGAAGAGTAGAAAGACACGCATACTCTAGCTCTTGCCCCACAGCCCATAAAATGCCTGTAAAAAATGACTCTAAACAAAGTCAAGAGCAGCAGAAGCCACAAAATGACATGGTGAAAGAGATTTCCAGTCCAAGGTAGCCTGGAAAGCCGATAGAAAAGGTCTATCATACGGGGTATGGAGACCATTTTTCCCCTAAAGTATTATACTCAGTTTCTTGGCTTTAGTCCCAGTTCCTTTGACTTCTGGAACATCATATTCCATGCCCTTCAATCCCTTAATGTAGAAGCTGCTAGATTTCTCAATATTTGGGTAGTTGGAGGGATTATACACACATATATACACTCTGATATGTGTGTGTGTATATAGACAGAGAGCACAGAGTAAGAATTGAATAAGAATGGATGATATCTACAAAAATTAAGGGATAAGAGAGGAATATAGTGGGAGGAGAAAGGGAGAAATGGCCAAATTATCTCTCATAAAAGAGGCCAGAGAAAGCTTTTTGAATAGAGGAGAAAAAGGAGGAGGTGAGAGGGAAAAAGTGAAGCTTATTCTCTTCACATTTGGCTTAAGGAGGGAATAACATGCTCACTCAATTTGGTGTGAAAATTTATCTTACACTACAGAAAAATAGGGGAAAAGGGAACAAGTGGGGTGGGGGGGGAGGATAGAAGGGAGGGCAAATGGCAGGAGGGAGTAATTAGAAGTAAACACTTTAGGGTAGGGACAAGGTCTAAAGAGAGAATAGAATAAACGGGGGGCAGGATAAGATAGAGGGAAATATAGTTAGTCTTACGCAACATGACTATCATGGAAGTCTTTTGCAAAACTACACATATATAGCCTATTTTGAGTTGCTTGCCTTCTCAGTGGGGATGGGTGGGAAGGGAGGAAGGGAGGTAAGTTGGAACTCAAAGTTTTAGGAACGAATGTTGAGAATTGTTTTTGCATGCAACTGGGAAATAAGAAATACAAGTAATGTGGTATAGCAATCAATTTTGCCCTACAAGAAAAGAGAGAAGATAAGGATAAGGGAAGGGAGGGGTGTGATAGAAGGGAGGGCATATTGAGGGAAGGGGTAATCAGAATGCAAGGTGTCATGGGGTAGGAGGAGGGGAGAGATGGGGAGAAAATTTGGAATTCAAAATTTTGTGGACATGAATGTTAAAAACTGAAAATAAATAAATAGAAAAAAATAAATTGGGTAGACGTGGGAAAATAGTTCATAGGAAAATAGTTTGTAGGAAAATTGATCCTTATTGAATTTCATCTGATTGGACTCTGCCCGATGTTCTAGCCTGTCAAGACCTCCTTGGATGCTGGCTTTGTTGTTCAGTGCAGCATTCACTAGCCCTCCCGACTCTATGCTGTCGTGTGTAAACTCAACAAGGATGTCATCTCTATCTTTATCCAACTCATTGATTAATATATTAAACAGGGCCAGGCACAGACCCCTGGGACTCTCCACTGGAGATCTCCTTCCAGGTTTATATGAAACCACTAACAGCTACTCTATGTGCAACTGAGATAATATTTGTAAAGGCACTTGGCATCTGGCACATAATCGGTTGGCTGTTGTCCTTCATTCTCAAAGAGGACCAAACGGACATCACCATGACGAAGAGAAATTTCAGTGTGTGTCAGATTGTGGCTGATCAAACCAATACGAGCTCAGAATGCTCTACCACAGGTTGGGCACAGATAATCCATGTGAATATTTAGGGTGGATACCCCAAATTTGCACATCCTACATTTACTTTGTGCTGTCTCAATTGTGCTTTGCTCAGAGAGCATAGCACCTTTTCTGATGTGGGCGCACCCTGCTGAGCGGTCCTGTGCCAGTGACTCCCATGTTGCACAGTGAAATCCAAAGTTCTTGAGAGATACCTTGAGAGTGCCCTTGTATCATTTCTTCTGACCACCATGTGATCGCCTGCCCCATGCGAGTTCTCCGTAAAATAGCCTTTTTGGCAAGTATACATTTTGCATTCTAATAACATGGCCAGCCCATCAAAGTTGCATTCTCTGAAGTATAGTTTGAATGCTTGGCAGTTCAGCTCGAGCAAGGACTTCAGTGTCCGGTACCTCATCTTTCCAGGTGATCCTCAGACTCTTCCTAAGACAGTTCAAATGGCAGCGATTCAGTTTCCTGGCATGGCGCTGGTAGACTGTCCATGTTTCACAGGCATACAACAATGCGGTCAGCACAACGGCTCTGTAGACCTTCAATTTGGTAGTCAGTCTAATACCTCTTTTCTCTCAAACTTTTCTTCGGAGCTTCCGAAACACTGAGCTAGCTCTGCCAACGAGTGGTTGTCAATATGTACATCCCTGAAAAGTATACTGCCAAGGTAAGTGAACTTATCCGCAGCATTCAAAACTTCTTGATTTGTTGTAACCACAACAAATACGTGTTGTTCCATGTATAGATGGTGTGGTGGTGGCTGATGGAGCACCTGTGTTTTCTAGGTGTTAATTATTAGGCCAAAATTAGCACAGGTAGCAGAGAATTGATCCATACGTTGCTGAATCTCAGCTTCAGAGGCTGCATTGAGTGCGCAATCATCTGCAAACAGAAAATCATGCACCAACACTTCCTCCACTTTGGTCAAATCGAGATAATATTTTTTTGTCCCACTGCTGATCCAGAAGGGTCTTCCATAGACATCTAGTCCAACCAGTACATCAAAGTAATCCTGTAGTTCTTCTCCCATCTGATGATGTAATTCATGTGAGCCAGATGATTTGAACACCTCAAGATCACAAAATTCCCTCAAGCCCTGACAGAGATTGCTCAAGCCCATGAGCCTGAGAGCCTTGGGAATAGCAGTGTTCCACAAACTACCAGTCCTGCTTTCTGATCTGAGCCTACCATCACTGAGGGGAGAAATCACTGTGGTGAGATGACCCACCTTCCTCATCTCCACCATCCACAGATGTTGACCAACTGCCAGCAACAAGCAGGTGGATGCTAGAGTTCTGGCAATGACAGTGCCCCCCAGACCCCCAGTCCTGCTTCCAGCTCAGCCTCCACAGCCATCTCCCAGGGAAGAACCTTCTGTGGAGAAGGGTCCAGCCATCTCCACCCACTATCAACCAACTGTCACCCACAGGGCAGGTGAGGTACCCTGAGGAGAGACAAGAGGCTGTGCGTATATGTCAGGCAAGTCAGAGCATGATTACTGCCTTGACCACCAGCTTCCCTCAGCTCCTGATGAAGATGTCCCAGCACCCCAAACTTAAGAGCCTTGAGAGTGGGAATGCTTCTAACCCAGAGCCATCAGCCAGCATCTTGGGAAGCTGCCTGGGTCTCTGGGGATGCAGCTTGGCAACTGATCTTGCAGGAGCTATGACCATGGTTACCAAAAACCCAGAAAAGAAAGTTCTTATCCCCAAAATTTTTGGCCTGGTCCAACCACTCAGCATCAGAACCTGCCATGATTTAATCAATGGAAATGACATCCAAGAAGAGGCCTGACCATCTGTTTTGTTGGTGCCCCTAAGGACTCTGGAACCTTTCCATCTAATTTGCTTCTAGAACCTTCCCTTTATGTTGTCTCCTCCATTACAATGTGAGCCCCTGAAGAGTAAGGCTGTCTTACTTTTCTATTTGTACCCCCAGTACCTAGAACAGTGTTTTGCACACATTAAGTGCTTAATAAATGCTTTATGTATTCAATCATTCATTCAAGGACAGTTAGGGGCTTGCTTGGAGTGGCTCGGTGGTGCAGTGGATAGAGTGCCGGGCCTAGAGTCAGGAAGACCTGAGTATAAATCCACCCTCAGTTATTTACTGTGTAACCCTTGGCAAATCACTTCACCATGGTTGCCTCAGTTTCTTCATCTGTATAATCGGGCAAACAGCTCCAGTGTCTCTGCCAAATGGGGTCATGAAGAGTTGGATATGACTGAAAAAGGCCTGAATAACATCCACAAATAGACTCTTACTCTTTCCTCACTTCACTTTCCGCTCTCTCTTACTCATTTTTGTTTGGACCTTTCCAGTCCAAAGGAAAAGGCCATCTCTGACTCCTCTGACTCACTGAATGATCCTCAAACCTATTTCCTTCCTCTTTGGCAAAGAGATGGGAGAGTACAGGTACCGAGGGGAGCATCCATTGGCAGATACATTCACTCGGTTGGTTGGTTTTGATGGGTTTTCTTCGTGACAAGGGAAGGTTCCCTTGGTTCTCAGGGGAATAATGAGGAAACAGCTGTGGTGTAAAAAAAACCCAAAAGACAGCAATAAAATTTCATAAACAAATCAAATGTGGAAAAAAACACTTTAACAAGCTCTCAGAAACAAGATGTATCAAGCATCTCATGGCATGATGCTCTTTGTTGCCCTTGAAGAAACAACAAAACCTTTTTCCAAAGCTCTGCCTTTCCAAGGAGGATCCAGGAGCACATCTGCTCCTTGTGTTACCACAGCAAAGTGAAAGCATATAGGGATAGCATCTGGACTCAGAGTTTCCCTAGCTGGAGAAACTGAAGCCCCAGAATAAAGAAATGACTTGCCTAAGATCACCTACTGTGGGTATCACAGGGTCACACAGTCAGCAGGTTTTAGAGGTAGGGTCTAAATCCAAATTTTACAGGCTTTATTCTATCCATTGTACCACACTGCCGTTCACTAATACATGGTCTAAAAACCACAGTGTTCTTAGTCCTCCTGAGTCCTTTCTCACTCTGCCATCAGCACTATGGAAGGAAGCCACAAGATTTAACATCATTCTGGACTTTGTCCTTCGTTTCATGGGCAGTCATGGCCAAATACCAGGTGACTAGCTAGCTGACTGGTGATGAAACTTTCTGGACTTAGCAAGGTTGACCTTCAACAAACAGAGTCTGCTGCCAGGGCCCCACTAAAAGCCTTGCCAACTTGATGGACCCTCCCCAAGCTTGTTCTCTATTGGGATAGCCTTGGAGAACCTAGGGTCACCCTCCAGGTTGTGCTCATACAAATGAATGTAGCTTTGTGTAGAATAAGGATTTTTATCCCTAATTTACAGATGAGGAAATAGAGGCACAATGAATTGGAGAAGTGAATTGACCAGGTTATGCAACTAATAAATATTGGAGCTGAGAACATAAGAGTCGAAAGAGACCTTAGAGGTGGCATGATTCAATCTCCTCATTTTTACATAGGGGGAAACTGAGGCCCAGGGAGGGGAAGAGATTTCCCTAAGGTCACATATAGAATCAGGGAACTAGAGCTGGAAGGGACCTCAGAGGCCAGTGAACAAGGGCTTACTAAGTGCCAAAGAAAGGCAGAAACTCAGGTCCTGCCCTTGCGCAGCTCACAGTGTAACTGAGTAGATGACATGTTCATCACCAGGTATGTGCAAGGTGTATATATAGAGTAGGAAAAAAGTAAGCTCAGAGGGAGGGCACTAAACAGCCAGAGGGCACAGAAAAGTGTCCTCCTGTAGGAAGTGGTGGTGGAGCAAGAAAGCAAGAAAGAAAGGGAGAGAGGGAGGGAGGGATTGAGGAAGGGAGGGAGGAAGGAAGAAGGAAGGAAGGAAGGAAGGAAGGAAGGAAGGAAGGAAGGAAGGAAGGAAGGAAGGAAGGAAGGAAGGAAGAAGGAGAAAGGAAGGAAGGAAGGAAGGAGGAGGAAGGAAGGAAGGAAGGAAGGAAGGAAGGAAGGAAGGAAGGAAGGAAGAAGGAGAAAGGAAGGAAGGAAGGAAGGAAGGAGGAAGGAAGGAAGGAAGGAGGAAGGAAGGAAGGAAGGAGAAAGGAGGAAGAAAGGAAGGAAGGAGGAAGGAAGGAAGGAAGAAGGAGAAAGAAAGGAAGGAAGGAAGGAGGAAGGAAGGAAGGAAGGAAGGAAGGAAGGAAGGAAGGAAGGAAGGAAGGAAGAAGGAAGGAAGGAAGGAAGGAGAAAGGAGGAAGAAAGGAAGGAAGGAAGGAAGGAGGAAGGAAGGAAGGAGGAAGGAAAAAGAAAGGAAGGAAGGAGGAAGGAAGGAAGGAAGGAAGGAAGGAAGGAAGGAAGGAAGGAGAAAGGAGGAAGAAAGGAAGGAAGGAAGGAAGGAAGGAAGGAAGGAAGGAGGAAGGAAGGAAGGAAGGAAGGAGGAAGGAAGGAAGGAAGGAAGGAGGAAGGAAAAAGAAAGGAAGGAAGGAGGAAGGAAGGAAGGAAGGAAGGAAGGAAGGAAGGAAGGAAGGAAGGAAGGAAGGAAGGAAGGAAGGAGAAAGGAAGGAAGGGAGGAAGGCAGGGAGGGAGGAGGGAAGGAGTAGAACCAGAATTTTAAGACTTGAAATGAAAGTTTCTTTCTCCTTAGTTCATCCTTGAGGCCTCCCACCTTGCTCCTTGAAGCAGGCAGGTGGGTGAAATGCCTTCCCAGTGCTCCTGCTTTCCTAAGTGGGGTGAGACTCATCATTGCCAGGCTTGATCATCCTATACTAAGATGAGGGAGGCTCTGGGCCTATGGAAGTAGCCTGAGTCAGGACAGCAGGTGGCCTTTAGTGTGAGCTTGGCCTTTAGAAACCTCCTCAGGGGAGGATGCTCTGAATTAGTTAGCCTTCTGGCTCTAGCTCTAAGATCCTGTGGGTGATCTTGGCCTAGTCTTTCCCCTGCTTTGGGCCTCATGGGTTAGACAAGGTGATCTCCTAGGTTCCCTGCCTATTTTGACTTTCTCTGAAACTTTCACTAAGGAGAGAAATCACACCCTCCTCCCCAAGACCTTAATCTCCACTTAATGAATTCTCATCCTTCATGGGTTGATTCTGGGGCTACCTCTTCCATAAACTTGCCCTGGGATCTTACAAAGAACCTACTGTGGGAATCCAGAGCCTTGAATATGAATCCAGACCTTACCATCCCTGTCAGTATATGACCTTGGGCAAGTCAGTGCCCATTCTGGGCCTCAGTTTCCCCACCTGTATAAAGAGAGGGTTTGGATTAGATGACTCTAGGTTGTTCCTGGTTCTGTCACTGTATGGTGCTCTCTCATCCACAGGAGTCTATGGTGTTTACTTGCTCAGTCTCTGAATCTTAATTTACAATTTTTGACAAAGTTCTGGCCCTGGCCCTGTGGGCTAGGGACAGTTTTTGATCCCCTGAGGATACTAGACAAAGTAACCTCTAAGATCACATCTCTTCTGGCTCTGACACACTTCTGGAGGGTGGGGTCTCATTACCAGTGTGAAAAAAGGTGTTTGCTGCCTGCTCAGCCCTGGATTCCCCTGTGTTTGTATCTGAGGAGTCTCCTAGCATGGAATGTGTTTTGTTTATCTGTTGTTTCTGTCTGTCTCTGACTGAACCTTCACCAATCTCCCACCCTCAGAACCCTGGGGACAGGTTCTGGGTCACAGCCCATGTTCTCTATCCTTCTCCTCGTCTCCAACTACTATGACGACAACTTCCAAAGCCTCTGAGAAATCATCACTGTGTTTTCTGGGCTCTCCTCTGCCCTGCGGAGGAGACATGGGGTCCTAGCTTTAGAGCTGGAAGGGGTTTTCAAGATATACAGGAGGAAACTGAGGCCTGAAGGAAAAATGACTTACCTCAGGTCACACAGAAAGGAAGCAGTAGAGGCAAGATTTGCACCCAAAGCCTCTGACTCTCTTTTCCTTCTTCCTTCAGGCCCAGGTCCAGAATGCTTTTTTTTCCCCATGATACCTTCACCAGCCTGAAAATCCCTGCTGGGGATCTGAGAATGTCTCAGGCCTCTGCTTTCCCTGTCCTGAGTACTTTCTATCAGATTCAAGTTCCCTGAATGGTGTCATGGAAAAAGCCTTTTGATGTTCCTGTGGTAGCCTTACTAGTAGTGAGAGGCCTTGGGCAGGCCACTTCTCTTTTCTCTGGGTAATATGAGCTTGGAAAGGTCATCTCTAAGGTTTCTTCCAGCTCTGGCATCCTTGGCTTCTCTAATCTTAGAGATAGACACCTAGGGAAAACCCCAGGGGTAGGGAGATAGGCTTTTGCATGACACCCCCCAAATAATTTTCATATGTGAGAGTGCTGGAATTCAAACCCAGAGCCTCCGACTTCAATTCTAAATGCTCACTGGACCAGGCACGGGACCTCAGGGTCCCCTGGCAACATCAGGGGGTCCCATCATCCCACTAGTTCCCATAGAAGACCTCCTCCCAACCAGGATGGGGCAATGGGACTGAAGGTTTTAGGGCCTTTCTTTGGTGGAGACCTCAATAACCGTGGGCACAGAGACCCCTAGTGGCAGAAATGCCCTCTGCTGCCTGGACTGAAAGAGGAGGAGCACCTCCCTCCGTTGACTTCTCTCTCCTTTGGCAAGCCACAGCCCTCAGACTCCACCTCAGGGTTGATGGAGCCCCTAGGACCCCTCCCCCACTCCCTCTTCCACCCTCTCCAGATAAGGGACCACTGTTCTCAGCCATGGACTATTCACAGGGGCTGCTGAGGTCATTGGCTGAGAGGTTTACTCAACTCCAGAAGGTTTCCCTATTTTCTTTTGGGGAAGATGACTCAGTTTACCTAGTGAAATCTCTTCTTGAGCCTTACAGAGGAAAGCTGCTGGTTAAGAGATGTTTCCAGATTTCCCATCTCCAAGAAGGCCAACAGGTCATCTGCTGAGATATGGGGGAGAGAGGGAGGACTAAGAGGAAAGGGGGCTGGGTGTCACAGTATGACTCCAGGGTAGAGCAAAGGCCTTGTAATCAGAGGAGTCCCAGCTTGATTACTTACCACCTGTGCGTGACTTTAGATAAATCATTGAAACTCTTTCAGCCTCAGATTCCTCATCTATAAAATGGGGAGATTTCGCTAGATGACCTCTAAGGTTCATTCTAGCTCTAAATCTATGATCCCCTTCCAGGACACAGCCCATTGGATTCTCCTGCCACCTTCAGCAGAACTCAAGCCTCCTCCCTATCCCCACCCAGGGATGGCCCCACTCTCAACCCAGCCCCTGCAAAGCCAGGGTGCAGAGGAGCATGACCATCCCCTTTTCACAAGCCCAGGCCCTCCCAGGTCACAAAATCCAGGAAATCACTTGAGCGAAGGCCATCTGGTTTATTCGTCATGGATATATCCATCAACAGTTAGCAGTGGGAGACAAGGTTCCACCTTGGCCTTAACTTGTTGCTTCCTTCTACCCTTCATCATGGCCCCCTGGCATTAGAAACATACCCTGTTGGCCAACATGGCCATGCTATCCATGCAAAGTGACAGGAAGGACATGGGAGGCCATTTTCCCCAGTTGGGGGGATGGGGCCTTGCTTCCCTTCTCTGAAAAGTACAAGTCATCAGGCTGTTCCCCTCAGAGTGGGTGCTGATGGGGCTAATGTCCCACCAGGGAGGCTGAAGCTGGGACCACAGCTCCTTGCTTTGCCACTATGTGTTGGGGACTATCGAAATTTCTCTCTTCAGACACAGTTCTGGAAGCTGGAAGGTGATGCTGCCAGTCCTGGGCTCAGTAGTCCTTAGGCAGAAGGTGTCACATGTGTTGGTGGAGAAACGTGGTAGGACCCAGCGGGGGGGACTTCTGGGATGGTTTGGAGCTGACCAGAGAGCTCTTCTTGGAGCTGGCTTCCTTGATTTCTCTAGGGTTCATGCAATCTACCCAGCGTAAGATCTTGGTAGGCCTCATGGATTTAACCTGATGGTCTGGGGGAGTTGTCTTCCGACTGCGACCCATCTCTACAGAGCGAACCAGACCAGATGGGAGAGTTAGGTGACCCTGAGGGGGGTGTGTGGTGGGTCCAAATAAAACCAGAAGTCTCTGTGGCAGCCCTGCGTCGAATGGGCTGTTTGGAATCCTCACAACTGATATGCAGGCCTTCACAATCAATGAGAGCAAGGCTACAATTATTGCACAGGGTTCCGGATCACAATGTGTGGGGAGGGGATGAGAAGGCAGCTTTAGTGCTTTGCCATTGAAAGACCACTGCCCTAATAGTCCTACTCCCAGCTCTAGCAAAACAGCTGGGTGGGTGACCTTGGAAAAGTCTTTTATTATTTCCTCTTCTGTAAAATGTGGATCATTGTTCCTTTCCTCACAGAGTTCCTTAAAGCTCTATATACCTGTAGATGACAAAGCTCACCCCAGAGATGGGAAAGGCTTTCAAAAGAATCCTATTAGGAATATATAAAGATTTCTGGCTGTGTCTGTGGTCCTGCCATGGGTACGACCTTCAACGATGCATTTTGCATCCCCTTGCATGTCTCTTTTTCCATGTATCATAAGCCATGATGGGGTGGGGGTGGGGATGAGGCATCCTCTCACTCTCCTAACTCCCCAGGGCGTGCAGGGCAACCCGGTTATCATCTCTCAATCTTGTGTCTGTCATGATTAGGCCATCACCTGACCTCATTAGAGAAAACAGGTCAGGTGTTAAATGAACTGGAAATACTCAGAGTAGGGTGGTCCCTTTCAAATGAATAGAACATAACACCTTGAGTGAATTTAAAAGGGATCACCTCATGTGGTCTCCACTTGAGAATTCATTTAACACCTGGTCTCCTTTCTCTAAGTCCCAGGCTTCCAACACTACACCCTCATATATTCCTGATTATACTTTGCACACAGCTGGGGGTGTAGTTAATTTGTCTTTGGCTGGTCACGTTGTCTTCTGGGTCTCAGTATCCCCATCTGTAAAAGCAGGGATCTAAGTTTCTCTATCTCTGGACCTCAGTTTCCTTATCTGAGGAGTCAGCTTAGATCAACGGATCTTAACTCAGAGTCCACATGTGGGCAGATTTCGGGGGGACATCAGGGAGGTCTATCGTTCTTTTGTGAATTACAGAAGGGAGAATCTGTAGGGAGGCAGCAACAACTCACTTAGAAAGCAGTTGCCCATAACCAAGGCCTGCAATAACTCCTAAGCCCTATCTGTTGCTTGCTCTAGGAAAAGCTCAGGGAAAGGATTTCAATGGGACAATAGCTGGGGAAGACAGTGTTTGCATAGGAGATGAAGGCTGGTTCTTAATGCGTATGGATGATTAGAGAAGTGAATAGCAATTCTGGATTGGGAGAGAAGGACTGGGTTCAAATTCTGGCTCCACCTTGGGCCAGTCACTTCTTTCTGTGCCTCAGTTCACTTGTCTGTAAAGCAAGAGAGTTGGCACAGGGGGCCTCCTGTTTCCTCTGATTTGGAAACAGTATCTAGAAAAACATCTGTGATGTGACTGAGGAGAGGAAAGCCTGGAAATATGAGAGTCTGCCCTCCCTGTGTCATTTGGGGAGAGCCTGGAAGTGAGAGAGTCTGCCCTCCCTATGGCTTTTAGGAGGGGGCACCTTTAGTGTCTGGGGCTTTAGAGCTGGGGAGGAGGGAGAGCAGCAGAGCACCTGGCCAGCAATCAGAGGGCCTGTCTTCATTCTGCTCTATACTTGGCAGTAAGTTGGTTATGTTACCACAGTTCTGGAATTTGGGCATTGGAAGACTTGAGACCATCCAGGCCTGCTGCTAAGGGTCTTAAGCTGGACTCTGGAAACTTGGGATTGTTTGATTTGGATCATTGTATTTCGGTATAATTATTTTCCTTTGTAATCCTATGAATTTTATTTATTTGTTTAAAAACATGATTCTCAGAAGGGGTCTATGTGCTTCCCAAGACCAAGTCAAAGGGATGTGGGTCACCAAAAAGGTTAAAGATTCCTCAGGAGGCCCAATGGAATCCCTTCTGTACCAACCCTGCCCAGGTGTCCTCCAGTGACAGGGAGCTCAAGACAAAGCCAACCTCTCCTTGGCCCCTTTCTGCCTTCCTCAAGCATACCCAGGTATGTCCTTGCTCCAAGCTGGCCCAAGATATTCTTCTCAACTTAATGAAAAGGGAACCAAGATAGTAGAAGGAGCTGAGAAACATGTTCTCTACCCCCTCCTCCCAGTTCTCTGTACCTCTCTCCCCCTCCCCTTGTCCTCTTCTCCCTCCTCCCTACCACTTGAAGCCCAGGACACTCCAAGTCAAAGAGAATAACTGGATCAAGACCACTTTTTATTCATGATTGATAGATAACATCAGCAATCATGTGGGTCTTCGGTGGCCTTCCAGCGCACCTTCTTTCCTGCCTCAGGCCTGTTTGGTTCCTCAGATTTAGGGTGGTCTTCTGTTCTTCAGAAAGTGGGTGCTGCAATTGCATTTTAACATGTAAAATACAGAGTATAATCTCTTTGAGCCCGATGTTTCTCTCTTCCAAAACTTTATCGTACAGGCACTGTTGGTCATTAAGCCACCCAAGTCTTGGGAGGGTCCACGCTCAGCCTTGGTGTTAACGGAACTTGGCACTGTTGTGGAAGACCTGAGGAAGGACCGAATACGCTCTGTTGGCCATGAGTTTTTAACCCTCTGGGCAAGGCTTGACTGTCGATTCCGGGGTCTCACCTTCTTTGGCCCTGAAGGAAATCTCAAAAAGGAAGAAATGTTGGAATGAATTGATGGTGCTGGGTGTTGGTTCTTTTCTCATTGACTTTTACCTTTATACAACCTGTGGGTTCCTTTTCTTGAGATTTTTTTGTTCCCTTTGTAGATGTCTTGGTTTACCTGATAGAACCTCCCCTTGGGCTTAGAAGATGAAATAGAATGGTGAGTATTTCTACACTTCTTAGATCTTTTAGAGCACGTGGTGGTAGTTGCTTTTCCTCAGTGTCTCAAGGGTTGTTTTTGTTGATGCCCCATGTTTTCAGACAGAAGAGGTCTTGACTCTCCTAACAGGATGGGGTGTTAAGGTAAAATGCTGCTGTACCCATAGCTGCTGCCTCTTTTATAGACCAGCCAAGATAAATTTGCATGGCCAGATGATGCCCAGTTAATTTGGGGTTTACTGTCTAGATTCCTTTCTGTCTCTTTCTCTCTCTCTCTCTCTCTTTCTTTCTTTCTTTCTTTCTTTCTTTCTTCCTTTCTTTCTTTCCTTCTTTCTTTCTTTCTCTCTTTCTCTCCTTCCTTCCTTCCTTCCTTCCTTCCTTCCTTCTTTCCTTCTTTCCTTCTTTCCTTCTTTCCTTCTTTCCTTCTTTCCTTCTTTCTTTCTTTCTTTCTTTCTTTCTTTCTTTCTTTCTTTCTTTCTTTCTTTCTTTCTTTCTTTCTTTCTTTCTTTCTTTCTTTCTTTCTTTCTTTCTTTCTTTCTTTCCCAAAACTTTAAACCCAATATAATCTGAAGTCCATAGATTGCACACCAATAGGTCCCTGCCCAAATTCCACTTAATGTCTGTTTTCTGGACCCTCTTTGCTTCAGAGTGATTATCAATAGTAACTGTAGCTCTTTCCCTCCCAACTTGATTTATGAATTTTTGTCTCTTGCTCATTAAAGGGGCCATTCCCTAATCATCCTTAGAGAGGCTTATTCACTGAATGGCCTAACCTCCTTCTATGTGAGTACCTGAATAGGCCAAGGTCTCTCATTTCATCCTGGGCCTTCTCTAGTCATCCTGATAAATATCTCGTCACTGGATCCAGATTGCTCAGGAAGGGAAAGTGAGACTAGTGATGTTGCACAGCCCTCCCTCATTCAAAACAAATCAAGTGCAAGTCATGTCATCATTTCTCTGATGCCATGGTCTACCTCAAAAACGAAGGATGAACACAAACACACAGAACCCAGCTGGGTCACAGTGGGGCCTTATGAACTAAGACCTGGTCAAGTGGATCACTCCCACCCCAGGAAAGGAGGGGAAGGGGCATCATAATACAGGATCCAGCCCTGTTTGGCTGCCAATGCCAAATTCTCACATTTCAGAATTGTTGAGACCCATAACCACCCCCAGATGAGCAGTGCCTTGCACAGTTTCAACACTTTATAAGGAATAATTTTGTTAAAAACATGCTTGTAACCAATAGATAGCAAGGAAAATTTAGTACAGCACAGTTCAGAGGAATTGAAGACCTCTAGCCAAAAGTAGACTCCAACCCCCTTTTCAAGAGGAGGGAATATCAGATGCAGAAGTGAGATTGGCTTTATATCGTTACTTAAGGACAGATTCTCCCATCAGAAGACAGATTGTTCTGTTCTCCATTAGGTCACCACCTTCTCTACATTCCTACTACATAACCACCCTTGGTATGATTCCCCCCTTCCAAACATGCTTCAACATGGGACCCATGATCAGAAAATGGAGGAATAATTTTATGCAGGGTGTGTTTTCTTATACGCATGAGGTTTCTTAAGCAAGCACAATGAAGAGAAGTGCTCAGCAGGTAATTCTAGGACATTATTCCTGACTAGTTTAAGCTACTTTTGGCCCCCTTTATCAAAAATGTTGTGACTTTCTAAAGGGCAATGTCTGTCTCCTGATTGGTTGAATCCATCTGCAGTCTGCGAGCTTTCTTATTATCTGAGTAATTCTCAGTGGTCATTCAATTCTCTAGGCCACAGTTTCAGGCAGAGTCCATGGAGGGGACTCTAGTGCAAAGGCACTTAAATTCCTCCTTGCTCATGGCCTAGCAAACTGGAAGTGGTTACGTTCAGATCCTTCAAGCTCACCTGTCCTCATGTCCACCTACATTCACAGAAAGGGGTCTAGATCTAAAGCTATTGAATATCATGATATTTTTCATCCTAGGAGCTTGAGAGTGATCTTACACTTATCTGTCCAGTTCTCTAGGACTCAGTTTCCTTTTGAGTCACATAAAGGGCTTGGGTTTTAAGGGCTTGTCACTTTTCCTCCTTGTACCCTAGTGGGTGAACCTAAAATGGTCATTCTGTTCTCTAGGCCTCAGATCCAGGCAGAGTCCAGGGAGGGGCCTCTAGCATAAATGTTCTTAAGGTATTGTTAGCTCTAGGTCTAGGAACGTGAGGGTGATCACATACAGTTTGAAGAAGCTCCCTTATCCCCACTTTCCCCTAGGGTCACAAGAGGATATTGTACTCTGAAAGGGTCTGAAGGTCACTTTCCTGTGGGTGGTCTCACATTAGACTTTTAAATTCCCTGGGCCTCTGTTTGCCATAGAGCACCAAGAAATACTTAGATTATAAAACCTCTGAAGGCCCTGCCAGGTCTACGCCTAAAGGTTTTGGCTGATCTCACAAAGCTCTTTATCTCCCTAGGCCTCTGTTTCTCCTACACTCACAGCAGGGGATCAGACTTTTAAAGCCTTTGAAGGCCTTGACATTTGTAATCCTAGGACCTTCTGAGGTATCTTATATTGGTCAATCCAGCTCTCTAGGACTCAGTTACCTTGAGAGTCCTGCGAAGTGCTGAGATTCCAAGGCTCTGTAAGACTTGTCATTTTAAGTCCTTCCACCCTTGTGGTTGATCAATCGAGGGTCCCTACTGCTGTCTAGGCCCCAGTGTCAAGCAGAGTCCAATGAGGGCCCTCTAGTGTGAATGCTGTTAAGGCAATATTAGCTATAGGCCTAGGAACCTGTAGGTAATTGCGTACAGGTGAAGTTCCCTAGGCCACTATGTCTCCAATTGTCACAGCAGGGGGTCAGCCTCAAAAGCCTTTTTATTCCTTGGATCTTGTTAGTGATGGTCTGTCCAGCTTTCTAGGACTTAGTTATCTTTAGAGTCACATAAAGGGTTTGGATTCTGAGTACTGTTTAACACTTTTTACTTTCTGTCCTTGGACACTTATGGGTGTACATACAATGGTCATTGGGCTCTCTAGGCCTCTGTTTCAGGTAGAGTCAATGGAGGGACCTCTAGTGTAAATGCCCTTATGGTCCTCTGTGCTCTAGGCTTAGGAACCTGTAGGTGAGCACATTCAGGTCCTCCAAGGTCCCTTGCCCTCATTTTCCCCTACATTCACACAGGGGGGTCTGACTCTAAAGCCATTAAATGCCTTGATTTTTCATTCTAGGAGATTGGGAGTGATCTTATACTTGCCCATCCAGCTCTCTAGGCTCAGTTTCCTTTAGAGTCACATGAAGTACTTGAACTCTAATGCCTCTAAAGGACTAGTCATGTTTATTCCTTGGACATGTCTGACTGATCTTGCAATGGTCATTCCTCTCACTAGGTCTCAGTTTCAGGGAGATAACTGGGAGGGGATAGTAGTGTAAATGGTCCTAAAGCCTTCTTACCTTCTAGGTCTAGAAAATTGAAGGTGATCACATACAGATCCCTGAAACTCCCTAGGCCTCAGTTTCTCCTACATTCACACAGGTGATTCAGCTTTAAAGCCTTTGAAGGCCTTGACATTTGTAATGCTAGGACTTTCTGAGATATCTTACATTGGTCAATCCAGCTCTCTAGCACTGTTTCCTTTAGATTCCCATGAAGTGCTTTGATTCCAAGCCTCTATAAGACTTGTCATTTTAAGTCTTTCCAACTTCATAGTTGATCAATCAACCAGTTTCAGGCAGAGTCTAATGAGGACCCTCTAGGGTAAATGCTGTTAAGGCCCAATTACCTATAGGCCTAGGAATCTGTAGGCGATCCCTTACAGGTGACTGATACTCCTTAGGCTGCTGTGGCTCCAGTGATCACAGCAGGGGGTCAGCCTCAAAAGCCTTTGAAAGCCTTGAAATTTTTATTCCTTGGGTCTTGTTAAAGACATTACACTGGTCAGTCCAGCTCTCTAGCTCTCAGTTTCCTTCAGAGTCATGTAAAGTGCTTAGATTCCAAGCCTCTGTAAAAGTTGTCATTTTTAGTCCTTACACCCTTGTGGGTGATCTTTCCATGGTCCTTACGGTTCTCCTTTGCCAGGTTTAGGCAGAGTTCAGTGAGGGCCTTTTAGTGTAAACGCTCTTAAGGCCTTGTTAGCTCTAGACCTAGGAACTGAATTCTATCAAAGGGCCACCCTTGAGGACTAGAGGGTTGCATGTGGCCTCCAGGCCTTAGATTCTCCACCTCTGCATGGATCCTTTCTCAGAATAATGCTTTAAAATGCATTAGTATTATTAAAATGCATTATAAAATAAAAGACAAAAGGTTACAGAGGAAATCAATTATGTTGAACTAGTTATCAAAACATTTTACAAAGTTCATTCAGAGATCTCAAGTTACAAACTCTTGCTCTAAACCTAATTCCCTTACCCACTACACTGCACTGCCTATCAAGGATATAGAAAAATAAAGGGATATTTATTAAAAGATGTTTTAAAACAGGACTATTTCGTGGCTCTCATCTTGGAGAGCAATGCCCACATTGAGGCTGCTTTTCTGACCCAGATCCTCAGGCTCCATCTAGTTAAGTGCTATGCCTTTCAATTACTCATGTCTCAGTGATGAAAGTAATGGGGAACTGGGCAATGAGGGCCCAAGTTGGGCCCAGGAAAGGGCCTGTGTTGAAATGTGCCCTCCCCGGAGAGTTAATCAAGAAATGGTTCCTCATTTCAAGGTGGGAGAAGAGGTGAAGGATGAGAAGGAGTCAGAGAGCAGAGTGAGAGAAGCAAGAGAAACGAAAATGGGAAAAGAGAAGAAAGAGAAGAGGAAGGAAGAAAAATGATATTTTAAAAACATTTATTTTTTACTGTAAACTTAGTAGTCATCAATATGCACAAACTTTTCAATATATAAAGATAGAAAAAGGATTATATAGGAAACTGAATTTATAGGTCAAATAGTTTACTTTTAAGAAATATGTAAGTATATAATATGTATATTATATAAAGTACTATATATGAAACATATATATATATATAAACAAGGTAGCAAAATTAGTGTTTTTTGTTTGTGTCCCCTCCTTTCATTTTTTTACTCTGTGCATTTAAAAAATGATTTGTTCATGCTTTGGGGATGGGAAAGTGGAGGCAGATCTATCAGGGTGTCTCTGTAATCCTTTGGCATGGATAGTAATGAAACTCAGATTGTAGCAACACTACTAACCACTAGATGGCAGAAGACTCACATAAAAAAGTCTCCAACACTCCTGTGACTTTGGGAATGGGCCAGAAAGCTCCCCTACTGTTTTGTCTGAGTCCCTCGTCCATCTCAGGTTATCTTTCAGTCAGTGGGACCTACAGACTATCCTGTGCACAGGTGTAATAAAGTAAATATTAGCAGTCAGAACTATAACTAAGAATCTTACATGTGGGGGCGAAAGATGACCTCCTGGGTCCAAGGTTATGCGGGCAGTCGCCGATAGAACCCGATTTTAAATTCAGATTCTATGACGCTAAGTTCAGCATTCTTTTTTATATCATATAATGTTAATGGAGATAGCATGATACGGAGGAAGGAGGACTGGCCTGGGAATCAGAGGAACTGTGTTCATATCCTGTCTCTGCTATGTACTAATGACTAGAGGGTGGTAGGGCAGGGTTTCGCAGCTCGCCTCCTCCTTCCCTCACTTTACAGATGAGGAAACTGAGGCACAGAGAGGGGAAGTGATTTGCCCAAGATGAAAGCTAGTTGATTTCAGAGCCACCACACACACATCATCTCTACCTCTTGTCCTTCTGGTCCATGTTTCTATAGCATTTGAGGCTTTAGGAAGAACTCTCCCTGGAACAACTTATGAGATACGGAATATATTCTTACCCCATCATATGATTCAGAAACAGGAAGTGTCTTGCCCTGAGACTGGGTCTAATCATCCCAACATCCCCAAGATCAGCGTTTGGGTGGTGACCACCTAGGAAGGGGCTCCAAGAAGCATCTCAGCTGTACCTAGACAATGGGGCTAAATGAGCTGCCCTCCTCATTCCTGTCTATTGTCCACCGCCTGGCAAGGGGCCCAGGCCCTGAACAGGGCAGGCACTTTCTGCCTGACTAGGCTTAGGCCATCCTGAGGACCCAACTCAAGAAACTGAGCACTTACTATGGGCCTGCCTGGTACTATGCTAGGAGTGAGAGACAAAGACAAAAGAGAAAACAGCCCTTCCCTTCATGGGGTCTTCATGCTAAATCACATAGGTCTTCACATTTTAGTTCAAGACACAGCCTACTCATAGATTCAGAGCTGGATAGGATCTCAGAAGCCCTCAAGAAGTTCAACCCCTCATTTTTCTTCTTTTTTTTTTCTTTAACTTTTTACATTCATTTTCACAAAATTTTGGGTTCCAAATTTTCTCCCCTTTTATCCCCTCCCCCCCACCCCAATACACCGAGCAATCTAATTTTCCCTATCACCAATCTACCCTCTCTTCTCCCTCCCTTCTCTTGTCCCCATCTTCTCTTTTGTCCTGTAGGGCCAGATGACTTTCTATTCCCCATTAACTGTATTTCTTATTTCCTAGTAGCAACAACAATACTAAACAGTTGTTCCTAAAACTTTGAGTTCCAAATTCTCCCCATCCCTCCCTCCCCACCCATTCCCTTTGGGAAGGCAGGCAATTCAATATAGGCCCTATCTGTGTAGTTTTGCAAATGACTTCGATAATAGTCATGTTGTGTAAGACTAACTGTATTTCCCTCCATCCTATCCTGCCCCCCATTGTTTCTATTTTGTCTTTTGATCCTGTCCCTCCCCGAGTGTTGACTTCAAATTACTCCCTCCTCCTATTGCCCTCCCTACCATCATCCCCACCCCTTGCTTATCTCCTTCTCTCCCACTTTCCTGTATTGTAACATAGGTTTTCATACCAAAATGAATGTGCATTTCATTCCTTCCTTTAGTCAAATGTGATGAGGGTAAACTTCTTTTTTTTTTTCTCAGCTCTCCTCTTTTTCCCTCCACTAAAAAGTCTCCTGCTTGCCTCTTGTATGAGATATAATTTATCCCATTCCATTTCACCCTCTTTCCTCCCACTACATTTCTCTCTCACCATTTACCTTAATTTCTTTTAAGATATGGTCCCATCCTATTCAATTCACTCTGTGCTCTCTGTCTCTGTATGTGTGTGCATGTGTGTATGTGTATGTGTGCATGCACGTGTGTACATGTGTGTGTGCATGTGTGTGTGTGGTCCCACCAACTACCCAGATACTAAAAAATTTTAAGAGTTACAAATCTTGTCTTTCCATGTAGGAATGTAAACAGTTCACTTTTGGTAAGTCCCTTAAGACTTCTCTTTGCTGTTTACTTTTTCATGCTTCTTCTCATTCTTGTGTTTGAAAGTCAAATTTTCTTTTCAGCTCTGGTCTTTTCATCAAGAATGCTTGAAAGTCCTCTGTCTCATTGAAAGACCATTTTTTCCCCTGAAGTATTATACTCAGTTTTTCTGGGTAGGTGATTCTTGGTTTGAGTCCTAGTTCCTTTGACTTCTGGAATATCCTATTCCACGCCCTTCGATCCCTTCATGTAGAAGCTGCTAGATCTTGAGTTATCCTGATTGTATTTCCACAATACTGGAATTGTTTCTTTCTAGCTGCTTGTAATATTTTCTCCTTGACCTGGAAATTCTGGAATTGGGCCACAACGTTCCTAGGAGTTTTTCTTTTTGGGTCTCTTTCAGGTAGGGATCGATGGATTCCTTCAACACTTATTTTGCCCTCTGGTTCTAGAATATCAGGGCAGTTTTCCTCAATAATTTCATGGAAGATGATGTCTAGGCTCTTTTTTTGATTATGACTTTCAGGTAGTCCCATAATTTTTAAATTGTCTCTCCTGGATCTATTTTCCAGGTCAGTTGTTTTTCCCATGAGATATTTCACATTCTCTTCCATTTTTTCATTCTTTTGGTTTTGTTTGGTGATTTCTTGGTTTCTCGTAAAGTCATTAGACTCCATCTGTTCCATTCTAATTTTGAGAGAACTATTCTCTTCAGTGAGCTTTTGAACCTCTTTTTCCATTTGGCTAATTCTGCTTTTGAAAGCATTCTTCTCCTCATTGGCTTTTTGAACCTCTTTTGCCAATTGAGTGAGCCTATTTTTCAAGCTGTTATTTTCTTCAGCATTTTTTTGGATCTCCTTTACCAAGGTATTGACCCGTTTTTCATGCTTTTCTTGCATCTCTCTCATTTCTCTTCCCAGTTTTTCCTCCACCTGTCTAACTTGATTTTCAAAATCCTTTTTGAGCTCTTCCATGGCCTGAGCCCACCGGACATCCACCTGGGATGTCTGGGATACAGAGGCCCTGACCTCCACGTCTTTCCCTTATGGTAAGAATAGTTCCTCGTCATCAGAATTGAAAGGTGGAAACATCTGTACCCCCTCAAAGTAGCTCTCTATGGTCTTATTTTTCTTCCCTTTTCTGGGCATTTTCCCAGCCAGCTACTTGACTTCTGAGATTCCTGTTCACCCCCGCCTAGATTCGCCCAGCTAGTGTTTCGGGTCTGAGATTCAAATGGGCTTTCCGTGGCAGGCATGGCTGCTATTCAATGTGAGCTTAAGTTCTGGTGCTCGGGTGGGGGCAGGGTCGCCTCCCAGGCTCAGTTCCCTCAGGGGGTTTATGCAGAGACCTTCGGTAATGGCCCTGAACTTCTGCCTGCTGGTCCGGGAGTCCCGGAGGACGCTGCTGCTGCCTCTGCTGCTGCCTCTGGTGCTCCCTCCACTGCTGACTCTCAAGGGGGCCCGAGTCACAGAGACACCCCGCTCCCCTCTCGACCAGCCTAGATGTCTCTTTCACTGACCTGTAGCATCTGTGGGTGGAGGGACCTTTGTGGTTGCAGGAAGTTCATCCCTGAAGCCTGCTCAGATCTGCTCCTCTCGGCAGCATGGCCAGGGCAGCTCAGGGGTGGGCTCCACTTTCTGGGTTGCGACAGACCCCTGGGGACTGCTCTCCAGGGCTCTCTGGAATGGAAATCTTTTCCACTCTATTTCTGTGTGCCTTGCAGTGCTCCAGAATTTGTGGGGAGTTCTTCTTGCAGGAAATATATGGGCTGTGGGTTTGGAGCTAGCATATGTGAGTCTTTCTACTCCACCGTCTTGGCTCCCCCCCAACCCCTCATTTTAAGAGGGGGAAACTGAGGCCCAGGGAGGGGAAGGGACTCAGGATCACAGATTTAGAGCTGGAAGGAACTTCAGAAGCCATCTACTCTGACCTCTACATTTACAGATGGGGAAACTGAGGCAATAAAGGTCAGTTGATTTGTCCAAGGACACACAGATAGCAAGTATGAGAGCCAAGTCCACTCACATCAGTTTCCATCACATCTTGTTGACTCAGGTAAAGTTTGAACAAAGAATCGAAGATGCCCATTTACATTTCCAATCCGGTTTGGAACTTTTAAAGGAGGATTTTTTTACTCTTTATTTTGCTTCTTCTTTTCAAAGACTGATTTTCAAATGCATGCAGGATTTGTTTATTTGATTTTTTTAGTGAGGAAAGGAAATAGTTGGGAGACACAAGGGCCTTGGGGACATAATTTCCATCTGACATAATAATATCATGGAAAACAAACTGCAGATCCTTTTACAGTAACAGGCCAAGTATCGGACAATCTAGTGAGGCCATCCCAAGTTCATGTACAACTGAATTTGGAACAAATGGCCTTCCAAAATACTCTACATGTTCGAACTAGTTATGAAACTTTCACTTTGGAGGCCACTTGAAAGCTCTTGCAGGATGTATAGAAATCCATATAACCTTTGTGTTTAGTACCCTCCAAGCTCTGGGTTCACATGGACCAGGGTTAGTCCTGGGTACCACTCTAAAAGACTCATTTCCTTGTTCACTTCCATGCCCCCACCCAGTGTCTCTTCTGTGAAATCTTCATGCAAGCCTAGAGCTTGGCAAGTTTGACCTCATAGGAATGTCCTCAGGGGTATTTCTCAGATTGAAGTGATCTTTGACATCGATGCAAATGACACCCACGATGTATTGACCATGACTGAGAGCAATGACAAGGAAAATGAGATCTCCATCAGCAATGACAAAGGTCACCAGAACGAGTCAGGGAACTGAGTACTTGCTACAAGGCCAAAAATGAGATGCAGAGAGGCGAGGTGTCTTCCAGGAGCTTATTTGAATGTTATACTTTCAACAGTGGAGAATGAGAAACTCCAAGGCAAAACTGGTGATAAAGATAAATGGAACATCTTTGACAAATACAGTTATCCTCTCCACATCATGGGGGTTAGGAGTGTGGTGTCCCTGCAATCTAGAAAATACATATGAAATTTTTTGGCCCTCCCTTGGTACCAGAGAAGAAGTCTGAATTATTATGGCATTAAAAGATAAAATGTGTTGATATTCTACAATTCTATGCATACATTTTATGCATTTCAGAGTTTCTAAACTTTTTCTGTGTCCTCTGCTGGCCTTTGTGGGTTGTCTGCAGCTTACACAAAACTCCCCCAAAATTCCCATTTAGTTTCTTATGCCAACCCACAATATCTTGAAACTGCTGTGGAGAAAGTCATGATATGGAAAGAATAACTGTCCAAAGAAATAATAAATTGGGTTGAGAGGACCCAAAATCCAAGAAGCAAGAATTAGAGCGGGTCAGCAACTTGATTATTCTTTAGCAGTGCGTATGTGTTCATCCTTCGTTGCTAAAGAAGACCACGCCATCAGAGAGATAATGACATGATTTGCATTTGATTTTGTTTTGAGTGAGGGAGGGCTATGCAGGTCACCAGCCTCACTTGTCCTCCAGAGTCATCTTTGACAGTAGCTGAGTGCAGGAGGAATGGCAGGAGATCCACCTGGTGGATTCCAAGGTGGGAAATCAGCCTAATCTAGAGGCGCTTCCCTGGACCCACCATTGAAGAGGCTGGCTAAAGGTAGAGGAGAAGGGAGCACTCCATTGCCGCTTTTCCAAACTGAAACGATTCAAATGGATAGCCAAGGCTACAGTTTAAATCTTGACATTCTGAAGTATTAAATGTGTGTAAATGGAGAGAAATGGATATCAGTGCTCTTTATCAGGATTGTAAACAAGTGGAAATGAGATTTTTGTCCTGGAGGATAAAATCTATGTAAATTTTGCATCATAAAATACGGTTTACTGGTTGACTGTTCCAATGCTTTTCCTCCCTCTAACTCATTTTCATAAAAAAACAAAAGGGTTTTGGATTGAGAAATGAGAGACCCCCAAGCCTAGGAGCTCTTGGCAGTTACTGAGGGAGTGGGAGACAATAACTCATCCAGTTTGGCTGAAGTTTCAAGTGTGTGAAGGGGGGTAGGACAACATACAATTAATGGCCAGCATTTCTAAAGTCTTTGAAAGTTTACAAAGGAGTCTTGCATTATTTCATTTGGTTTTTAAAATGGTTCGCAATGGCTCACTTCCAAGCTCCAAGCTCAAAGACTTGCTTTCAACAAGGTATCTCCTTTACACGTGTTCAAGTCATATAAGATTCCTCCAAGGATAATACAACAGAGATGCCATTGTTCTGTGATTGAAATGATTATTAAATATTAATAATATGATTATAATCATCTCTGATTATTCATATCAAGCAAGGCATAGAACAGAGAGACTTATGTTCACCCAAGGTGTTTAGCACTGTAACGGGAGATGTCCAGCACAGGGTCCAAGATGAAGAGAGGCTTCTGATAGGAGGGGATGGCATCTTTGGGGATAACTAGGTGGCACAGTGGTACTGAGTCAGGACTGTCCAAATCCAGCCTTAGATATTTACTGGCTGTGTGACCTTGGGCAAGTCATTTAACCTGTTTGCCTCAGTTTCCTCAACTGTAAAATGTGGATAATGATAGCATTTACCTCTCAGGGTTGCTATGAAGATAGAATGAGATAATACTTGTCAAGTGCTTAGCATAGTGCCTGGTATATGGTAAGCGCTTAATAAGTATCATTATAAATAACAGTAATTATCATTACCATTGATCAGTCAAGCCCTGGTTACTTAACCATGTGAAAGTTTTTGGCCTTATTATCAATACAGCAAAAACCAAATAGCTGCTATTCAGATTATGATAAGTAGTTGGATGGACACCCCAGAAGGCTGGTCCATCAGTACATATATCTGGGATAGATGGCCAAAATGGACAGTAAGCTAGGCACAGAACTGAACAGGGAGAGAACAGCAGGCTGAATTGCCTTTGAGAAACCACAAAATTCTTTTAATGGTCCTAAACTTTTCTCTCAGTATTATGTAACACCAATATTCTTCTAGTAGGGCCGTATGACTGAGTTTCTTGGACAACCATAGTGTCTGAAGGATTAAGGTTGAGTGTCACCCAAAGGGTGATAAAGAGTGCAGGGGGAATGGCAGGAGATCCACTTGGTGGATTCCAGGTGGAAAAGCAGCCTAATCAAGAGGCGCTTCCCCTGGACCCACCATTGAAGAGGCTGGCTAAAAGTAAAGGAGGAGGGAGCACTCCATGCAGTTTTTCCAAACTGAAACAATTCAAATGGATAGCCAAGGCTACTGGTTAAATCTTGACATTCTGAAATTTTAAATGTGTATAAATGGAGAGAAATGGGTGATAGACTGTTTTCTCCTCTAAGTAAGAGACCCATGAGAGGCGAGAACAGGCTTCAACACATCACAAAGGAGGACTGTCCAGGAGAAGAAGTGCAAAGGTTGCCATCAGAGAAAGACTTCTTGTTGTGTTTGGCCTTTTCAAAAAGGACCATGACATCAGAGAAACGATGACATAACTTGCACTTCACTCTGTTATGAGTGAGGGAGGGCTGTGCAAGGTCATCAGCCTCACTTTCTCCTCCTGAGCCACCTGGAGCCAGTGACTAGATATTCATCAGGATGACTGGAGAAGGCCCAGGATGTAATGGGAGACTTTGGCCTTTGAGGCTAAGGCCTTATCAGAGAAAGGCAGAACCAGAAAGAAAAGCCAATCCTAGAGCAAGAATGAACAGTGACAGTCTGTGTGCTCCACTGGGAAGGCAAGGGGTCTAGAGGTAGGCCCCAAGTGTATCACCAAGGGAGAAAGACATGGAACACAGGATGCAGAGGGCTGCTGGGGTCAGGTAGTACAATACTGTTTGGTTAACCCCATTTTATAGGTGAAGGTGGAAATTCTGGAAAATCAAGTGATTTGTCACACAGATAGTAAGTATCTAAGGCAGGTGTCCTGATACCAAGTCCAATATTCTAACTACTATACCATATGGCCTCAGCAGTATGGAGTAAGGGCTGCTCCTTATGAGGAAGTCGAACAGGGGGGTGTTGGGAGTGAGTGTGCTGCCTTGGAAGGCAATGGATTTCCCCCTTTGGAGGTCTTCAAGTACAGGTTGGATGGTCGCTTGTTGAGTACATTATAAAAGGGGCTTTTTCTGGATTCCAGGTTGGGCTAGTTGGCCACCGATGTTCCTTCCAACTCTGAGCTTTCAGTACCTTGATTATTTCAGTATTTTGATGCAGAACAGATAGAATGGAGTAAGACTTTGGAGGGCTCTGAACGATTGAGTGAAGACTGATATGAGGCTCACTTAAGATAATTGATGTGAGGGGACTTTGTACCCTGGTTAGTTGTAGAGAAATTCAAGGGGTCATCACTAGCTTGAAGAAACTGTTTTCTTCCCCAAGTAAGAATGCATACTCACAAATGGGTAAAGAAATGTGTTTCCCTTGGTGTTGGGGAACTTCCTCTGCCAATGCAAGTTTCTGTTCTTGTTTAGTCATTTTTCAGTCATTCCCTACTCTCCGTGACCCCATTTCGGGTTTTCTTGGCAGAGATACTTGAGTGGTCTTCCATTGCCTTTCCACCTATCACTAACTTAGAGAGGTCTTCCTAATTCTGAGTCTCATCTAATTTATTCTATTATGCCATGCCATCTCTAGTTTGTGGTCTGAAGTGCCAAGGAGGAAAGTGATAAAGAGAAGAAGAGGAGGAGATGGGGAAGAAGAAGAAGAAGAAGAAGAAGGAGGAGGAGGAGGAGGAGGAGGAGGAGGAGGAGAAGGAGGAGAAGAAGAAGAGGAGGGAAGGAAGATGAGAAAGATGGGACAAGTTAGGAAAGGGAAGAGGGGAGAGAGGAAAAAGAGAAGGCAGAAGTGAGTGAAAAAGAGGGAAATTATAGAAGAGAAAGATAAGAGAAAGGGAGAGAAGAAAAATGTTACCTGATGGACGAGGGTCCTACTAGGGGCTCCCCCCACGACTCCCGCCCCTCCCCCCAAAAAAAAAGTTTAGGATGACCAGAAATGAAACTCAGACTGAAACAACAGCATTAACCACAAGATGGCAGCAGAGTCACAGATGAAGTGTCTCCAAGTCGATTGGACACAAGATGGATTTAGCAGTGGCCCAGGGACCAGTTTCTTACTGTCTTCAGGACCCGGAGACTCCTTGGCTTTGCCTGGTTACCTCAGTCATCTCAGTCCATCCTGGAGTCAGCGCACATTCTAGAAAAACTCTTTAAGTTCCTCCAAAGTAAATCACCATATACTTTTTTCTCAGTGATTTCAGTGCCAAGATGGACACAGGTAGAAACTTTGCTGGAAAATATAGTTTAAGAATAAGGAATGAGCCCAGAACTACTTCTGTCAATTATGAATTCTTTCTTTGAGAGAAAGCTCACAACGCATTGGGCATGCTGAGCAATGAATAACAACCCCAACTGAAAATGATAATATTTTAACAGGCAATAAACACGTTGTTGGTATGGGAATCAGTCCCAAATCATCTACCTATACAATCAGTCCACTGACATGTTAGAACAAATAGAAAAATTAATGTAAAGCTAGGAGAAGAATACAAATTTTTTAAAAATATGCTACACAATTAGAACACCAATATTTTATTATTTAATATTATTAATGTGATTTTATTATATTAATATTATTAAATTATTAATAATTTGATATTATTTAAATGAGTGACAATGTCACATAGTGGACAGAGTCCTTGGAGTCAGGAAGCCCTAGGTTCAGATCCTACTCCTGATATATATAGACTGGCTGTGGAACCCTGGTCAAGTCCTTTAAACTCTTTGTTCCTCAGGCAGTTCTAAAGTTAAAAGCAGCAGTTGCTGATCTTGTCTGTACAGGGAGTTTCTTTTGTTTCTTTTCATTTTTTTCAGTTAATAATCATTAAAAAAACAATTCAGCTATTTCTCCTTTTACTCCCCGTTTCTCACCAAGCACGTGAAAAAAAAAAGTGCTCTATACATGGCTGCATAAACCAGAAGGAAAAATTCCCACATTAGTCAAGTCTGAAAATGGAACTGTGTTTTAAGTTTATCACACACACACATACACACAGCATATTCCACCTTTATTCCTTTGGACTTCAGGTTTCTCATGGTATCAGTCAGCATTCAAGTCCTTCAAAGCTGTTTTTGCATATAACCTTGTAAACATTGTGTAAATTCTTCTCCTACTTCTGCTCACCTGAATCGACATCTGTTCATTGAGTCTTTCCAGTTTCCTCTGAAAGTATCTGTTTTGTCATTTCTTGGCACACAATAATTTTCCATTACATAGGTGCATCACAATTTGTTTAGACAGTACCCTATAGGAGACACACACCTTAGTTTCTGATTCGGGATTACCATGAAAAGAGCTGCAATAAATATTTTGGTACATACAGATCTTTTTCCTCTTTCTTTGATTGTGTTGGGGTACAGTGTAGGACTGATATAGCTGTGTCAAAGGACACAAACAATTTGACAACTTTCTGAGGATAGTTCCAAACTGCTTTCCAGAATGGATGAATCAATTTACAGTTCTATTACCGGTGCACCTGTTTTCCCACAGCCCCTCCAACATTTGTCATTTTTTTTTTTGTCATCTAGTCTGAGGTAGAATCTCAAAGTTGCTCTAATTTGCATTTCTCTACGAGTGATTAAGAGAGCATTTTTTTCACATAACTATTGACACATTAGATTTCTTCCTTAGAAACTGCCTATCCATATCCTTCATACAGGGCAGCCCTAAAGTTTTCATGTAGTTTTATGCTTAGTAAAACTTTAAATGGGTAAATATTGGGAAATCATTCTTAGTTTTGTAAATTTGAATCAGTTGTTTCTATATCTTCGCTATGACCCTTGTCAGAAAAACTTGGTGCAAATATTTCTCCTGTTCTCCTTCTAATTTTTACCATATTTTGTTCGTACAAAGATTTTTAAATTTTATGTAATCATAATTATTCATTTCACCTTGTGGGTCTTGAACTCTTCTTCTCCTAGCCACAAATCTGAATGATAATCCTTATTTGCTCATCTAATTTATGACGTGACTTTTCACATATAGGTGATGTTTCAATTTGGATCATATTTTGGTATATGGCATGAGGAAGGTGCTGGCTTTAGCTTTAATTCCTGTAGGACTGTTGTTCAGTTTTCCCAGAAGTTTCTTTCAAAGGAAGGGTCCTTTTATATGTCCTGAAACTTTGCTGAAGTTATTAGTTCCCTGATTTTCTCAGGTTCACTCAGTATACTATCATGTCATTTGCAAAAAGCAATCACTTTATTTCCTCTCTACCTATGTGAATTCCCTCAATTATTTTCTTTTCTTCTTGCTATAGCTAGCATTTCAAGCACTGTGTTCAATAGCAGTGGTGATAATGGGCCTCTTTGCCTTACACCTGGTCTTACTGAAAAGGTCTCTAATTTCTCTCCATTACCCATGTTTGCTCTTGGGTATGAATATGATTTACTATATTAAGAAAAAGTCCATATATTCCCATGATTTCTAGAGGTTTTTTTCAGTAGAAATGAGTGTTGGATCCTGTCAAAAAGTCTTTTCAGCATTTATTGATATAATATTATGGCTTTTATTATTTATCTATATTATTAACATGATTTATTATATTTACAGCCTTCCTTATGGGGCAGCTAGGTGGTGGAGTGGATAGAGCACCAGTGCAGGAGTCAGGAGGACCTGAGTTCAAATCTCACCTCAGACACTTGACACTCACTAGTTGTGTGACCTTGGGCAAGTCACTTAACCCCAGTTGCCTCATCCTGGGTCATCTCCAGTCATCCTGATGAATATCTGGTCACTGGATTCAGATGACTCTGGAGGAGAAGTGAGGCTGGTGACCTGCACAGCCCTCCCTCACTCAAAACAAAGTCAAGTACAAGTCATATCATCATTTCTCTGATGGCATAGTCTTCTTTGGCAACAAAGGATGAACACACAGTCTTCCTTATGTTGAACCAACCCTGAATTCCTGATATAAACTCAATCTGGTCATATATATATAGCTTCTGTAGTATGTTATCATAGCCTGCTTGTTAATATTTTATTTAAAATTTTGCATCAATATTTATTAGGGATATTTGGTCTGTAGTTTTCTTTCCTTTCTCTCTCCTTGGATTAGGTATAGGGATCACATTTGTATCATAGAAAAAGGTTGGAAAGCATCCTTTTCTTACTATTACAAGCAATTTATGTAGTATTGGAATTAACTGATTTTTGAATGCTTGATAGAATTCATTTGTAAATCTATCTGGTCCTACAGGGTATTTTTTTTTCCTTTTTAAGAGTTCACTTATGAGTCATTCAATTTCTATTTCTGATGGGTTATTCAATTTGTCTATTTCTTCTTTATACTAATCTGGGTATTTTATGTTTTGTGAATATTCATGGATTTCCTCCAAGTTATCAGTTTTGGCTGGTCAAAATATTTTCCGATAATTTCCTTTATTCCTTCTTCAGTTTAAGTTCTCACTTTCCACTTTAATAAGAACAATTTTGTTTTCTTTTGAAAACATAAGGTTAGCCAACTGTTCATCTATTTTACTTTTTTTTCTTTAAAAAAAATTTCCTAGTTTTGTGTCTCCATTCAATGGAATTTTTTGCTAAAGATGAGTGCCTTTCATCCTGGGTCCTCTTCTACCTCTATAGTATTTCATTTGGAGATCTTAATGCTGTTACCATCCCTCTGAGATTACCTCCAAATTATCAGATATGTATATATATATATATATATATGTGTGTGTGTGTGTGCGCGTGTGTAGTGCATATGTATGTATGTGCGTATGTGTATAAGTACAGTTTGCATGTTGTCTTCATAAGATTGTGAGCTCCTTGAGGGCAAGGACTATTTTTGCCTTCGCCTTTCTTTGTATCTCCAGCACTTAGCACAATGCCTGATACATAGTAATGTATGCTCCATAGAAGTTTCTTAACAACATTTGACTTCCTGACTCCAAACTCAACACTCTGATTTCCATACCACCTAGCTAATGGTGATGTTGGTCAGGATGTGATGATAATGTTGTTAGTAATGTAATAGTTATGATGGAGCTGCTGGTGGTCACAAGGTTGAGAAGTGAGAAGGGAGAAAGGGCTGGGGGCTAAATCCTCAGGAATGTAGGGGGACTGGTCAATGACTTTGAAAAAAACCAAGGGGCAGTTAGGTGGCACAGTGAATAGAGCACAAGCTCTGAAGTCAGGAGGACTAGAGTTCAAATCCAGCCTCAGACACTGACACTTGACATTTGACACTTACTAGCTGTGTGACCGTGGGCAAGCCACTTAACCCTGATGGCCTCACGTCCCCCGCTCAGAAAAAAGAAAAAGAGGCAAAAGAAGGACAAAGGGTCAGAATCTTAGCTCTGCTGCTAAGTGGCTATGTGACCCTAGCCAGGGGTGGGGTACCTGCAGCCTACATATGGCCTTCTAGGTCCTTAGGTGTAGCCCTTTGACTAAGTCCAAGTTTCACCGAACAAATTCTTCTATTTGACCACACTTGAGGATCTAGAGGAGATTTGTTCTGTGAAGTTGGGATTCGGTCAAAGGGCCACACTTGAGAACCTAGAGGGCCACATGTGGCCTCGAGGCCACAAGTTCCCCACCCCTGCCCTAGACCAATTGTTTGCTTTCTCTGGGTAGGTTAGATTAGGTGATCTTTAAGGGTCTTTCCATCTCTACCATTCTAGCCCCTCAGTCTTCGCTGCGTTTCAGTAACCAGAACAACCCATTCTGTCAAGTGACAATGTTAGGAAAAGGGGGAGGAGGAAGAGTGAGGCTGAGACTCTCCTGAGATCCCCGAGTTCTCTTGGCCAGGCCAGAGGAGGGAGGAAGGGGTGTCATTGGAAGGTTAAACATGTGTCTTGAATGAAAACATTCTGGGCTGAGCTGAGCCAAGATCCCAGAGCATGAACTGCCAACTCGTGTTCACTGTTGTGTAAATTAGACATGTTACCATGGTGCTTATGGCTTGAGGATGAGCTGACAGGGCAAATGCCTTCCACTTTCCCAATGTGGGGATTTCCAATAGAGAGAGAGTGAACAGAGTACTCAGCTTGCTAGAAATAGAATGCTAGGGTTAGGAAAATCTGGATTCAAATCCTATCTCAGTCACTTATTAGCTGTGTGACCCTGGACCAGTCACTTTACCTCTGTCTGCCTCAGTTTCCTGCTCTTGAAAATGAGAGAAGGTATACCCAGGGGGAAAGGCTGAACAAATCATGTTATATGAATATCATGGAAGCTAGTTGGCTCAGTGCATAGCATGCTGAGCCTAGAGTAAAGAAGACTCAGCTTCCTGAGTTCAAATCTGGCCTCAGACACTTGCGAGCTGTGTGACCCTGGACAAGTCACTTCACCCAGATTGCTCCAGTTGCCTCATCTGCCAAATGAGCTGGAGAAGGAAATGGCAAACCACTCCAGCATCTTTGCCAAGAAAACCCCAAATGGGACTGAAATGACTGAAGAACACTGCGCCATAAGGAAGGCTAAAAGGACTTGTATGAACTGATGCAGAGAGAGGGGAGCAGAAGCAGGAGAACAGCTTATGCAGTAACAAATACATTGTAAAGACCATTTTGAAAGACTTAAGAATTCTGATCAATACATTAACCAACCATGCTTTCAGTGAATCATTGATAATGCAGACCCTCTTATTTCCTGCCAGAGAGATGGAACTCAAAATGAACAATCAGACATTTTTGGACATGGTTTTTGCTTGAGTGTGCATGGTTATTACCATAGGGGTTGGAGTGTGAGAGAAGAGAGAAAATTAATGCTTGTTAATTAAAGAATTGTTTTTAATTCCCCCCAAATAAGGAGGCTGGAGCAGTGACCTCTGAAACTGCTTCAACCTCTAAACCTATGCTCCTATGTGTGACCTTTGACAAGCTCCTTCTGCCCCCTGAGCCTCAGTGTCCCCTTCTGTAAAATGAGGGGGCTGGACTGGAGGACTCCTAAATTACTTCCAGCTCTAGGAATCCCTTTGTTGCCAGTGTAACCAAGCCCTCCACTGGGGGAAGGAGTGAAAGCTCAGTTTGCAGAACACAGAAACCCCCTCATTGTGACCTTCAGGTGAGGCTCCGACCCAGGTGAGCCTTCCCTCTAATTAAGCCAGTGGAGGAAATAAAAACACAGGATATAACAGGGACTTTCCCAGGAGAACAGCGAGAAATCTGAGCAGACCAGGCAAAGCTTCTACCCCAGAAACACACTGCTCCCAGACACCATCGGAATTCCATCCTCAACTCAAGCCAGGCAACCTGTCCAGCTAGATTATTTCCTAGACAGGCTTAATGTTCCAGATGTGTGCAGCAGGCCAGATGTTCTGCCAATGATGGGATCATAAAAACCTAAGACCATACAAAGCCTTTCCATGCCCCAGCTGCCAAAAGATATAATAACTAACATTTATATGACACTATGTGCCTGGCTCTGTGCTGAGCACTTTTTATGAAGATTAGCTCATTCGATTCTTCACAACAACCTAGGAAAAGAAGCACTCTTATGATCCCCGTTTGCGTATGTGCCTTTCCAGTTTCCATGACCCACGAATATATGCGTGCACACATTTCCTTAGTCAAGGAAACTGAGGCAGATAGCAGTTAAGTGTCCAGAGTCACACAGCTAATAAGTGTCTGAGATCAGATTTGAATTCAGGTCTTCCTGACTCCTGGCACAGCGCTCTGTCCACTATAGTGCACCCTAGCTGCTAAGATATGGGGAGTCAGCGTCTCTAGTGGAAAGAGATGGGAAGTTAGAGACCTACATTTCTAGTCCCAGATCTGGATACGTGACTTTGGGCATATCACTTCATTGCTTGGTCTTTATTTGCCTTGATGGCCCCAAACTCTGAATCTCAGATCCTCTGGGCCAGCCTTTATATTGTGTGGTGTACGGTCTCTTCTACATTTCTAACATCTTTTATTAATAATAGCTGACATTTATAAGGTGTTTTAAGGGTTACAAAGCACTTGACATATATTATTCCATTTCATTCCCTTCAACAACCAGAAAATAGGATTCAGAGTTGGAAGGAATCTTGGAATTCCATTGTATAAGCAGTTACATTCTCACCCAGCTAGGCCAAGAGATTTTCTTAAATTGTCTTTTGAGCTGGTCCTATGATTTCATTGGTTCAAGGAATTCCAGTGAGGAAATTATTTCTGTCACTGAAGATCAATGACTCTCCAATTTCTCCTCTTAGAGAGCTGTCTGGGGGCACTGAGAGAAAATTAATTGGCCCAGGATCACGCAGCCAGCATCAGACACATGACTTGAACCCAGGTCTATCTGACTCCGAGGGTTGTTCTTTAGTCAGGGATATGGGGTCCAAAATGAGCTAGGAAGAGGTGGTACTGATGTGAAATGGCATGTAAAAATAATAGTATTATTATAATGACAGCTAACATTTATATAGAGCTTTAAGGTTGGCAAAGCACCTTATTAGCACTATTAGTACTGGCACTTGATCTTCCCAACAACCCTGAGCTGTAGGTATTATTACGATGTCCATTTGACTCTGGGCAGCTAGGTGGCACTGCAGTGGATAGAGCTCTGGGTCTGGAGTCAGGAGTACCTGAATTCAAAAGTGGCCTCAAAAACTTACTAGCTGTGTGACCCTAACCAAGTCACTTAACCCTGTTGGCCTCAGTTTCCTCATCTGTAAAATGAGCTGGAGAAGGAAACAGCAAACCACTCCAGTATCTCTATCAAGAAAATCCCAAATGGGATCACGGACAGTCAGACATGATTGAAAAGTGACTGAACAACTTCCTGTGCCCAGTACTCTATCCACTGGGCCATCCTGGCCCACATGTACACACATGCAAATTGCACACACTTGTGTGCTTCCAACTCCCACAATTTTCCCATGTATACATGTACTCATATATACAGTTCTATTCACAGAGGAGATGATTCTACATGAACCCTCATACCTCCAGAATGCAGTGAGCAGCCCTATGTGTGTATGTGCCTTCCCAGTTCACATGACCCACAAATACATGTGTGCACATATCCAAAAAGTCCCTCAGTCTTGTACTGGCCTGAGCTTTCAAGGTCAGGGATGATTACCCATTTGTTGGCCTATCTCTGGGGGCTGCTAAAATTAGCACTGAGCCTGGGCTGCATCACTTCCATGTGGCCTTCTGAATGCAGGAGGAAGTTTTGTAGCTAAATGAAGTCTAGGCAGCCCCAAGGCCTGCTCCCCTCATTCACTCACCCAACTTTATCTTCTGCCGTACTTTGAGCATTTCTAAAGCACTTTCCTGACAACCACCTGGGGGATGCAAGCACTGTGGAAAAAAATTGCAGTCAGAGGCCCTGAGTTTGAATCCCAGTTCCATCACAGTTCTGTGTAACTTAAGACAAGTCCTTTCCCTTCCCTCAACTTTCCCCCCTCCTCCGATGACACAGCCTCCCTAGCCACCCTTCCCAGTACTACAGGCCCCTTCACTCACTCCCCTTTGCTCACTGATCAACATGGGGAATTGGAAGACTCTTTACTCTTTCTTGCCACCTCCAGATTCTCCCCTACCTCCATCACTCAGTAACCTCTCATCCACTGAGGTTGATACTTTTTTATCTCTACCACCCAATCAAAATCCTGGTAGCTAATGTCTACAGACTTACATGTTACTCCTCTTTCTTCCTCAATGAGTTCAGTACAAGGCTCCCAATTTTCCTCTCCTCCCCAACTCTTGTCCTCATACTAGAGGACTTCAGCATACACATTGATTCTCCTTCAAATCCCCCAATCTCCCAGTTGCTCAATTTATTCACTTCCCACTTCCACCCCACCTCAGCCACATGTAAAGATGATCTTACCCTTGATCTTGCCCTTACCCACAAATGGACCACCTCCACTTTCAAGAATTCTGAATTCTCCTTATTCAACCATTGGTGTTTCACTTCTACCTCTGCCTTCCCTTTCACAACCTTCCCTTTCATCCACACTGTGACCTCCAATTCCTTGACTCTTCTAAAGCATCTACCCTGCACTAGGCACTCTTTCCTCTTCTCCCCTTGGTGAACCAATTCAATTCAACATTGTCCTCCTCTCTCTAATCCTTGACCCCCTTATCATATGACTGGTTATGTCCAAACAAGCCTCAGCCTTGGATCACACCCACCATTTGTCAACTTTACACCTATGTAGGTGCTACTGAGTAAAGGCAAAGAACACTCTTTCCTCCATCTGTCTCACATGAAAAGGTATGACCTTATTCCTTATCAAGGCTAACCCCTCTAACTTGTTTGAGTGATCTCATTCCATCCCATCTCGTGCAACAAATTGCCCCCTCTGTCATCTTTGCTTTTTTACCTATTTTCAACCTCTCCCTGTCTCCTGGCTCCATCCCTACTGCCTACAAACATGTACATATCTCCCCCATCCTAAAAAAAGAAAACCCCTCATGTGATCCTTCTGTCCCCACTAACTATAATCCTATATCTCTTCTGCCCTTTGAAAAAGTTGTCCACAAAAGGTGTCTCTCCTTCAGAGACCTGGAAGACTTATATGAACTGATGCTAAGTGAAAGGAGCAGAACCAGGAGAACTTTGAATACAGCAAAAACTGCAGTGTGCGAGGAATTTTTCTGGTAGACTTAGTACTTCATTGCAATCCAAGGACTTAAAAAATTCCCAATAGTCTCTTAAGGCAAAATGCCTTCCACATCCAGAGAAAGAACTATGGAATTTGATCATAGAATGAAGTAGATCATTTTCTTTTGTATTATGTTCTGGTTTGTTTTATGATTTCTCCCGTTCATTTTAATTCTTCTATGCAACATGACTAAGGAGAAAATGTTTTTAATAGGAATGCATGCATAGAACCTATATAAAATTGTACACCATCTCAAGGAAGGAGTGGGGAGGTAAGGGGGAAGGAGGGGGAGAGGGGTAAAAAATCTAAGATATATGGAAATGATTGTAGTACACTGAAAATAAATAAAATAATAATAAAAAAACCCCAAAAGGTATCTCTCTCGTCTCAATCTCTTCTTAACCCCTTACAATTTGATTTCAGACATTATCATTCCTCTGAAATGACTCTCTCCAAAGTTACAAATGATCTCTTGGTTGCTAAATCCAATGGACTTTTCTCAATCATCATGCTCCTTGACTTCCCTGCAGCCTTGGATATTGTGTATCACCCTCTTCTCCTGGATACTCTCTTCTCTTTAGATTTTCAGCTCACCTTTCTCTCTCTCCTGGTTCTCCTCCTACCTCTCTGACCACTCCTGTCTCTTTTGCTGGATCTCCATCCAGGGCATACCTTCTAACCATAGCTGTACAACAGGGCTCTGTCCCTTCTCCCTCTATACTACTTCACTTGCCATAGTAGATACTCAAGAAATGTTAATTGATCGAGTGCTAGCTTAGGGTCCTGAAAGATTAAGGAATTTGCCCCGGGTCACATAGCTAGGAATGTGTCCAAGGCACCACTTGAACTCAGATCTTTCGGACTCCCAAGCAAGCTCTTTGTTCACAATGTCTTTCACATATTAGCTGTTTAAATAAGTTCTTTGAACACACTGGAAAATTCCCTCAATTCCAGGCTCCTAGAAGTTCCATCCCAAAGCAACATCCCATGTGATGTTGGGATCCAAGGGGGAAAACCAAGCCCCCTTCACCCCTCTACCTATCATTTACATATTTGTATTACCTTCCGCTATTAAAATGTAAACTCCTGTACCCCTAGACTTACCCAAGGTAGCCTAACTAGTAAGTAACACGAAAGAATGAATTATTAGCAGGTCAGGGGGATTGCTATACTCCTTGAAACCACTGCTCTGCCTTAATCATAGAGAAGTAAACCCAACCACTGCTCTACCCAGCCTCTTGTCCCCTGAGGAGCACTCTCATGGCAGGTTCTCATGAATCCAGATAGATAAGATGGGCTGAAGTCCATTATAGGATTTTTAATCTCTCACCTAGGATGAGAAGGGAGGAGTATGATTGGGTTTCCATCCAAGTGTATAAAATGAGGCTAGTAAGTTTTGAAATTCTGTAGTAAAGATTACATAGATAATGGATGTGAAATGCTTTAAATACCAATTATAATGGAACGAGAACTGAGGTTTCCATCAGGAGGCCAGGGTTTGAGTCACAGCTCTGCTATTTGACCTTGAGTTTAAGGTCTTCAAAGTTCAGCATTTGGAAAATGAGATGATAAGATGATGAGGTCCCTTCCAATTGTCCTATGCATCTGTGAGTCATAAGTTTAGATTTGGCAGGCATTTTATTTCGGCTATACTTCTTTCAGGCAGGAGTAATGACATCCGACATTTCTACAACATTTGTATACATTATATACTCAGCTTTGGAGTTCTGCCCTGGGGCTAAACTGTCTTGATTGACCAGTGAGTAAGAACAAACTCACCTAGTCCATTAGATCCTGCAGACACCAGACTTCACTTCCCATCCCATCCAACCATCTATCCATGCTTTGTGAACATCTGACCACCTTCTCTGAGTGTTCCCTTCCCCCCCCCCCACCCTCAATTGCTTTCTGCTTTGGGCACAGTAATCAGATCAGAAATACAATTGCTTTTGGAAAGAGTGTGTCAATTGGCTACCCTTTGGTTCCACTCATCATCTCTGTGACTCTGTACAGCAAAACTCCCTTCTTTGTCCATCATTCTCATACAGTATTTATATTATCTTCTCCTATTAAAATATAAATTCATTGAGGACAAGGACTCTCTTACATCTACCTTTGTTAACTAGAACTTCACGCAATGCCTGGCACATAGTAAGCATGTTCATTCATTTATTTATTCATTCATTCATTCATTCATGTTCATTCATTCATTGATTTGTTCATTCATTCATTCCCTTATTTGACCCTGATCACCATGGGCCAGACACAATGCATATTCTAAATCCATTTTACAGAAAAAGTGAGCTTTAAAACATGTTCCATGGGAGATGTCAAAGACTAGTCTTAGATTGTGATTTTCTGATTTTTAAATCCAACCCTCTGCCCACTAAACCATCTAGCCATGATCAGTAGATGAAGTAAATTGGAAATCCCCTCTTCTAATCTACAGAGAAGGCAATTCCACATTTGTAACTACCTATCTCATTACTTAACAATTCTCATTCTTAGAAAGTTCATTCTTAGATATGACTTCAGTTCCTCCTGCTTGACACAAAAATCCCATTTTCCCTTTTCTTTCCTAAGTGAAGATCTCAAATAGCTAGTCACTTCCCTCCATTAAAAAATAGCCTTCTCCAAACAATGGATTCTTAGATTCTAGGAGTTAGGGTGGGGAGATACCATGACCCTAGACCTCTGTGTTCAAACCACAGGGGTGCTTGAAACAGTCATAGTAGGAATATACTGAACCTCAGTTTCCTCCCCTGTAAAATGAGAGGCTTCTGAGGTCCTTCCCAGCTCTAGACCTTGTTGGGGAGTCATTTCTTCCACCTGGATTCAGTTTCCTAATTTCTAAAATGAAGCCTAGATAGTATCTGAGGTCCCTTCCAATTTTGGATCGAGGGTCTTGTGTATGTATCCTTACAGAATTGTGGAGGAAAAGGTATCCTTATGGAGTTCTAAGCCTGAAGGGCCCTAAAACATCAACATGGAAGTGGAGGAGACCTCCAAGACCAACTCTGAACTGAAGCTTGAATATTGCTGACAATAACCCTGACATGTGGCTAATCCATCTTGAAACTTTCCAGTGAGGGAAAAGTCATTATTTCTTGAGACAAACTGTTCCACTGTTGGACAGTTCTGATTGTCAGTAATTCTTCCTTCCACTGAGCCATATGTTAGTATGTAGCTTTCTACAACTTTCCACTCTCTGCTCCTAGCTCTGCCTTCTGGGACCAAGCAGAACAAGGCTAATCCTCTTCCACATGAAGGCTCTTCATAGGTTAGATGCCAGCAAGCAGATCTCCCCTGAGTCTTCTCCTGGCTAAGTATCCCCAGTTTCTTCACCCAATCCACATTGGATATAATTTCCAGTCTTGTACTCCAGATGTCCTAGCACAAACAGTGTTTTTCTACCCTTAGGTGCCATTGGTCCTCTATGAGAACGAATGCCATATAACAATAATCTGTCAATGTCAGGGTAGGAAAATAATTGAGAGATATATTCCTTCTGTGGTGGTAAAGACTCCTCCTTCCAAAGAGATCTGTATTTTTAAAATACCACTTACCCTAAGGGATAAAGGTCAAATGGTAGAAGTCATTGGTGAACATTTATTAAGCACCGACTGTGGACCAAGCACTGCATAAGGATATTGAGATAAAAATTAAGACAGCCCCCGTTCCCATGGAGCTTGTGTGGGAGAACTTGTTCACAGATAAATAAATACAAGATAGACACACATACAAATTCACAATGATGGGGTAGGTGGTGCTAATACTGGGACAACTGGGGAAAGGTTTTCTTTTTTTTTTTAATTTTAATTTTATTTATTTGATTTTTTACATTCATTTTCACAAATTTTTGGGTTCCAAATTTTCTCCCCTTTTATCCCCTCCCCCACCCCAATACCCCAAGCAATCTAATTTTCCCTATCTCCAATCTGCCCTCTCCTCTGTCATCCCTCCCTTCTCTTGTCTCCATCTTCTCTTTTCTCCTGTAGGGCCAGATGACTTTCTATTCCTCCTTAACTGTATGTCTTCTTTCCTAGTTGCAACAACAATACTAAACAGTTGTTCCTAAAACTTTGAGTTCCAAATTCTCCCCATCCCTCCCTCCCCACCCATTCCCTTTGGGACGGCAGGCAATTCAATATAGGCCCTATCTGTGTAGTTTTGCAAGTGACCTCCCTGATAGTCGTGTTGTGTAAGACTAACTGGATTACCATCCCCCCTAACCTGCTCCTCCTTGTTTCTCTTCTGTCTTTTGATCCTGTCCCTCCCCAAGTGTTGACTTCAAATTGCTCCCTCCTCCCTTTGCCCTCCCTTCCATCATCCCCCCTTGCAATATCTCTTTCTCCCCCACTTTCTTATACTGTAAGATAGGTTTTCATACCAAAATGAGTGTGCATTTCACTCCTTCGTTTAGTCAAATGTGATGAGGGTAAACTTGTTTTTTTTTTTTTCTCAGCTCTCCGCTTTTTCCCTCCACTAAGAAAAACTCCTACCTGCCTCTTAAATGACATATAGTTACCCCCTTCCCTTTCCCTCTCTTTTCTCCCCCTACATTTCTCTCTCACCATTTACCTTAGTTTCTTTTAAGGTATGGTCCCATCCTATTCAGTTCAATCTGTGCTCTCTATCTCTGTATGTGTATGCATGTGTGTATGTGTGTGGTCCCACCAACTACCCAGATACTGAAAAGTTTTAAGAGTTACAAATATTGTCTTTCCCTGTATGAATGTAAACAGTTCACTTCTGGTAAGTCCCTTAAGACTTCCCTTTGCTGTTTACTTTTTCATGCTTCTTCTCATTCTTGTGTTTGAAAGTCAAATTTTCTTTTCAGCTCTGGTTTTTTCATTAAGAATGATTGAAAGTCCTCTGTTTCATTGAAAGACCATATTTTCCCTTGAAGTATTATACTCAGTTTAGCTGGGTAGGTGATTCTTGGTTTGAGTCCTAGTTCCTTTGCCTTCTGGAATATCCTATTCCACGCCCTTCGATCCCTTAATGTAGAAGCTGCTAGATCTTGGGTTATCCTGATTGTATTTCCACAGTACTGGAATTGTTTCTTTCTAGCTGCTTGCAAGATTTTTTCCTTGAGCTGGGAGTTCTGGAATTTGGCCACAATGTTCCTAGGAGTTTCTCTTTTTGGATCTCTTTCAGGTGGTGATCGATGGATTCTTTCAATACTTATTTTGCCCTCTGGTTCTACAATGTCAGGGCAGTTTTCCTTGATAATTTCATGGAAGACGATGTCTAGGCTCTTTTTTTGATCATGAGTTTCAGGTAGTCCCATAATTTTTAAATTGTCTCTCCTGGATCTATTTTCCAGGTCAGTTGTTTTTCCCATGAGATATTTCACATTCTCTACCTTTTTTTCATTCTTTTGGTTTTGTTTGGGGATTTCTTGGTTTCTCGTAAACTCATTAGACTCCATCTGTTCCATTCTAATTTTGAGAGAACTATTAAATTCAGTGAGCTTTTGAGCCTCTTTTTCCATTTGGCTCATTCTGCTTTTGAAAGCATTCTTCTCCTCATTGGCTTTTTGAACCTCCTTTGCCAATTGAGTGAGCCTATTTTTCAAGGTGTTAATTTCCTCAGCATTTTTTTGGGTCTCCTTTACCAAGGTATTGACCCGTTTTTCATACTTTTCTTGCATCTCTGACATTTCTCTTCCCAGTTTTTCCTCCACCTGTCTAACTTGCTTTTCAAAATCCTTTTTGAGCTCTTCCAGGGCCTGAGCCCACCCACCACCCCCCTGGGGTATCTGGGGGTACTGAGGCCCCGCCCTCCACGTCTTTCCCTGATGGCAAGGATACGTCCTCATCATCAGATCCGAAGGTCGGGATCATTTGTATTTGTTGGAAAAAACTCTCTATAGTCTTATTTTTCTTCCCTTTTCTAGGCATTTTCCCAGCCAGTTACTTGACTTCTGAGATTCCTTTCCAACCCCTCCTGGATCCATCCAGCTAGTGCTTGGCCTCTGAGATTTAAATGGACTTTCCTCCTGCCGGCTGTCAATCAGTGAGCTTTAGTTCAGGTGCTGGGGTGGGGGCAGGGCCGCCTCCCAGGCTCCGATCCCTCAGGGGCTTTATGCAGAGACTTTCAGGAATGGAGCGGGTGGGGGCGGGGTGGGGGGGCCCCGCCTCCCAAGCCCAGCTCCCTTGGGGGCTTTAAGCAGAAGCCTTCAGTAACAGAGCGGGGTGGGGGCAGGGCCGTCTCCCAGGCTCAGCTCCGTCAGGTTTTATGCAGGAATCTTCTGTAATGAAGATCCTGCCTGCTGCTGGGGGATTCCCGAGTCCCGGTCCGCTGCCGCCTCAGCCGCCGACCACACCTCTGCCTCCGTCACTTTCTGCCCCCGTCCCTGCCACCGCTGCTTCCTCCTGAGGGGGCCCGAGTCACGGAGATGCCCTGCTTCCCCTCTCCTCCAGCCCGGCCTTCTCTCTCACTGACCTGTAGCTTCTGTGGGCGGAGGGACTTTCCCAGCTGCCGGAGCTTCCGTCTCTGAAGCCTGCTCGGATCAGCTTCTCTGTGGCCTCGGCCAGGGCAGCGCTGGGGGTGGGGTCCACTTTTTGGGGCGTGCCGGACCCTGGGGACAGGTCTCCAGGGCTCCCCGGAATGGAAATCTCTTCCACTCTGTTTCTGCACACCTTGTATTGACCCAGAAGTTATGGGGGACTCTTTTTACATTAATTCTATGGACTTTTGGTTTCGGAGCTCGTAAACGTGCATCCTTCTACTCTGCCATCTTGGCTCTGCCCCCCTGGGGAAAGGTTTTCAAGAGAAGTGTCACTTGTTCTGAGTCCTGAAGGCCAGAGCTGGGAATCCCAAGAAAAGGAAAGAGAGCATTCTAGGCATGACAGGTGCCATACATGCATATATATATGTATACATGCATATATATATATATGCATATATATGTATGTATATGAAGGCACAGAGGTGAGAGTTGGAAAGTGAAGCATGTGGAACAAGAAGAAAGCTAATTGGCCTGCTAGCTAGATGCCAGGGGAGTAGTGGGTCATCAACCTGGAAAGACAGACAGGAGCCAGATGCAAAGGGCTTTAAATGCCACACCAGGGAGCTCATATTTTAAATTGTTGTTGTTTTCATCTTTCATTTTTTGAAGAAGACAAATTTCAAACTCGAGGTGATAGGAAACCTCTGATAATTCTTGAGTCGAGGATTGCCATGGTCAGATCTAGGCTTTAGAAATATTGATTTGGTGAATGTATGGAGGATGGATCAGGGAAGGGAGAGACAGGATGTAAGGAGACCCCTTGGTCTCCTTATTAGGTGTATTCCAATAGTCCCAGTGAGAGAGGGATAGAGGCCATCTGTCTTTTGGCCATGCGTATTCCCCACCCCCTTTCATCATCTACCCTGCACACAATAACCAAATCCGTAGTGCCATTGTTTCTAGACTACGACAATCAGCTGCCCTAGAGGTCAACAGGGCAAGAGAGACAGGGATGGATATGAAAGTTGTTTAGAGGGTAGAATCGACCAGACTTGGATTGGTGGGAGGGGAGAATGAGTGAATGGGAAGACCTCGTTCTGAGCCTTGAGTGATTGGAAGAATGGAAGTCGCGTGGAATATTTTATCCAAATGAATTTGGACATGCTCTGAACTGAGTTAATGCTATTGGATCAATATTTGTTTTTATTTTGTTCGATGATCTCATTGTTTAAGTCTCGGTTTATGTTCCCAAGTTCTTGGCACTAGGTTTAGGAACATATTCTAAAGTTACATCACAATGACTGGGAAAGGACTTTAACAGAATCCAGGTATCACTAGTCTGACTCTCATTAAGGATCTGAGGTCACTCGTTTGTTTGTTCGATAGAACAATGACCAGAGTTACCATGAGTGGTTTGAGTGGCATTGTCCATGAAGGAACTACAGGGTTCTCCTGACCTCATCTGAGCTGAAACCTTTGGATCCAGAGACAAATTTGAAAGATGAAAAATAAGATTAGAAAAATAACGATATGATGGGTCTAGACTGTGAATCAGAGCAAAGCAGGAGACACGTTGGTCTTTGAGGAAACAAGTGAGCTTTGGGAACACTCATTCTTTGAGATAATATCAAGGGAAGCAATGTCTTTACAGTCAGAATACCTGAGTTCAAAAGCTGCCCCTGCCACTAGCTGAGTGACCTTTGGAAGCTGGGTTTCGGTTTTCTCTTCTGTAAAATGAGGTGATTGGATTAGTTGGTCTCTGAGGTCCCTTCCAAATCTCGAACTAGGATCATATGAACCCATTAGCTGAGATATGGAGGGAGATTAAGATCTGTATCGATTGAAGGAATATCCACATGAATGAAATCTACAACACATTGAGTATTGAAGAAAAGGGACACTGAAACTTTCCCAGCGTCCCTTATTAACCAACATGGGTGAGCTGTTGGTCCACTTTTCCATAAAGTATGGCCTTTGATGTTGTTGAGATTTAAAAGTGTAGTGGAAATCATGCTGGATTTGGAGACTGGAAACCCGGGTTCAAATCCTGCCTCATAGCAAGAGGGGAGCTGAGCAGTCAACTAATCCAACCCTCTCATTCGACAGAGAAGGAAACTGAGACCCATGGAAGTGGAGTGACTTGTCTAAGGTCATACATAGAATCATAAGATCTTAAACCAGAGAACACCCCAAAAGCTGTCTAGTATAAACCCTACATTTTACAGATGGTGAAACTAGGGCCAGATTTGTCCAGGGTCACATATACAATCCTAGATCTAGAGCTGAAGGCTCCTCAGGTGTCCTCTAGTCCAACCCCCTCATTTTACAGAGCAGGAAACTGAGGCCCAGAGAAAGGGAAGGAACTTACCCAAGGTCATACTTAATACCATAGATCTAGAACTAACTTCCCATTTTAGGGATGAAACTAAGGCACATGCTTGAGTGTGAATTCCTTAAGGACAGGAACTTTCTTTTACCTGACTTTGTATCCTCAGAGTTTAGTACAGTGCACATGGTAGGCATGAATGAATGTTTGACATTGAGTGATTGCTCTGAATCATTTCTTAATTGCTAGAAACAATGTCTTTTCTGGGTCCTCATCCTTTTTAACTATTCAGCTTTTGATATTGTTGGCCACCTTCTGCTCCTAGATACTATTTTCTCCCTTGAACTCCATGACACTTCCTTCTTTTTCCCTTCCTTTCCCATTTAACTACTTCTCAGTCTTCTTTGTAAAATCTTTCTCTTCTTCCTGCCCAATAAGTGTGGGCATTACCAATCTACACTTGTCTGTCTCTGTCTGTCTTTCTATCTGCCTGTCTCTTCTTTCCCTCCCTCCTCTCTCTATCTCTCTCTCTGTCTCTCTCTCTATCTGTCTCTCTGTCTCTCTCTCTCTGTCTCTCTTTCTCATCATCTCCTATGAGTTCAATGGTCATTTTTAGGCAGGTGGTTCCCAGATTGAGAGATAGAACTCTAGTCTCTCCTAAGCTTTGTGAGCTCCACATCACTACCCACTTGCTGTGCACTCCCATTGGCATCTAAAATTCACCATGTCCAAAATAGAACTCATATTTCCCCCCAAACACAGCCCTCCTCCAGACTGTGCCATTTCTTCCTTTAAATGAATTTTATTCATGGTGTTGGGGGATGGCCAACTAAATTATTTACATGAATGTAATGGAATATTATTGTGCCTATGACCAACCACAATTCCAAAGGACACATGATGAACCATGCTTTGCTGTCGTTCAATCATGTCCGACTGTTTGTGAGCCCATGGCCCACAGCAAAATAGGCCTATCTATCCTCCACTATCTCTTGAAGTCTGTCTGAGCTCATGTTCATTGCTTCCAGGACATTCTCTGTCCATCTCATCCTCTGCCATCCCTTTTCTTTTTGCCTTTGATCTTATCAGGGACTTTTCCAGTGAGTCCCATCTTCTCCTTGTGTGACCAGAGCATTTAAGTTTCAGCGTCAGTATTTGATGTTCCAGTGAATAGCCTGAACTAATAATATCTTTAAGTATTAACTGATTTGATCTCCTTGCTGGCTAAAGACACTTCCCTCTTTTTCCCTTCCTTGGCCCTCATTTTTTTGAGAAGACTCTCAAAATTCTTCTCCAGCACCACATTTCAAAAGTGTCAATCCAGCAGCACTCAGCTTTCCTTAGTCTGATTCCCAGAGCCATACGTTGAACTATGCTATCTACCTCCAGCTAGAAAACTGATGGACTCAAGCATGCGGACCGAAGGATATTTTGGTTTTTTCCTTTTCTTTCCTTCTGATATGGCTAATGCAGGAATTTGTTTGGCTTGACTGTATATATTTGGTTTTGTTTTTCTTGCCTTCTCAATGGGTGGAGGAGTGGGAGGAAAGAGGGCATGAATTTGGAACACAAAATTTAATTTGAATTAATTTTTAAAAGGAGAACCCAGGGCCACCTCTATGCTATAGTGAGCCACTTATGTAGGAATTTGAAAAAGTGTAGAAAATGCATGCAGCCACTAGATTTTTTTTAATGTTTAAAAAGGTATCTATTAACCATTATTATAAAATGTAGGTCTTTTGTGGGGAAAAAAGAATATTATTGTTCTGTAAGACAGTGAAGTCAAATTCAAATAAAAACAGGGGCCACTAAGCCATACATAAGGATCCTTGCTGGTACACATTGAAAAAAAAACACGTTAACATTATCTGTATTTTTTGTTTTATATTTTCATTTATTTTGTTAAATACTTTCCAATTTCATTTTAATCTAGTTTGGACTTCACTTGGGAATGTGCTGGTCAGTACAGATCTATCCTGAAGAACTAACAAACATGATGAATATAGAGAAGCATATATAAGTTTTATGAACTGATGCAAAGTGAAGCAAACAGAACAAAGAATAAACATATACTATCACTGGCCAAGTCAAGTCACCAAGTCTTTATTAAGTTTGTACTATGTGCCAGGCACTGTGCTAAGAGTGAGGGATAAAAAGAAAATCAAACACATGGTTCCTGTCTTCAAGGAGTTCACATTCTATGACAATGTAAAGGGAAAGAATTCAAAGATTTGAAACCGAACGTTGCAAAGTGAGAAAAAGCAGCCTTGATCCCAAGAAGAGATGTGAGAAGACTCCTCCCTCTGCTGTTTTGCAGAAGTGGAGTCCATGGGCATGAAACACTGCCTATAACATCAGATTTTTTCCATGTGTTGTTTTTGCTGAATTATTTTTTCCTCTTCCTTTTTTTTAAAAAAAATATTACTTTTTTAAAAATAATTTCTTATAAGGGGAAAATGTAGGTGATATAACAAAAGAAGTTATCAGTAAAAAAATCTGTTTTTAATAAGATAAACTTTAAGGATAATAAAATAATAAATATATTTAATAATAAATCTATAAAAATAAACTTTTCATCAAAGCCATCCCCCTAGTTCTCCTCTAGACTGGCCTCTTCTTTGTGACAAAGGAAAACAGTGAAGCTAAACTTCTAATACAGAGATTCTATCTAATAACGCATACAATGTTCTGTCCTGGTAGTCTGCCACCTCTCTGCCATTAAGGAAAATGTGTGCTTTTTATGCATTCTCTTGAAATTTTATTGTTTTTTTTTCAATACTCCATATTCACTTTCCTTTTTAGTGTCTGTTGTAGTCATATGTGTTCACAGTCACCCAGCCCATGTCTATGCATGCCTGTGGTTGTGGCCATTTTTATAAATTGTTCTCCTGGGTCTGCTCATTTCACTCTTTATTAGTTCATACAAGTATTTCCAGGTTTCTCTGAAACCATCCCCTTCATCTTTTCTTACAGTGTAATATTAATTCATTATATTCAAATGTCATTCCCCAATTAATAGCACCCATCTTCTTTCCAGGGCTTTGCTACCACAAGGTACACTGATACAAATATTTCTGTATGTCTCTGGTTTAAGACTTGTTACAATTCCAGAGGTATATGATCAATACAGCTATTATTTTTAGCAATTACAACTCTTGATTGTATACAGTTCAATGGGGAAGTGGGAGTAGCAAAGATGAGTGAAACTGAAAGCATATGTGGTGAACAAGAAACTTACTAGGCAGAAGGAGGATTTGGGGCAGGACTAGAATATTACTCTCAAAGGGGTCAACTGGTCCAACCTAGGTGAAGCACTGCATGGGAGAAGGTGGGCAGGGTTCGTGGACCCAGATGAGAAGTAGTGGAGACAGCAATGGGAAACTTGTAAATTCTTTTCCCTGTCGGTAACAGCAAAGGAGCCCCTGACGTGTAGTGGACTTGGGAGGGCCCACCATTCTCTAGGTTTCTTCATTCTTTTTCTTAAGGCATGATCCATTCTCACAGCTGCCAAATGGTATTGCTAAGACACAGATCTGACCATGTCACCCCCTACTAAAAAATCTTCAATATCTCCCCATTGTCTGTAGGATAAAATCGAGCCTTTTTAGGTTGACATTTAAAACTCTTCATGCATTCTTCATGACAGTCCAATGGGCCTTCTAACTGGTCCTCACCCAAAGCTTCTGCTTCTTCCTTCTGTTCAGAGGCTGCTCCCCATGCCTCACTTCTGCCCTGTAGAATCCTTTCAAACACAGCTGAGGGGGCCTTTCTTGATCCCTTCAGTTATCAGTAATACAGTTCTCCCTTCTACATAGCAACTTTCCCCATCTTGGTTTTGCTACATCTAGAGCTGGCATAAGAAATTAAATGGGAATTTGGGGGGAGTTTTGTGGAAGTCACAGACAGCAGGCAAAGGCCATTAGTTAACACAGAAAAAGTTTGGAAACTCAGAAATGCACAAAATATATGCATAGTAAGATAAAATATCAACATATTTTACCTTTTAATGCCATAATAATTTAGACTTCTTCTCTGATACAAAGAAAGAACCAAAACATTTTAGGCAGATTTTCCAGATTGGGGAGGTGCTCCACCCCTACCTCCCTCAATGTGGAAGGGATAGCTGTAATTTCGTTTTTGGATTATTTTGCATTACTTTGGGATTAACTCTAACCCTAATTCCATACTTATGCACATGTTTTGTCTGCACTCTCCCCAGTAGAAATTAACATCCTTAAGGGAAAGAGTTATTTTGCTTTTGTCTTTGTAGCCCTAGGACCAAGTATGATACCTTGCATACAACAGGTGTTTAATAAACATTTGTTGAACTAAATCACACCCACCTCTGGTTTTCAAGTGATTGCCACAAAGAGCTGATCCCAACTCTCAGTCAGCCTTGTCAACCCTTTGGCCTCCTCTCAGGATGAGTTATAAAAGAATTATGTCAAAATTATAAAATATAATTATATATTATATTACATTGTCTTGTATTATGTTATATCCTTCATTATATACATTTAACATATAATATGACATATAATTGTATCATATTATATGAGTTATAAAAAAAAGACCTATGACCTATAACTTGAAAGACCTATGAATTTCTCCTGACCACCCCTATGCCACAGTGCCCCTGTTGGCACACTGCTGCCTTTCTCTGGGTTACAATTTTCCCATCTGTCATTTGAATTAGATGATCTCAAAGGTCCGTCCCAACTCTGACATTCTGGGTTCTAAGGTACCCCCTAGCTGAATTTTCTGAATGCAAAGGTACCTCCAAACTCTGATATTCTCTGCTTTAAGGTCCCTCCTGGAGGTAGCTGAATGGCATAATAGATAGAGTGATGGTCAGGAAGCTGTGAGTTCAAGTCCTGCCTCAGACTTAAGTGTCCCTGGCCAAATCTTTTTTTTTTTCATTTTTTTAAAATTTATTTATTTAATATTTTACATTCATTTTCACATAATTTTGTGTTCCAATTTTTTCCCCTTTTATCCCCTCTCCCCACCCCAATACCCCAAGCAATCTAATTTTCCCTATCACCAATCTACCCTCTCTTCTGTCATCCCTCCCTTCTCTTGTCTCCATCTTCTCTTTTCTCCGGTAGGGCCAGATGACTTTCTATTCCCCATTAACTGTATTTCTTATTTCCTAGTAGCAACAACAATACTAAACAGTTGTTCCTAAAACTTTGAGTTCCAAATTCTCCCCAACCCTCCCTCCCCACCCATTCCCTTTGGGAAGGCAGGCAATTCAATATGGGCCATATCTGTGTAGTTTTGCAAATGACTTCCCTGATTGTCGTGTTGTGTAAGACTAACTGGATTACCCTCCATCCTAACCTGCCCCTCATTGTTTCTCTTTTGTCTTTTTATCCTGTCCCTCCCCAAGTGTTGACTTCAAATTGCTCCCTCCTCCCTTTGCCCTCCCTTCCATCATCCCCCCCCCTTGCTTATCTCCTTCTCCCCCACTTTCCTATACTGTAACATAGCTTTTCATACCAAAATGAGTGTGCATTTTATTCCTTCCTTTAGTCAAATGTGATGAGGGTAAACTTCTTGGCTTTTTTTTTCCTCAGCTCTCCTCTTTTTCCCTCCACTAAAAAAACTCCTACTTGCCTCTTAAATGACATATAATTTACCCCATTCCATTTCACCCTCTTTCCTCCCCCTACCTTTCTCTCTCACCATTTACCTTAATTTCTTTTAAGATATGGTCCCATCCTATTCAATTCACTCTGTGCTCTCTGTCTCTGTATGTGTGTGCATGTGTGTATGTGTGTGTGCATGCATGTGTGTACATGTGTGTGTGTGATCCCACCAACTAACCAGATACTGAAAAGTTTTAAGAGTTACAAATATTGTCTTTCCATATGGGAATGTAAACAGTTCACTTCTGGTAAGTCCCTTAAGACTTCTCTTTGCTGTTTACTTTTTCATGCTTCTTCTCATTCTTGTGTTTGAAAGTCAAATATTCTTTTCAGCTCTGGTCTTTTCATCAAGAATGATTGAAAGTCCTCTGTTTCATTGAAAGACCATATTTTCCCCTGAAGTATTATACTCAGTTTAGCTGGGTAGGTGATTCTTGGTTTGAGTCCTAGTTCCTTTGACTTCTGGAATATCCTATTCCACGCCCTTCGATCCCTTCATGTAGAAGCTGCTAGATCTTGAGTTATCCTGATTGTATTTCCACAGTACTGGAATTGTTTCTTTCTAGCTGCTTGCAAGATTTTCTCTTTGAGCTGGGAGTTCTGGAATTTGGCCACAATGTTCCTAGGAGTTTCTCTTTTTGGATCTCTTGATCGATGGATTCTTTCAATACTTATTTTGCCCTCTGGTTCTACAATGTCAGGGCAGTTTTCCTTGATAATTTCTTGGAAGATGATGTCTAGACTCTTTTTTTGATCATGACTTGCAGGTAGTCCCATAATTTTTAAATTGTCTCTCCTGGATCTATTTTCCAGGTCAGTTGTTTTTCCCATGAGATATTTCACATTCTCTTCCATTTTTTCATTCTTTTGGTTTTGTTTGGTGATTTCTTGGTTTCTCATAAAGTCATTAGACTCCATCTGTTCCATTCTAATTTTGAGAGAACTATTATCTTCAGTGAGCTTTTGAACCTCTTTTTCCATTTGGCTCATTCTGCTTTTGAAAGCATTCTTCTCCTCATTGGCTTTTTGAACCTCCTTTGCCAATTGAGTGAGCCTATTTTTCAAGGTGTTATTTTTCTCAGCATTTTTTTGGGTCTCCTTTACCAAGGTATTGACCCGTTTTTTCATACTTTTCTTGCATCTCTGACATTTCTCTTCCCAGTTTTTCTTCCACCTGTCTAACTTGCTTTTCAAAATCCTTTTTGAGTTCTTCCAAGGCCTGAGCCCATCCGACATCCCCCTGGGATGTCTGGGGTACTGCTCCACCCTCCACATCTTTCCCTGATGGCAAGAATATTTCCTCGTCAGATCCGGAAGTCGGGATCATTTGCATCTGTTCGAAAAAACTCTCTATAGTCTTATTTTTCTTCCTTTTTCTAGGCATTTTCCCAGCCAGCTACTTGACTTCTGAGATTCCTGTCCACCCCCGCCTAGATCCGCCCAGCCAGTGCTTGGGATCTGAGGTTCAAATGGGCTTTCCGCAGCAAGCTTTAATTCAGGTGCTGGGGTGGGGGCAGGGCCGCCTCCCAGGCTCAGCTCCCTCAGGGGCTTTATGCAGAGACCTTCAGGAACAGAGTGGGTGGGGGTGTGGGGGTCCCCACCTCCCAGGCTCAGTTCCCTCAGGGGCTTTATGCAGAGGCCTTCAGTAATGGGGTAGGGCAGGGCCATCTCCCAGGCTCAGCTCCCTCGGGTTGTTTATGCAGAGACTTTCAGTAATGAAGATCCTGCCTGTTGCTGTGGGAGTCCTGGGCCACCGGCCGCCGCAGCTGCTGCCACCCCCGCCTCTGTCTCTGCTGCCTCCTGCCCCCGCCTCTGCCTCCGCCACCTCCTGCCCCCGCCTCTGCCGCAGCCACTTCCTCCTGAGGGGGCCCGAGTCATGAAGACACTCTGCTCCCCCTCTCAGCCAGCCAGCCGTCTCTCTCACTGACCTGTAGCTTCTGTGGGCGGAGGGACTTTCCCGGCTGCCGGAGCTTCGGTCCCTGAAGCCTGCTCGGGTCAGCTTCTCTGGGGCCGCGGCCAGGGCAGCGCTGGGATGGGGTCCACTTTCCGGGGTACGACGGACTCTGTGGACGGCTCTCCAGGGCTCACTGGAACGGAAATCTCTTCCCCTATGTTTATGCACCCCCTGCAGTGATTCAGAATTTATGGGGATCTCTTTTTACCTTAATTCTATGGGTTGTGGGTTCAGAGCTCGTAAACGTGCATCTTTCTACTCCGCCATCTTGGCTCCGCCCCCCTTGGCCAAATCTTAACCTCAGTTTTTTCAACTGTAAAATGGAGATGATAATAGCACCTACCTAACAAGGATGTTGTAAGGATCAAATGAAATTATATTTGTAAAGTGCTTGGAAAAATTTAGAAATGTCTTCTAAATCTATCTTATCTAGATGTGGAATTCTGTGCTCTGAGGGCCCTTCTTTGACATTCTAAATCCAAGGCTCCCTCCTGGCTCCCTCCTTCTCAGGGAGCTGACATATTCAAGGATATATCACTCTCTGATTTTCCATTGTCAGTCAGGAAGCCGGGGGTACCGGTTCTTCCAGGAATTCTATTCAACCTTCCAGAAGCCACAGTGGAAAAAAAGATAGCTCTCTCTCCACTGCAGGCACCAGGGAGGTGTGGGGGGAGTCAACAACTGGCAGCTTCCCCAGCCACAAGGTGGGCTCTGAGTTCTTTCCAAATGAGGTCGGCCTTGCCACCTCTAGCCCCATTCCCATTGCTGACACAACTGAGGGAAAGGATTCTGTGACTGAGGCTGGTCAAAAAATTCATACGTGCACACACACATCCAAGCACATGCATGACCACACACATGCATGGACAGTAGAAATGGGTCAAAGTATGGTTAGAAAATTCCACAACCCCCTCTCCATGACCCACCCACCTCCAAGTATTTGAAAATGGGGTTCCTGGCATTTTACTGTCCCTGGAGGCTGTGCACCTTCACTGCAACATGCTAAACTTGACTTGTCCCAGAATAAATCTCTCCAGACCACATAAGCAGGATTTCCTGGCATTAAAAATAAAGGACTTTATTAAAGAGGTATTGTAAGACCTGGGACTCCTTAATAAGTGGGGAGAGAGCAGTCTGTTACAAGTCACACCCTCTCTGAGCAAGGTTTAGGGCTGTCAGGGGACTCAGAAGACATTGAATCCAATCCCCTCATTATATAAATAATTCATAAAGGAAGGGATTGACCCAAAGTCACACCTAAGATCCTATATCAAGAGGTGGAAGAGACCTCAGAGGTCAGTTAAACCAACATTCTAGTTTTACAGAGGGGGAAATTGAGGCCCAGGAAAGGGAAGGGACTGAACCAAGGTCATACTTAAGATCCTATATCGAGAGCTGGAACAGTCCTCAGATACTTGCCCAAGGTTACACAGCTAGTAAGCTTCAAAGGAGGGAGCCAAGCCTATGTCTTCCTCACTCCAAGTCCTCTCTCCAACCCCTTCTAGCTGGCTGCTTCTCAGTGAAAGGGAAGGGAAGGAAGAAGTAGGAGAGAGAGAATGCAGACTTGAGAATAAAATAACACTGAATTTAAAAAATCTTAACTTTAAGCCACATTTCCAACCTGACTATAGTCCTTTCACAAGCTCTTCTTGACATTGTTGGCTAGGGTACGTGAAATCTGCTTTGTTTCTCTTCCCAAGTCCTTAGGACCTCTATGACTGAGGTGAGGTGAGGTGAGGATAGGCCTGCCAGCTAGAAGAAGGGAAGGCAAGGATCATTAGAGAGGAAATGTTGGAGGTGGCTTCTGGGGTTATAGGTCTGGAGGAGTGTGAGAAACTGGGTGGAGCTTCCTCATTCTCACCCCTATCCTTTCCAACAAGAAGTGAAGATGGGTACGTAGCTGGGGAAGCAGGGAGGAATAGGGTTAGAAGAACCACAAAATCTCAGAGCTGGAAGGAATCATTGAAAACAACAAGGCCAACCTAGAGCTACCTCTGTAATACCTTCAATGTGTGATCATTTAGTTCCCAAAATCATGGACTAGATTTGAAGGAAAAGGACCTGGGTTCAAATCCAGGCTCTGCTTACTTACTATTTGTGTGATCTTGGACAAGTCAATGTAACCCCCATGAACCTCTGGGGTCCCCTTTTCTCTTTGTCTATAGTTATGCTATAACCACACAGGATATATGCCAGAAATGCAATGCTTATTTAACATAAGGAAAACTACAAACAGAATAAACATAGTTTAATAAACAGACCATATTCATAATTTAAAAAATCAAAATCGCATTATGATCTCAATAGATGCAGAAAAAGTTTTGGACAAAATAAAATGCTCACTTCTGTTATAAAGCATTCAAAATCATAAAAATAAATGGACCTTCCCACAATATGGAAAGGAGTGTCTTTCTAAAACTAAGATCCAGTATTATGGAAATGCAGTGATGGAGATGAAGGAGAAATTTTTCCAGTATCATCAACAATAAAGTAAGAAGGTTCATTATGAAAATTTCTATTCAATATTGTACTGTAAATATATGAAATTAGAAAAAAATAAGACAAACAAGAAATTGAAGGAATAAGCATAAGCAACAAGGAAACAAAATGATTGCTTTTTACAGATGACATGGTGTTTTACTTAGAAAACCCTAGAGAGTCAACTAAAATGGGCAGAACATAAAAACTTGAATCCAAGGTGACAAATCTAACCAAAGAAACAAAATATAGGACAACTGATTGAGAATGAAAGTACACAGAAGTAAAGGACAACATGGAAGAGGAGAAGCAAAAAGGAATAATAACATCAAAAGAAAACATAGTCTCCATACAAACAAAATATATCAATCTCCAAGACAGGGCGTGTAGAGACAATGAAAAAAAGAGGGGTATAACTAAATAACTGGATAAAATCAAGAAAAAAAAGGAATAGGCAAAATTCCAAAACTACGGAAAAGGGTAACAAATAGGGTTGGAAAGCAGAGAGAGGAAAAGAGATAGTAGGAATATGATTATTTTAAAATAGACTAAACTAAAAAAAAAGCTGAAGAGACACAGAGGAAGAGGGAGAAACATCTTTTTTTTTATTATTTTTATATTTTATTTTTTTTTAATGTTTTACAATCATTTCCTTAAAGTTAAGATTTTATCCCCCCCACCCTTCCCCCAATGCCCCCCTCCCTCCCCATGACAGCATACAATTCTGTTTAGGTTCTACATATACTTTCCTATTGAGCACATTTTCACTATATTCATGCTATGTAGTCGAACTAAAATAAATGGAAGAAATCATATAACAAATCAACACATAATACACTGAAACCCACCCACACACAAACATGATCTGCTACATTCTTCAAGTGACTTCCACATTTCTTTCTCTGAGTGTGGAAGGCATTTTGCCTTAGAAGACCGACATTAGGATTTTTTTTTTCTCAGTAAGTTCTTGTGTTATTACAAAGTTCCAAGTCTACCAGAAAAAACTCTCGCCCACTGTGGTCGTTGCTGTGCACAAAGTTCCCCTGGTTCTGCTCCTTTCGCTCAGTATCAGATCATATAAGTCCTTCCAGGCCTCCTTGAAGTCTTCTTGTTCATCATTTCTTATGGCACAATAGTACTCCATTACATTCATATACCATAATTTATTCAGCCATTCCCCAATTGATGGGCATCCCCTTGACTTCCAGTTTTTGGCTACCACAAAGAGTGCTGCTATAAATATTTTTGTACACGTGGGACCCTTTCCCGTTTTTATAATCTCTTGGGGATACAATCCTAGTAGCGATATTTCTGGGTCAAAGGGTATGCACATTTTTGTAGCCCTTTGGGCATAGTTCCAAACCGTTCTCCAGAAGGGTTGGATGATCTCACAGCTCCACCAACAATGAATTAGTGCTCCAACTCTCCCACATCCTCTCCAGCATTTATCATTTTCTTGTTCTGTCATGTTTGCCAATCTTACAGGTGTGATGTGGTACCTCAGAGTTGTTTTGATTTGCATCTCTCCAATCAATAGTGATTTAGAGCATTTTTTCATATGATTATAGATATTTTTGATTTCTTCCCCTGAAAATTGCTTGTTCATATCCTTTGACCATTTATCAATTGGGGAATGATTTGGATGGTTATATATTTGAGTCAGTTCTCTATATATTCTAGAAATGAGGCCTTTATCCCCGAGCTTAGCTGTAAAAATTTTTTCCCAATTTACTACATCCCTCCGAATTTTGGTTGCATTGGGTTTGGTTGTGCAAAAACTTTTCAGTTTAAAGTAATCAAAATTATCCATCTTGCATTTCATAATGCTTTCTATCGTTTCTTTAGAAAAAAATTCTTCCCCTCTCCATAAATCTGATAAATACACTATACCTTGCTTCTCCAGTAGCTCTGGCAGCCGGGAAAGTCCCTTCGCCCACAGAAGCTACAGGTCAGTGAGAAAGAAGGCTGCGCTAAGGGAGGGGAGCGGAGCGTCTCCGTGACTCGGGCCCCCTCGGGAGGAAGCGGTGGCGGCAGAAACGGGGGCAGGAAGCGGCGGAGGCAGAGGCGGCAGCGGCCCGGGACTCAGGAATCCCCCAGCAGCAGGTAGGATCTTCAATACTGAAGGTCTTTCCAACCTGAGGGAGCCGAGCCGGGGAGACGACCCTGCCCCCACCCTGCTCTACTGCTGAACGCCTCTGAATAAAACCCCCAAGGGAGCTGAGCATAGCAGGCGGGGCCCCCCACCCCGCCCCCACCCGCTCCGTTCCTGAAAGTCTCTGCAGGAAGCCCCTGAGGGACCAAGCTTAGGAGGCGGCCCTGCCCCCACCCCTGCGCCAGAACTAAAGCTTGCCGCGGGAAAGCGCATTTGAATCTCAGAGGCCAAGCACTAGCTGGGCGGATCCAGGTGGAGGAGGAAAGGAATCTCAGAAGCCAAGTAACTGGCTGGGAAAATGCTTAGAAAGGGGAAGAAAAATAAGACTTTAGAGAGTTATTTCCAACAAATGCAAATGATCCCGACCTTCGGATCTGATGGCGAGGACGAGAACGTGTTTTTGCCATCAGGGAAAGACGTGGAGGGCGGGGCCTCAGTACCCCAGACACCCCAGAGGGGTGTCGGGTGGGCTCAGGCCTTGGAAGAGCTTAAAAAGGATTTTGAAAAGCAAGTTAGACAGGTGGAGGAAAGACTGGGAAGAGAAATGACAAAGATGCAAGAAGAGTATGAAAAACAGGTCAATACCTTGGTAAAGGAGACCCAAAAAAATGCTGAGGAAATTAACACGTTGAAAAATAGGCTCACTCAATTGGCAAAAGAGGTTCAAAAAGCCAATGAGGAGAAGAATGCTTTCAAAAGCAGAATGAGTCAAATGGAAAAAGAGGCTCAAAAGCTCACTGAATTTAATAGTTCTCTCAAAATTAGAATGGAACAGATGGAGTCTAATGACTTTATGAGAAACCAAGAAATCACCAAACAAAACCAAAAGAATGAAAAAATGGAAGAGAATGTGAAATATCTCATGGGAAAAACAACTGACCTGGAAAATAGATCCAGGAGAGACAATTTAAAAATTATGGGACTACCTGAAAGCCATGATCAAAAAAAGAGCCTAGACATCGTCTTGCATGAAATTATCAAGGAAAACTGCCCTGACATTCTAGGACCAGAGGGCAAAATAAGTATTGAAAGAATCCATCGATCACCACCTGAAAGAGATCCAAAAAGAGAAACTCCTAGGAACATTGTGGCCAAATTCCAAAACTCCCAGCTCAAGGAAAAAATCTTGCAAGCAGCTAGAAAGAAACAATTCCAGTACTGTGGAAATACAATCAGGATAACTCAAGATCTAGCAGCTTCTACATTAAGGGATCGAAGGGCGTGGAATAGGATATTCCAGAAGGCAAAGGAACTAGGACTCAAACCAAGAATCACCTACCCAGCTAAACTGAGTATAATACTTCAAGGGAAAATATGGTCTTTCAATGAAACAGAGGACTTTCAATCATTCTTAATGAAAAGACCAGAGCTGAAAAGAAAATTTGACTTTCAAACACAAGAATGAGAAGAAGCATGAAAAAGTAAACAGCAAAGAGAAGTATTAAGGGACTTAGCAGAAATGAACTGTTCACATTCCTACAGGGAAAGACAATATTTGTAACTCTTAAAACTTTTCAGTATCTGGGTAGTTGGTGGGACCACACATACACATGTACCCGCATGCACACACATACACACATGCATTCACATACAGAGACAGAGAGCACAGATTGAACTGAATAGGATGGGACCATACCTTAAAAGAAATTTAGGTAAATGGTGAGAGAGAAATGTAGTGAGAGGAAAGAGGGGGAAATGGAAGGGGGTAACTATATGTCATTTAAGAGGCAAGTAGGAGTTTTTTTAGTGGAGGGAAAAAGAGGAGAGCTGAGGAAAACAAACAAACAAACAAACAAGAAGTATACCCTCATCACATTTGACTAAACGAAGGAGTGAAATGCACACTCATTTTGGTATGAAAACCTATCTTACAGTATAAGAAAGCGGGGGAGAAGGAGATATTACGGGGGCGGGGGGATGATGGAAGGGAGGGCAAAGGGAGGAGGGAGTAATTGAAAGTCAACACTTGGGGAGGGACAGGATCAAAAGACAGAAGAGAAACAATGAGGGGCAGGTTAGAAGGGATGGTAACTCAGTTAGTCTTACACAACATGACTATCAGGAAGGTCATTTGCAAAGCTACACAGATATGGCCTATAATGAATTGCCTGCCGAACCAAAGGGAATGGGGGGGGAGGGAGGGATGGGGAGAATTTGGAACTCAAAGTTTTAGGAACAATTGTTTAGTATTGTTGTTGCAACTAGGAAAGAAGACATACAGTTAATGAGGAATAGAAAGTCATCTGGCCCTACAGGAGAAAAGAGAAGATGGAGACAAGGGAAGGGAGGGATGACAGAAGAGAGGACAGATTGGAGATAGGGAAAATTAGATTACTTGGGGTATTGGGGTGGGGGGAGGGGATAAAAGGGGAGAAAATTTGGAACCCAAAAATTTGTGAAAATGAATGTAAAAAGTTAAATAAATAAACAAAAAAAAATCTGGGCAATTTGTATTTTTTAAAATATTCATCCATCTCATTTAGATTATCGAATTTGTGGGCATAAAGTTGGGCACAATAATTTCTAATTATTGTTTTAATTTCCTCCTCATTGGAGGTGAGTTCACCCCTTTCATTTTTAATATTAGTAATATGATTTTCTTCTTTCTTTTTTTAATCAAATTGACCAAAGGTTTATCAATTTTATTAGTTTTTTCATAAAACCAACTATTGGTTTTATTTATTAATTCAATAGTTTTCTTAATTTCAATTTTATTAATCTCTCCTTTGGTTTTCAGTATTTCTAATTTGGTATTTTCTTGGGGATTTTCAATTTGTTCTTTTTCTAGCTGTTTCAGCTGCATACCCAAGTCATTGATCTCCTCTTTCTCTATTTTATTTATGTAGGCATTCAAAGATATAAAACTTCCCCTAAGAACTGCTTTTGCAGTATCCCATAAGATTTGGTAGGTTGTCTCATTATTGTCATTCTCTTGAATGAAGTTGTTGATTGTTTCTATGATTTCTTCTTTAACCCATTCCTTCTTTAGGATTAAATTATTTAGTTTCCAACTGATTTTTGCTTTATCTTTCCATGGCCTTTTATTACATATAATTTTTATTGCATTATGATCTGAGAAGGATGCACTGATTATCTCTGCCTTTCTGCACTGGATTTTGAGATTTTTATGTCCTAGTACATGGTCAATTTTTGTAAATGTTCCATGTACTGCTGAGAAAAAGGTATATTCCTTTCTATTCCCATTCAATTTTCTCCAAAGATCTATCATATCTACCTTATCTAGAGTTTTATTTACCTCCTTAACCTCTTTCTTGTTTATTTTGAGGTTAGATTTATCAAGTTCAGAAAGAGGGAGGTTGAGGTCCCCCACTAGTATAGTTTTGCTGTCAATTTCTTCCTTCAACTCCCTCAATCTCTCCTCTAAGAATCTGGATGCTATACCACTTGGAGCATACATGTTTAGTAATGATATTGCTTCATTGTCTATGGTGCCTTTTAGCAGGATATAGTTTCCATCCTTATCCCTTTTGATTAGATCTATTTCTGCTTTTGCTTTGTCTGAGATTAGGATTGCTACTCCTGCCTTTCTTACATCAGCTGAAGCACAATATATTCTGCCCCATCATTTAACCTTTATCCTATGTGTATCCCCCCGTTTCAAATGTGTTTCTTGTAAGCAGCATATTGTTGGATAATGGCTTTTAATCCATTCTGCTATCCGTCTCCGTTTTATGGGAGAATTCATTCCATTCACATTCACAGTTATGATTACAATCTGTGTATTTCCCTCCATCTTCTTTCCCACCATTTGTGCTTTTAGCTCTGCTGTCTCCCTTCCCCTCCTCACTAGTATTTACTTTTCACCACCTCCTCTTGCCGCCTTCCCCTCTTTCTTTTAGCCCCCCTCCCTTTTACTCCCCTTTACTCTTATTGCTTCTTCCCTCCCTTTTGCCTCCCTCCCCTTTCTTCCCCCTTCCCTCCCACTGCTTATAGAGCTAGTTAGGATTTTCTACTTAAGTTTATTGTTCCTTCCTTTAAACAAATCCGATGAGAGTACCTCTCACACAATGCGCATCTCCCTCCCCTCTTTCCCTCTACTATGATTTTGTACTTCTTCTTGTGGTGTAATTTGCCATTTTCTGCTTCCTCCTTTTCACACCTCCTACTACACTCCCTTCTCATACTTAAATCACATTTTTTATCATGATATCATTTACTTTATACCCGTTCCCCCTATGCTTATCCTTTTTATATTTCTTAATAGACGCACAGTTCTCAAGATAAACAGATATCATCTTCCCTTATAGGGAGGTGAACAACTTGCCCTCATTGAGTAGCAAGTTGTTCCCCCCCCCCAATGTTTACCTTTTTATGATTCTCTTGAGACCTGCATTTGAAGATCGAATTGTCTATTAAGTTCTGGTGTTTTGGTCAGGAAACTCTGGAAATCCCTTACTTAGTTGAATGACTTTCTCCTTGCCTGAAATGTTATGCTGAACTTTGCTGGGTAGTTGATCCTTGGTTGCAGTCCCAGCTCCTTTGCCTTACAGAATATTGGGTTCCAATTCTTTCGATCTTTTAATGTAGAAGCTGCAAGGTCCTGTGTAATCCTGATTGTATCTCCTTGATATTTAAATTGTTTCTTTCTGGCTGCTTGTAATATTTTCTCCTTCACTTGATAGCTCTGGAATTTGGCAACTATATTTCTTGGGGTTTTGAGTTTGGGGTCCCTTTCAGGAGGGGAACGGTGGATTCTTTCGATGACTATTTTGCCCTCTGAATCTAGTACTTCTGGGCAGTTTTCCTTGATGATTTCCTGGAAGATATTGTCCAGGCTCTTTTCTCCATCCTGGGTTTCTGGCAGGCCAATAATTCTTAAGTTTTCTCTTCTGGATCTATTTTCCAAGTCAGTTGTTTTTCCAATTAGATATTTTACATTTTCTTCTATCTTTTCAATCTTTAGATTTTGTTTGACTGATTCTTGCTGTCTCTTTGAGTCGTTAGTTTCTACTTGCCCAATTCTAATCTTCATCACATTGTTTTCTTCTGTTAACTTTTGTATCTCTTTTTCCATCTGCCCAATTTTTCCTTTTAAGAAGCTATTTTCTCCAGTTAATTTTTGTACTTCCTTTTCCATTTGGCCTTTCAGGAATTTATTTTCTCCAGTTAATTTTTGAACTTCTTTTTCCATTTGTTCAATTTTCCTTTTCAGGGAGATGTTCTCATCAGTGAATTCTTTCTTAATAATTTTAAAATCATTGGCCAGTTTATCTTCTATTTCCTTCTTCAGCTGTTCCAGGAGAGCTGCTTGTACTTGCGAGTAGTTCATAGTCCCTTCTGAAGTTTCAGATGGAAGTACTGTCTCAGCTGTGACCTCTTTGGGGCTTGTGTTTTGGTCCTTATCCCCATAGAAAGATTCTATGGTTCTTTCGGCCCTCTTCTTTTTCCTGTTCATGATTTTGATTGAGTGTTGTGGCTTCTGGTTCTTTCAGTCAGAAGCTAGAGAACTTTTTGCTGAGCTGATGTGTGAAAAAGCTAAAAGCAGGTATTTGTTTGGTGTTTCCCTGATCAGCCCTGGGTTTAGCTTGTTAAGTGTGGGGAAGGAGTGGTCTGGTCCCAGGAGATTTCCTTAGCTGAATTGAGGCAAAGGCAAGCTTAGGGGCTGGTAATCCCAACTGCCCTATTGTCTTTCTGATTCCCCTGGACAGCTGAGGCACGCCTAGATGCTAATGCGTGTTCCCAACCCTCCTGGGGCTCCTCTCCTGGAGCTGAGGCTTGCCTGGGTCCTAGTGCGAATTTTCTCTGCCCTGGGTCCTCTGTCCTTCTGGTTTGCCTCTGCCACCGTATGAGGAATCCCCCTTAGCTATTTTCCTCGTCTCAGGTGTTATGAGACTATTGGTCTCCTTCTTCTATTTCTGCTGATCTGGGATTTTTCTGGGGGGATATTTTATGGTTCTTTCACGGTCATCAAGGGGGAAGGAGAGAGCATTAGCTGATCACTCTGCCATCCTGGCTCCCGGAAGTTCAAGTAAGTGACTGACCGGAGTTTGATCTTCGGGCTGAAGGTCTCAGGAGCTGCTGCGCTGATATCTGGCGCTCCCCGGCTCTCACTGACTCGGTTCGGCTTGTCTCCCGCCCCGGGTGCCGCTCCTCTGGTTCCGCCCACCACTCAGGTTTTTCAGATCACTTCTGCTCTGCTGCACTGGCCGTGCTGCACTGGCCACACTGCGCTTTGCGCTGTGGGCTCACCCCCACGGAACAGATCCTTCCCGTGGACCTTCCAGTCCCACCTGAGCTCCGAATCCGTCACCGTCTGCCTCCCATTCGATTCCACACCTCCAGAATTTGGTCAGATTCTCCTTTCAGAGGTACCTGGAGGAGTTTGTCCGAGAGCTCAGGTGAGTCGCTGCTCTCACTCCTCCATCTTGGCAAGAAAAATCTTAATGCAAAAAGTAGCATTTGAGAGAAAGTGAGGAAAATATAAACTTAACTCTCATAACTTTAAATGTGGATGGATTAAATAATCCAATAAAATGGAAATGTGATAGATTTATCTTTAAATCCCACAATCTGTTGCTTACCAAAAATAGAAACAGAGACAAAAAAAAATAATGAGCTAAAAAAGTTTACTCTACATCACATGAATCAAAAAAAGCAGGAACTGCAATTATGTTCAAAATAGAGACAAACATTCAAAACGTAAACAGGATAAACAAGAAAATTGCATTATTTTGAAAAAAACACAGACAGCAAAATCAATGTCAATATTAAGGTAGAAGAACATACCTGCTCTAGCTCTCTCTCTATAGCCCTTAAAATACCTGTGAAAAAAATGATTCTAAACAAATTCTAGAGCAGCACAAGCAACAAAACGACAGAGGGAAAGAGATTTCCAGCCCCAGACAGATTTGAAGGCTGACAGGAAAGGTCTCTTGCACCAGACTCAGACCAGGGCATAACCCAGCATGGGCCACATGACGTGAACAGAACTGGATCGGGCTTCAGGATGCAGAATCATGGGCAGCAGCTGCGCTACCCAGATTCCTCAATCCGCAAACACCAAAGACAGCTTCAAAGGTCACTGAGAAAGCTCTTTCACCCAAGTGAGAAGGGAATGTAGTCTGGCCTCAGCCAAGGCAGTGGTATCCATTTTTTTGAGCCCTTGGGCTAAAGACCCTGGGGGAATCAAGTTGCTGATCTGGGTCTCAGTTCTGACTGGCGGTCCTGTGACTTTGAAGGAACCCAAAGCTTGGAGAGCTGGATAGAAAACTGTAACATCACCAAGAATCACCAATGATAGGGGGTGGAGCCAAGATGGTGGAGTAGAAAGACTCACGTATGCCAGCTCCGAATCCATAGCCTATATATTTCCTGCAAGAAGAACTCCCCACAAATTCTGGAGCACTGCAAGGCATGCAGTAACACAGTGGAAAAGATTTCCATTCCATAGAGCCCTGGAGAGCTGTCCCCAGGGACCCGTCATGCCCCGGAAAGCGGAGTCCACCCCTGTGCTGCACTGGCCTCGTGGCCCCAGAGGAGCAGATCTGAGCAGGCTTCAGGGATGGAATCTCTGGTAGCTGGGAAGGTCCCTCAACCCACACATGCTACAGGTCAGTGAGAGAGACGTCTGGGCTGGCCAAGAGTGGAGCAGGGTGTCTCCGTGACTTGGGCCCCATCAGGATGCAGTGGCAGAGGCAGCAGCAGAGGCAGCAGCAGAGGCCCGGGACTCCCAGAGCAGCAGGGAGAAGTTCAGGTCTCTGCATAAAGCCCCTGAGGGAATTGAGCATGGGAGACGGCCCTGCCCCCACCTCCCCATTACTCAAGGTCTCTGCATAAAGCCCCTGAGGGAACTGAGCCTGGGAGGCGACCCTGCCCTTACCCCAGCACCAGAACTTAAGCTCACATTGAATAGCAGCCACGACTGTCGAGAAAAGCCCATTTGAATCTCAGACCCCAAGCACTAGCTGGGCGGATCTAGGCAGGAGTGGACAGGAATCTCAGAAGTCAAGTAACTGGCTGGGAAAATGCCCAGAAAAGGGAAGAAAAATAAGACTATAGAAAGCTACTTTGAGGGGGTACAGATATTCCTGCCTTTCAATTCTGATGATGATGAACTATTCTTATCATCAGGGAAAGACGTGGAGGTCAGGGCCTCTGTATCCCAACATCCAAGGTGGAAGTTCGGTGGGCTCAGGACATGGAAGAGCTCAAAAAGGATTTTGAAAATCAAGTTAGACAGGTGAAGGAAAAACTGGGAAGAGAAATGAGAGAGATGCAAGAAAAGCATGAAAAACGGGTCAATACCTTACTAAAGGGGACCTAAAAAAATGCTGAAGAAAATAACAGCTTGAAAAATAGGCTCACTCAATTGGCAAAAGAGGTTCAAAAAGCCAATGAGGAGAAGAATGCTTTCAAAAGCAGAATTAGCCAAATGGAAAAAGAGGTTCAAAAGCTCACTGAAGATAATAGTTCTCTCAAAATTAGAGTGGAACAGATGGAGTCTAATGACTTTCTGAGACACCAAGAAATCCCCAAACAAAACCAAAAGAATGAAAAAATGGAAGAGAAAGTGAAATATCTCATTGGAAAAACAACTGACCTGGAAAATAGATCCAAGAGAGACAATTTAAAAATTATGGGACTACCTGAAAGTCATGATCAAAAAAAGAGGCTACACATCATCTTTCAGGAAATTATCAAGGAAAACTACCCTGATATTTTAAAACCAGAGGGCAAAATAAGTATTGAAGGAATCCATCAATCCCCGCCTGACAGAGATCCAAAAAGAGAAACTCCTAGGAACATTGTGGCCCAATTCCATAATTCCCAGGTCAAGGAGAAAATACCGCAAGGAGCTAGAAAGAAACAATTCCAGTATTGTGGAAATACAATCAGGATAACTTATGATCTAGCAGCTTCTACATGAAGGGATAGAAGGGCGTGAAATAGGATATTCCAGAAGTCAAAGGAACTAGGACTCAAACCAAGATTCACCTACGCAGCAAAACTGAGTATAATACTTCAGGGGAAAAAATGGTCTTTCAATGAAAGAGAGGACTTTCAAGCATTCTTGATGAAAAGACGAGAGCTGAAAAGAAAATTTGACTTTCAAACACAAGAATGAGAAGAAGCACGAAAAAGTAAACAGCAAAGAGAAGTCATAAGGGACTTACCAAAAGTGAACTGTTCACATGCCTACATGGAAAGACAAGATATGTAACTCTTAAAATTTTTCAGTATCTGGGTAGTTGGTGGGACCACACACCCATACACACACACACATGTACAAACGCGCACACACACACACATACACACATTCATGCACATACAGAGACAGAGAGCACAGAGTGAATTGAATAGGATGGGACCATAAATAGGCTGACTCCACATAGCATGAGGCAGACCCTGGGATATAGCCACCCCACAAAGTAGGGGGTGCTGACCACACACAGCATGAGGCATAGCCTGGGGCATAGCAACCCCACAAAATAGGGTGGCGCTAACCACACACAGCATGGGGCATAGCCTCGGGTGGAGCGACCGCTTAAATTAGGGGATCGTTGACCCCAAAGAGCATAATGTATAGCCTCAGTGAGAGCCACCGCACAAAGTAGGGGGTGCTGACCACATATAGCATGAGGAAGAGAATGGAGGATAAGGAACATACAAAGGAGGGGGTTACTGAAAACACACAGCATGAGGCATAGCCTGGGGAACAGCGGAACCAAGTAAGGGGCACAGAAGTCGCACAGCAGGGGGGTGGTGAAATCCTCCCACACAGCAGGGGGACGGCTACGCCCCCCCAACAGCAGAGGGTTGTTGACCGCACACAGTAGGGGGGCGGAGACGGCACACAGCAGGAGGCCGAGGGGGGGTCACACAGTGGGGGGCTCGTGAATCCACCATACACCTGGGTGGAGCGACCGCACAAAGTAGGGAGGTACACACCCCACACAGTAGGGAACTGGTGAACCGCACACCCCCACCAAGCTGCAGGGGAGCGGTGATGCACACTGCCGAGGGGCTGGGACCCGACAGAGCATGAGGCATAGCCTCGGGAGGAGAGACGACCCGAAGCAACATGAGGCATAGCTTTGGGGGGAGCAACCGCACAAAGCAGGGGGGTGCTAACCCCACCGCGGCATGAGGCAGAGCCCGGGGGATATCGATCGCACTAAGCAGGGGAGAGTGGTGACCACACACTGCAGGGGACTGGTGATGCCCCGCGGCAAGGGAGTGGTGACCCTAGGCTCCAGGGGGGCCGTGACCACATACAGCAGGGAGGGATGCTGACCGCACAAGGTAGGTAGGCGACGAAGGCACACAGTAGGGGGCGCAGGAGTCTTGCTGACCAAAAATAGCATGAGGAAGAGAATGGGGGATATGGAACTTACAAAGGAGGGGGTTACCGAAAACACACAGCATGAGGCATAGCCTGCGGAATAACGGCACCAGGTAAGGGGCGCAGAAGTCACAGAGCAGGGGGGTGGTGAAACCCTCCCACACAGCGGGGGGACGGCTACGCCCCCACCCAACAGCAGGGGGTTGCTGAGCGCACACAGTAGGGGTCTGGCGAGAGCACACAGCAGGGGGCCAAGGAGGTCACACAGCGGGGGGCTTGTTAACCCCCCATACAGCTGGGTGACGGTGAACCCGCACACCAGGGTTGCGCTGACCCCACACAGCATGAGGCACAGCCTCGGGAATAGCGATCCTACAAAGTAGTGGGGTGCTTGTCACGCACAGTACGAGGCATAGCCTCGGGGGAAGCGACCGCAGAAATGATGCGGTCGGTGACCCGAAGCGACATGAGGCAGAACTTTGGGGAGAGCAACCGCACAAAGCATGGGGGTGCTGACCCCACCACTGCATGAGGCAGAGCCCGGGGGATATCGATCGCTCTGAGCAGGGGAGAGTGGTGACCACACACTGCAGGGGACTGGTAATGCCCCGCGACAAGGGAGTGGTGACCCTACACACCAGGGGGGCCGTGACCACAGACAGCAGGGGGGATGCTGACCCCACACGGTAGGGGGGAGGCGGAGGCACACAGTAGGGGGCGCAGAAGTCACACAGCAGGGGGGTGGTGAACGCACACAGCAGGGGGGCCGTGGGAGCACACAGCAGGGGGCTTGTGAATCCCCCATACAGCTGGGTGACAGTGAACCCGCACAGCAGGGTTGCGCTGACCCCACGCAGCATGATACATAGCCTCGGAGGAGCAAGCGCAGAAAGCATTGGAGTGCTGATCACAAACAGCATCAGGCATGGCCTGGGGGATAACTGCCCCACAGAATAGAGGGGTACGGACTACACGACGCCTGAGGCGTAGCCTCGGGGGGAGCGACCGCACAAAGCAGGGAGGTGCACACCCCACACAGTAGGGGACTGGTGAACCGCACACCCCCACCAAGCCGCAGTGGAGCGGTGATGCACACTGCCGAGGGGCTGGGACCCCACAGAGCATGAGGCATAGCCTTGGGAGGAGAGACGACCCGAAGCAACATGAGGCATAGCTTTGGGGGGAGCAACCGCACAAAGCAGGGGGGTGCTAACCCGGGGGATATCGATCGCACTAAGCAGGGGAGAGTGGTGACCACACACTGCAGGGGACTGGTGATGCCCCGCGGCAAGGGAGTGGTGACCCTACACTCCAGCGGGGCCGTGACCATAGACAGCAGGGTGGGATGCTGACCGCACACGGTAGGGGGGCGGCGAAGGCACACAGTAGGGGGCACAGGAGTCACACAGCAGGGGGGCGGGGACCCACACACAGCAGGGGGGCCGTGAGAGCACCCAGCAGGGGGCTTGGAAATCCCCCATACAGCTGGGTGACGGTGAACTCGTACAGCATGAGGCATAGCCTCGGGGGGAGCATGCGCAGAAAGCATTGGAGCGCTGACCAGACATAGCATCAGGCATAGCCTGGGGGATAACTGCCCCACAGAGTTGAGGGGCACGGACCACACAAAGCCTGAGGCATAGCCTCGGGGGGAGCGATCTCACAAAGTAGAAGGCTGCTGAACGCATACAGCCTGAGGCATAGATTCGCGTGGAGCACACAAAGTAGGGGGGTACTGTCCCCAAATAGCAAGAGGAAGAACCTTGGGAATACCGACCGCACAAAGTAGGGGGTGCTGACCACACACGGCATGAGGCATAGACTGGGGCATAGCAACCTCACAAAGTAGGGGGGTGCTGACTCTAAATAACATGAAGCTGAGCCTGGGGTATAGCGATCCCACGAAGTAAGGCGCTGCTAAGCACACACGGCACGAGGCATAGCCTCGAGGGGAGCGAGCCCACAGAGTATTGGGGTGCTGACCGCAAATATATGAGGCAGACCCTTGGGGATAGCGGCGCCGCAAGGTAAGGGTGTGCTGACCACACACAGCATGAGGCATACCCTACGGGGGAGCGTACGCACAAATTACGGGGTCGGTGACCCCAAACCAGATGAGGCCTAGCCTCATGTGGAGGGACCGCACAAAATAGGGGGGTCCTGCCCACACACAATACGAGGTGTGGCCTCGGGGGGAACAAGCGCACAAAGTACGGGGGTGCTGACCACAAAAAGCATGAGGAAGAGCCTGTGAGATACCGACCTGACAAAGTGGAGGGGTGCCGACCACAGAGAGCATGAGGCATAACCTGGGGGATAACGAACTCACAAAGGAGGTGGTTACCGGAAACACCCAGCATGAGGCATAGCCTGGGGAATAGCGATCCCACAAAGTAGTGGGGTGCTCGTCACGCACAGTACGAGGCACAGCCTCGGGGGAAGCGACCGCAGAAAGGATGCGGTCGGTGACCCGAAGCAACATGAGGCATACCTTTGGGGGGAGCAACCGCAGAAAGCAGGGGGGTGCTGACCCCACCACGGCATGAGGCAGAGCCCGGGGGATATAGATCGCAGTGAGCAGGGGAGAGTTGTGACCACACACTGCGGGGGACTGGTGACGCCCCGCGGCAAGGGAGTGGTGACCCTACACTCCAGGGGGACTGTGACTACATACAGATGGGGGAGATGCTGACCGCAAACGGTAGGGGAGTGGCGAAGGCACACGGTAGGGGGCGCAGGAGTCACACAGCAGGGGGGCGGTGAACGCACACCGCAGGGGGGGCCGTGAGGGCACACAGCAGGGGGCTTGCGAATCCCCCATACAGCTGGGTGACAGTGAACCCGCACAGCAGGGAGGCGCTGACCCCCACGCAGCATGAGACATAGCCTCGGGGGGAGCGAGCACAGAAAGTATTGGAGTGCTGATCACAAACAGCATCAGGCATGGGCTGGGGGATAACTGCCCCACAGAGTAGAGCGGTACACACCACACAACGCCTGAGGAGCGACTGCACAAAGTAGGGGCTTCTGACCACATACAGCATGAGGAAGAGAATGGGGAATATGGAACTTACAAAGGAGGGGGTTACCGAAAACACACAGCACGAGGCATAGCCTGGGGAATAACGGCACCAGGTAAGGGTCGCAGAAGTCACACAGCAGGGAGGTGGTGAAACCCGCCCACACAGCAGGGGGACGGCTACGCCCCCCCCCCCAACAGCAGGGGGTTGCTGAGCGCACACTGTAGGGGGCCGGCGAGAGCACACAGCAGGGGGCTGAGCAGGTCACACAGCGGGAGGCTTGTTAACACCCCATACAGCTGGGAGACGGTGAACCCGCACAGCAGGGTTGCGCTGACCCCACACAGCATGAGGCATAGCCTGGGCAATAGCGATCCCACAAAGTAGTGGGGTGCTTGTCACGCACAGTACGAGGCATAGCCTCGGGGTAAGCGACCGCAGAAATGACCGAAGCAACATGAGGTATAGCTTTCGGGGGAGCAACCGCACAAAGCAGGGGGTGCTGACCCCACCACGGCATGAGGCAGAGCCCGGGGGATATTGATCGCACTGAGCAGGGGAGAGTGGGGACCACACACTGAAGGGGACTGGTGACGCCCCGCGGTAAGGGAGTGGTGACCCTACACTCCAAGGGGGCCGTGACCACAGACAGCACGGGGGATGCTGACCGCACACGGTAGGGGGGCGGCGAAGGCACACAGTAGGGGGCGCAGAAGTCACACAGCAGGGGGGGGTGGTGACCCCACACAGCAGGGGGGCCGTGAGAGCACACAGCAGGGGGCTTGCGAATCCCCCATACAGCTGGTGAGAGTGAACCCGCACAGCGGGGTGGCGCTGACCCCACGCAGCATGAGACATAGCCTCCGGGGGAGCGAGCGTAGAAAGTATTGGAGTACTGATCACAAAAAGCATCAGGCATGGCCTGGGGGATAACTGCCCCACAGAGTAGAGCGGTACGCACCACACAACGCCTGAGGCGTAGCCTCAGTGGGAGCGACTGCACAAAGTAGGGGGTGCTGACCACATACAGCATGAGGAAGAGAGTGGGGGATATGGAACTTACAAAGGAGCGGGTTACCGAAAACACACAGCACGAGGCATAGCCTGGGGAATAACGGCACCAGGTAAGGGTCGCAGAAGTCACACAGCAGGGGGGTCGCGAAACCCTCCCACACAGCAGGGGGACGACTACGCCCCCCCCAACAGCAGGGGGATGCTGAGCGCACACTGTAGGGGGCCGGCGAGAGCACACAGCAGGGGGCCGAGGAGGTCACACAGCGGGAGGCTTGTTAACCCCCCAAACAGCAGGGAGACGGTGAACCCGCACAGCAGGGTTGCGCTGACCCCACACAGCATGAGGCATAGCTTCGGGAATAGCGATCCCACAAAGTAGTGGGGTGCTTGTCACGCACAGTACGAGGCATAGCCTCGGGGGAAGCGACCGCAGAAATGATACGGTCGGTGACCCGAAGCAACATCAGGCATAACTTTGGGGGGAGCAACCGTACAAAGCATGGGGGTGCTGACCCCACCACGGCATGAGGTAGAAGGGCCGTGACCACAGACAGCAGGGGGGGATGCTGACCGCACAGGGTGGGGGGGCGGCGAAGGCACACAGTAGGGGGCGCAGAAGTCACACAGCAGGGGGGTGGTGACGGCCCACAGCAGGGGGGCCGTGAGAGCACACAGCAGGGGGCTTTTCAATCCCCCATTCAGCTGGGGGCAGTGAACCCGCACAGCAGGGTTGCACTGACCCCACGCAGCATGAGACATAGCCTCCGGGGGAGCGAGCGTAGAAAGTATTGGAGTGCTGATCACAAACAGAATCAGGCATGGCCTGGGGGACAACTGCCCCACAGTGTACAGCGGTACGGCCACACGACGCCAGAGGCGTAGCCTCGGAGGAAGCGACCGCACAAAGCACGGAGGTGCACACCCCACACAGTAGGGGACTGGTGAACCGCACACCCCCACCAAGCCGCAGGGGAGCGGTGATGCCCCCTGCCGAGGGGCTGGGACCCCACAGAGCATGAGGCATAGCGTCGGGAGGAGAGACGACCCGAAGCAACATGAGGCATAGCTTTGGGGGGAGCAACCGCACAAAGCAGGGGGGTGCAAACCCCACAGCGGCATGAGGCAGAGCCCGGGGGATATCGATCGCACTAAGCAGGGGATAGTGGTGACCACACACTGCAGGGGACTGGTGATGCCCCGCGGCAAGGGAGTGGTGACCCTACACTCCAGGGGGGCCGTGACTACATACAGCAGGGGGTTGCTGAGCGCACACAGTCCTGGACCAGCGACAGGCGCAGCAGGGGCGAAGGAGGTCACACAGCGGGGGGCTTGTTAACCCCCCATATAGCTGGGTGACGGTGAACCCGCACAGCAGGGTTGCGCTGACCCCAGGCAGCATGAGACATAGCCTCAGGGGGAGCTAGCGCAGAAAGTACTGGAGTGCTGATCACAAACAGCATCAGGCATGGCCTGGGGAATAACTGCCCCACAGAGTAGAGGGGTACGGACCACACAACGCCTGAGGCGTAGCCTCGGCGGGAGCGATCTCACAAAGTAGGGGCCTGCTGAACACACACATCGTGAGGCATAGACTCGGGGGGAGCGAGCCCGCAATTGGGGGTCGCGGACCCCAAACAACCTGAGACAAAGCTTCCTGGGGAGCGACCTCATAAAGTAGGGAGGTGCACAGCCCACACAGTAGGGGACTGGTGATCCGCACACCCCCACCAACCCGCAGGGGAGCGGTGATCCACACTGCACAGGGGCTGGGCCCCCTGAGAGCATGGGGCATAGCCTTGTGGGGAGAGACCACGCAAAACAGGGGGTTGCGGATGAGTCGCATCATGAGGCATAGCCTGGGGGACCGCGAACCCACAAAGTAGGGGGGTGCTGATCTCACACAGTATGAGGCATAGCCTCGGGGGGAGGAAGCACACAAAATCTGGGGGTACTGACCACAAATAGCATGAGGAAGAGCCTGGGGGATACCGACCTCACAAAGTAGAGGGTTCCTGAAAACACACAGCATGAGGCATACGCTGGGGCGTACCGATGGCACAAAGGAGGCGGTTGCTGAAAACACACAGCATGGGGCATAGCCTCGGGTGGAGCGAGCGCACAAATTCGCGGTCGGTGACTCCAAACAACATGAGGCATAGCGTCGTGCGTAGGGACCGCACAGAGTAGTGTGCTGCTGACACCAAACAGCATGAGGAATAGCCTCTGGGGGAGCGACCGCATAAATTAGGGGATCGTTGACCCAAACAGCATAAGGTATAGCCTCAGTGGAAGCGACGACACAAAGTAGGAGGTGCTGACCACAAATAGCATGAGGAAGAGAATGGGGGATACGGAACTTACAAAGGAGGGGGTTACCGAAAACACACAGCATGAGGCATAGCCTGGGGCATAGTGACACCAAGTAAGGGGCGCAGAAGTCACACAGCAGGGGGGTGGTGATACCCTCCCACACAGGAGGGGGACGGCTACGCCACCCCCCAACAGCAGGGGGTTCCTGACCGCACACAATAGGGGACGGTGACAGCGCACAGCGTGGGGTCCAGGGGGTCACACCGCAGGGGGCTTGATAACCCACCACACAGCTGGGTGACGGTGAACCGGCTTTTGTGAGGTTGGTATCCCCCTGGCTCTTCCTCATGCTATTTGTTGTCAGTACCCCCTGACTTTGTGTGCTTGCTCCCCCCGAGGCTATGCCTCATACTGTGTGAGATCAGCACCCCCCTACTTTGTGGGTTCGGGTTCCCCCAGGCTATGCCTCATGCTGCGACTCGTCGGCAACCCCCTATTTTGTGTGGTCTCTCCTCCCGAGGCTATACCTCATGCTCTGTGGGGTCCCAGCCCCTCGGCAGTGTGGATCACCGCTCCCCTGCCGGTTGGTGGGGTTGTGCGGTTCACCAGTCCCCTACTGTGTGGGGTGTGCATCTCCCTACTTTGTCCGGTCGTTCCCCCCGAGGCTATGCCTCAGGCGTTGTGTGCTCCGTACCCCTCTACTCTGTGGGGCAGTTATCCCCCAGGCCATGCCTGATGCTGTCTGTGATCAGCACTCCAATACTTTCTGCGCTCGCTCCCCCCGAGGCTATGCCTCATGCTGTGTGGGATCAGCGGAACCCTGCTTTGCGGGTTCACCGTCACCCCGCTGTATGGTGGATTCAAAAGCCCCTTGCTGTGTGACCCCCTGAGCCCCTCGCTGTGCGCTGTCACCGCCTCCCTACTGTGTGTGGACAGCAACCCCCTGCTGTTGGGGTGGGCGCGTCTCCATCCCCCTGCTGTGTGGGAGGATTTCACTACCGCCATGCTGAGTGACTTCTGCGCCCCCTACTGTGTGCCATCGACGCCCCCCTACCGTGTGCGGTCAGCATCCCCCCCTGCTGTATGGGGTCACCACTCCCTTGCCACGGGGTATCACCAGTCCCCTGCTGTGTGTGGTCACCACTCGCCCCTGCTTCGTGCGATCGATATCCCCCGGGCTCTGCCTCATGCAGGGGTGGGGTCAGTACTACCCTGCTTTGTGCCGTTGCTCACCGCAAAGCCATCCCTCATGTTGCTTCAGGTCACCGACCGCATCATTTCTGCGGTCGCTTCCGCGAGGATATGCCTCGTTATGTGTGTGGTGAGCACCCCCCTGCTTTCTGAGGTTGCTATTCCCCAGGCTAATCCTCATGCTGTGTGTTTTCATCAACCTCCCCCTTTGTAAGATCGATATCCCCCACGCTTTGCCTCATGCCTTGTGGGGTCAGCACCCCCATAATTTGTGTGCTCGCTCCCCCCGATGCTATGCCTCATGCTGTGTGTGGTCAGCACACCCTTACTTTGTGGGGTCGCTATCCCCCAGGGTGTGTCTCCCTTTATTTGGCGTCAGCACCCCAATACTTTTGCCCTCGCTCCCCCGAAGGCTATGCCTCATGCTGTGTATGGTTTGCACCCCCCTACTCTGTGAGGTCACTGTGCCCCAGGGTATGCCTCATGCCGTGTGTCGTCAGCACCCCTTACTTTTTGGGTTCGTTATTCCCACGGTTCTTCCTCTTGCTATTTGGGGTCAGCACCCCCCTACTTTGTGCACTCTCCCCGAAGCTATGCGTCATGCCGTTTATGCTCAGCAGCCCCTACTTTGTGAGGTCGGTGTTCTCAAGGTTCTTCCTCTTGCTATTTGGGGACAGCACCCCCCTACTTTGTGCGCTCCACGCAAATCTATGCCTCAGGCTGCATGTGTTCAGCAGCCTCCTGCTTTGTGAGATCGCTCCCCCCGAGGCTATGCCTCAGGCTTTGTGTGGTCGGTACCCCTCTACTCTGTGGGGCAGTAATCCCCCCGGCTATGCCTGATGCTATGTGTGGTCAGCGCTCCAATACTTCCTGCACACGCTCCCCGCGAGGCTATGCCTCATACTCTGTGAGCTCAGCACCCCCCTACTTTGTGGGCTCGCGGTCCCCCAGGCTATGCCTCATGCTGCGACTTGTCTGCAACCCCCTATTTTGTGTGGCCTCTCCTCCCGAGGCTATGCCTCATGCTGTGTGGGTTCCCAGCCCCCCTGCAGTGTGGATCACCGCTCCCCTGCGGGTTGTTGGGTGTGTGGGGTTCACCAGTCCTTTACTGTGTGGGGTGTGCACCTCCCTGCTTTGTGCGGTAGTTCCCCCTGAGGCTATGTCTCATGCCTTTTGGGGATAGCACATGACTACTTTGTGCGATCCCTCCACAAGAGACTATGTCGCATCTTGTTTGGGGTCACCGACCCCCTAATCTGTGCGCTCGCCCCCCCCCCGAGGCTATGCCTCATGCTGTGTGTGGACAGCACACCCTTACTTTGTGGGGTCGATATCCCTCAGGGTCTGCCTCATATTATTTGGGGTCAGCACCCCCCTACTTTGTGCATTTGCTCCACCCAAGGCTCTTCCTCACGGTGCGTGTGGTCAGCACCCCCCTACTTTTTTGGGGTCTGTATCCCGCAGTGTGTGGCTCATGGTGTTTGGGTCAGCACCCCTGTACTTTGCGTAGTCGCTGCCCACGAGGCTGTGCGTCATATTCTCTATGGTCAGCACCCCCCTATTTTGTGCCGTCGTTCCTCCCGAGACTACACCCCATACAGTGTGTGGTCAGCACCCCTTTGCATTGTGGGGTCGGTATCCGCCAGGGTCTGCCTCATGCTATTTGGATCAGCACCCCCCTACTTTTTGTGGTCACACCCCTGAGGCTATGCCTCATACTGTGTGTCCTTAGCAGCACCATACTTCATGGAGTCGGGATCGACCAGACTCTTCCTCATCCTATTTGGGGTGCTTTTCCAGGGACGGAAAGTGACCAGCAGTTTAGAGGCCTTCCAGTCCAAAACCTTTCCGGGATTCCACGGGAACCTCGTCCTCCAAAGCTGGGGAGCCCAGCGTGAGATCCAGCATCCAGCTCAAGGATGACAAACGTTCAGGAGTTGGAACGCTTGGGGGCCCGACCCCCTGCGATGACTCTGGGAGAATCGGAGGCCTTGGGACGTTTCTGGGCCTGCCCCCGCGCCGAGGACACCCACAGTTCCCTAGAGCCACAGGTCAGATGGTCTTGAGGCCATTTAGACTTCAGGGCCCTCCAGGCCAGCTCTCTGAAAGCCAGGTCCAGGGAAACAAACAGTCATTTTTGGATCAGCCAGAAGGGTCCAGTGAATCCACGGGAAGGGTCATTCAGAGGCCTTGGATTCTCAGCGCTTCATGTGAGTCCAGAGGAAACTGAGGCCTGGAGAGCGGGGTAGCAGGACGAGGTTGCTCACCATCTGCAGGGCTCCAGAGTGGGACGGTCTTCAGAGGCTTTAAGGTGAGGTCCCCTGCTGCGACAGGAGCCGGGGCATCTCCCAGACTGACACAAAGGAAGGGATTCGATGACTTTCCAGTGAGGCTCCCTGCTGCGGCAGGAGCTGGGGCAAAATGAGGCCAAGGGAGAGGCTTGGAGAGTCCGGAGGTGATGCCTCCCAAAGGCCTAGGCTGACAGCCAACTGCCCCTTAGAAGCAAGTCGGCGTAAGGGCCTGCTGGATGGCCTCCTCCTCCACCTCAGGCCTGCATGGAGGAGGAGCGAATGCTGCGTGCGAGCTCACCGGGGCCCGAGGACAAAAGGTCACAAGGATTCCGGAGGCTCTGGAGTGCAAGACCTTTCTGGGATTGCAAAGGGAAGTGAGTCCCCTAAGGGTGGAGGGCCTCGTGCAACGTGAGGGGCAGTAATCCGAGGATGAAAACCATTCAGGGTGGGAAGGTCTTGAGTCAGAGAAGCCCTGCCGTGAAGCAAGGGCAATCAGAGGCCTGGGCAGGCTCAGGGCCCTGATTGCCCTCACCGATAACTTCCTAGAGTTGCAGAGGTCAGAAGGCCTTCAGATGGTGTGGACCCCAAAGGCCTCCCCGCCATCATGATGAGTCTGAGGCGTGGGGAGCCAAATGTCCCTGGTGCCAGGAGCCAGCAGGGTGCGGCCAAGAAACGGGCCAAGTCCTTGGGAGGCCTTGCTGGGCAAGCAGTTCAAGTGAGTGGGATGGAGGGCGAGGCCCGGAGAGCTGGATTGGCAGCCAAATGCCCATCGTGCCATGAAGCAGAAGGGTCCCCCGAAGCAACAAAGTGGACAAGCCCTTCGGCGGCCTTGCCTTGCAAGTACTTCAGGTGACTCCAAAGGAAAGTGAGGCCTAGACAGTGGGAAAGACGAGTGTGAGGTTCCTCCCTGTCTCCTGCGATCACAGAGATGAGGGTCTTCTATGGCTTTAGGCTGAGGGCCCGCAACAGGAGTCGCGGGGTGGGGGGAGATCACCTAGGCTGAGAAATCTGACGGGATGCCCAGACTTCCGATTGAGCCCCCAGGCTGCGACAGGAGCTGGGGCCAAGTGAGGCCAAGGGAGACAGTTTCCAGGCTTCTTCGGTGACATCCCGCAGCTTCTCAGGCTTCCGGGAAAGCCACCCTTGGACGCACGTCGTAAGGGCCCTCGGCGTGGACTCTGCGCCAGCCTCAGGCCTGGAGAGAGGAATGAACGCTGCGCCTGTGCTCCCAGGTGTCCAAGGGCAAAAGTGAAAAGGCCTGCAGAGGCCCTGGAGTGCAGAGGCTTTCTACCATACCGGAGGACACAAGTCCTCAAAAGCTGGAGGGTCGAGTGTAAGATCAGGACTGTGATGCAGTGGCTCAAAGGACTCAGGACTGGACCAACTTGGGAAGCAGAAGCACTGCTGAGGGGCTAGGACACACAGGGCCCTTGGGAGGCCTGGGGACCTGGACGTCTTTGTCCTCCCAGACCGTGTCATAAAGCTAGATGTGGGAAGGCCTTAGGACCGCGCTGACTGGAAATCCCTGCCGGGTACGTTCTTGAGGCTGAGGCCCAGGGAGGCAAAGGAGCGACCATGGTGGCTTCTCAGGCAGCAGGGGGTCCGAGGCCCGAGAGAGATTCCTGCGTGTGAGGCCTTGGTTTCTCCAGGTGGGCTGTCAGGGGAAAGGAAAGGGAGGTGCGCAGACCTGTAAAGAGAAGCGTCAGATCACTCCCCCACTGTGAGGACAGAAAATATCTGGGAGTTCAACAGCTTTAGAGCAAGAGACCTGTAGCTCCCATGGCCTTAAGAGCATTAACACCAAGGGCACTTCCTCGGACTCTGTCTGACAGTGAGTCCTATGGATTCCCGGGACGTTGCATGGGCACCCACCAGTGTCCCGGCCCTTTTGGCCAAGGTCTTTGCAGGCTCTCAGTTAGGGTGGGGTGCGTAATACCTGGCTTAGAATGATTATCAAATATAGCAGTTTCTCTTTCCTTGCCAGCATGATTTATTCATTTTTTTTCTTTTACTCATTCATGGGTCTATTCCCTCTTTTCTTCATTAAAGAAGGCTGTGCACTCCATGAGCGTTACTTCTGTCTTACTATATTCCTGAATAGGGAAAGGTCTCGCACTCCATCCTGGGCCATCTTCAGGCATTCTGATGAATATCTCGTCACTGGATCCATATTGCTCAGGAGGGGAAAGTGATCCTAGTGACATCGCACAGCCCTCTCTCCCTCAAAACTAAGTGATATTCAAGTCATCTCATTACTTCTCTGATATCACGGTCTTCTTTTTAAAGGAAGAGCCGACACAACCCCATGCTGCGTGATGGGGAAGACAGTGTTTACTTAGGAGATGAAGGCTGGTTGTTAATGTTTATAGATAATTAGAGAAGTGAATAGCAATTCTGGATTGGGAGAGAAGGCCTGGGTTCAAGTTCTGGTTCCACCTTGGGCCAAATGGCTCCACTTCTTTTTGTGCTTCAGGTTATTTGTCTGTAAAGTGAGAGAGTGGGCATAGGTGGCCTCCTGGTTCCTCTGCTTTGGAAACGGTACCTAGGAAAACAGGGTCTTTCTGTGAAGTGACTGACGAGAGGAAAACCTGGAAATATGAGAGTCTGCCCTCCCTGTGTCATTTGGGGAGAGCCTGGAGGTGAGAGAGTCTGCCTTCCCTATGGCTTTTAGGAGGGAGCACCTTTAGTGTCTGGGGCTTTAGAGCTGGGGAGGAGGGAGAGCAGCAGAGCACCTGGCCAGCAATCAGAGGGCCTTGCTTCATTCTGCTCTGTACTTGGCAGTAAGCTGGTTATGTTTCCACAGTTCTGGAATTTGGGCATTGGAAGTCTTGAGACCATCCAGGCCTGCTGCTAAGGGCTCTTAAGCTGGACTCTGGAAACTTGGATTTCTTTATACTTGGATCATTGTATTTCGATATAATTATTTCTTTTGCAATCCTGTGCATTTTATTTATTTGTTTAAAAACATGATTCTTAGAAGGTGTCTATGTGCTTCCCAAGACCAAGTCAAAGGGATTTGGGTCACCCAAAAGGTTAAAGATTCCTCAGGAGGCCCAATGGAATCCCTTCTGTACCAACCCTGCCCAGGTGTCCTCCAGTGACAGGGAGCTCACGACCTCAAGAGAAAGCCAACCTCTCCTTGGCCCCTTTCTGCCTTCCTCAAGCATACCCAGGTATGTCCTTGCTCCGAGCTGGCCCAAGATATTCTTCTCAACTTAATGAAAAGGGAACCAAGATGGTAGAAGGATCTGAGAAACATGTTCTCCACCCCTCCCCCCAGTTCTCTGTACCTCTCTCCCCCTCCCCTTGTCCTCTTCTCCCTCCTCCCTACCACTTGCTGCCCAGGACACTCCAAGTCAAGGAGAACAACTGGATCAAGACTATTTTTTATTCATGATTGATAGATAACAACATCGGCAGTCAAGTGAGTCCGTGGTGACCTTCCAGGGCACCTTCTTTGCTGCCTCAGGGCTGTATGGTTCCTCAGATTTACGGGGGTGTCTTCTTCTCCAGAGAGCATGTGCTGCAATCACATTTTAACATGTAAAACACAGAGTATAGTCTCTTTGAACCCGATGTTTCCCTCTTCCAAAACTTTACCGTATGGACCCTGGTGGACATTAAGGCACCCGAGATTTGGGAGGGTCCCCGCTCAGCCTTGGTGTTAACGGAACTTGACACTGTTGTAGAAGACCTGAGGAAGGACCGCATACGGTCTGCTGGCCCTGAGTTTTTAACCCTCTGAGCAAGGTTTGAAGGTTCATTCTGGGGTCTCACCTTCTTTGGTCCTAAAGGACATCTCAAAAAGCAAGGAATGTTGTAATGACTCGATGGTGCTGAGTGTTGGTTCTTTTTACGTTGCCTTTTACCTTTATATGATGTGTGGGTTTCTTCTCTTGAATACTTTTTCCTCCCTTCGCAGATGTCTTGGTTCACTTGAAGGAACATCCCCTTGGACTTCTGAATTGAAATAGGATTGTGAGTATTTCTAGATGTAGATCTTTTAGAGCATGTGGAGGTAGTGGCTTTTCCTCGGTGTCTCAAGGGTTGTTTTCGTTGATGCCCCATGTTTTCATACAAGAAGAGGTCTTGACTGTCCTAACAGGATGGGATGTTAGGGTAAAATGCTGCTGTACCCATAGGTGCTGCCTCTTTCATAAACCAGCCAACCCAGCTGGATCACAATGGGGCCTTATGAGCTACGACCGGTCAATTGGGTAACTCCCACCCCAGAAAAGGAGAGGGAGGGGCATCATGGTACAGGATTCATCATTGGGCTTGGCTGCCTATGGTAAATTTTCAAAATTCGGAATTGTTGAGACGCATAACCAACCCCAGATAATCAATGCCTTTCCCAGTTCCTATACTTCATTGCTAATAATTTTCTTATTATCATGCTTGACACTGAGAAATGTCAAGGAAAATCTATTACAGCACGGTTCAGAGGAATTGAACACCTTCAGGAAAAATCAAACTCCAACCACGTTTTTAAGAGGAAGGAGTATCCAATAGACAAGCAAGATTCGCTTTACATTGTTAGTTCAGGACAGATCCTTCCATCAGGAGACAGATTGGTACATAGGACCCCAATTTGTGCGCTCGCTCCAACCAAGGCTATGCCTCATGCTTTCTGTGGTTACCACTGCCCTACTTTGTAGGGTCGCTATACCCTAGGCTGCCTCATGCTATGTAGAGTCAGCACCCCCCTCCTTGGTGGGGTCGGTAACCCCCAGGCTCTGCCTCATGCTACTGGCATCAGCACTACAATACTTTGTGCGCTCGCTCCCCCCGAGTCGAAGCCTCGTGTTGTGTGTGTTAAGCAGCCCCCTACTTTGGGAGATCTCTCCCCCCGAGGCTATGCCTCAGGCTTTGTGTGGTCCGCACCCTTTGTGTGGTCCGTATCCCTCTACTCTGTGGGGCAGTTATCCCCCAGGACATGCCTGATGCTCTTTGTGGTCAGCACTCCAAAAATTTCTGCGCTCGCTCGCCCCCAGGCTATGCCTCATGTACTGTGGGGTCAGCGGAACCCTGCTGTGCCGGTTCACCGTCACCCAGCTGTATGGGGGATTAAGCAGCCCTCTGCTGTGTGGCCTCCTCGGCCCCCTGCTGTGTGGTGTTGCCGCCCCCCTACAGTGTGAGGACCGCAACCCCCTGCTGTTGGGTTGGGCGCGTCTCCGTCCCCCTGCTGTGTGGGAGGATTTCAACACCGCCCTGCTGAGTGATTTCTGCGCCCCCTACTGTGTGCCATCGCCGCCCCTTTACCGTGTGCGGTCACCATTCCCCCCTGCTGTATGGGGTCACCACTCGCTCCTGCTTTGTGCGATCTATATCCCCCGGACTCTGCCTCATGCCGTGGTGGGGTCAGCACCCCCCTGCTTTGTGCGGTTGCTCCCCCCAAAGCTATGCCTCACGTTGCTTCGGGTCACCGACCGCATCACTACTTTGTGGGGTCGCTATTCCCCAGGCTATGCCTCATGCTGTGAGTTTTCGGTAACCACCTCCTTTGTAAGTTCGCTAAACCCCAGGTTATGCCTCATGCTCTGTGTGGTCGGCACCCCTCTACTTTGTCAGGTCGGTATCCCCCATTCTCTTACTTATGCTGTTTGTGGTCAGCACCCCCTACTTTGTGCGGTCGCTCCGACTGAGGCTATACCTTATGCTGTTTGGGGTGAACGATCCTCTAATTTATGCGGTCGCTCCCCCAGAGGCTATTCCTCATGCTGTTTGGGGTCAGCACCCCACTGCTTTGTGCGGTTGCTCCCCCCAAAGCTATGCCTCACGTTGCATCGGGTCACCGACCGCATCACTTCTGCGGTCGCTTCCCCCGAGGCTATGCCTCGTACTGTGCGTGACAAGCACCCCACTAATTTGTGGGATCGCTGTTCCCAAGGCTATGCCTCATGGTGTGTGTTTTCGGTAACCCCCTCCTTTGTAAGTTCCATATCCCCCATTCTCTTCCTCATGCTGTATGTGGTCAGCACCCCCTACTTTGTGCAGTCGCTCCCACTGAGGCTACGCCTCAGGCGTTGTGTGGTGCGTACCGCTCTACTCTGTGGGGCAGTTATCCCCCAGGCCATGCCTGATGCTTTTTGTGATCAGCACTCCAATACTTTCTGCGCTCGCTCCCCCTGAGGCTATGTCTCATGCTGGGTGGTGTCAGCGCAACCCTGCTGTGCAGGTTCCCTGTCACCCTGCTGTATGGGGGATTCACACACCCCCCCCGCTTTGTGCTCTCACCGCCCCCCTGCTGTGTGCGTTCACCAAACCCCTGCTGCGTGACTCCTGCGCCCCCTACGGTGTGCCTTCGCTGCCACCCTACCGTGTTCGGTCAGCATCCCCCCCCCGCTGTACATGGTCACGGGGCCCTCTGCAGTGTAGGGTCACCACTCCCTTGCCGCGGGGCATCATCAGTCCCCTGCTGTGTGTGCTCACCACTCACCCCTACTTAATGCGATCGATATCCCCCGGGCTCTGCCCCATGCCGTGGTGGGGTCAGCATCCCCTGCTTTGTGCGGTTGCTCCCCCCAAAGCTATGCCTCATGTTGCTTCGGGTCACCTACCGCATCATTTGTGCGGTCGCTTCCCCCGAGGCTATGCCTCATGCTGTGAATTTTCGGTAACCACCTCCTTTGTAAGTTCGCTAAACCCCAGGTTATGCCTCATGTTCTGTGTGGTCGGCACCCCTCCACTTTGTCAGATCGGTATCCCCCAGGCTCTTCCTCATGCTATTTGTGGTCAGCACCCCCGTACTTTGTGCGCTTGCTCCCCCCGAGGCCATGTCTCGTACTGTGTGTGGTCAGGACCCCCCTATTTTGTGCGGTTCCTCCACAGGAGGCTAGCCCTCATCTGGTTTGGGGTCACCGACCCCGTAATTTTGGCGTACGCTCCCCCCTAGGGTATGCCTCATGCTATGTGTGGTCAGCACACCCTTGCCTTGCGGCGCCGCTATCCCCAAGGGTCCGTCTCATATATTTGGGGTCAGCACCCCAATATTCTGTGGGCTGGCTCCCCTCGAGGATATGCCTCGTGCTGTGTGTGCTTAGCACCGCCCTACTTCGTGGAATCGCTATACCCCAGGCTCTGCCTCATGTTATTTAGAGTCAGCACCCCCCTACTTTGTGAGGTTGCTATGCCCCAGTCTATGCCTCATGCCGTGTGTGGTCAGCACCCGCTACTTTGTGGGGTCGGTATTCCTAAGGTTCTTCCTCTTGCTATTTGGGGACAGCAACCCCCTACTTTGTGCGCTCCACGCGAATCTATGCCTCAGGCTGTATGTGTTCAGCAGCCTCCTACTTTGTGAGATCGCTCCCCCCGAGGCTATGCCTCAGGCTTTGTGTGGTCCGTACCCCTCAACTCTGTGGGGCAGTTATCCCCCAGGCTATGCCTGATGCTATGTCTGGTCAGCGCTCCAATGCTTTCTGCCCACGCTTCCCCCGAGGCTTTGCCTCGTACTGTGCGTGACGAGCACCCCACTACTTTGTGGGATCGCTATTCCCCAGGCTATGCCTCATGCTGTGAGTTTTCGTTAACCACCTCCTTTGTAAGTTCACTAACCTCCAGGTTATGCCTCATGCTCTGTGTGGTCGGCACCCCTCCAGTTTGTCAGGTCGGTATCCCCCATTGTCTTCCTCATGCTATTTGTGGTCAGCACCCCCGACTTTGTGCAGTCGCTCGCACTGAGGCTACGCCTCAGGCGTTGTGTGGTGCGTGCCGCTCTACTCTGTGGGGCAGTTATCCCCCAGCCCATGCCTGATGCTGTTTGTGATCAGCACTCCAATACTTTCTGTGCTCGCTCCCCCCGAGGCTATGTCTCATGCTGCGTGGGGGTCAGCGCCTCCCTGCTGTGCGGGTTCACTGTCACCCAGCTGTATGGGGGATTCGCAAGCCCCCTGCTGTGTGCCCTCACGGCCCCCCTGCGGTGTGCGTTCACCGCCCCCCTGCTGTGTGACTCCTGCGCCCCCTACCGTGTGCCTTCGCCACTCCCCTACCGTTTGCGGTCAGCATCTCCCCCATCTGTATGTAGTCACAGTCCCCCTGGAGTGTAGGGTCACCACTCCCTTGCCGCGGGGCGTCACCAGTCCCCCGCAGTGTGTGGTCACAACTCTCCCCTGCTCACTGCGATCTATATCCCCCGGGCTCTGCCTCATGCCGTGGTGGGGTCAGCACCCCCCTGCTTTCTGCGGTTGCTCCCCCCAAAGGTATGCCTCATGTTGCTTCGGGTCACCGACCGCATCCTTTCTGCGGTCGCTTCCCCCGAGGCTGTGCCTCGTACTGTGCGTGACGAGCACCCCACTACTTTGTGGGATCGCTATTCCCCAGGCTATGCCTCATGCTGGGTGTTTCCGGTAACCACCTCCTTTGTGAGTTCGTTATCCCCCAGGTTATGCCTCATGCTCTGTGTGGTCCGCACCCCTCTACTTTGTCAGGTCGGTATCTCACAGGCTCTTCCTCATGCTTTTTGTGGTCAGCACCCCCGTACTTTGTGCGCTTGCTCCCCCCGAGGACACACCTCGTATTGTGTGTGGGCAGGACCCCCCTATTTTGTGCGGTCCCTCCACATGAGGCTAGGCCTCATCTGGTTTGGGGTCACCGACCCCGTAATTTGTGCGTACGCTCCCCCGTAGGGTATGCCTCATGCTGTGTGTGGTCAGCACACCCTTACCTTGCGGCGCCGCTATCCCCAAGGGTCTGCCTCATATATTTGCGGTCAGCACCCCAATACTCTGTGGGCTCGCTCCCCTCGAGGCTATGCCTCGTGCCGTGTGTGCTTAGCAGCGCCTTACTTCGTGGGATCGCTATACCCCAGGCTCAGCTTCATGTTATTTAGAGTCAGCACCCCCCTACTTTGTGAGGTTGCTATGCCCCAGTGTATGCCTGATGCCATGTGTGGTAAGCAGCCCCTACGTTGTGGGGTCGGTATTCCCAAGGTTCTTGCTCTTGCTATTTGGGGACAGTACCCCCCTACTTTGTGCGCTCCACCCGAATCTATGCCTCAGGCTGTATGTGTTCAGCAGCCTCCTACTTTGTGAGATCGCTCCCCCCGAGGCTATGCCTCAGGCTTTGTGTGGTCCCTAGCCCTCAACTCTGTGGGGCAGTTATCCCCCAGGCTATGCCTGATGCTATGTCTGGTCAGCGCTCCAATGCTTTCTGCGCACGCTCCACCCGAGGCTATGCCTCGTGCAGTGCGAGTTCATCGTTACCCAGCTGTATAGGGGTTAACAAACGCCCGCTGTGTGACCTCCTCGACCCCCTGCTGTGTGCTGTGGCCGGCCCCTACTGTGTGCCCTCAGCAACCCCTTGCTGTTGGGTGGGGGCGTAGCCGTCCCCCTGCTGTGTGGGAGGGTTTCACCACCCCCCTGCTGTGTGACGTCTGCGCCCCTTACTTGGTGCCGCTATTCCCCAGGCTATGCCCCATGCTGTGTGTTTTCGGTAACCCCCTCCTTTGTAAGTTCCGTATCCCCCATTCTCTTCCTCATGCTATTTGTGGTCAACACCCCCTACTTTGTGCAGTCGCTTCCACTGAGGCTACGCCTCAGGCGTTGTGTGGTGCGTACCCCTCTACTGTGTGGGGCAGTTATCCCCCAGGGCATGCCTGATGCTGTTTGTGATCAGCACTCCAATACTTTCTACGCTCGCTCCCCGCGAGTCTAGGTATCATGCTGCGCTGTGCGGCTTCACTGTCACCCAGCTGTATGGGGGATTCACAAGTCCCCTGCTGTGTGCTCCCGCGGACCCCCTGCTGTGTGCGGGCACCACCACCCCTGCTGTGTGACTCCTGCGCCCCCTACTGTGTGCCCTCGCCGCCCCCCTACCGTGTGCGGTCAGCATCACCCCCTGCTGTCTGTGGTCACGGCCCCTCAGCCTTATGCCGTGGTGGGGTCAGCACCCCCATGCTTTGTGCGGCTGCTCCCCCAAAAGTTATGCCTCATGTTGCTTCGGGTCACGGACCGCATCATTTCTGCGGTCACTTCCCCCGCGGCTATGCCTCGTACCATGCGTGACAAGCACCCCACTATTCTCTTCCTCATGCTATTTGTGGTCAGCACCCCCTACCTTGTGCAGTCGCTCGCACTGAGGCTATGCCTCAGGCGTTGTGTGGTGCGTACCGCTCTACTCTGTGGGGCAGTTATCCCCCAGGCCATGCGTGATGCTGTTTGTGATCAGCACTCCAATACTTTCTACCCTCGCTCCCCCCGAGGCTGGGTATCATGCTGTGCTGTGCGGCTTCACTGTCACCCAGCTGTATCGGGGTTTAAAAAGCCACCCGCTGTGTGACCTGCTGGGCCCCCTGCTGTGTGATCCCCCTACTGTGTGTGCTCAGCAACCCCCTGCTGTTGGGGGGGGGGGGCGTATCCGTCCCCTTGCGGTGTGGGAGTGTTTCACCACCCCCTTGCTGTGTGATTTCTGTGCCCCTTCCCTGGTGAGGTTATTCCCCAGGCTATGCCTCATGCTGTGTCTTTTCGGTAACCCCTTCCTTTCTAAGTTCCATATGCCCCATTTTCTTCCTCATGCTATTTGTGGTCAGCACCCCCTACATTGTGTAGTCGCTCCCACTGAGGCTACGCCTCAGGCGTTTTGGGGTGCGTACCGTTCTACTCTGTGGGGCAGTTATCCCCCAGGCCATGCCTGATGCTGTTTGTGATCAGCACTCCAATACTTTCTGCACTCGCTTCCCCCGAGGCTATGTCTCATGCTGTGTGGGGGCAGCCCAACCCTGCTGTGCGGGTTCACTGTCTCCCAGCTGTATTGGCGATTCGCAAGCCCCCTGCTGTGTGCTCCCATGGCACCCCTGCTGTGTTCGGTCACCGCCCCCCTGCTGTGTGAATCCTGCACCCCCTACTGTGTGCCGCCTACCGTGTGCGGTCAGCATCCCCTACTGTGTGGGGTTTGCTCCTCCCTGCTTTGTGCGGTCGCTCCCCCGGAGGATACGCTTCAGGCGTCGTGTGGTCCCTACCCCTCTACTCAGTGGGGCGGTTATCCCCCAGGCCATGCCTGATGCTGTTTGAGACCAGCACTCCAATACTTTCTACGCTCCCTGCCCCCGAGGCTAGGTATCATGCTGTGCTGTGCGGATTCACTGTCACCCAGTTGTATGGGAGTTTAAGAAGCCCCCCGCTGTGTGACTTCCTCTGCCCCCTGCTGTGTGATGCCCCTGCCCCCTACTGTGTGTGCTCAGCAACGCCCTGCTGTTGGGGGGTGGCGTATCCGTCCCCTTGCTGTGTGGGAGGGTTTCACCACCCCCTTGCTGTGTGACTTCTGTGCCCCTTCCCTGGTGCCGTTATTCCCCAGGCTATGCCTCATGCTGTTTCTTTTCGCTAACCCTTTCCGTTCTAAGTTCGACATGCCACATTCTCTTCCTCATGTTATTTGTGGTCAGCACCCCCTACATTGTCCAGTCGCTCCCACTGAGGCTACGCCTCAGGCGTATTGGGGTCCGTACCCCTCTACTCTGTGGGGCAGTTATCCCCCAAGAAATGGGTGGTGCTGTTTGTGATCAGCACTCCAATGCTTTCTGCGCTCGCTTCCCCCGAGGCTATGTCTCATGCTGCGTGGGGGCAGCGCAACCCAGCTGTGCGGGTTCACTGTCTCCCTGCTGTATTGGGGATTCGCAAGCCCCCTGCTGTGTGCTCCCACGGCACCCCTGCTGTGTGCGTTCACGGCCCCCCTGCTGAGTGACACCTGCGCCCCCTACTGTGTGCCCTCGCCACCCTCATACCGTGTGCGGTCAGCATCCCCCCCTGCAGTCTATGGTCACGGCCCCTCTGCCTTAAGCCGTGGTGGGGTCAGCACCCGCATGCTTTGTGCGGTTGCTCCCCCAAAAGTTATGACTCATGTTGCTTCGGGTCACGGACCGCATCATTTCTGCGGTCACTTCCCCCGAGGCTATGCCTCGTACTCTGCGTGAGAAGCACCCCACTACTCTCTTCCTCATGCTATTTGTGGTCAGCACCCCCTACTTTCTGCAGTCGCTCGACCCTGCTGTGCGGGTCCACTGTCTCCCAGCTGTATTGGGGATTCGCAAGCCCCCTGCTGTGTGCTCCCACGGCACCCCTGCTGCGTGCGCTCACGGCCCCCCTACTGTGGGACTCCTGCGGCCCCTACTGTGTGCCCTCGCCACCCCCCTACCGTGTGCGGTCAGCATCCCCCCTGCTGTCTGTGGTCACGGCCCCTCTGCCTTATGCCTTGGTGGGGTCAGCACCCCCATGCTTTGTGCGGCTGCTCCCCCAAAAGTTATGCCTCATGTTGCTTCGGACCGCATCATTTCTGTGGTCACTTCCCCGGAGGCTATGCCTCGTACTATGCGTGACAAGCACCCCACTATTCTCTTCCTCATGCTATCTGTGGTCAGCACCCCCTACTTTGTGCAGTCGCTCGCACTAAGGCTACGCCTCAGGCGTTGTGTGGTGCGTACTGCTCTACTCTGTGGGGCAGTTATCCCCCAGGCCATGCGTGATGCTGTTTGTGATCAGCACTCAAATACTTTCTGCGCTCGCTTCCCTCGAGCCTATGTCTCATGCTGCGTGGGGGCAGCGCAACCCAGCTGTGGGGGTTCACTCTCTCCCAGCTGTATTGGGGATTCGCAAGCCCCCTGCTGTGTGCTCTCACGGCCCCCCTGCTGTGTGCGGTCACCGGAACCCTGCTGTGTGACTCCTGCGCCCCCTACTGTGTGCCTTCGGCGCCCCCCTACCGCGTGCGGTCAGCATCCCCTACTGTGTGGGGTTTGCACCTCCCTGCTTTGTGCGCTCGCTCCCGCCGAGGATACGCTTCAGGCGTCGTCTGGTCCGTACCCCTCTACTCTGTGGGGCAGTTATCCCCCAGGCCATGCGTGATGCTGTGTGTGATCAGCACTCCAATAATTTCTGCGCTCGCTTCCCCCGAGCCTATGGATCATGCTGCGTGGGGGCAGCGCAACCCAGCTGTGCTGGTTCACTGTCACCCAGCTGTATGAGGGATTCGCAAGCCCCCTGCTGTGTGCTCCCACGGCTCCCCTGCTGTGTGCGTTCACGGCCCCCCTGCTATGGGACTGCTGCGCCCCCTAGTGTGTGCCCTCGCCGCCCCCCTACCGTGTGCTGTCAGCATCCCCTCCTGCTGTCTGTGGTCACGGCCCCTCTGCCTTATGCCGTGGTGGGGTCAGCACCCCCATGCTTTGTGCGGCTGCTCCCCCAAAAGTTATGCCTCATGTTGCTTCGGGTCACGGACAGCATCATTTGTGCGGTCACTTCCCCAGAGGCTATGCCTCGTATTATGCGTGACAAGCACCCCACTATTCTCTTCCTCATGCTATTTGTGGTCAGCAAACTCTACTTTGTGCAGTCGCTCGACCCTGCTGTGCGGGTTCACTGTCTCCCAGCTGTATTGGGGATTCGCAAGCCCCCTGCTGTGTGCTCCCACGGCACCCCTGCTGTGTGCGTTCACGGCCCCCCTGCTATGGGACTCCTGCGCCCCCTAGTGTGTGCCCTCGCCGCCCCCCTACGGTGTGCGGTCAGCATCCCCCGCTGCTGTCTGTGGTCACGGCCCCTCTGCCTTATGCCGTGGTGGGGTCAGCACCCCCATGCTTTGTGCGGCTGCTCCCCCAAAAGTTATGCCTCATGTTGCTTCGGGTCACGGAACGCATCATTTCTGCGATCACTTCCCCGGAGGCTATGCCTCGTACTATGCGTGACAAGCACCCCACTATTCTCTTCCTCATGCTATTTGTGGTAAGCACCCCCTACTTTGTGCAGTCGCTCGCACTGAGGCTACGCCTCAGGCGTTGTGTGGTGCGTACTGCTCTACTCTGTGGGGCAGTTATCCCCCAGGCCATGCGTGATGCTGTTTGTGATCAGCACTCCAATACGTTCTGCGCTCGCTTCCCTCGAGCCTATGTCTCATGCTGCGTGGGGGCAGCGCAACCCAGCTGTGCGGGTTCACTGTCACCCAGCTGTATGAGGGATTCGCAAGCCCCCTGCGGTGTGCTCTCACGGCCCCGCTGCTGTGTGCGGTCACCGCACCCCTGCTGTGTGACTCCTGCGCCCCCTACTGTGTGCCTTCGGCGCCCCCCTACCGTGTGCGGTCAGCATCCCCTACTGTGTGGGGTTTGCACCTCCCTGCTTTGTGCGGTCGCTCCCGCCGAGGATACGCTTCAGGCGTCGTCTGGTCCGTACCCCTCTACTCTGTGGGGCAGTTATCCCCCAGGCCATGCCTGATGCTGTTTGTGATCAGCACTCCAATGCTTTCTGCGCTCGCTTCCCCCGAGGCTATGTCTCATGCTGCGTGGGGGCAGCGCAACCCAGCTGTGCGGGTTCACTGTCTCCCAGCTGTATTGGGGATTCGCAAGCCCCCTGCTGTGTGCTCCCACGGCTCCCCGGCTGTGTGCGTTCACGGCCCCCCTGCTATGGGACTCCTGCGCCCCCTAGTGTGTGCCCTCGCCGCCCCCCTACCGTATGCGGTCAGCATCCCCCGCTGCTGTCTGTGGTCACGGCCCCTCTGCCTTATGCCGTGGTGGGGTCAGCACCCCCATGCTTTGTGCGGCTGCTCCCCCAAAAGTTATGCCTCATGTTGCTTCGGGTCACGGACCGCATCATTTCTGCGGTCACTTCCCCCGAGGCTATGCCTCGTACTTTGCGTGACAAGCACCCCACTATTCTCTTCCTCATGCTATTTGTGGTCAGCACCCTCTACTTTGTGCAGTCGCTCGACCCTGCTGTGCGGGTTCACTGTCTCCCAGCTGTATTGGGGATTCGCAAGCCCCCTGCTGTGTGCTCCCACGGCCCCCCCTGCTGTGTGCGTTCACGGCCCCCCTGCTATGGGACTCCTGCGCCCCCTTGTGTGCCCTCGCCGCCCCCCTACCGTGTGCTGTCAGCATCCCCCCCTGCTGTCTGTGGTCACGGCCCCTCTGCCTTATGCCGTGGTGGGGTCAGCACCCCCATGCTTTGTGCGGCTGGTCCCCCAAAAGTTATGCCTCATGTGGCTTCGGGTCACGGACCGCATCATTTCTGCGGTCACTTCCCCGGAGGCTATGCCTCGTACTATGGGTGACAAGCACCCCACTCTTCTCTTTCTCATGCTATTTGTGGTCAGCACCCCCTACTTTGTGCAGTCGCTCGCACTGAGGCTACGCCTCAGGCGTTGTGTGGTGCGTACTGCTCTACTCTGTGGGGCAGTTATCCCCCAGGCCATGCGTGATGCTGCTTGTGATCAGCACTCCAATACGTTCTGCGCTCGCTTCCCTCGAGCCTATGTCTCATGCTGCGTGGGGGCAGCGCAACCCAGCTGTGCGGGTTCACTGTCACCCAGGTGTATGAGGGATTCGCAAGCCCCCTGCTGTGTGCTCTCACGGCCCCCCTGCTGTGTGCGGTCACCGCACCCCTGCTGTGTGACTCCTGCGCCCCCTACTGTGTGCCTTCGGCGCCCCCCCTACCGTGTGCGGTCAGCATCCCCTACTGTGTGGGGTTTGCACCTCCCTGCTTTGTGCGGTCGCTCCCGCCGAGGATACGCTTCAGGCGTCGTCTGGTCCGTACCCCTCTACTCTGTGGGGCAATTATCCCACAGGCCATGGGTGGTGCTGTTTGTGATCAGCACTCCAATGCTTTCTGCGCTCGCTTCCCCCGAGGCTATGTCTCATGCTGCGTGGGGGCAGCGCAACCCAGCTGTGCGGGTTCACTGTCTCCCTGCTGTATTGGGGATTCGCAAGCCCCCTGCTGTGTGCTCCCACGGCCCCCCTGCTGAGTGACACCTGCGCCCCCTACTGTGTGCCCTCGCCACCCTCATACCGTGTGCGGTCAGCATCCCCCCCTGCAGTCTATGGTCACGGCCCCTCTGCCTTAAGCCGTGGTGGGGTCAGCACCCGCATGCTTTGTGCGGTTGCTCCCCCAAAAGTTATGACTCATGTTGCTTCGGGTCACGGACCGCATCATTTCTGCGGTCACTTCCCCCGAGGCTATGCCTCGTACTCTGCGTGAGAAGCACCCCACTACTCTCTTCCTCATGCTATTTGTGGTCAGCACCCCCTACTTTCTGCAGTCGCTCGACCCTGCTGTGCGGGTCCACTGTCTCCCAGCTGTATTGGGGATTCGCAAGCCCCCTGCTGTGTGCTCCCACGGCACCCCTGCTGCGTGCGCTCACGGCCCCCCTACTGTGGGACTCCTGCGGCCCCTACTGTGTGCCTTCGCCACCCCCCTACCGTGTGCGGTCAGCATCCCCCCTGCTGTCTGTGGTCACGGCCCCTCTGCCTTATGCCTTGGTGGGGTCAGCACCCCCATGCTTTGTGCGGCTGCTCCCCCAAAAGTTATGCCTCATGTTGCTTCGGGTCACGGACCGCATCATTTCTGTGGTCAATTCCCCGGAGGCTATGCCTCGTACTATGCGTGACAAGCACCCCACTATTCTCTTCCTCATGCTATCTGTGGTCAGCACCCCCTACTTTGTGCAGTCGCTCGCACTAAGGCTACGCCTCAGGCGTTGTGTGGTGCGTACTGCTCCACTCTGTGGGGCAGTTATCCCCCAGGCCATGCGTGATGCTGTTTGTGATCAGCACTCAAATACTTTCTGCGCTCGCTTCCCTCGAGCCTATGTCTCATGCTGCGTGGGGGCAGCGCAACCCAGCTGTGGGGGTTCACTCTCTCCCAGCTGTATTGGGGATTCGCAAGCCCCCTGCTGTGTGCTCTCACGGCCCCCCTGCTGTGTGCGGTCACCCCACCCCTGCTGTGTGACTCCTGCGCCCCCTACTGTGTGCCTTCGGCGCCCCCCTACCGCGTGCGGTCAGCATCCCCTACTGTGTGGGGTTTGCACCTCCCTGCTTTGTGCGGTCGCTCCCGCCGAGGATACGCTTCAGGCGTCGTCTGGTCCGTAGCCCTCTACTCTGTGGGGCAGTTATCCCCCAGGCCATGCCTGATGCTGTTTGTGATCAGCACTCCAATACTTTCTGCGCTCGCTTCCCCCGAGGCTATGTCTCATGCTGCGTGGGGGCAGCGCAACCCAGCTGTGCGGGTTCACTGTCTCCCAGCTGTATTGGGGATTCGCAAGCCCCCTGCTGTGTGCTCCCACGGCTCCCCTGCCGTGTGCGTTCACGGCCCCCCTGCTATGGGACTCCTGCGCCCCCTAGTGTGTGCCCTCGCCGCCCCCCTACCGTATGCGGTCAGCATCCCCCGCTGCTGTCTGTGGTCACGGCCCCTCTGCCTTATGCCGTGGTGGGGTCAGCACCCCCATGCTTTGTGCGGCTGCTCCCCCAAAAGTTATGCCTCATGTTGCTTCGGGTCACGGACCGCATCATTTCTGCGGTCACTTCCCCCGAGGCTATGCCTCGTACTATGCGTGACAAGCACCCCACTATTCTCTTCCTCATGCTATTTGTGGTCAGCACCCTCTACTTTGTGCAGTCGCTCGACCCTGCTGTGCGGGTTCACTGTCTCCCAGCTGTATTGGGGATTCGCAAGCCCCCTGCTGTGTGATCCCACGGCCCCCCCCTGCTGTGTGCGTTCACGGCCCCCCTGCTATGGGACTCCTGCGCCCCCTTGTGTGCCCTCGCCGCCCCCCTACCGTGTGCTGTCAGCATCCCCCGCTGCTGTCTGTGGTCACGGCCCCTCTGCCTTATGCCGTGGTGGGGTCAGCACCCCCATGCTTTGTGCGGCTGCTCCCCCAAAAGTTATGCCTCATGTGGCTTCGGGTCACGGACCGCATCATTTCTGCGGTCACTTCCCCGGAGGCTATGCCTCGTACTATCCGTGACATGCACCCCACTCTTCTCTTCCTCATGCTATTTGTGGTCAGCACCCCCTACTTTGTGCAGTCGCTCGCAATGAGGCTACGCCTCAGGCGTTGTGTGATGCGTACTGCTCTACTCTGTGGGGCAGTTATCCCCCAGGCCATGCGTGATGCTGTTTGTGATCAGCACCCCAATACTTTCTGCGCTCGCTTCCCTCGAGCCTATGTCTCATGCTGCGTGGGGGCAGCGCAACCCAGCTGTGCGGGTTCACTGTCACCCAGCTCTATGAGGGATTCGCAAGCCCCCTGCGGTGTGCTCTCACGGCCCCCCTGCTGTGTGCGGTCACCGCACCCCTGCTGTGTGACTCCTGCGCCCCCTACTGTGTGCCTTCGGCGCCCCCCTACCGTGTGCGGTCAGCATCCCCTACTGTGTGGGGTTTGCACCTCCCTGCTTTGTGCGGTCGCTCCCGCCGAGGATACGCTTCAGGCGTCGTCTGGTCCGTACCCCTCTACTCTGTGGGGCAGTTATCCCCCAGGCCATGCGTGATGCTGTTTGTGATCAGCACTCCAATACTTTCTGCGCTCGCTTCCCCCGAGGCTATGTCTCATGCTGCGTGGGGGCAGCGCAACCCAGCTATGCGGGTTCACTGTATCCCAGCTGTATTGGGGATTCCCAAGCCCCCTGCTGTGTGCTTCCACGGCTCCCCTGCTGTGTGCGTTCACGGCCCCCCTGCTATGGGACCCCTGCGCCCCCTAGTGGGTGCCCTCGCCGCCACCCTACCGTGTGCGGTCAGCATCCCCCGCTGCTGTCTGTGGTCACGGCCCCTCTGCCTTATGCCGTGGTGGGGTCAGCACCCCCATGCTTTGTGCGGCTGCTCCCCCAAAAGTTATGCCTCATGTTGCTTCGGGTCACGGACCGCATCATTTCTGCGGTCACTTCCCCCGAGGCTATGCCTCGTACTATGCGTGACAAGCACCCCACTATTCTCTTCCTCATGCTATTTGTGGTCAGCACCCTCTAGTTTGTGCAGTCGCTCGACCCTGCTGTGCGGGTTCACTGTCTCCCAGCTGTATTTGTGGTCAGCACCCTCTAGTTTGTGCAGTCGCTCGACCCTGCTGTGTGCGTTCACGGCCCCCCTGCTATGGGACTCCTGCGCCCCCTTGTGTGCCCTCGCCGCCCCCCTACCGTGTGCTGTCAGCATCCCCCCCTGCTGTCTGTGGTCACGGCCCCTCTGCCTTATGCCGTGGTGGGGTCAGCACCCCCATGCTTTGTGCGGCTGCTCCCCCAAAAGTTATGCCTCATGTGGCTCCGGGTCACGGACCGCATCATTTCTGCGGTCACTTCCCCGGAGGCTATGCCTCGTACTATCCGTGACATGCACCCCACTCTTCTCTTCCTCATGCTATTTGTGGTCAGCACCCCCTACTTTGTGCAGTCGCTCGCACTGAGGCTACGCCTCAGGCGTTGTGTGGTGCGTACTGCTCTACTCTGTGGGGCAGTTATCCCCCAGGCCATGCGTGATGCTGTTTGTGATCAGCACTCCAATGCTTTCTGTGCTCGCTTCCCCCGAGGCTATGTCTCATGCTGCGTGGGGGCAGCGCAACCCAGCTGTGCGGGTTCACTGTCTCCCTGCTGTATTGGGGATTCGCAAGCCCCCTGCTGTGTGCTCCCACGGCACCCCTGCTGTGTGCGTTCACGGCCCCCCTGCTGAGTGACACCTGCGCCCCCTACTGTGTGCCCTCGCCACCCTCATACCGTGTGCGGTCAGCATCACCCCCTGCTGTCTGTGGTCACGGCCCCTCTGCCTTAAGCCGTGGTGGGGTCAACACCCGCATGCTTTGTGCGGTTGCTCCCCCAAAAGTTATGACTCATGTTGCTTCGGGTCACGGACCGCATCATTTCTGCGGTCACTTCCCCCGAGGCTATGCCTCGTACTATGCGTGACAAGCACCCCATTATTCTCTTCCTCATGCTTTTTGTGGTCAGCACCCCCTAGTTTGTGCAGTCGCTCGACCCTGCTGTGCGGGTTCACTGTCTCCCAGCTGTATTGGGGATTCGCAAGCCCCCTGCTGTGTGCTCCCACGACACCCCTGCTTCGTGCCCTCACGGCCCCCCTACTGTGGGACTCCTGCGCCCCCTTGTGTGCCCTCGCCGCCCCCCTACCGTATGCGGTCAGCATCCCCCGCTGCTGTCTGTGGTCACGGCCCCTCTGCCTTATGCCGTGGTGGGGTCAGCACCCCCATGCTTTGTGCGGCTGCTCCCCCAAAAGTTATGCCTCATGTTGCTTCGGGTCACGGACCGCATCATTTCTTCGGTCACTTCCCCGGAGGCTATGCCTCGTACTATGCGTGACAAGCACCCCACTATTCTCTTCCTCATGCTATTTGTGGTCAGCACCCCCTACTTTGTGCAGTCGCTCGCACTGAGGCTACGCCTCAGGCGTTGTGTGGTGCGTACTGCTCTACTCTGTGGGGCAGTTATCCCCCAGGCCATGCCTGATGCTGTTTGTGATCAGCACTGCAATACTTATTGTGCTCGCTTCCCCCGAGGCTATGTCTCATGCTGCGTGGGGGCAGCGCAACCCAGCTGTACGGGTTCACCCAGCTGTATGAGGGATTCGCAAGCCCCCTGCTGTGTGCTCTCACGGCCCCCCTGCTGTGTGCGGTCACCGCAACCCTGCTGTGTGACTCCTGCGCCCCCTACTGTGTGCCTTCGGCGCCCCCCTACCGTGTGCGGTCAGCATCCCCTACTGTGTGGGGTTTGCACCTCCCTGCTTTGTGCGGTCGCTCCCGCCGAGGATACGCTTCAGGCGTCGTCTGGTCCGTAGCCCTCTACTCTGTGGGGCAGTTATCCCCCAGGCCATGCCTGATGCTGTTTGTGATCAGCACTCCAATACTTTCTGCGCTCGCTTGCCCCGAGGCTATGTCTCATGCTGCGTGGGGGCAGCGCAACCCAGCTGTGCGGGTTCACTGTCTCCCAGCTGTATTGGGGATTCGCAAGCCCCCTGCTGTGTGCTCCCACGGCTCCCCTGCCGTGTGCGTTCACGGCCCCCCTGCTATGGGACTTCTGCGCCCCCTAGTGTGTGCCCTCGCCGCCCCCCTACCGTGTGCGGTCAGCATCCCCCCTGCTGTCTGTGGTCACGGCCCCTCTGCCTTATGCCTTGGTGTGGTCAGCACCCCCATGCTTTGTGCGGCTGCTCCCCCACAAGTTATGCCTCATGTTGCTTCGGGTCACGGACCGCATCATTTCTGCGGTCACTTCCCCGGAGGCTATGCCTCGTACTATGCGTGACAAGCACCCCACTATTCTCTTCCTCATGCTATTTGTGGTCAGCACCCCCTACTTTGTGCAGTCGCTCGCACTGAGGCTACGCCTCAGGCGTTGTGTGGTGCGTACTGCTCTACTCTGTGGGGCAGTTATCCCCCAGGCCATGCGTGATGCTGTTTGTGATCAGCACTCCAATACGTTTTGCGCTCGCTTCCCTCGAGCCTATGTCTCATACTGCGTGGGGGCAGCGCAACCCAGCTGTGCGGGTTCACTGTCAAACAGCTGTATGAGGGATTCGCAAGCCCCCTGCGGTGTGCTCTCACGGCCCCCCTGCTGTGTGCGGTCACCGCACCCCTGCTGTGTGACTCCTGCGCCCCCTACTGTGTGCCTTCGGCGCCCCCCTACCGTGTGCGGTCAGCATCCCCTACTGTGTGGGGTTTGCACCTCCCTGCTTTGTGCGGTCGCTCCCGCCGAGGATACGCTTCAGGCGTCGTCTGGTCCGTACCCCTCTACTCTGTGGGGCAGTTATCCCACAGGCCATGCCTGATGCTGTTTGTGATCAGCACTCTAATACTTTCTGCGCTCGCTTCCCCCGAGGCTATGTCTCATGCTGCGTGGGGGCAGCGCAACCCAGCTGTGCGGGTTCACTGTCTCCCAGCTGTATTGGGGATTCGCAAGCCCCCTGCTGTGTGCTCCCACGGCTCCCCGGCTGTGTGCGTTCACGGCCCCCCTGCTATGGGACTCCTGCGCCCCCTAGTGTGTGCCCTCGCCGCCCCCCTACCGTATGCGGTCAGCATCCCCCGCTGCTGTCTGTGGTCACGGCCCCTCTGCCTTATGCCGTGGTGGGGTCAGCACCCCCATGCTTTGTGCGGCTGCTCCCCCACAAGTTATGCCTCATGTTGCTTCGGGTCACGGACCGCATCATTTCTGCGGTCACTTCCCCGGAGGCTATGCCTCGTACTATGCGTGACAAGCACCCCACTATTCTCTTCCTCATGCTATTTGTGGTCAGCACCCTCTACTTTGTGCAGTCGCTCGACCCTGCTGTGCGGGTTCACTGTCTCCCAGCTGTATTGGGGATTCGCAAGCCCCCTGCTGTGTGCTCCCACGGCCCCCCCTGCTGTGTGCGTTCACGGCCCCCCTGCTATGGGACTCCTGCGCCCCCTTGTGTGCCCTCGCCGCCCCCCTACCGTGTGCTGTCAGCATCCCCACCTGCTGTCTGTGGTCACGGCCCCTCTGCCTTATGCCGTGGTGGGGTCAGCACCCCCATGCATTGTGCGGCTGCTCCCCCAAAAGTTATGCCTCTTGTGGCTTCGGGTCACGGACCGCATCATTTCTGCGGTCACTTCCCCCGAGGCTATGCCTCGTACTATGCGTGACAAGCACCCCCCTATTCTCTTCCTCATGCTATTTGTGGTCAGCACCCCCTACTTTGTGCAGTCGCTCGCACTGAGGCTACGTCTCAGGCGTTGTGTGGTGCGTACTGCTCTACTCTGTGGGGCAGTTATCCCCCAGGCCATGCGTGATGCTGTTTGTGATCAGCACTCCAATACGTTCTGCGCTCGCTTCCCTCGAGCCTATGTCTCATGCTGCGTGGGGGCAGCGAAACCCAGCTGTGCGGGTTCACTGTCACCCAGCTGTATGAGGGATTCGCAAGCCCCCTGCGGTGTGCTCTCACGGCCCCCCTGCTGTGTGCGGTCACCGCACCCCTGCTGTGTGACTCCTGCGCCCCCTACTGTGTGCCTTCGGCGCCCCCCTACCGTGTGCGGTCAGCATCCCCTACTGTGTGGGGTTTGCACCTCCCTGCTTTGTGCGGTCGCTCCCGCCGAGGATACGCTTCAGGCGTCGTCTGGTCCGTACCCCTCTACTCTGTGGGGCAGTTATCCCCCAGGCCATGCGTGATGCTGTTTGTGATCAGCACTCCAATACTTTCTGCGCTCGCTTCCCCCGAGGCTATGTCTCATGCTGCGTGGGGGCAGCGCAACCCAGCTATGCGGGTTCACTGTATCCCAGCTGTATTGGGGATTCCCAAGCCCCCTGCTGTGTGCTTCCACGGCTCCCCTGCTGTGTGCGTTCACGGCCCCCCTGCTATGGGACCCCTGCGCCCCCTAGTGGGTGCCCTCGCCGCCACCCTACCGTGTGCGGTCAGCATCCCCCGCTGCTGTCTGTGGTCACGGCCCCTCTGCCTTATGCCGTGGTGGGGTCAGCACCCCCATGCTTTGTGCGGCTGCTCCCCCAAAAGTTATGCCTCATGTTGCTTCGGGTCCCTGCTGTCTGGGTCACGGCCCCTCTGCCTTAAGCCGTGGTGGGGTCAGCACCCGCATGCTTTGTGCGGTTGCTCCCCCAAAAGTTATGACTCATGTTGCTTCGGGTCACGGACCGCATCATTTCTGCGGTCACTTCCCCCGAGGCTATGCCTCGTACTATGCGTGACAAGCACCCCACTACTCTGTTCCTCATGCTATTTGTGGTCAGCACCCCCTACTTTGTGCAGTCGCTCGACCCTGCTGTGCGGGTTCACTGTCTCCCAGCTGTATTGGGGATTCGCAAGCCCCCTGCTGTGTGCTCCCACGGCACCCCTGCTTCGTGCGCTCACGGCCCCCCTACTGTGGGACTCCTGCGGCCCCTACTGTGTGCCCTCGCCGCCCCCCTACCGTGTGCGGTCAGCATCCCCCCCTGCTGTCTGTGGTCACGGCCCCTCTGCCTTATGCCGTGGTGGGGTCAGCACCCCCATGCTTTGTGCGGCTGCTCCCCCAAAAGTTATGCCTCATGTTGCTTCGGGTCACGGACCGCATCATTTCTGCGGTCACTTCCCCGGAGGCTATGCCTCGTACTATGCGTGACAAGCACCCCACTATTCTCTTCCTCATGCTATTTGTGGTCAGCACCCCTTACTTTGTGCAGTCGCTCGCACTGAGCCTACGCCTCAGGCGTTGTGTGGTGCGTACTGCTCTACTCTGTGGGGCAGTTATCCCCCAGGCCATGCGTGATGCTGTTTGTGATCAGCACTCCAATACGTTCTGCCTGCGCTCGCTTCCCTCGAGCCTATGTCTCATGCTGCGTGGGGGCAGCGCAACCCACCTGTGCGGGTTCACTCTCACCCAGCTGTATGAGGGATTCGCAAGCCCCCTGCTGTGTGCTCTCACGGCCCCCCTGCTGTGTGCGGTCCCCGCACCCCTGCTGTGTGACTCCTGCGCCCCCTACTGTGTGCCTTCGGCGCCCCCCTACCGTGTGCGGTCAGCATGCCCTACTGTGTGGGGTTTGCACCTGCCTGCTTTGTGCGGTCGCTCCCGCCGAGGATACGCTTCAGGCGTCGTCTGGTCCGTACCCCTCTACTCTGTGGGGCAGTTATCCCCAGGCCATGCCTGATGCTGTTTGTGATCAGCACTCCAATACTTTCTGCGCTCGCTTCCCCCGAGGCTATGTCTCATGCTGCGTGGGGGCAGCGCAACCCAGCTGTGCGGGTTCACTGTCTCCCTGCTGTATTGGGGATTCGCAAGCCCCCTGCTGTGTGCTCCCACGGCTCCCCTGCTGTCAGCGCAACCCAGCTGTGCGGGTTCACTCTCACCCTGCTGTATTGGGGATTCGCAAGCCCCCTGCTGTGTGCTCCCACGGCACCCCTGCTGTGTGCGTTCACGGCCCCCCTGCTGAGTGACACCTGCGCCCCTTACTGTGTGCCCTCGCCACCCTCCTACCGTGTGCGGTCAGCATCCCCCCCTGCTGTCTGTGGTCACGGCCCCTCTGCCTTAAGCCGTGGTGGGGTCAGCACCCGCATGCTTTGTGCGGTTGCTCCCCCAAAAGTTATGACTCATGTTGCTTCGGGTCACGGACCGCATCATTTCTGCGGTCACTTCCCCCGAGGCTATGCCTCGTACTATGCGTGACAAGCACCCCACTATTCTCTTCCTCATGCTATGTGTGGTCAGCACCCCCTAGTTTGTGCAGTCGCTCGACCCTGCTGTGCGGGTTCACTGTCTCCCAGCTGTATTGGGGATCCGCAAGCCCCCTGCTGTGTGCTCCCACGGCACCCCTGCTTCGTGCCCTCACGGCCCCCCTACTGTGGGACTCCTGCGGCCCCTACTGTGTGCCCTCGCCGCCCCCCTACCGTGTGCGGTCAGCATCCCCCCCTGCTGTCTGTGGTCACGGCCCCTCTGCCTTATGCCGTGGTGGGGTCAGCACCCCCATGCTTTGTGCGGCTGCTCCCCCAAAAGTTATGCCTCATGTGGCTTCGGGTCACGGACCGCATCATTTCTGCGGTCACTTCGCCCGAGGCTATGCCTCGTACTATGCGTGACAAGCACCCCACTCTTCTCTTCCTCATGCTATTTGTGGTCAGCACCCCCTACTTTGTGCAGTCGCTCGCACTGAGGCTACGCCTCAGGCGTTGTGTGGTGCGTACTGCTCTACTCTGTGGGGCAGTTATCCCCCAGGCCATGCGTGATGCTGTTTGTGATCAGCACTCCAATACGTTCTGCGCTCGCTTCCCTCGAGCCTATGTCTCATGCTGCGTGGGGGCAGCGCAACCCAGCTGTGCGGGTTCACTGTCACCCAGCTGTATGAGGGATTCGCAAGCCCCCTGCTGTGTGCTCTCACGGCCCCCCCTGCTGTGTGCGGTCACCGCACCCCTGCTGTGTGACTCCTGCGCCCCCTACTGTGTGCCTTCGGCGCCCCCCTACCGTGTGCGGTCAGCATCCCCTACTGTGTGGGGTTTGCACCTCCCTGCTTTGTGCGGTCGCTCCCGCCGAGGATACGCTTCAGGCGTCGTCTGGTCCGTACCCCTCTACTCTGTGGGGCAGTTATCCCCCAGGCCATGCGTGATGCTGTTTGTGATCAGCACTCCAATACGTTTTGCGCTCGCTTCCCTCGAGCCTATGTCTCATGCTGGGTGGGGGCAGCGCAACCCAGCTGTGCGGGTTCACTGTCAAACAGCTGTATGAGGGATTCGCAAGCCCCCTGCGGTGTGCTCTCACGGCCCCCCTGCTGTGTGCGGTCACCGCACCCCTGCTGTGTGACTCCTGCGCCCCCTACTGTGTGCCTTCGGCGCCCCCCTACCGTGTGCGGTCAGCATCCCCTACTGTGTGGGGTTTGCACCTCCCTGCTTTGTGCGGTCGCTCCCGCCGAGGATACGCTTCAGGCGTCGTCTGGTCCGTACCCCTCTACTCTGTGGGGCAGTTATCCCCCAGGCCATGCCTGATGCTGTTTGTGATCAGCACTCCAATACTTTCTGCGCTCGCTTCCCCCGAGGCTATGTCTCATGCTGCGTGGGGGCAGCGCAACCCAGCTGTGCGGGTTCACTGTCTCCCAGCTGTATTGGGGATTCGCAAGCCCCCTGCTGTGTGCTCCCACGGCTCCCCTGCCGTGTGCGTTCACGGCCCCCCTGCTATGGGACTTCTGCGCCCCCTAGTGTGTGCCCTCGCCGCCCCCCTACCGTGTGCGGTCAGCATCCCCCCCTGCTGTCTGTGGTCACGGCCCCTCTGCCTTATGCCTTGGTGGGGTCAGCACCCCCATGCTTTGTGCGGCTGCTCCCCCACAAGTTATGCCTCATGTTGCTTCGGGTCACGGACCGCATCATTTCTGCGGTCACTTCCCCCGAGGCTATGCCTCGTACTATGCGTGACAAGCACCCCACTCTTCTCTTCCTCATGCTATTTGTGGTCAGCACCCCCTACTTTGTGCAGTCGCTCGCACTGAGGCTACATCTCAGGCGTTGTGTGGTGAGTACTGCTCTACTCTGTGGGGCAGTTATCCCCCAGGCATGCGTGATGCTGTTTGTGATCAGCACCCCAATACTTTCTGCGCTCGCTTCCCTCGAGCCTCTGTCTCATGCTGCGTGGGGGCAGCGCAACCCAGCTGTGCGGATTCACTGTCACCCAGCTGTATGAGGGATTCGCAAGCCCCCTGCGGTGTGCTCTCACGGCCCCCCTGCTGTGTGCGGTCACCGCACCCCTGCTGTGTGACTCCTGCGCCCCCTACTGTGTGCCTTCGGCGCCCCCCTACCGTGTGCGGTCAGCATCCCCTACTGTGTGGGGTTTGCACCTCCCTGCTTTGTGCGGTCGCTCCCGCCGAGGATACGCTTCAGGCGTCGTCTGGTCCGTACCCCTCTACTCTGTGGGGCAGTTATCCCACAGGCCATGGGTGGTGCTGTTTGTGATCAGCACTCCAATGCTTTCTGCGCTCGCTTCCCCCGAGGCTATGTCTCATGCTGCGTGGGGGCAGCGCAACCCAGCTGTGCGGGTTCACTGTCTCCCTGCTGTATTGGGGATTCGCAAGCCCCCTGCTGTGTGCTCCCACGGCACCCCTCCTGTGTGCGTTCACGGCCCCCCTGCTATGGGACCCCTGCGCCCCCTAGTGTGTGCCCTCGCCGCCACCCTACCGTGTGCGATCAGCATCCCCCGCTGCTGTCTGTGGTCACGGCCCCTCTGCCTTATGCCGTGGTGGGGTCAGCACCCCCATGCTTTGTGCGGCTGCTCCCCCAAAAGTTATGCCTCATGTTGCTTCGGGTCACGGACCGCATCATTTCTGCGGTCACTTCCCCCGAGGCTATGCCTCGTACTATGCGTGACAAGCACCCCACTATTCTCTTCCTCATGCTATGTGTGGTCAGCACCCCCTAGTTTGTGCAGTCGCTCGACCCTGCTGTGCGGGTTCACTGTCTCCCAGCTGTATTGGGGATCCGCAAGCCCCCTGCTGTGTGCTCCCACGGCACCCCTGCTTCGTGCCCTCACGGCCCCCCTGCTATGGGACTCCTGCGCCCCCTACTGTGTGCCCTCGCCGCCCCCCTACCGTGTGCGGTCAGCATCCCCCCCTGCTGTCTGTGGTCACGGCCCCTCTGCCTTATGCCGTGGTGGGGTCAGCACCCCCATGCTTTGTGCGGCTGCTCCCCCAAAAGTTATGCCTCTTGTGGCTTCGGGTCATGTGGCTTCGGGTCACGGACCGCATCATTTCTGCGGTCACTTCCCCCGAGGCTATGCCTCGTACTATGCGTGACAAGCACCCCACTATTCTCTTCCTCATGCTATGTGTGGTCAGCACCCCCTAGTTTGTGCAGTCGCTCGACCCTGCTGTGCGGGTTCACTGTCTCCCAGCTGTATTGGGGATCCGCAAGCCCCCTGCTGTGTGCTCCCACGGCACCCCTGCTTCGTGCCCTCACGGCCCCCCTACTGTGGGACTCCTGCGGCCCCTACTGTGTGCCCTCGCCGCCCCCCTACCGTGTGCGGTCAGCATCCCCCCCTGCTGTCTGTGGTCACGGCCCCTCTGCCTTATGCCGTGGTGGGGTCAGCACCCCCATGCTTTGTGCGGCTGCTCCCCCAAAAGTTATGCCTCATGTGGCTTCGGGTCACGGACCGCATCATTTCTGCGGTCACTTCCCCGGAGGCTATGCCTCGTACTATGCGTGACAAGCACCCCACTATTCTCTTCCTCATGCTATTTGTGGTCAGCACCCCCTACTTTGTGCAGTCGCTCGCACTGAGGCTACGTCTCAGGCGTTGTGTGGTGCGTACTGCTCTACTCTGTGGGGCAGTTATCCCCCAGGCCATGCGTGATGCTGTTTGTGATCAGCACTCCAATACGTTCTGCGCTCGCTTCCCTCGAGCCTATGTCTCATGCTGCGTGGGGGCAGCGCAACCCAGCTGTGCGGGTTCACTGTCACCCAGCTGTATGAGGGATTCGCAAGCCCCCTGCTGTGTGCTCTCACGGCCCCCCTGCTGTGTGCGGTCACCGCAACCCTGCTGTGTGACTCCTGCGCCCCCTACTGTGTGCCTTCGGCGCCCCCCTACCGTGTGCGGTCAGCATCCCCTACTGTGTGGGGTTTGCACCTCCCTGCTTTGTGCGGTCGCTCCCGCCGAGGATACGCTTCAGGCGTCGTCTGGTCCGTACCCCTCTACTCTGTGGGGCAGTTATCCCCCAGGCCATGCCTGATGCTGTTTGTGATCAGCACTCCAATACTTTCTGCGCTCGCTTCCCCCGAGGCTATGTCTCATGCTGCGTGGGGGCAGCGCAACCCAGCTGTGCGGGTTCACTGTCTCCCAGCTGTATTGGGGATTCGCAAGCCCCCTGCTGTGTGCTCCCACGGCTCCCCGGCTGTGTGCGTTCACGGCCCCCCTGCTATGGGACTCCTGCGCCCCCTAGTGTGTGCCCTCGCCGCCCCCCTACCGTGTGCGGTCAGCATCCCCCCCTGCTGTCTGTGGTCACGGCCCCTCTGCCTTATGCCTTGGTGGGGTCATCACCCCCATGCTTTGTGCGGCTGCTCCCCCACAAGTTATGCCTCATGTTGCTTCGGGTCACGGACCGCATCATTTCTGCGGTCACTTCCCCGGAGGCTATGCCTCGTACTATGCGTGACAAGCACCCCACTATTCTCTTCCTCATGCTATCTGTGGTCAGCACCCGCTACTTTGTGCAGTCGCTCGCACTGAGGCTACGCCTCAGGCGTCGTCTGGTCCGTACCCCTCTACTCTGTGGGGCAGTTATCCCCCAGGCCATGCCTGATGCTGTTTATGATCAGCACTCCAATACTTTCTGCGCTCGCTTCCCCCGAGGCTATGTCTCATGCTGCGTGGGGGCAGCGCAACCCAGCTGTGCGGGTTCACTGTCACCCAGTTGTATGGGGGATTCGCAAGCCCCCTGCTGTGTGCTCTCGCGGCCCCCCTGCTGTGTGCGGTCACCGCACCCCTGCTGTGTGACTCCTGCGCCCCCTACTGTGTGCCTTTGGCGCTCCCCTACCGTGTGCGGTCAGCATCCCCTACTCTGTGGGGTTTGCACGTCCCTGCTTTGTGCGTTCGCTCCCCCCGAGGATACGCTTCAGGCGTCGTCTGGTCCGTACCCCTCTACTCTGTGGGGCAGTTATCCCCCAGGCCATGCCTGATGCTGTTTGTGACCAGCACTCCAATACTTTCTACGCTCCCTGCCCCCGAGGCTAGGTACCATGCTGTGCTGTGCGGGATTCACTGTCACCCAGCTGTATGGGGGATTCGCAAGCCCCCTGCTGTGTGCTCCCACGGCCCCCCTGCTGTGTGCGGTCACGGCCCCCCCCCCCGACCCTGCTATGGGACTCCTGCGCCCCCTAGTGTGTGCCCTCGCCGCCCCCCTACCGTGTGCGGTCAGCATCCCCCCCTGCTGTCTGTGGTCACGGCCCCTCTGCCTTATGCCGTGGTGGGGACAGCACCCCCATGCTTTGTGCGGCTGCTCCCCCAAAAGTTATGCCTCATGTTGCTTCGGGTCACGGACCGCATCATTTCTGTGGTCACTTCCCCCGAGACTATGCCTCGTACTATGCGTGACAAGCACCCCACTATTCTCTTCCTCATGCTATTTGTGGTCAGCACCCCCTACTTTGTGCAGTCGCTCGCACTGAGGCTACGCCTCAGGCGTTGTGTGGTGCGTACTGCTCTACTCTGTGGGGCAGTTATCCCCCAGGCCATGCGTGATGCTGTTTGTGATCAGCACTCCAATACTTTCTGCGCTCGCTTCCCTCGAGCCTATGTCTCATGCTGCGTGGGGGCAGCGCAACCCAGCTGTGCTGGTTCACTGTCACCCAGCTGTATGAGGGATTCGCAAGCCCCTTGCTGTGTGCTCTCACGGCCCCCCTGCTGTGTGCGGTCACCCCACCCCTGCTGTGTGACTCCTGCGCCCCCTACTGTGTGCCTTCGGCGCCCCCCTACCGTGTGCGGTCAGCATCCCCTACTGTGTGGGGTTTGCACCTCCCTGCTTTGTGCGGTCGCTCCCGCCGAGGATACGCTTCAGGCGTCGTCTGGTCCGTACCCCTCTACTCTGTGGGGCAGTTATCCCCCAGGCCATGCCTGATGCTGTTTGTGATCAGCACTCCAATACTTTCTGCGCTCGATTCCCCCGAGGCTATGTCTCATGCTGCGTGGGGGCAGCGCAACCCAGCTGTGCGGGTTCCCTGTATCCCAGCTGTATTGGGGATTCCCAAGGCCCCTGCTGTGTGCTCCCACGGCTCCCCTGCTGTGTGCGTTCACGGCCCCCCTGCTATGGGACCCCTGCGCCCCCTAGTGTGTGCCCTCGCCGCCACCCTACCGTGTGCGATCAGCATCCCCCGCTGCTGTCTGTGGTCACGGCCCCTCTGCCTTATGCCGTGGTGGGGTCAGCACCCCCATGCTTTGTGCGGCTGCTCCCCCAAAAGTTATGCCTCATGTTGCTTCGGGTCACGGACCGCATCATTTCTGCGGTCACTTCCCCCGAGGCTATGCCTCGTACTATGCGTGACAAGCACCCCACTATTCTCTTCCTCATGCTATTTGTGGTCAGCACCCCCTACTTTGTGCAGTCGCTCGCACTGAGGCTACGCCTCAGGCGTTGTGTGGTGCGTACTGCTCTACTCTGTGGGGCAGTTATCCCCCAGGCCATGCCTGATGCTGTTTGTGAACAGCACTCCAATACTTTCTGTGCTCGCTTCCCCCGAGGCTATGTCTCATGCTGCGTGGGGGCAGCGCAACCCAGCAGTGCGGGTTCACTGTCTCCCAGCTGTATGGGGATTCGCAAGCCCCCTGCTGTGTGCTCCCACGGCTCCCCTGCTGTGTGCGTTCACGGCCCCCCGCCTATGGGACTCCTGCGCTCCCTAGTGTGTGCCGTCGCCGCCCCCCTACCGTGTGCGGTCAGCATCCCTCCCTGCTGTCTGTGGTCACGGCCCCTCTGCCTTATGCTGTGGTGGGGTCAGCACCCCCATGCTTTGTGCGGCTGCTCCCCCAAAAGTTATGCCTCATGTTGCTTCGGGTCACGGACCGCATCATTTCTGCGGTCACTTCCCCCGAGGCTATGCCTCGTACTATGCGTGACAAGCACCCCACTATTCTCTTCCTCATGCTATTTGTGGTCAGCACCCCCTACTTTGTGCAGTCGCTCGCACTGAGGCTACGTCTCAGGCGTTGTGTGGTGCGTACTGCTCTACTCTGTGGGGCAGTTATCCCCCAGGCCATGCGTGATGCTGTTTGTGATCAGCACTCCAATACGTTCTGCGCTCGCTTCCCTCGAGCCTATGTCTCATGCTGCGTGGGGGCAGCGCAACCCAGCTGTGCGGGTTCACTGTCACCCAGCTGTATGAGGGATTCGCAAGCCCCCTGCTGTGTGCTCTCACGGCCCCCCTGCTGTGTGCGGTCACCGCAACCCTGCTGTGTGACTCCTGCGCCCCCTACTGTGTGCCTTCGGCGCCCCCCTACCGTGTGCGGTCAGCATCCCCTACTGTGTGGGGTTTGCACCTCCCTGCTTTGTGCGGTCGCTCCCGCCGAGGATACGCTTCAGGCGTCGTCTGGTCCGTACCCCTCTACTCTGTGGGGCAGTTATCCCCCAGGCCATGCCTGATGCTGTTTGTGATCAGCACTCCAATACTTTCTGCGCTCGCTTCCCCCGAGGCTATGTCTCATGCTGCGTGGGGGCAGCGCAACCCAGCTGTGCGGGTTCACTGTCTCCCAGCTGTATTGGGGATTCGCAAGCCCCCTGCTGTGTGCTCCCACGGCTCCCCGGCTGTGTGCGTTCACGGCCCCCCTGCTATGGGACTCCTGCGCCCCCTAGTGTGTGCCCTCGCCGCCCCCCTACCGTGTGCGGTCAGCATCCCCCCCTGCTGTCTGTGGTCACGGCCCCTCTGCCTTATGCCTTGGTGGGGTCATCACCCCCATGCTTTGTGCGGCTGCTCCCCCACAAGTTATGCCTCATGTTGCTTCGGGTCACGGACCGCATCATTTCTGCGGTCACTTCCCCGGAGGCTATGCCTCGTACTATGCGTGACAAGCACCCCACTATTCTCTTCCTCATGCTATCTGTGGTCAGCACCCGCTACTTTGTGCAGTCGCTCGCACTGAGGCTACGCCTCAGGCGTCGTCTGGTCCGTACCCCTCTACTCTGTGGGGCAGTTATCCCCCAGGCCATGCCTGATGCTGTTTATGATCAGCACTCCAATACTTTCTGCGCTCGCTTCCCCCGAGGCTATGTCTCATGCTGCGTGGGGGCAGCGCAACCCAGCTGTGCGGGTTCACTGTCACCCAGTTGTATGGGGGATTCGCAAGCCCCCTGCTGTGTGCTCTCGCGGCCCCCCTGCTGTGTGCGGTCACCGCACCCCTGCTGTGTGACTCCTGCGCCCCCTACTGTGTGCCTTTGGCGCTCCCCTACCGTGTGCGGTCAGCATCCCCTACTCTGTGGGGTTTGCACGTCCCTGCTTTGTGCGTTCGCTCCCCCCGAGGATACGCTTCAGGCGTCGTCTGGTCCGTACCCCTCTACTCTGTGGGGCAGTTATCCCCCAGGCCATGCCTGATGCTGTTTGTGACCAGCACTCCAATACTTTCTACGCTCCCTGCCCCCGAGGCTAGGTACCATGCTGTGCTGTGCGGGATTCACTGTCACCCAGCTGTATGGGGGATTCACAAGGCCCCTGCTGTGTGCTCCCACGGCCCCCCTGCTGTGTGCGGTCACGGCCCCACCCCTGCTATGGGACTCCTGCGCCCCCTAGTGTGTGCCCTCGCCGCCCCCCTACCGTGTGCGGTCAGCATCCCCCCCTGCTGTCTGTGGTCACGGCCCCTCTGCCTTATGCCGTGGTGGGGACAGCACCCCCATGCTTTGTGCGGCTGCTCCCCCAAAAGTTATGCCTCATGTTGCTTCGGGTCACGGACCGCATCATTTCTGTGGTCACTTCCCCCGAGACTATGCCTCGTACTATGCGTGACAAGCACCCCACTATTCTCTTCCTCATGCTATTTGTGGTCAGCACCCCCTACTTTGTGCAGTCGCTCGCACTGAGGCTACGCCTCAGGCGTTGTGTGGTGCGTACTGCTCTACTCTGTGGGGCAGTTATCCCCCAGGCCATGCGTGATGCTGTTTGTGATCAGCACTCCAATACTTTCTGCGCTCGCTTCCCTCGAGCCTATGTCTCATGCTGCGTGGGGGCAGCGCAACCCAGCTGTGCTGGTTCACTGTCACCCAGCTGTATGAGGGATTCGCAAGCCCCTTGCTGTGTGCTCTCACGGCCCCCCTGCTGTGTGCGGTCACCCCACCCCTGCTGTGTGACTCCTGCGCCCCCTACTGTGTGCCTTCGGCGCCCCCCTACCGTGTGCGGTCAGCATCCCCTACTGTGTGGGGTTTGCACCTCCCTGCTTTGTGCGGTCGCTCCCGCCGAGGATACGCTTCAGGCGTCGTCTGGTCCGTACCCCTCTACTCTGTGGGGCAGTTATCCCCCAGGCCATGCCTGATGCTGTTTGTGATCAGCACTCCAATACTTTCTGCGCTCGATTCCCCCGAGGCTATGTCTCATGCTGCGTGGGGGCAGCGCAACCCAGCTGTGCGGGTTCCCTGTATCCCAGCTGTATTGGGGATTCCCAAGGCCCCTGCTGTGTGCTCCCACGGCTCCCCTGCTGTGTGCGTTCACGGCCCCCCTGCTATGGGACCCCTGCGCCCCCTAGTGTGTGCCCTCGCCGCCACCCTACCGTGTGCGATCAGCATCCCCCGCTGCTGTCTGTGGTCACGGCCCCTCTGCCTTATGCCGTGGTGGGGTCAGCACCCCCATGCTTTGTGCGGCTGCTCCCCCAAAAGTTATGCCTCATGTTGCTTCGGGTCACGGACCGCATCATTTCTGCGGTCACTTCCCCCGAGGCTATGCCTCGTACTATGCGTGACAAGCACCCCACTATTCTCTTCCTCATGCTATTTGTGGTCAGCACCCCCTACTTTGTGCAGTCGCTCGACCCTGCTGTGCGGGTTCACTGTCTCCCAGCTGTATTGGGGATTCGCAAGCCCCCTGCTGTGTGCTCCCACGGCACCCCTGTTGTGTGCGTTCACGGCCCCCCTGCTGTGTGACTCCTCTGCCCCCTACAGTGTGCCTTCGCCGCCCCCCTACCGTGTGCGGTCAGCATCCCCCCCTGCTGTCTGTGGTCACGGCCCCCCTGGAGTGTAAGGTCACCACTCCCTTGCCGCGGGCCTTCACCAGTCCCCCGCAGTGTGTGGTCACAACTCTCCCCTGCTCACTGCGATCTATATCCCCCGGGCTCTGCCTCATGCCGTGGTGGGGTCAGCACCCCCCTGCTTTCTGCGGTTGCTCCCCCCAAAGGTATGCCTCATGTTGCTTCGGGTCACCGACCGCATCCTTTCTGCGGTCGCTTCCCCCGAGGCTGTGCCTCGTACTGTGCGTGACGAGCACCCCACTACTTTGTGGGATCGCTATTCCCCAGGCTATGCCTCATGCTGGGTGTTTCCGGTAACCACCTCCTTTGTGAGTTCGTTATCCCCCAGGTTATGCCTCATGCTCTCTGTGGTCGGCACCCCTCCACTTTGTCAGGTCGGTATCTCACAGGCTCTTCCTCATGCTTTTTGTGGTCAGCACCCCCGTACTTTGTGCGCTTGTTCCCCCCGAGGCCACACCTCGTATTGTGTGTGGGCAGGACCCCCCTATTTTGTGCGGTCCCTCCACATGAGGCTAGGCCTCATCTGGTTTGGGGTCACCGACCCCGTAATTTGTGCGTACGCTCCCCCGTAGGGTATGCCTCATGCTGTGTGTGGTCAGCACACCCTTACCTTGCGGCGCCGCTATCCCCAAGGGTCTGCCTCATATATTTGCGGTCAGCACCCCAATACTCTGTGGGCTCGCTCCCCTCGAGGCTATGCCTCGTGCCGTGTGTGGTCAGCGCCCCCTACTTTATGGGGTCGGTATTCCCAAGGTTCTTCCTCTTGCTATTTGGTGACAGCAACCCCCTACTTTGTGCGTTCCACACGAATCTATGCCTCAGGCTGTGTGTGTTAAGCAGCCCCCCTACTTTGGGAGACCTCTCCCCCCGAGGCTATGCCTCAGGCTTTGTGTGGTCCGCACCCTTTGTGTGGTCCATATCCCTCTACTCTGTGGGGCAGTTATCCCCCAGCCCATGCCTGATGCTATTTGTGGTCAGCACTCCAAAAATTTCTGCACTCGCTCGCCCCCAGGCTATGCCTCATGCTCTGTGGGGGTCATCGGAACCCTGCTGTGCCGGTTCACCGCCACCCAGCTGTATGGGGGGTAAACCAGCCCCCCGCTGTGTGACCTCCTCGGCCCCCTGCTGTGTGCTGTGGCCGTTCCCCTACTGTGTGTGGTCAGCAACCCCCTGCTGTTGGGGGGGGGCGTAGCCATCCCCCTGCTGTGTGGGAGAGTTTCACCACCCCCCTGCTGTGTGACTTCTGCGCCCCTTACCTGGTGCCGTTATTCCCCAGGCTATGCCTCATGCTGTGTGTTTTCGGTAACCCCCTCCTTTGCAAGTTCCATATCCCCCATTCTCTTCCTCATGCTATTTGTGGTCAGCACCCCCTACTTTGTGTCGTCGCTTCCACTGAGGCTATACCTTATGCTGTTTGGGTCAACGATCCCCTAATTTATGCGGTCGCTCTCCCAGAGGCTATTCCTCGTGCTGTTTGGGGTCAGCAGCCCCCTACTTTGTGCGGTCCCTCCGCACGACGCTATGCCTCATGTTGCTTGGCGTCACCGACCGCGAATTTGTGCGCTCGCTCCACCCGAGGCTATGCCTCATGCTGTGTGTTTTCAGCCACCCTCTACTTTGTGAGGTCGGTATCTCCCAGGCTCTTCCTCATGCTATTTGTGGTCAGTACCCCCTGACTTTGTGTGCTTGCTCCCCCCGAGGCTATGCCTCATGCTGTGTGAGCTCAGCACCCCGCTACTTTGTGGGTTCGCGGTCCCCCAGGCTATGCCTCATGCTGCGACTCGTCCGCAACCCCCTATTTTGTGTGCTCTCCTCCCGAGGCTATGCCTGATGCTCTGTGGGGTCCCAGCCCCTCGGCAGTGTGCATCACCCCTCCCCTGCGGCTTGGTGGGGCTGTGCGGTTCACCAGTCCCCTACTGTGTGGGGTGTGCACCTCCCTACTTTGTGCGGTCGCTCCCCCCGAGGCTACGCCTCAGGCGTTGTGTGCTCCGTACCCCTCTACTCTGTGGGGCAGTTATCCCCCAGGCCATGCCTGATGCTGTTTGTGATCAGCACTCCAATACTTTCTGCGCTCGCTCCCCCCGAGGCTATGCCTCATGCTGTGTGGGATCAGCGGAACCCTGCTGTGCGGATTCACTGTCACCCAGCTGTATGGGGGATTCACAAGCCCCCTACTGTATGCTCTCACCGCCCCCCTGCTGTGTGCGGTCACCACCCCCCTGCTGTGTGACTTCTGCGCCTCCTGTTGTGTGCTGTCACCGCCCCCCTACTACGTCAGATCAGCGCACACACCCCCTGTTGTATGGGGTCACGGCACCACTGCAGTGTAGGGTCACCATTCTCTTGCTGGGGGCCATCACCAGTCCCGTACTGTGTGTGGTCACCACCCGCCCCCTACTTAGTGCGATCGGTATCCCCCAAGCTCTGCCTCATGCCGTATGGGGTCAGTACCCCCCTACTTTTTGCGGTTGCTCCCCCCAAGGCTATGCCTCATGTTGTTTCGGGTCACCGACCACATCATTTGTGCGGTCGCTTCCCCCGAGGCTATGCCTCGTTCTGTGTGTGGTGAGCACCCCGCTACTTTCCCCAGGCTGTGCCTCATGCTGTGTGTTTTCAGTAACCCCCTCCTTTGTTAGTTCGGTATCCCCCAGGTTATGCCTCATGCTCTGTGTGGTCGGCACCCCTCTACTTTGTCGGGTCGGTATCCCCCAGGCTCTTCCTCATGCTATTTGTGGTCAGCACCCCCCTACTTTGTGCGCTTGCTGCCCCCGAGGCTATGTCTCATACTGTGTGTGGTCAGGAACCCCCTACTTTGTGCGGTCCCTCCACATGAGGCTATGCCTCATCTTGTTTGGGGTCACCGACCCCCTAAGTTGTGCGCTTGCTCCCCCCTAGGGTATACCTCATACTGTGTCTGGTCTGCACCCCCCTACTTTGTTGGTTCGGTATCACCCAGGCTCTTCCTCTGGGTATTACGGGTCAGCACCCTCCTACATTGTGGGCTCGCTGCCCTCGAGGCTATGCCTCATGCTGTGTAAGGTCAGCACACCCCTGGTTTATGGGGTCACAGCCCCCCTGCAGTGTGGGGTTCACCGTCCCCCTGCTGTGTGTGTGGGGGGGTTCTTCAGCCCCTTGCTGTGTGAGTTCCTCTGGTCTTGTGTTCTATCGCCTAAAGGCCCCCTTGGCCCTGGAAAAGTCTCTTGGCTGGATTCTGCCCACATCCTTTCACAGCAGGGGGTCTCCCTCTACAGCCTTCAATACCCTGGCTGCGGGTCATTCCGGGAGAAGTAAGCCAGGCCCTCTCCCCTCACGGCAGGGTGTCTGGCTCTAAACCCACTGGATACTTTTATGGGTCTCCTACTAGGGTACTGCCAGCAACTCACCGTCGTTCGCCCAGCCATCTCAGCCTCGCTTTCCTTTGGATTCCAGTGAAGCGCTTGGGAAGCACCAGTCCCCTCGATTCCTGGGACCCTTCTGGCCGATCCTGCCATGGAATGCCCTGCCTTGCACAGGGCCTCGGTGGCATGAGCAGCCATGGGAGGGGCTGCTATTCTTAATGGCCCTGCAGACCTTCTCACCTGAAGCTGGAGGAAATTGAGCATGTTCGCATACAGGTAGGTCCCTGAGCCTACGCAGCCTGCTGTATTTCCTAACCTCACAGGAGAGGTCTGCCAATGCCCAGCCCTGCACACCCGTAATCCTGTGAAGGCTACATCCCATTAGTTCTCTCACGCTGGGGTCCGCAACTTTCTCAGACTCAGCTTCTTTCGGGATGGCAGGGAGGCTTCGGACTCTAAGACCTCTGCAGGCTTTGTCACTTTTTGGCCCGGGAACTGGTGGGTGCCCATGCCACATCTCGGGAATCCCTAGGACTCACCCTCAGACAGAGCCCGTGGAAGTGCCCTTGGTGCAGATGCTCTTAAAGCCAAGGTAGCTCCAGGCCTCTCAACCTGGGAGTGCCCACCTGACAGGTCCAGGCCCCTGACAGGCCCGGCCTGGTCCTGATTTCCCGGCCCCTCCCCCAACCAACTGCCACTCCAGGGCCTTGGGCTCGAAAGCCCTTGAACACCCAGATATTTTCTGTCCTCACGGTGGGGGAGGGATCTGACGCTTCTCTCTGCAGCTCTGCGCACCTCCCTTTCCTTTCCCTTGACAGCCCGCCCCGGGAAACTAAGGCCTCACAAGTGGGCATCTCTCTCGGGCCTCGGACCCCCTGTTGCCTGAGAAGACACCATGGTCGCTCATTTGGCTCCCTGGGCCTCAGCCTCAAGAGCGTACCCGGCAGGGATTTGAAGTCAACACGGTCCTAAGGCTTTTCCACGTCTAGTTTTAGGACACGGTCTGGGAGGACAAAGACGTCCAGGTCCCTGGGCTTCCCAAGGGCCCTGTGTTCTAGCCCCTCAGCAGGGGTTCTGGCTCCCAAGCTGGTCCAGTCCTGAGTACTTTGAGCCACTGCATCACAGTCCTGATCTTACACTCGGCTCTCCAGCTTTCCAGGACTTGTGTCCTCCAGTGTGATACAAAGTCTCTGCTCTCCAGGGCCTCTGCAGGCCTTTTCCTGGAACTTGCTCTTGCCCTGGAACTCCTGGAAGTGCCCGCGTAGTGTTCATTCTTCTCTCCAGCCCTGAGGTTGCTGCAGAGTCCACATCGAGGGTCCTTATGACGTGCGTTCAAGGGTCACTTTCCCATAAGCTCTGGTGTTTTCATCAAGAATGGTTGAAAGTCCTCTATTTCATTTAATGACAGTTTTGTCTCCTGAAATATTATACTCAGTTTTTCTGGGTAGGTGATTCTTGGTTTTAATCCTGGTTCCTTTGACTTCCGAAATATTACATTCCATGTCCTGCAGGCCCTTAATGTAGAAATTGATATATCTTGTGTTATCCTCTTTGTATTTCCACAATAGTTGAATTGTTTCTTTCTAGCTGCTTGCAATGTTTTCTCTTTACCCTGAGAACACTGAAATTTGGCTAACAATATTCCTAGGAGTTTCTCTTTTTGATCTCTTTCAGGAGATGAGTAGTGAATTCTTTCAATATTTGTTTTGTCCTGTGGTTCTAGAATATCATGGCAGTTTTCTTTGATAATTTATGAAAGATGATATCTAGGGGGGGCAGAGCCAAGATGGCGGAGTAGAAGGATGCACGTTTAAGAGCTCCAAAACCAAAGCCCATAGAATTAATGTAAAAAGAGACCCCCATAACTTCTAGGTAAATACAAGGTGTGCAGAAATGGAGTGGAAGAGATTTCCATGCCAGAGAGCCCTGAAGAGCTGTCCCCGGGGTCCGTCGCGCCCTGGAAAGTGGACCCCACCCCAACGCTGCCCTGGCCACGGCCCCAGAGAAGCTGACCTGAGCAGGCTTCAGGGACGGAAGCTCCGGCAGCCGGGAAAGTCCCTCCGCCCACAGAAGCTACAGGTCAGTGAGAAAGAAGGCTGGGCTAGAGGAGGGGAGCGGAGTGTCTCCGTGACTCGGGCCCCCTCGGGAGGAAGGGGCGGCGGCAGAGACGGGGGCAGGAAGCGGCGGAGGCAGAGGGGTGGGCGGCGGCTGAGGCGGCGGCTGAGGCGGCAGCATCCCGGGACTCAGGAATCCCCCAGCAGCAGGCAGGATCTTCATTACGGAAGGTTTCTGCATAAAACCTGATGGAGCTGAGCCTGGGAGACGGCCCTGCCCCCACCCCGCTCTATTACTGAAGGCTTCTGCATAAAGCCCCTGAGGGAACTGAGCTTAGGAGGCAGGCCTCCCCCACCCCGCCCCCACCCGCTCCATTCCTGAAAAGCCCCTGAGGGAACTGAGCCTGGGAGGCGGCCCTGCCTCCACCCCAGCGCCAGAACTAAAGCTTGCCGCAGAAAGCACATTTGAATCTCAGAGGCCAAGCACTAGTTGGGTGGATCCAGGCGGGGGGGGGGGGGGGGAAGGAATCTCAGAAGTCAAGTAACTGGCTGGGAAAATGCCTAGAAAAGGGAAGAAAAATAAGACTATAGAGAGTTTTTTCCAACAAATGCAAATGATCCCGACCTTTGGATCTGACGAAGATGAGGACATATTCTTGCCATCAGGGAAAGACGTGGAGGGCGGGGCCTCAGTACCCCAGACACCCCAGGGGGGTGGCGGGTGGGCTCAGGCCTTAGAAGAGCTCAAAAAGGATTTTGAATAGCAAGTTAGACAGGTGGAGGAAAAACTGGGAAGAGAAATGAGAGAGATGCAAGAAAAGTATGAAAAACGGGTCAATACCTTGGTAAAGGAGACCCAAAAAAATGCTGAAGAAATTAACACCTTGAAAAATAGGCTCACTCAATTGGCAAAAGAGGTTCAAAAGGCCAATGAGGAGAAGAATGCTTTCAAAAGCAGAATGAACCAAATGAAAAAAGAGGCTCAAAAGCTCACTGAATTTAATAGTTCTCTCAAAATTAGAATGGAACAGATGGAGTCTAATGACTTTACGAGAAACCAAGAAATCACCAAACAAAACCAAAAGAACGAAAAAATGGAAGAGAATGTGAAATATCTCATGGGAAAAAGAACTGACTTTGAAAATAGATCCAGGAGAGACAATTTAAAAATTATGGGACTACCTGAAACTCATGATCAAAAAAAGAGCCTAGACATCATCTTCCATGAAATTATCAAGGAAAACTGCCCTGACATTCTAGAACCAGAGGGCAAAATAGGTATTGAAAGAATCCATCGATCACCACCTGAAAGAGATCCAAAAAGAGAAACTCCTAGGAACATTGTGGCCAAATTCCAGAACTCCCAGCTCAAGGAAAAAATCTTGCAAGCAGCTAGAAAGAAACAATTCCATTACTGTGGAAATACAATCAGGATAACTCAAGATCTAGCAGCTTCTACATTAAGGAATCAAAGGGCGTGGAATAGGATATTCCAGAAGGCAAAGGAACTAGGACTCAAACCAAGAATCACCTACCCAGCTAAACTGAGTATAATACTTCAAGGGAAAATATGGTCTTTCAATGAAACAGAGGACTTTCAATCATTCTTAATGAAAAGACCAGAGCTGAAAAGAAAATTTGACTTTCAAACACAAGAATGAGAGGAAGCATGCAAAAGTAAACAGCAAGGAGAAGTATTAGGGGACTTACCAGAAATGAACTGTTTGCATTCATACAGGGAAGGACAATATTTCTAACTCTTAAAACTTTTTAGTATCTGGGTATTTGGTGGGACCACACATACACATGTACACGCATGTACACACATACACACATGCACACACATACAGAGATACAGGTTGAACTGAATAGGATGGGACCATACCTTAAAAGAAATTAAGGTAAATGGTGAGAGAGAAATGTAGTGGGAGGAAAGAGGGGGAAATGGAAGGGGGCAACTATATGTCATTTAAGAGGCAGGTAGGAGTTTTTTTTAGTGGAGGGAAAAAGAGGAGAGCTAAGAAAAAAACAAAACAAAACAAGAAGTTTACCCTCATCACATATGACTAAACGAAGGCGTGAAATGCACACTCATTTTGATATAAAAACCTATCTTACAGTATAAGAAAGTGGGAGAGAAGGAGATATTGCAAGGGGGATGATGATGGAAGGGAGGGCAAAGGGAGGAGGGAGCAATTGGAAGTCAACACTTGGGGAGGGACAGGATCAAAAGACAGAAGAGAAACAATGAGGGGCAGATTAGGAGGGATGGTAATCCAGTTAGTCTTACACAACACGACAATCAGGGAGGTCACTTGCAAAACTACACAGATATGGCCTATATTGAATTGCCTGCCGTCCCAAAGGGAATGGGTGGGGAGGGAGGGATGGGGAGAATTTGGAACTCAAAGTTTTAGGAACAACTGTTTAGTATTGTTGTTGCAACTAGGAAAGAAGACATACAGTTAAGGAGGAATAGAGAGTCATCTGGCCCTACAGGAGAAAAAAGAAGATGGAGACAAGAGAAGGGAGGGATGACAGAAGAGAGGGCAGATTGGAGATAGGGAAAATTAGATTGCTTGGGGTATTGGGGTGGGGGGAGGGGATAAAAGGGGAGAAAATTTGGAACCCAAAAATTTGTGAAAATGAATGTAAAAAGTTAAATAAATATAAAAGTTAAATAAATAAATTTAAAAAAAAAGAAAGATGATATCTAGGCTCTTTTTTTTGATCATGTCTTTCAGGTTGTCTCATTATTTTAAAATTGTCTCTCCTGGATGTATTTTCCAGGTCAGTTGTTTTTCCAGTGAGATATTTCACATTGTTTTCTATTTTTTCATTCTTTTGGGTTTTTTTTTTTATTTTCTTGATTTCTCATAAAGCCATTAGCTTCCATATGATCCATTGTACTTTTTAAAGAACTATGTTCTTCAGTAAGCTTTTGAACGTCCTTTTTCATCTGGCTCATTCCGTTTTTTTAAGACATTCTTTTCCTCATTGGTTTTTTTTTATCTCTTTTCCATTTGGGTTAGTCTATTTTTAAATGTGTTACTTTCTTTAGCATTTTTTAAAGTCTCTTTTAGCAATTTTTTGACTCAGTTTTCATGATTTTCTTGCGTCATGCTCATTTCTCTTCCTAATTTTTCCTCCACTTCTCTTATTTGATTTTCAAAATCTTTTTTGAGCTCTTCCATGACCTGAGACCATTGCATATTTTTTGGAGGTTTCAGATACAGAAGCCTTTGCTTTTATGTCTTCCTCTCTTGGTTTGCTTTGCTCTTCTTCTTCTGAAAGAATGGAATACAATACCTTTTCACAAAGAAAGTAACGGTCTTTTGTCTTATTTTTTCCCCTTTTTGGGCATTTTCTCAGGTGATTACTTGACTTTTGAGTCCTTTGTCAAATGAAGGGTATATTCTAGGGACCTGTAAGTTCTCAGTTCCCCCAAGGTGGTACAAACAAAGGAGTGGAGTTTACTCCTCTCCTGGCCTGTCCTCTGTTCTGGAAGCAACCACAAGCACTCTTCTGTCTAGGGTTTGTGAGTAGGGTTCCCTCTCCAAAGCCTCCATCAGCTCTACCATGCCAGTCCTCTTTCTCACCCCAGGACTGCCATTCAGAACTGACATGCAGATCAGCCTCTCAATTCCCCCAGGATCTTTAGTCAGGGGGCTCCAAAAATGGATGTTGCTGCTGCATTGACTTTTGTTGCCCTGGTGCTGGGGCTATGGCCAGACCCTGCTCCTTTCTCCTCGAGATGAACGAGCTTTCTCACTGACCTTTGAAGGTGTCTATGGCATTTGTGGGTTGAGAAATCTGGTAACTGCAGCTGCTGCCCATGATTCTACACCCTGAAGCCTGCTCCAATCTTGCCACGTGGCCAAGGCTGGGCTCCAAGACCAGTATGATAGACCTTTCTTGTCGGCCTTCCAGGCTGTCTTGGGCTGGAAATCTCTTTCACTCTGTCATTTTGTGGCATCTGCTCTTCTAGAATCTGTCTAGAGTCATTTTTACAGATATTTTATGGGCTATGGGCATAGAGCTAGAGCAGGTCCATCCTCCTACTCTGCCATCTATGTCCAATTCTTTGTGATCTCATTTGGGATGTTTTTGGCAAAGAAATCGGAGTGGTTTGCCATTTCTTTCTCCAGCTCATTTTACAAATGAAGAAACTGAGGCAAACAGGGTTAAGTGACTAGCCCAGAGTCACACAGCCAGTCAGTGTGAGGCCACATCTGAAGTCAGTAAGCTGAGTCTTCCTGACTCTACCCAGCACACTATCCACTGCAGCACTACCTAGTGGCCTATAGTAGTCACAGTAGTAACTTGTAGTCAGGAGATGGGAGTAGGTTTCCATCTTCCCCTATAGAACACAAGCTCTTTGAGGGCAAAGACTGTTCCATTTATGTCTCCATGTCCCCAAGCACAGTCCCTGGTTCATAGTAGGTGCTCAGTAAATTGGTTAATTGACTGAGGTTTGTGACCATCAGTCAAGTCACCTCAGTGCTCTGGGCCTCAGTTTCTTCTTCTATAAAATGAATCTATTCCAACCCCTTAATTTAAAGAGAAGAAAACTGAGGCCCAGGAAAGTGAAGTGATTTGTCCAAGGTCTTGTGGACATCTTAGAGGCCATCTCATCCATACCTCTCATTTTATAAATGAGGAAGCTGGGGCCTATGGAAGTGAAATGACCTGTCCAAGGTGATATATAGAGTTCTAGATTGAAACCTGGACAGGATTTCAGAAGCCAGCTAATTGAATCTCCTCATTTTACAGAAGGGGAAACTGAGACGGAAGGAGGGGATACAACTTGCTGGGTTCCTTGAGTCCCTTGTTGCCAATGTGGCCTAAAGGATTTAGAGACAAAAGACCTGGATTCAAATTCTCCCTCCAAGACTGCCTACCTGAACCTCAGTTTCCTTCTTTGTAAAATGAAGAGGTTGGATTCTGAGGTCCCTTCCAGCTCTAGTGCTATGAACCTATGTGTGACCTTGGGCAAGTCACTCTCCCTCCTTTGGCCTCAGTTTCCTCCTCAGTAAAATAGGTCTTCTACAATCCTCTGCCACATTCATCCCAAGTTTATTCTGATCTCTTGGTCGCTGCTTATGTTAATTTTCCTACTCTGGATGCCTTTCCCTTTTCTGAGTGGGGTCTCTAGGAAGACTTCCCTCCCTGCCCCTCCCACCCCAGAGTAATATTCTCTCCTTCTCTGGCTCCCACTAAGCCCCCATAGGTGCAGGCATTTGGTCATCCCATTAGTGCCAAATGAAGGCTACAGGGCTTCCCATGGTTCTGTCAGGGGAAGAAAGTGGGCTAGAAAGTCTTTGAGTCCAGTCCTGTGAAGGACTCTTGACATCTAAAAGCAGCCCATTGTGAAGCATCTGATTGTTGGCCACCAGGTGAGGTGTGTGTGGAGGAGCTCGGGATTTATCAACCATGGAAACTCTCTAAGATCATTCACTAAGGTGCAAGGGAGATAGAGTGGCCCATCCCAGCCAGTGCAGATAGACTCAGCTCCTGAAACTTTTATTAAGGGGATTTGTTCTGTAAAACTTGGACTCAGTCAAGGGACCACACCCAAGGACAAGGCTGCAGTTTCCCCATCCCTGATCTAGATGTTGTTCCACTAGGGCAGAGGATAGTGGGCCCATTGCCAATCTGGATCTGTATGTTGTTGTTCAGTTGTTTCAGTTGTGACTGACTCTTTGTGACTCCATCTGGGGATTTCTTGGCAGAAATACTAGAGTTGTTTGCCATTTCCTTCTCCAGTTCATTTTACAAATGAGGAAACTGAGGCAGACGATGTGAAATGACTTGCCCTGGATCAGATAGCTAGTCAGTGTCTGAGGCTGGATTTGAACTCAGGAAGAAGAGTCTTCCTGCCTCCAGGCCTGGCATTCCATCCACTGTGGCACATAGCTGCTCCTTGGGTCTGTGTATTCGGTTTCTAATTATGTTAATGCTGATTGAATGCTGGTAGGACCAGATCTGGAAAAGTTAAGGTTATATACAGATATGGGATGACTGAGGAATGTACAAAGGGCCACATGGAAATATTCTCCCCACCTCGGATCTCTCTCTCTCTCATTGACTGGTCCTTCCCAGAAGTTCCATGTTAAGAAGGATACTTAAGTCAGCCATGACTTCTTTCCTTTCCAGGCTACACTTCTGACTCTCCAGGCTTTCTCTTCCATGTTTCTGGGTCCCTTCCTTTCTTCCATTAGCATGTAAGCTCTCTGATATCAGGGGCTGTCTTTCTTGTTGCCCGGCACATAAAAAGCTCTTAATAAATGTTTGTTGACTTGCGGTCTAGTGAGGCACTATGGTCCTGCTGGTTACATCTCCTCATTTTACATGGGATAACTGAGCCCTGAGAGAGGAAGTGCTTTGTTAGCTCTTGATGCATGTGGGCCCTACCTTCACGGGGGTAAATTTCAACCCATTGTAGAACACTACCCCAAGATATCATGGTCAGTAGCCACTCAGATTCCTAGCTCAGAATTAGGGTTAAGAACTCATAGAGAACATGGCAGTCCAAAGCAAAAAAAAAATAAATAAACAATATAGTAGAATAAATAAGAAAGGGCCCCCAGACACATAAGTGTATAACTCCCTCACTATGAGTGAGGAAAGGGCACACGTGGGATATATATAAAAGTGCACACAGGAAAGGAAAACATGTGGCCAGGGCATGTGTGTGCCTGGGGCAAGTCCTGCTTCCACTGAGATCTTCCCAGAGTGTCATCAAGAAAGCTGATTTCTTCCCCTAAAGTGAAATCTTGTAGCCCATCATCCTCTACAGGCTCCATGAGTTGCTCTCTGCTGCCATCTGCTGGACCACTGTCGCTATGCAGCCTCTCCCATGCAGACAGAGGATTTGCCCCTGGCCCCCTGTGGTCTTACACCTAACCAGGCAGTTTGCTAAAGCCAACAGCACAGCATAACATAGCAAAAGCATAATAGCCTTAACTGTGTAAGGGTGCCTTTTGAACTATTTTGTCTCCTGCCATCCGGAGATCCCCCTCCCCCAATTCCATTTTACTCCTATCATATTTCTGGGACCCTTCAGGGTATTGGGGGATTCCACTTAGAAAAACCACAAAGGATCTGGCCAGAGTGAGGCTGAGAAGATTCCCTTCAGACCTCATATGATGCCCCAGATTGCCATGCAAATTAACGTAGGAGCAAACCCACAAAGGTCTGGGGGAAGTTAATGGATCTGGTGACCCGTTTTCTACAAGCAGTTAACATCGCTCAGATCCCTACATTTGCACACCATAGCTACATCATCTTTCAATACTGTCTTCCAAAATCTTTGGCATCTGGGGACTCTGAGAAAGTAGCTGGATGGATAGAGCACTGGACCTTGAGTCAGAAAGTGAGTTCAAATGCAGCCTCAGTTATTTCTTAGCTGTGTGATCCCGGGCAAGTCCCTTCACCCCTCTCTGCTTCAGTTTCTTCATCTGTAAAATGGAGATCATAATAATACCTCCCTCTCAGGGTTGTTATGAGGATCCAATGAGATAACACTTATAAAGCACATACTAGTTACTTAATGAGTACCTCTAAGTGGATGGGAAGAATGATGAGAAAGAAGGGTACATCAGCCATCATGGGCTTCTGTGCCACCAGTGGGGGGAATTCAGAGGACCCATGAGGTTAAGAATGAGATGCAAGAACCTTGAAAGATATTTTATATCATTCATAGAATCACACTAAAAGTCATCAATCTCATCCAACCCCCTTATTTTAAAAAGGGAAAAAAAGCGAAGCCAAGGAGATTGCGACTTAGGGGGCAATGAGGGCTAATGGTTTAAGAGCTAGATTTAAAGTGGGAAAAACCTGAGCTTAACTCCTGCTTCTGACTCTTCCTAGCTGTGTGACCCTGAACAACTCACTGAATGTCTCCATGCCTTATCTTTCTTATCTGTTCAATGAGGAAGTTGGAAAAGATGACTTCAAAGATTCATTTTAGCTCTAGACTTAGGAACCAGGACTTGCCCAAGGTAACACAGCTAGGAAGTATCTGAGGTCAAATTTGAACTCTGGTCTTCTTGAGTCCAGGCCCAGCATTCTATGTGCTTTGCAACCTAACCTGCTTCTACATCTAAGATCCTATGTCTGACTCTCTAAAATGAGGGCTTGAATTAAACGTCCTCTGCTTCCAGCTCTGTCTCAGCTAGTGGGAGAAGGTGTCTAAGTGATATGAGCTGAGGAGGAGAGGAGGGATCTTCCAGCCAACATTCTCTCTTTTTTCAGTGAGATACAAGTCAAGATCCTTTGCTGAGCAGAGGGTACACAGGAGGAGGAAATGGATACCTCCCTAGAAGTTTTGAGGAGGGGTGATAGAAAAGTCTTGAAAATCCACTGTGATGAGTGGGATGAGTCATTTGGGAGACTTGAAAGGATTGCCTTGCTGCAGTGGTGGGGTGGGGCAGAGGGCCATTGGAGAATATAGAACAGAAACTTGTGCCAGACCCAGTCAGCATGGTTTTGTGATTTTCTCCAGATGTGATCAATGAGCCAATATGGTGAAAAGGAGTAAAGATGGGGGGAATAATCCAAGGTTGACGCTTGGCAACAGGATAAGGGGGCAAGAGACTCCAGTATAGAGTCAAAGTGATTCACCAAAGGGTCAAGATGGGGGAGGGAGGAGAATGTAAACGATGCCGGAGTGATGGGGGAAAGAGGGTGGAGGGGTTGGAGGTCATGGCATTGATAAAGAACAGGGTTAGGGGCTGCTAGGTGGAGGGAGGAGAAGAATGACAGCAGAGTGTGATCAGAGAAGAGAAGTTCAGAGTTCTTAAATATGGAAGCAGAGAATTTGTGGGTGATGGCAAGATCAAGGGTATGACCATCTCCATGTATGTAGCTGAGGTGGGGTGGAGGAAGAGGTCATGGGAAATGGAAGGTTGGAGTGTTTGAGGGGGAGCAGAAATGTTTGCTAAAGTCCCCTAGTATGACAGTAAGACGTGAGAAGGAAAGGCCTCAAGCCAGGCACTGAACTTGTGGAGGGATGGAGAGAGAAGAGTTTCCCAGAGGTCTCTGGGCAACAACTGCCAGAATTTTGATTGGATGAGAGATACAGACTGAGTGAATCTCAGAGCACGTGAGATTACTGAATGATGGACATGGAGGGAGAGACCCAAGAGGCAAAAGGGAATAAGGAATATTCCAGCTCCCCTGCCTGGCTAGAGGAATGAGTGAGACTGCAGCCAGTGCTGGAAGAGGAGGCCAGGAGCCTGGGCCTTCAGGAGGGAGGGAGCCCGGGCTCAAGGACAGCCACAGGATGGAACGAGTGGGGTGGGGGGGTGGGGGGCGGGGTGGAGATTTAAGATGAAGGCAAATTTGTCACTTATTGAACAGATATCCCAAAGAGCTATTGAGGAGAGATTTGGAGAGATGAATTAAAGTAGCCCTCTTTGCCATGGGGAACAAACACTCAGGAGTTTAATGCGGATAATAGTTCTATTTTATATTTCTATTTGATGCTGACAATATTTATATTTTACATTTTTCTATTTAATGCTGACAATATATTTTATTTATTTCTATTTAATGCTGACAATATTTATATTTTATATATTTCTATTTTCTATTTCTACTTAATGATGAAAATATTTATATTTTAGATATTTCTATTTAATGCTGACAATATTTGTATTTTATATACTTCGATTTTCTATTTCTACTTAATGATGAAAATACTTATATTTTATATATTTTTATTTGATGTTGATGGTATTTATAATTTTTAGTTCTATTTAATGTTGAAAATACTTATATTTTATATTTCTATTTAATGTTGAAAATATTTATAGTTATAGCGGGTCGGGAAGGGAGTCACAAATTTCTATGTGACAAAAACCCAGAATTGTAGAGCTAGAAGAGACTTCAGATTGTATCTAGTACAAGCCCCCACTCTGCTTGTATATATCCAGTAATGAGGAACTCATTATCTAGCAAAGTCCTCCAGCCAATGTTGCTATTCAGTTGTTTCAGTCACGTTTAACTCTCCATGACCCCATTTGGGATTTTCTTGGTACAGATACTGGGGTGGTTTACCATTTCCTTGTCCAATTCATTTTGCAGGTGAGGAAATTGAGGCAAACAGGGTTAAATGATTTGCCCAGGGTCATATAACTAATAAGTGTCTGAGGCTGGATTTGAACTCCAGGTCCACCACTCTGTCCACTTCAACACCACCTAGCAGCTCAGAGTCCATTTTCGAACAGCTCTAATTATGTTTTTTTTTCCCCTACACTAAGCCTTTATCTTCCTGTGTACTTTCTGTTCAGTGCTCCTGATTCTTCTTTCCAGGGCCAAATAGGACAAGTCTAATATCTCTTCCATGTGACAATCTTTCAAGTATCTGAAGACTGACATCTAAACTTTTCTCTAGGCTAAATACCCCCAGTTCCTCCACCGAATGCTCCTATAGCACGAACTTCAAGGCCCTTCCTTCACCCTCATGGTTGCCCTCATCTGGAACAAAATGTGGCTAAGATTCTCATGAGGAAAGCTTGGGTTTTTTGGCTTTTGGAGGAGTAGTGCTAGCTTCCAGTCACCGAAAAGTTGCTATGCTCTAATGGATACAACACTGAACTTGGAGACAGGAGTTTTGGCTTGGAGACCTCTGAGAACTCCCCATGGTTATAGGCCTGAAGCCAGGCACAACAGAGAATCAGGGCATTATTTAAATATCTGGAACTTTGAATGAGGAACATTAGAACCCAAACTGGATCCCATGTAAATGATAGGCACAGTTAAGATTGGAAATTCAGATGAAAGGAAAATAGAATCATAGATTTAGGGACATCAGAGGCCAGCTAGTCCAACCCCCTCATTTTACAAAGGAGGAAACTGAGGCTCAGAGAGGGGAAGGGACTTATACAAGGTCACAAAGCTAAGAAGCATCCACAGTAGGATTTTAATGCAGATCTCCAGGCATTTGGCTTATCCTATTCCCTATGACTAATGCCCATAATGACTGTAAAATCTCCCTCCCCATCTTTTAAACCCTTCTGACTTCAAGATGAGTATCATCTCCATTACATCATACTACTGAGTAAGGAGTAGAATTGCTCCTGAACTCAGGAAACAAACTCAGATGTTTTGCTTCCAGGGGCTGGAAAATACTAACACCTGGATGGGCCCTGAGAATCCTGCCAGCTACCTTGCTAGTGAATTTTTCCGCTTAAGCAGCCATCTAGACTGTCCACCAGGGGGAAGAAGAGGCCCACTTTTTCAGAGCCCACTTAGGCTGGGCAGAGATACCCACTTCTATGGGTTTAGCTGACACCTCCCAAGTTCTTCGTCTGGGCTTGGAGTGATTTGGTTCATCTCCTGGCTGGGGGTACTTTGAGGATGGGGTCAGCAGCTCCACTTGACCCAATCCCCTTAGAGTTTACTTGAGTCCCGGAATGGGGACCTTCAAGAGCTAGTTTGATGCCCTCATTTCACAGGAGGGAAACTGAGGCCCCGAAAAGACTTATGCAAGATCAGAGAGGAATAGGGGCAGAGGCAGGGTTCAAGACCAGCCCTCTTGAACTCTTAATTCAAAACCTTTTGTCTCTCCACCCATTGTGCTGAAGCAGATTCTTGGACAGGGGGTAATCACTATCTGGCTGTGCTGTGAGCAGGACCCAAATCCTAATTCCAAACTAGCTGCCTCTCACTGGTAATTGTGGCTTCTTGATCTGTTCATTTGATGGGTACATTGGGCACCCTGAGGAAAGGGGCCAGGTCAGAACCTAGGGACTCACCTAAGACAAGAGGGGCAGGGGAGGAGAGTGATGGAGAAGAAAAGTCCTGCTCCAAATTACAAGGGACACTAGTAGAACAAAAACAGAGAAAGATGGAATCTTTCTTTGGTAACTCATAGGTGGTAACCAGAGAGGACTGTGGGAATTGAGACACAGGAGGCCTCCCAAGCCACAGTTGTCCAGGGAGCAAGATCGATGGGGAATAGACCCAGGGAGAAGTCTGAGAGGAACCCTTTAGGATTACCCAGGAAATCCCCAAGCCTTCTGCCACTCAGGTTGGTGCTAGTGAGGCATCCCATGATGGATGTTCCTACATGTGCCTGCTGCTCAGTGCTCCACACACAACTGAATGACTGTCTCCTGGAAACAGTCTTCACCTTTCTCACCTCCCAGCATTTGGCTCACCCAACTCTCAATGCCAGTAATGCTCCTCCCCTCTCCTTCCCCACCCTTCAAAGCCCAAACTTGGATGTCATTTGCTGCCAAATGCTCTTCCCCAGTCAGGGACCTTTCTCTGGGATTTCATTTGTTTAGTTGTGAAAATGTCTGAGGAGACCATCAATCTCCTGTAGAGTAATAGAGGGGACGATAAAGAGGCAATCTTCATGATAACAGGAGCTAGCAATTAGATATGCCATTAAGGGTCCCAAGGTGCTTTGCAGATACTCATTTATTACTTGCACGGTCAGACCAGGTCAGCATCTTGGTTTTTCTGAAACATTTTTCTGTCTTCAATTCTGGGGCGGAGAGACATGTATCCAGAAAAGGCCATAATGCAAATACAAGTCAAGATTTATACAGGGTCAGTACATGCTAGACCAGAGATGGGGAAGTTGCAGCCCCAAGCCATGTGTGGCCCTCAAGTGCAGCCCATTTGGATTCAAAGAGTCACACTTGAGGACTTAGAGGGCTGCATATGGCCTTGAGGCCTCAGCTCCCCACTCCTGTGCTAGATTCAAATTCCACCACAGCCAAGTCCCTGGGCAACTCTCAACAGCTTTTAAAATAACACCGACTTTTGGTGACACCCTGTATAATTTTCAGAGAAGGGGCCAAGCTGCATTAGAAGGAGTTTCCTTACCTTGGAGTTCCCTACACACCCAATTAAAGGACCAGGACAAGACCAGTCCCTATCTCTATCATATTCAACGATACTGTCTAAGCTTGGCCCTGAAAGAAAGTTGAGAAAATGTAGGATCCTCCATTCCTTGCAAAGGTAGTGGACTACTGGTATAGAACATGGCATATCTGGTGGGACCCAGCTGACATGTTGGTTTTTCTGAACTACTCCCATCCTTTCCTTTTTCATTTGCTATGAGGGAAAAGGAAGCATATCTAGAAATGAAGGCAGTGATTTATAGGAGCACTTTTTATGATAGCAAAAAATTGAAACTGAGATAGGGCTCAACTGGGATATGGTTGAGTAAGTTATGGCATACGAAGGTGGTGGGCTACAAGTGCACTGTAAAAAATGAGGAAGATGGTTTCTGAGAAACCTAGGAAGACTTGTAAGAACTGATGCGAGGAGAAGCAGAGCCATGAGAACAACTGAGACAATACCGTGAAGACAAAATGACTGAAAGACTTAGCAACTCTGAACACTACAGTGGAACTAGCCACAATTCCAGAGGCTACCCAACTCTAGCTAGAGAGGGGGCAGACTCAGGGTGCAGAATGAAGGGGGTGGGGTGGGCACATGGTTAATGGGAGAATTGTTTGTTTTGTTTTGTTTTTTTACCATAAATACCTGTAACAGGTTTTTAATTTCTTGCTTTCTCAATGGGAGAGGGAAGGAGAGGTGAGAGGGAAAGAATTAAGAATTGGAAGTAAAATGAATTCCACAAGAAAATTTGAGGGGGGAGGAGCCAAGATGGCAGAGTAGAAAGACTCACGTATGCTAGCTCTGAACCCACAGCCCATAAATTTCCTGTAAAAAGAACTCCCCACAAATTCTGCAGCAGTGCAAACCATGCAACAATGCAGTGGAGGAGATTTCCATTCCAGAGAGCCCTGAAAAACCGACTCCAAAGGTCCGTCGCGCACCACACAGCGGAGCCCAGCCCTGCCCTGGCTGCACGGCCCCAGAGGAGCAGATCCAAGCAGGCTTCAGGGATGGAATCTCCGGCAGCCGAGAAGGTCCCTCCACCCACAGGTGCAAAGGTCAGTGAGAGAGACTTCTGGGCTGGCCAAGAGGGGAGTGGGGTGTCTCCATAACTCAGGCCCCCTCGGGAGGCAGCGGCAGAGACAGGGACAGCAGCAGACCCGGGCTCCCCAAGTAGGCAGGAGCACAGGGCCATTACTGAAGGTCTCCGCATAAACCCCCTGAGGGAACTGAGCCTGGGAGGCGGCCCTGCCCCAACCTGAGCACCAGAACTTAAGCTCACATTAAATAGCAGCCTTGCCCACAGCTGAAAGCCCTGAGGCTGGGGAGCAGCATTTGAATCTCAGACCCCAAGCACTAGCTGGGCGGATCTAGTCAGGGGTGCAGAGGAATCTCAGAAGTCAAGTAACTGGCTGGGAAAATGCCAGAAAAGGGAAGAAAAATAAGACCATAGAAAGCTACTTTCTTGGTGAACAGATGTTTCTGCCTTCCATTTCTGATGAGGAGGAACAATGCTTACCATCAGGGAAAGACATAGAAGTCAAGGCCTCTGTATCCCAAACATCCGAAATAGATATCCAATGGGCTCAGGCCATGGAAGAGCTCAAAAAGGATTTTGAAAATCAAGTTAGAAGAGAAATGAGAGAAGTGCAAGAAAAGCATGAAAAACAGGTCAATACCTTGCTAAAGGAGACCCCAAAAAATGCTGAAGAAAATAACACCTTGAAAAATAGGCTTACTCAATTGGCAAAAGAGGTTCAAAAAGCCAATGAGGAGAAGAATGCTTTCAAAAGCAGAATTAGCCAAATGGAAAGAGGTTCAAAAGCTCACTGAAGAAAATAGTTCTCTCAAAGTTAGAATGGAACAGATGGAGGCTAATGACTTTATGAGAAACCAAGAAATCACCAAACAAAACCAAAAGAATGAAAAAATGGAAGAGAATGTGAAATATCTCATTGGAAAAACAACTGACCTGGAAAATGGATCCAGGAGAGACAATTTAAAAATTATGGGACTACCTGAAAGCCATGATCAAAAAAAGAGCCTAGACATCATCTTTCATAAAATTATCGAGTAAAACTGCCCTGAGATTCTAGAACCAGAGGGCAAAATAAGTATTAAAGGAATCCACTGATCACTGCCTGAAAGAGATCCAAAAAAAGAAACTCCTAGGAACATTGTGGTCAAATTCCAGAATTCCCAGGTCAAGGAGAAAATATTGCAAGCAGCTAGAAAGAAACAATTCTAGTATTGTGGAACTAAAATCAGGATAACACAAGATCTAGCAGCTTCTACATTAAGGGATCAAAGGGCGTGGAATAGGATATTCCAGAAGTCAAAGGAACTAGGACTCAAACCAAGAATCACCTACCCAGCAAAACTGAGTATAATACTTCAGGGGAAAATATGGTCTTTCAATGAAATAGAGGACTTTCAAGCACTCTTGATGAAAATACCAGAGCTGAAAAGAAAATTTGACTTTCAAACACAAGAATGAGAAGAAGCGTGAAAAAGTAAAAAGCAAAGAGAAGTCATAAGGGACTTACCCAAGGTGAACTGTTTACATTCCTACATGGAAAGACAGTATTTGTAACTCTTAAAACTTTTCAGTATCTGGGTAGTTGGTGGGATTACACACACACACATACACACACACACACACACATGCACACGCACATGTGCACACACATACAGAGACAAACAGCACAGAGTGAATTGAATAGGATGGGACCATACCTTAAAAGAAATTAAGGTAAACGGTGAGAGAGAAATGTAGTGGGAAGAGAGAGGGTGAAATAGAATGGGGTAAATTATCTCTCATTCAAGAGGCAAGCAGGAGACTTTAGTGGAGGGAAAAAGAGGAGAGCTGAGAAAAAAACATGTTTACTCTCATCACATTTAACTAAAGGAAGGAATAAAATGCACACTCATTTTGGTATGAAAACCTATCTTACAATACAGGAAAGTGGGGGAGGAGATAAGCAGGGTGGGGGGGATGATGGAATGGAGGGCAATGGGAGGAGGGAGCAATCTGAAGTCAACACTCTTGGGGAGGGACACGATCAAAAGACAGAACAGAAACAATGGGCGGCAGGATAGGATGGAGGGAAATATAGTCTTATACAAACATGACTATTATCGAAGTCATTTGCAAAACTACACAGATATGGCCTATATTGAATTGCCTGCCTTCCCAAAGGGAATGGGTGGGGAGGGATGGATGGGGAGAAGTTGGAACTCAAAGTTTTAGGAACAACTGTTTAGTATTGTTCTTGCTACTAGGAAATAAGACATACAGTTAATGGGGAATAGAAAGACATCTGGCCCTACAGGAGAAAAGAGAAGATGGGGACAAGAGAAGGGAGGGAAGATAGAAGAGAGGGCAGATTGGTGATAGGGGAAATGAGAATGCTCGGTGTATTAGGGTGGGGGAGGGGATAAATGGGGAGAAAATTTGGAACCCAAAATTTTGTGAAAATGAATGTAAAAAGTTAAATAAATAAATTTATGTAGAAAATCAATAAATAAATAAATTCAGCGCCCAGGAAAAAAAAAAAGAAAGAAAATTTGAAAAGAACATGACAAACAAAAAAGCTGGTAATACTTTTTTTTTTTTTTAAATAAAGTGGCACAAAAGTATTGTTCAGTCATATCCATAATGACAATACTATCCATGGGGTTTTCTTGGCAAGGATACTGGATTGGTTTCCCAGTTCCTTCCCCAGAGAAAAACAGATGTTAAGTGACTTGCCCAGGGTCACCTAGCTAGTGGGTGAGGCCCGATTTGAACTCAAGTCACAAAATTAACATGTGACATTCCAACCCTTACCCTTACCCCTGCTACCCCCTCCAAGTTTTTGGGCCAGAGCCCTTCCTCACACAGCAGGCACTGAATGTTCCATGAGTAACTGAAACCAAGCCCAAGGGTGGGGGTAGTTTCAATTTTATTGGCACTGAAATTTAACATGTTGTGACTTTAGAATAAACCCCTCCAGACAAATAACAAAAAAAAAAAAATACACATAAGACGCATGTACAAAGTCCAGCCTTCTGCCCCAGCCTCCCATAATTACTGCCCCCAACTCTTGCTTTCAGGGACACAACATCAAGTTAACTGCTTGAGGCCGGAACAGTGAGAGGGCTGTTACATTTTACAGCAAAACATGAGACTTGAGAAGGAAGGCAGATGGCAGCTGTGGGCCACCCCCCCCATCCACATCGCATTGCCCACTTGGGAACAGAAGAGGGAGAAGCCAGGCCTGTTGAACCCAGAGAAACCAGACAGAAACAGAAAAAAAAGCTGCACAACAAATAATAATAATAAAACAACCTAGCGTGACCTAATGTGATGACATCATCACTGATACAGAAAGCGTTTTACATTAATTTCCTGCAAAATTATCTTCTTTATAATACAGTATACACTTTCAAGGTGTGGGAAGGATGGGAGGCTGACACGCAGCCCTGCTCCGAGACGAGAACGAGATTCTACTTATGCATAAGAGGAAGGAGGGAATCCCCATTTTATTAGATGGTAGGCAGGGGAAGGGTACATCATACAGGCATCATATTTGGAGGGTCCTGGTGCCCCCCAACCAGTCTGGCAAGGATGGCTCAGCAGTGTGCTGGGCAGGGTGGGGTGGGTGTAGGAGAGGAGGGGCCAGGACATTGAAAAGTGACTCAGACAGCCTCCCCCCTAGCACCACCCCAGAAGGGGGTGGTGGAGGAGAGGGGGCTGTTTGTAGGGAGATCACTGGTGGCAGGCACAGTCCTATTCCCTCCACACACATCATGGAGGTGTGTCTTAGGAGACTGGAGTATCTCTGGCATGAAGTGAATGGTAACATTCAATTAACACCCTCCCAGACACACCGTGGGCACTATCTCCCCCATAGAGGGAAGGAGGGACTGGTTGCTGGGAGCTCCTTGTCTACTCAGGCTTTGAGGATATGGTGGATGCCACAGACCCAGGGAGAGAGTTGGGTGGGACAGGGAGCTGTGGGCTACTACCCTGGGTTTTCTATTGTTCAAACTTGTTAGGGAAGGAGGGGAGGAGGGGCTGGCCCATGTAGGGGAGAAGGGACAGTCCCCAAGGCACAGGTGGCCAATCAGAAGGCTTCCTCAACAGCCCCCATAAGGCACCCAAACAGCTCCTATAAGGCACTGTTTTGCTTGGGGGTGCTGGGCAGCCAGGACTTAAAATGTTTTTTGGGGTCTTGCTTGGATCTTCCTCCCTCTCTTGTCGCCAAACAAAACTAAGTGGGCCAGGGTCTGGGAAGGGAAATTGGGAGTGGCCTAATTTCTCTCCCCTCCCAAGGCCACTCTTCCCTCTCCTGGTGGCCTGAAAGGTTCTGGGTAGAGCAGGCTTGGGGAAGGTCTCTCTCTGGTCTTTGGAGTGAGTTTTCTATTCTCTTCCCGTAACCCTCCTCCTGCTGCCCTGTACTGTGAAGCACAGAAACTTGGAGAACACCCACATGTGCCTAGACACCATGCCCTGTGGCTGGGGCTCTCTGGGAGGAAGGGGAAAGGGGCAAGCCCAGCAGTGAACCATGGGGGACAAGGGTAGGAACAAAACCTCTGGAGAAGGTGAATCAGGGCCTAGACTAAGCTGGCAGCTGAGGCCAAGGGAGAGGGCAGGAAAAGGTTCGAATTTCTCTCCCTCCCCCTCTCCTGTGGAGGGAGTAGGGTACTCTGGGGTCCCTGGAGGGCCCCGTTCAGAAAGGGCAAAGGCAGGGGAGAGGTCAGAGTTGGCTGGAAGGGGGGAAACAGGGACAGGAGGATTACATGGACTCAAATTCATCAATTCGCTGCTTGGTGTTGCCCTGGCGGATCTGACGCAGGGTCTTATATTTGTCACGCCCCAGACGCATGTTCTCTGCGTGAATCATGTCGTTGGCTGTCTTCTTGGTCTCATCTCGGGCATTGGCCAGCTCTGAGGTCAGGGCCTAGGTTGGGGGGGAGGGTGGGAAGGAGAGCAGAAGAGAAGCTGAAAAGGGCATTTCAAGTACGCTGACATGAGAGAGCCCGTCTGAGCCCTGGTAATGATGATGATGGTCACTCACATGTACACAGCATGTATTGACTGACAAAAAACTTTCCCTCATGACAATCCCTGAACAGGTGACAGCACAACTATTAACCTGTACATTTCCCAGAGAGGAAACTGAGGCTCAGAAAAGTGGTGACTTGCCTAGGTCACTCAGATAGTAAGTGTCGAAGCCGGAACTCGAATCCAGGTCACTTAAAAGATGGGGCGCTGCTGCTCACCTCCAGGAGAGGACAGAAAGAACGGCCTCAGAGCCACAGGAGGGCTTTGGATTCGACCGAACTTCCTGATAGAAGGGGAGGGGATGGGACACTTCTCTCTCCTGGTCCTCCCCACCCCTGTTACCCACTGCCATCATTTCTATGCCTTTGCCCATACTTCATCACCCAGCATGCATCCTCCATTTGTCTTTGGGAATCAAATCTGTCCTTCCTTCCCAGAAGCCATGATTCTTGTCCTGCCTCCAATTTCCCAGAGTCCTTTGCCCAAACGTCTGTTCTGCCCCTTGGCAAGGGTGCTACCCATGTAATGTCGCACATTTAGCTAGCTGGGTTAGTCCCTTCACCCCTAACTAGAACAGAACCTTGTCTCAATCTATACTTGGCCTCCTCCAACACCCAGCATGATGTTCTCCAAAGGCAACACTCGCCAAAGCTTGCTGGAAATAACCTCCCTCTTCCTTGGAAGAGTTCTTAAGGTGAACAAACTTCCCCTTCTCACCCTTCCCCCCAACCAATTACATCCTTAGCTCTGTATGCCCAAGTACAGGGCCCTGGATGCAGCAAGAGCTTAAGAATTCTTTGGGTTCAAGCTCTCCAAACTCCATTCAAAGAAAGGAAATGGCAAGCAGGCTGCATACAGGAGATCGCAGGGCTCCTCTGGCCAACGATTACAGATCTACAGTTGGAAGGGACCTTAAAGGTCACCAAGTCCAATCCCACCTCCCCCATTTTACAGATGAGGAAACTGAGGTCCAGAGAATTAAAATGACTTGCCCAGGGTCACATGGCTAAGAAGTGTCTGAGGCGGGACTCAAACCCAGATCTCTCTGCCTCCAAGTTCAGCACTCCTACCTCTATCACACTCACTACCAACTTGGTGACCCCCATCGCTTGCTTTTCCTGACCTCCCCACTTTCTACCCATGGACTTCCCCATCTTCTGCCCACATGCCTGACTTTTAGTCAGCTGGGTGCCCTGCACCCAGTGGGCAGGGAGGGTGAGCTCACTGAGCCTGTGGCCGCCCCCCTCTCTCCCCCAGCTACCTTCAGGTGTTTCTGGACCCGCTCGTTCTTCTCAGCCTCAGTGGTCCGCTCTTCCTCACTGCGGTCCTTGGTGGAGGCCTCAGCCCGTAGCTCAGCGCTGGCTTCAGCTGCGTTCTCATCCTGCTCATCATCTTGCTCATTCTCATGAGGGGTACTCATGGCATTCTTCAGCTCGGCCCGGGTCTTCTCCAGGTCCTCCTGAACCATTTGGGCCTATAGGGTAAGGTATGCCAATGTGAGCCAGAGCAAGGACCAGGAGGGACACTGGACCTGGGATTTTGATTGCCAGGTGAACCAGGACAGGTTGGCACCTTCTCCACCCACAGTACTGAGATTTGCCCAGTGTCACACAACCAATAGGTGTCAGAGGCAAGATTTGAACCTAGGACTTGCTGGCTCCAAGGTAGCTTCTCTATCCACTAGAGAATAGGTGCTAACTCCAGGTCAGTAAAACTCCTATTGGGAAATGTTTAACAAAAGATAGCAAAATACAACACAACAAAGATAATGTTCATTTGTAGTTTTCTAAGTTGATATGTGTCCAGCAGGGATCTGATCACTGCATTAGAACCCAAAGGAAGACCACCAGGCAGAAGACCACCAGGCAGAAGACCACCAGGCAGAAGACCACAATGGAAATCACTTCCATTTATCTGAGGCTTTAAAGTTTTTTTGAGGGAGGGAGGGGCCTTCCAGTAATATCCCCCTTTTAAGAAGATATCACATGCCTAGCTCAGGGGCATGTGGCTAGGAAGGGGGCCAGAGCCAGGATATGTCCCTGCCAAGGCCCCCACCCCTATTAGAGCTATGGAGGATGCCCAAAAGACAGCATAGGAGGCAAGCCCCCAAAAGTGAGTCTGTGCCCTGGCCCATTTTATGGAGATTGGGTCTCCCCTGCCTGCCCATGCCAGTTGCTGTCCAGGGTACTATGGTCAAGGATTCCCTCACCCCACCCAGTGGCTCTGGCCTCACCTTCTGCTGCCACTCCACGGCCTCACTCTCCTTCTTCTGTCGGGCCATCTCCAACTGGCTGATCCGCGCTGTCAGCTCTGCCATCTCAGAGGCCTGCAGAAGGAGGCAGTCAGGGCCTGCTATGAGTGTGAAGGCTCTGGTCTTCCCACACACTCCCAGCACAAAGATCTGGGGTTATCCTGCCTCAGCTTCCCCAGGACAGGTGCTGAACTCCTGTTCTTCCTTGCCTCTCCAGAATCAATCGTGTTTATCAAGCACCTACTATGTGCCAGGCACTGGATTAAACACTGGAAGAAACCCAAGGAGAACAAGGATAGCCAAGAAACTGAAAGGCTAGCCTCCCAGCTCAGTCTCCTCTTTGCCCCGATGCTTGAGTCTAACCTATACTCTTAGGTCTGCTCCCCTAGAGGCCAAGCTCAGGGGGACTGCAGAGGTATCTAGTCCAAGCTCCACTGTCCTCACAAGGTCCCTCTGCCACACCACAGTCCTGGTAAGCTGACTCTCTGGTCACAGGATCTCCGAGCCTCCTTCTTTGAATGGGGCCCAAAAGCGGGCAGTGCTTTTTGGCGGCTGCATCATCCTGCTGACTTACTCAGCCCAAGTCTTCCACACAAACTGTGGTCTAAGCTTTCAGACTTTGTGTCCTTGAGGCTAGGAGAGCCCAATATGGGCCTGGGCCCTCCAGGGGGCGCTCCACGGGGATCTGGCCTTCAATGATCAAGCAAAAACCTCTTCCTTCTACCCTACAGACCCTGGATGTGGAGCTGGAAGCTACCTTACAGTCTACCCAAGCCAGGCCCCTCACCAAGCTTGGGCATGTTAAGCAAATTGCAGAGGATCAGAGAATCACACAGGCCTTAAACAGTGGAGATGAGATTCTGGCCAGATCTTCTGACTACAAAGGCAGTGAGAGCCAGCTGCTAGGCTATGCTGTGGGCACCTCTAGTGGGAAGGGAAATGAGGCGTACCTCCTAGAGGAACACTCATGGAAGCACTCTGGGCTATTCACCTAGGGAGCTCATTACTACTGTCTCACATACCTGCTGTGCCCTGGCCTGCCCCCTCAGATCTCCACCTGGAGACGATGGATGGAGTTAGGCCCCACCACAGCTGTTGCCCACCTATGTCTGGGAGATGCTGCAATCTGGCCCAGCTAGGGTGGAAGAGGGGCTCCTACTCACACCCCACCTAACCCACAGGGATAAAGTCTTACCCTTTGCTGTGGGGTATACTACCCCACAAGTGGGCACACATACACATACATGCTCATCCACACATACTCTTGCACATATACATTCTTAGACACACACACACACACTCATCCACACATACACTTGTACACATATTTTTACAGACATCCACATACATGCTCACACACACACACCCTCATACACACACTCATGCACAGATACTCTCATACACATACTCACACACAGACATACCCACACACACAACACACCCTCACATACATGGACATCCACACATACTCACCCACATATACTTACAGACCCCCCACATATGGACACATACTCATTCACATATATGCTCACACACAAGCTCACATTCATACCCTCACACACACACTCGTATACACATACATGCACTCACACAGACACCCACACACACCTATCCTCACATAGCTGCTCATACACATGCACACAGACATCCATACTCCCACTCACACAAAGCCTCATGAACATGCTGCTCCTGGGTCTTTACCAGCTGCTCCTGGGTCTTCTTTTGGTCCCGAGAGGCCCGAAGCAGGGCCTCTTTAGCCTCCTCAGCCTCCCGCCGCTCCTTGGCCAGTTTTTCAGCCTCATCCTGGGCACGCTTCCGCTCCTCTTCCAGCTCCAGAGCTTTCCGAGTCTGCTCTTCCAGTTCTGGATGGAAGAAGGTTAGAGGATGAGGTAAAGGCCATCCCTCTCCCACCCCCCGCCACCCCCACCATGCCTGCACCCATTTCTGGAGCCCCAAACTCTCCAATCATACCTGATCAAGCATACTGATCCCCCACAAGGGGGATCAGCCAGTCTCTTCTCCAGGACCTCCTCCTTGATGGCAGTGGCGGGGAGCTCACTACCTGAGGAGGTAGCCTATTCTCCTCGCTGGGAGTTTTCTCAGCCTTTCCATGCCATCACCCACTCTCTCCCCTTCAAGCCCTTCCCCATCATAGTGGGATAATGGACAAGGGGTCATGAGTCCCATCCCCACTGCCTCTTAGGTACCTAGCTGAGCCTTCTTGGTCTGTTCCTCAATCTGCCTTAGTTTCTCCATTAGCTCCTCCTTCTCCCTCTCAATCTTTTCCTTCTCCTTCTCAGCCAGCTCACGCTTCTTCTTTTCATTCTCCAGGAGGGCCCTGGAGAGGCAGAAGAGCAAAATGGGAAAGGGCAACATTCAGATCCGCAAAGAAGAGACTGCTGCGATTCCAGCTTACCCTGCGCCTCCACCCAGGGGGCTCCTGGCTGGGGAGTCCTTTCAATTTAGTTCAACCAACATCTATTAAACAGCAGCTGTGCTTAGCTGGGGAAGGAAGGTCAAAGGGGAAGAGCCAAAGTGCACAAGGAATATCTTCTCCCAAATAAGTATATGGCAAGTATAGGGCAAATGCAGACAAACACTTTCAGCTGGAACCACAGGCTCCTAGACTGAGGGCTGGAAAGAACCTCAGAGACCAGCTAGTCCCACCCCTTCATTTGACAGAAGAGGAAACTGAGGCCCAGGGAGGGGAAATGACTTGTCCAAAGTCTCAACAGGCTCCTAAATCTAGGACTGGAAAGAACCTCAGAGGCCATCTAGTCTGACTCCCTCATTTTAAAGTTTGGTAAACTGAGACCCATATAAGTAACATGATTCTCCCCATGGACATAGAGGTGATAGCAGGGGCAGGATTTGAACACAGAGCCTGTGAGTCCAGAAACTGAGCTCAGGGAAGCCTCCCCAGATCTTCTACCTAAGGTGAGCCCCAAAGGAGGGATTCGAAAAGGCAGAGATGAGGCACAAGGGACCATCCAGTCCTCCCCTGGCCCATCCCCCCACCCCCGCCTCCCATTCAATCTTGGAGCGTAACTCAGGCTAAGTGTACTCAGCACCCCAGGTTCTTTCGTGAAACACACACAGTGGAGCAGATGTCATGGTGTAACCCTGGGGAAGTCACTTCTCCCTGGATCTTGCTTTTCCCTTGTTCATTTCAATGAAGGACCTACTATGTGTTAGGCACTGGGGTTACAAAGACAAGAATGAAAGTGCTCTTGATTGCAAAAAGATGTCTCTGGCAACGTTAGGGAAGGCAGTCTCAGCTGAGTTGGCATTGGAAGCCGGATTCTAGGGCAGGGGTGGGGAACCTGCGACCTTAAGGCCACCTGTGGCACTCTATGTCCTCAAGTGTGACCCTTTGACTAAATCTCAACTTCAGAGAATAAATCCCCTCTAGATCCTCAAGAGTGGCCCTCTGACTGAATCCCAACTTCAGAGAACAAATCCCTTTCATAAAAGGATTTGTTCTGTCAAACTTGGACTGAATCAAAAGGCCACACTTGAGGACCTAGAAGGCCACATGTGGCCTCAAGGCTGCAGGTTATCCACCGCTGTCTAGGAGGTCAAAAAAGGAGGAGGGTTGGGCTGTGGACAATGGCACCCAACAGCTTCTTTTAGGAGGACGATGGCTTGATGATGGTGGAGCCAAGGGAAGGTTTAAGGATGACGGGAACCTGGTGAGGCTTGCTGGCAGCAAAGAAGAGGCCAGTGTGGACATAGAGAGGCTAAAGATTAGAAAAGAAGGGAGGATTCGCAAGGGATCGTTCCCACAGCAGACCTCAGAACACTGGACATCTGCCAGGCGCTGAGGGGTGAGGTACTATGGAAGTGGAATGTTGTATACACTGCTGGGCAAACTGTTAGGGGATGGTGTCTGTCAGCTGGTTTGGTTTAACTGATCTCCTTTGAGGGCCTGGGAAAGGGGCTAATGATGAGCAATCTATGTTCCTCAAATAGAGTTCAAAGCCTACCTCTGCTATTTCCTGTGTATCTGGGCTTGAAGCTAGGGAGACCCTGGCTTGCCAGCCTCTCGATAACCATTTTTTAAGCACCTACTATGTGCTGAGAACTAGGTGGAACTGAAAGCCTCCCAAAGACTGACATTCCTCTAGCACTTTAAGGTCTGTTAAGCGCTTGGCCACCATTATCTTATTATCCCCTCACAACCACCGAGGAGGTAGGTACCATTATCATCCCCATTGTATAGTTGGGGAAAACTGAGGCAGGCACACAGTGAGTGAAGTGACTTGTCCAGGGTCATGCAGCTAGAGTCTGAGGCCACATTTGAACTCAGGGCTTCCTGATTCCAAGTACTCTGTGCACTATGCTGCCCGCCCTTGCCCCAGTGCATTCTAACACCCCAAATTACATGTGGCTAACTGACCCCTTTCTATCCCCCTGTGGGAAGCCACACCTCCACCATGCTTGCCTCTCCTGAGAACTGTGCAGCTCCCTCTTCCCACCTCCCCTCCTCCCCCCGGACCGCTCTTCTCCCCCTCCTCCACATCTTTTCCAGGCCTTGCTCAGAGAACTGGGATCAGGCCTGTGCCACCAGTGAGCTGATTCTTTGGAGTCTTCCTGGACCCTCTCTCTTTACCCTGGCCTCTCTTCATTCCGAGGCATCTCCCCCATGAGAAGGTAAGCTTCTCCAGGGCAGGGACTGCATCCCCAGCATGGAGCAGGTACTTTAACTTTAATCAACATTCTATACCCCTTCTTGTTTGAGAAGTGACTTCTTTCCTCAATGGGTCCCATTTTCCTGGGCATTCTGCACAGGAGATCCAATCTTCACGCATGGGAACTGCCAGTGAAGTCACCCACCCAAGCAGGCTCCTCCCACCCAGGTCTTATTCTATGTCTGTTTCCCCCTGGTCCCACCCCACTCCCAAAGCCTGGCACCCACCTCTCCATCTGCTTCTGATGTTTCTCCTCCCGGGCCTGGGCCTTCATCTGCTGCACCTCAATAGTGTCTGGCTTGCGGCGTCGCATGTACAGCTCGTGGTTCCCCATGCACAGCGCCAGGATGCGCTTGTTGATGCGGAGACGGGGGGCATAGAAGACAAAGTCCTGGTGGTTGGCAGGTGAGGGAGGAGGTAAGAGGAGAATGATCTCGAGGAGGCCAAGGTTGAGAACAGACAACATGATGTGACAAAAGAACCCTGAACACGGATTATAAAGACCTGGCCTTGAGGCCAGACTCTGACATTTGTGAGCCACATGCCCCTGGATAGGAGGCACTCGGCTTCCCCCCAACTCAGTTTTCCCATCTAGAATATGTGGCTTCCTTTACTGTCTATGGACCTCACTGGGCTGTTGTGAGAAAAGAGTCCAGTTAAGGATGGGGGAGGACCAGACTTCTGCTGTCACTGGAAACTCTGTCCCCAACACAGGTGAGCACCTGCTCTGTTGTCCAAGGCACCAGAAGGTTAAGTGACTTTCCCAGGGTCTTATAGCCCTTTAATTACATGTCTGAGACAAGACTTCCTGGCTCCAAGGCTGGCTCTCTGGCCACTAGGCCACACTGCTCAATTTGTGAGCCAAAGATTGTAAATGCATTGTAAACTGCAGAGCAGGGCAAAGCTGTGAGCTTTGATAAGAATCAGCCTTGGCATCATAGAGGTCTCTGTCTTTAAGGCCTGGCAGTTACACCAGGGCAGCTGGCATGCTAATAGCTTGGAGCTTGGCATTACAGGTGACACTCTGGAATTTGCTTTTACAAAAATGTGGATATACAAGTTTCATTACTTTAAAAACAGATAATGTGCTTATCACGTTGGGTCAGGTGACCTAAGACGAGGAGGGCTAGCTAATGAACTGGATGAAGACTCTGGTTCCAAAACCCATGCTGATGAGCAAGTCCTGGGTCTGGGTTCTAAAACCAATCCATTTCAAGCACAGAAGAAACATGGTTAGATAGCAGTTGGTGAGGAAGAAGATCTAGGGGTCTTAAGGGGTGCAAGAACAGTGACTCAGCAGCATGACCTGTCACCCCCCAAACCAAAATCATCACAATCATTTTTCTTTTATCATAGCACAGAGCTGGAAAACCAATGGGCATCCATCAGTTGAACCAAATGTGTCATTTGAATGAAATGAAATAGAATTCCACCGTAAGAAAGTGACAAATGCAAAGAATTTGGAGGAAGGGAAGACTCCTCAGGATTAAAGTGAGCACATCTACCACCTGTGATAAAGGCAGCCGAGCCCACAGTCCATACTTGGTCATGGAGGACATGGAAGTGGTCATGGTTCCCAAGGCTGGGGAGGGGGGGCCGGAGTGGCAGGGTGGCAGAGAGTGAAAGGCAGGGTGCCAGGAGCATCAAGTGTTGTGTACCCTGCCCAATATAGTTAACCTGTTTGTCGGGTTGCCTTTTTTTGTTCCAAAAGGATGCTTTATAGAGCTGTGGGGATTATATTGGGAAATGACTTATAAATAGTATAAAACCAGAAAAAGCATCAAGTAAAGTTTTCAGTTCAAAAAAACCCATGAAAATAATGCCTGGTGGATAAAGAGAAGCTGCTGGGCAAAGCGAGAGAAAGCCCAAGCATAGAGTTAGTGGGAGCTGGTGCCTCAGCTGGGACAGGCACCACTGCATAGTCCTAGGTAGCAGCATTCTAAGAACAGAAATGGCAGGAGGGTGGCCTATTGGCACATGGGCACTGGGAGAGGGAGGTGCTTAGACTAACGAAGACACCTCGGGCTGGGCCAAAAAGAGAAAAAAGCCAATGTCAAGGCGGGCCCAGCTAGAACAACAACAGGCCATGGTCCAAGGACTCAGGGCTCCCTCACTGGGGGCAGTGAGGGGAAGGCCAGATGGTTCCTCACTCGGTGGGTGGCAAAAGGGACGCCTTGGCATGGCTAGGGCCTCTGTCTAGCATTGCTTCCAAATAGGCAAGTCCAAGATCCCGTCTCATGAGAGACGGGATCTGATTGCTCTAGGATGGGAGGGGCCATCAAGAGGCTGAGCAGCCACACTCTCTTTTGCTTGCTGGTCCTATGGCCACCTGTGTTCAAGAGCTGGGCCTCTAAGAGACAACTCTCCTAAATCTGGGCTGCTTGGGCCAGCCTATGCTCATGGCTACAGATGTCTGAGTGGGTGGTGGGGTGGCTAGGCTTAGAATTATAGGACATAGCACAAAAGAGTTGTAAGGGGAGGGATAGATCCCATAGGGCAGCTGGCTCAATGCCTTCACCTTTTACAGAGAAGGATGCTGAAGCCTATGGAGAGGAAGGGACTTACCCAAAGTCCCACACACAGCTGGAGGAAACCTCATTTTAAGAGGGAGAAATTGAGGTTCACAACATCCAAGTGGCTTACTCAAGGTACCCCAAGACCATGGAAGCCTGGAGTCAAACTCAGGGCTTCTGATTCCATATCAAATATTCTTTCTACTCCATCATCTTATCTTGCCTGCTGCCTTCCTCCTAGTCATACAAACTTTTTCATTAACCCTCCCCTTGCCCCACCCCAAATTCCCTCTGTTCTTCACTCCCTAAAGGGACATTTTAAAAAATCCAGTCATGCCACTGGTTTTTGTCACTGACTTGTCATCCTGGCTAGCGGGGCAAAGGTCACTCACCGGAGCTTTCTTGTCGATTGGCTTGATGACAAATTTCTTATCATTGAAGGAGATGTTTCTGATTTCGCTCCAGGGGAAGCCAATCTTGGGGGTCAGCCTAGAGGAGGAAACAGAGAAGATCAGGACAAAGGGGTCCTCAGCCCTGGCTTAGCAAGCGCTCTCCACACAAAAGCCTCAGGAGGAAGGCAGAGGTGTGCCAGGGCTCGAACTCAGATCTTCTGGTCCCAACCAAGCCCAGCAGGTCCTCTTGTTCGTCAGGGTGGAGCAAAATCCCCCCAACAGTCCCTGTGACAGAGCAAAGGTTAAAGGAACCACACTCCTTAGCCCCTACTTTTTATGGGTGTTGCAGGAAGGGCAGAGGGGAGGAGAGAAGAAACTCGAAAAAAAGATGCAAGTCTCCACAGGATTATTGTGGAAATCAGCTGAAGTGGAATAAATCTGGCCAACAATGCTTCCAGCTGATGACAGTTATATTGTCTCCTGGCCTGGACATCAACTGGATGTTGGCCCAAGGCATACTCCTGCCTAGAGGCAGGGGGATGGACACCATGACATCCTTGCCTCCATAGAGGGCCCCAGTGAGCAGCTGGAGGGGGCAGGAGAAACAGGCCTGGGCCTCCCTCACCTATCGTTCTGCTCATAGATGTTGAGTCCCAGGGCATCCACACCAGCCACAGCTCGGAACCCTTCTTGTTCTTGATGCTGAAGTAATTCACGCCATACATCTCCAGGTCCTGAGCTATCTTCAGATATTCCAGGACAGCGTCTTCCCTGAAAGCCAAAAGGATGCACACGCATGCTGGGATTACTGGAGTCACCTAAGTGTCCTTTCCCCCTCTTCTCCCAGGCCATTCTCACCCATCACTCACACCACATGTCAGAAGAAACCTCCTTCCCCATAAACCTGCATCTGTCACAGTCTAGTAGGCTCAGGTAGTCTCATAGGGAAAAAGTCAAACTCTTGTCTCGCATTCAGGGCCTTCCACTACCTGGTCACACCCTCCCCTTCTCACTCATATTACTTCTATTACACACAATCTCTACGTCCACCAAACATACATGGCCCCCACTCTCCTCTAAACACCCACGTGCCTTTGCCCACATGGCTCCCTACACATTTGGGAGTCCAACTGGCACCTTTCAGCTCCAGATCTCCCATGCTTCCCCCCTTTTCATTGAATCCCTAGCACCAGCCCTCAAAACCTTCCCCTGATCCTCTCTGTTGGCCATCACCCCTCCCCAGGGGTGCACTTTCCCTGAATCTCCCTGAGGGACTTAGGATCTTGTCTTATTCTGGATCGCTATTATTACACTGGAAGGTCCCTGAAGGCAGGGACTCTCTTCTGCCTGGCACACAGGAGATGCTTAATTAACGTTTGAATGGCTAACTGAGCCATCTGCTTCTATCTTCTGCCCTTACTAGACTGTGGGTTCCCTGAAGACAAGGCCCTCCACCAGTGCCCAGTACAGGAAATTTCACACATGGGGTGTTAAAACAAACATGACTGGGCCAAGCCGCTTGGGCCAGGCATGAGGGTGGCCAGAGGGCAGGGCTGGTTGCCTCACCTCAGCATGCCCCGGTGCTCCTCATGCCACACCTGGATCCTCTCTTCCCACTGGTCTTTGTTCAGTTTGTGCTGCTCCAAGACTCTACAAAGAAAGCCAAGAGTTACAACAGTAAGGCCCAGATGGATGTCCATCCATAGCACAGAGGGGTTTCCCCATGACCACTTGGGGAGATTTTCTCTCCATTTTACAGAGGGGGAAAGTACAAGTAAGAGTGCCCTCCTAGCCCTTCTGGTCATACCTCTGCGGCAGCAGCTTGTCCCCAGCCAAGTAGCCAGCCTTGTGCACCTCCTTGTTGAAGTCGCCATACTTGGACTGGACTGCATAGGAGGCCAGCAAGACGGCGGTCTCTGGAGGGCAGTAGATGTCATCATTAAGGATGCCCTCCTTCACTTGCAGGAAGAAGAGGCGCTGGGTGATGTCCTGAATCAGCTCCTCGGACACATCCTCAGGGTAAAACTTGGCCCGGAATTTGAAGAGCAGGGGGCTCTCCTTCCGCACATCCTGGGCTGTCACCTGAGATCGGGGAAACGAGCTTAGGAAAAAGGCCCTCCCAGGAGTCACCTCTGTCTTGGGATGCTGAAAGAGGCCTGAGCAGACTCATGCGAAGTGATGCAAAGCAAAGACAGAAGAACCAAGACAAGCCCATGCACCTACATGACAGGCACTGATCAATTACACAAGACTGCTTCTACAGAAGCCAGGGTGAAATATACATCCCTCTTGGCATAGAGGGGGGAACCACGGGTACAGAATGGTGCATACTCTGCCAGACACTGCTGCCTTTCAGGCAATTTTACTTAAATGCACAAGGGAGTGGATGTTGAGAAATAATTGATGTAAAACAAAAACAAAAGGAATGAAAGAAAAGGCGATCAAAGGCCACTCAGTCATTTCAAAAAAGATGGTACCAGATAGGAATGAGGCAATGTCCCCTCCTGGGGGCATGTAATTCTGTGATCCAGACCCTTCCAATCAGAAGGTCCTTCCTGAGTCCCTTACCCACCACACTTAAGAGCAGGCCAGGATTTTTCCAGGTCCCTTATCCATGAGGCCACCTCAGTCAAGAGCAGGCCCAGATTCAGGGTCTGGAGCCCCTGATCACCCTGCTTCCCAGCTCTGGAGTTGCTTGGGGTGGCTCAGCTTCAGATGGATGAGTCCTCGATCACTCGACCACACACTAGGCCTGCCAGTTCTAGTTCTCCAAGCTCGGTGGCAGTGACTCTAGGTCCCAGCTGTGAATGCTTACCCCAGGGAAAGGAAGGCCAACCCTTCGAGGGCTCCATTCAGGGCCTCCCTCTTCATGCTCAGAGGGGAATGAGAAGGCCAGAAATGTGTCCCCTGGAGCCTCTCTTCAGCCATGCCAGGAAGCCATGACAGGTACAGAATATCCCAGTTGGGAGGGCTCATAGAGCAAGGAAAGTGAGAGCTGGAAAGGACCTTAGAAAGCATCAAATCTGCAAGCTCATACCCGAACACGCTCACACACACTCTGGGACATGAATCCACCCTTGGTCTAAGCACTTACCTTTTTATTCAGTTTTAGCCATGTGGAGAAACCCTTGGTATCTTGGTACTGCAGGCCAAAGAACCAGACCTCTCTCAGGCCGATGGTCTTCACGACCTGGGGGGGGAGGGGCAGGGAGATACCATTAATTGTTCCTGTGTCGCTCCTAGGACAGGCAATGGTGGGGAATTAAGGGGAGGATTCCATAGCAGGGCATAGGAAGGAGGTGGATAGTGCACAGTGGAGCACAGGACTTGGATAGTCAGGAGGACTGGGTTCAAATCCCATTTCTGCCATGTATTAAGCTACGTGACCTTGGGCAAGTCATATGAACTCTCTGAACTAGAGTTTCCTCTGTTAAAATGGGGATTAACCATATTTGACCTCCCTCTCTCACACAGTGGGAAGGAATGTTACAAAAGGAAAACTGGAGATACAAAGGTTCTCTGACCTAGTGGCTGATAGCATAGATCATAGTGTATATGTTTGCAGATGAGGAAACTGAGGCCCCAGAGGGTTAGAGAGCCAAAGTGGCCATCCCAAATCAAGCTAGCCGGGGATGCCCAAGCAATTCTTGCTACCTCCCATGGGAGGCCACAGCAGCAACTAGAAGCAGAGATCTGAGGCCTAGGTCTAGACCTGGAAGGAACCCCAGAGGCCAGCTAATTCTACCCTGTCATTTTACAGAGTGCAACACTGAGGCCCAGGGAAGGGAAATGACATGCTTAAGATCAGATAGCTAGTAAGTGCCAGAGACAGGATTTGAACTCAGGTCCTGAAAGGCCAGGAACAGGCCAAACAGGGAGGAGCTCTGTTGGCTACTTATTACCTGCTAACAAACTTCCCATCTGTAAAATGGAGGTTCAATTTGCTTACATCCACAACAATGCAGGGCTCTATAAATCTCAAAGAAAATGCTCCAGAAAGATGAGTTCACAAGGGAGCCTTTCCCTGCCTGGCTCCCTCCCCAGGGCCAGCTCCCACTCCAGTCGGGTGGTTGTTCAGAGCCTGGACCTTTCCATGGGCTGGGAAGGGGGTGTCAGAGCCAATTGAGTGGCCCTGGCGATGAAGCAGCCCCGGCGGAGACAAATGAGCTCTGTTCTCTCACCCTGGGCATCACCATGGCAATGGGGCCTGCTCTAGGCGACTTAGCCAGCTCTGGCTTCCCCAGCGGTGGCCCCAGGAGAGCTCACAAGCATCATAATGAAGGGATACAAGCATGAAGAATATGGGGGAGCAGGCAACAAGCCTGGCCGCAAGGAGGAATCCCAACAGCCTACCCTGGCTGGGGCTTACAGGGCAGTTACACTAGAAGTGTGGCATGGGGCCTAATGGAGAGGGTGCTGGCCAGGGCATTATGTGTGACCCTAAGGAAGTCACTCAACCTTTCTGGGCCTCAGTTTCCTCATCTGCACCAGGAGGGGTCTGGGAAAACCGCTGAATTCCAGTCAAGGGACCCAGGTTGAAGGATCTGACCCCTGAGACCTGAGGCCCACAAAGGTCAAATCGTTTGCCACACTGGTCATGAGTGGACAGAACTGGAATTCAGACCCACAGCTTCTGACTCCAAAGTCAGTCTTTTTCCCACTACAACATCTTTTAGTTTGTCCCTGTGGGATCAAGCAGAGCAAACCTAATCTCTTCTGTATGTGCTCAACACTTTACAAATACGATCTCCTGGGAAATCAGTGCTATTATGATCCCCATTTTACAGAGGGGAAGACTAAGGCAGGCAGAGGTAAAGTGACTTGCCCAGGGTCACCAGCTAGGATATAAACTCAGGACTTCCTGCCTCCAGACCCTGTGGAGCCTCCCAGCTGTCTCATTCCACCCAGAACCTCACGGGCTTATGGGTAGGCTTGATCCCAAATGTACTGCCACAGACTTGGCCAGAACTCCAAACCAGTTCTTAACCTTCATGGTGTCATGCCCACTCCCTTTTGGCAGGCAGAAGTATCCAGACCTCTTTTCAGAACCTTTTTAGAGGCACAAACAAAAATATGTCAGATTGTAAAGAAAACTGACTCTATCAAATAAAGACATAATTTTTTTTCCCCATCCAGGTTCTCAAATGCTCTGAAATTGGGGGTGGGGGGGTGTCTGTGGGCCCCAGGCTGAATTCAGTCTCTAAACCGTTCTCTGCTTTAGGTTTCTGTCACCACTTCCTCCCCCTAAAAACCCACCCCCTGGATACAGACTCCTGATTCCTCCCAGACACCAAGGAACAGCTCAACAAAACAAACCAATAGAATGAGAATTCCTACTTCCAGCAAGAGGAGAGGGGCATAGAGCCTTTTTTTAATCATTAGATCAGGGACAGAAAGACAAGAGCTCTGGGGAAGTCGAGGGGACAAAATAGAACTGAGCCCATCCCTCCCCTCTCTCTTGCTGACCTGGGACCCAGGAGCCAGGTCAGAAGGAGGGCCGCTGATGGGGGAGAGGGGGAAGAGAAAGGGAAGGGGGGGCATCCAAACTGCAGCCTGGTCAGTCCTTGGGTCTAGAAGTGCTTCTGGGGAATGTTTACACTGGATCCTGATCCCTGACCCTCTACAGGCACTGGAGGCAAGAGAAAGAGAAGGTGAGTGACTGTGTGTGTTTTCATATATTAAGAGTGACCAAAAAAAAATATCGCACCCTAGCTTGGTGGGGGGAGGAGGGGCCTCCCAAGAAGGAGAAGGGCAACTCTAATTACCAGACCTAATGGATTCCCAAGGGCTTGAGAGGGAAGCTAGTGCCTGCAAACTAAGTCTAACTCAGAAAAAAACCCAAAGAAGGCTAGTTTTTTTGAGGGGTAAGAGGGCGGAGGAACATTCCCATGGGTGAGATCAGAGAACCTAGGATCTCAAGCCATAAGAAACATCTGAGGTCCGCTAGTCTAACCCTTCCATTTTACAAAGGCAGGGAAGTGAGGTAGAAAAAAAGTCCTCCACTTCTGCTGCTCCAAAACTGATTGAGAATCCCTCTCTACAGGTATTTTATGGGCTGTGTCGGGAGAGCCTGCATATGTGTGTCCTACTACTCTGCCATCTTGTCTCCGCCCTCAAGGGAGAGAAAAGTCAAAGAACTTGTCCGAGTATAAAATCCCGGACAATAGCATGTATGTGTCAAACTCCTGGTGCAGTTCCCTGCACATAGTAGGCACTTAATAAATTTGTTTCCTTCCTTTCTTTCCAAGGTCACAAACAGGAACCTAGATCCAGAAAGTACATGAGAGATCATCTAGGGTAACCCTCTGCATTTTGGAGGAGAGGGAACTGAGGCCTAGGGGAAGTGAAGGCACTTGAATGGAGTGATGAGGCTTGTGGGTATCTCAGACAGGATCTGCTGCCTCTACCTGGCCTGCCATGTTGGAGAAAGCCCAGTTTTCTCTGGGAAAAAAAATGTCTAATAATACAATTCAAGGTCTGCTTACCTACTCATTCTGATTCTCCCAACAACCTTGCAAGGCAGGTGCTAACATTACGCACATTTTACAGATGAGGAAACTGCATTCACTGCCATGCCCAGGGTCACACAATAGTAAGTGTCTGAGGTGGGATTTGAATTCAGGCCTTTTGGTCTCCAAATCTGGTGTTCTAGCTATTGTGTCAAGAAGGCTGTCGGCCCCCACAGGCCTAAGGGCAGTTGAGGTTTGCTGACAGATGGAGCAAAAGCAGCTCAGACTGCTGGAAATCAGGGCATGGGGGAGGAGGGAATTCTTTCCAGGAACCAGGCCCCAAAGGGGATAGAAATAGAGCAGTCACTGGTCCTGTGGTTTGAGGCCAGTCAGGTGCTCTTGGGAATTCATCACTTAAGGAAAGGCCAGGGACAACTTGGGAGGGTAAGGGGTCATTCAGTCCGGTGGGGTCATTTCTCAGCCAAATGTCCAGCTGCCTTGGTATTTGGGGAAAGAGGGACACATGAAGATTCCCCAAGAGAAGCAGGAGAAAGAGCAGCCCCTGTCTCCAAAGCTTGCCAAGCGTTTTCTTCACAAATTCTAGGCCCAGGACGAGAAACGGGGGCCTTAGCGATCATTCCCTCCCTTTCCGCCTCCCAGCGACCCTCAGGCTTTGGCGAAAAACAAGCTAGGGACAAATACTGCTTCAAAGAGGGAACAAGGCTAATCTCATTTTCAGCCTTCCTAGAGAGATTAGCTTCTGGACCCTTGCTATGGCCATCTGGAAAGGGAAGTGGGGGCCTGCAGTGAAACGCAGTCCTGCTACTCACCCAAGTTATGATTCAGACAAGACTCTTCTCTCCTCAGTTGGACCAGAGTCAGAACCTGACACACAGTAGGTTCTTAAGAAAGGCATGCACATTGCTTGGGAGCCCAGCACACAGTAGGTGCTCAAGAAATAAATGCTCACAGACCAATTGACAACTGAGGGGTTGTACTAGACCAGGTTATGCCTCTGAATCCTCCAAGTTGGTGATCTGAAACCAGCTGGTAGGGCTAGGCCAGGGGTGGAGAACATATGGCCTCAAGGCTTCATGTGGCTTTCTAGGTCCTTGGGTGCGGCCTTTTGACTGAATCTGAGTTTTACAGAATAAATCCTTTTATTAAGGGGATTTGTTTGGTGAAGTTTGTATTCAGTCAAAGGAATGCCCTTGACTGGGCTAGCCTCTCTTTACCCTGTTCCTGGCCACAAGGAACTGGAGCCTAGGGTCCTCTCTGGGCCCAGGAATGTCTTGAAAAATCAAGATGGGGTCTCCTTTTTGTTCCCTGGTTGCTGTTACCTCAGAGGGCGGTGGGGTCTCACTGCATGGGTTGTACAATGTAGACTTTCTAACCATTCCAACCACCCAAAAAGGAGTGGCCTATCTCAGGAGAAGGGCTATACTGGGCTGCATCTCTAGAGTCCACCCAAACCATAACCACGCTGGTCTGGGCCCTCATCACCTCCCACCTCCTCAATCATCTCAATCACTTCCTGTTCGGTCTCTGTTTCCAGCCTCTCCCCTTTCAAATTCATCTTCCACTTGGCTCAAGAGATTTTCCTTAAATAAGGGACCCCATGTCACCATCCTACTCAAAAAACTCTAGTGACCTTGGACAAGTCACCACCTCCTCACTTTGACACTTAAAAAGTCCTTCATGATCTGGCCTCTCTTTCTAGGATTCCTGCATGCTATTCTCCCTCAAACACTCTATCTTCTAGTCTAAGTGTCCTACTAGCTAGTTCCTATACATGACATTCCATTTCCTGCCTCCAGGACTTTGAACTGTGCCCCTCACCTGGGATGCTCCTTGTTTTTCACTTCTGCTTCACTCAACCTGAGTGTCATGACCCAATACTCCCAGTTGTGAGTACCCCACTGTATCATGATACTGATCTGGTTATAGACTGTATTTACTTATGTGTGAACATGCTACATTTTCCCCCTCAAGCAGACTGTCAACTTGAGGGAAAAAACTTTTCTATTTGTAACCGCCATGCTTGGCATGGAGCAGGCCCTTCAGAAATGGGTGTAGAGTGATTCCCTCCTCCCTTGAAGATAACCTGTGGTCCAGCAGGACCTAGGAAGGATTCCTGCTCACACATGCATGGTCCAGCTGACCAAGTTTCTAGGACTGCCATTTTCGAAATAGATCTCCATTTCAGAGATAGGTAAACTGAGATCTTTGGGGGAGAAAACAAAGGGGAAGATGTCTTTGATAGCTAGACCACTCCCCTCATTATATAAAGAGAGACACTGGTAACTAGTTAACTCTATACATACATACATGCTTCATGCAAGCAGCACAAGTAAAACTCAAACCCAGGTCCTCTAATTCCAAATCTCATATTCTTTCTACTTCCTCATAGTGCTTGTTAACAGAAAGAGGCCCTCCAGTCACGCAGTCCCCTGGCTTCACCAGGATACCATGAGGTGGCTGGGACAATCGCATGTCCAACCTCATGATCAGAAGAGCTCCATGGGGAAGGAATTCTCTTCCCAAGCAGCATCTGGGATCAGAGCATTGAAGACAGAATCCTGACTGTGTGACTTGGGACATCATTTTCCTCATCTATAAAATACCTGGGTTGTGGGGGGAGCAGGATAGATCAGATGAACATGGAGGTCCCTTCCAGCTATGAGGATCCTAGGGTCTTTAGTGGCCTGACCTGCCCATCCCACTGGAAAAGGTCATTTCTATAAGCTTACTTGTCTGCACATATGTGGCAAAGGCCTTTGAGAGGATGAGAACACTGTCACCTTGGCAGGGAAGGAGCCCAATTGGACAGTCTAGGGTCAGGTGGGCAGGACACTCTATTTACATCAGATAACCACCATGTAAACTAGGCTGTGTTCCAGATTGATTCATTGGACAACCTCAGGCTCCCTCTCAGCTAATGAGTGCCCAGGAGTATCCCAAGGGGTTCCTGACTTGCTTGAACCTTTGGTTGGCTGGTTGGTTTTGGAGGGGAGAAGTTCTGGGATAGAAAACTCAATTCTCTTTTGGGACCCTGAATGCTTTAGAGTTAGTGGGAACAGTTCCAAAGTCAATGATCGACAATCAGGGCTAAGGTGGTTTTCTTTGATTTGCCATATTAGGTAGAGAGAGCACCAGGTCTGGAGTCAGGAAGACTCTTCTTCCCGAGTTTAAATCTGGCCTCAGACACTTCCTAGCTGTGTGACCCTGGGCAAGTTACTTCACCTTGTTTGCCTCTGTTTCCTCATCTGTAAAATGAGCTAGAGAAGGAAATGGTAAACCACTCCAGTATCTTTGCCAAGAAAGCCCCAAATGGGGTCATGATGACTTGGATACAACTGAAACACCTCAACAACATTTTTCAGGAGTAACTTTGCCTCTTACACCGGAGTGTAACTTCTAAGTTTGTGTATTCTCTTGTCTCATATAAACAAACCCTAAAAAAGTACTCTTGTGGCTGGGAGAATGCTGAGCCTGGGACAGCGGGAGGCAGGAAGACAACACAGGTCAGAGCAGGCCATCTAGAGAATTCAAGGCTTTAGATTTGGAAGGGACCTTAGATTATCACCACCAATCCCTCATTTTACTGAGGACTTAGCCCAGCTGTGATGCCAACAGTAGAAAGGAAGATGGTAATTAGGGATGAGGTATGGTATCTCTCTGAACCCTGAGAGCCAAACAAGCTCTGGGAAGGTCAAGATGGAAGACCCAAGGTCTCACATTGCTTGCTGAACCATCCACTAAGTCTGGATAATTCCTAAGGCCCCCTGCAGCCCTAAATCCTACTTAGGCCTAGTCCAATTCCCTGGAATTCCCTGGAAAGTGATGTGCTCAGGGTCACAGGTCTCCCAAGTACTAGTGCTAGGATTCTAAGTCAGGTCTTTGGTTCTTCCAAAAAGGAAAAAGCACAGAGCAATGCTCCAAGGAGCCCTGAGTAAGGGCCTGAGGTCCAGAGGGTCCAAGGCCCAGGGCCCAGGACAGGAGTAAAGCCCCTTATCTGAAGCTGACATGAGCTAAGCCAGGGCTACCAGGAGGACAATGGATTCAACAAAGTGGGAAGGAAATGGGAGGTTGATGGCATCTACCCAAGCTGTTGATGCACAACCCCCCCCATCCAGGACAAGTTAGACAGGGCCACCCAGAAGAACTGAATCTTCTTCCCCATTGTACATCCCTAGCCCAGACTTGGGGTTCAGGGTGCTCTCTGGGTGGTACGCAAGGGCTGCTGCTAGAAGGAAGATGATTTCCAACCAGAAAAAGCAGGCTTAGATCAAATGCCTTGATTTATGTTGCTAAGACTCAAGTCCCCTTCACTCAGCAACTCCAGAGAATGCCCTTGGTTACCAGGGGTAGCCCCCCATCCCCAAGGCCTTCCCCTTCTCGCCAGCTATTTCATAATCTCCACAATTCCTGAACTACAGTGAGGCCAGGGGCAGGTTCCCACTGCAGGCCCAACTAAGAGACCTTAGCTGAGCTTAAACAGATTGGGAGAGGTTGAGGCGTTAAAGGCTTTGGCGAGGGGTGGACCATGCCAACTGGCCCTCCTAATATAAGAGCTGTCCCGCTAGGGGAGCAGGGGGCTGCAAGCACATACCTAAGTGACTCACGCTAGGAAGTTTCTGTCTAGTCTCCAGCTAGGGCACTCCTAAGGCCAACAGCACGAAGGCCCTTGTCCCCTAGGCCCACAGTCTGGCCTGGCCTTCCATTGTTGCTGTTATTTAAACTGCAAGTGCCAAGCAGAGCCCTTCCTCTGTTCTGTTTCCTGTTCTGGTCATTGTCCAGACAGTTGCTGGAATCCAGGAAGGACCCACTGCCTGTCAACACCTCCACACAGCAGCTGGCTGGGCAGCCCTTTCCATCCCAGGTCCTAAGCTCGCCAGGGGCTTGACAGATGGAAGATGTCTTATTTCCCACTTCATCATATGAGCACAAGATTTAGAGCTCGAACAGACCTTTGAGGTCTGGTCCAATCCCCTCATTTTACAGATTAAGGAAACTGAGATCAGGGAGGGGAAGCAACACAAATAACAGGTCCTCTCCCTCTCCCCAAAGGCTCCATGTTCTTCTGGATGAAATAAGGAGGTAAGGCCAAATGAACTAAGGTCCCTCCTGGTTCAAAATCCCATGAACCCCTACAGATGTTGAAGCCAGGACTCCAACCTGGGACTGTTTCCATTCTACCACCAACTCACTGACTATAGGTGAACGCAATGATCTTGCAGCGCCATTGAGGGAGAAAGTGCTTTGGAAAGTCTGAAGCCCAGGGAGAAGGGATCCATTAGACCCAAAAGGGCTGCCCACAGTGGTAGGAGGGGCATCGCCTGGCCAGCCTCTAGTCAGTTTATAAAATGCTCCCAGACACACAGGGAGAGGTGCCAACTGGGACTGGGAGGGGAAGGGAGGGGGAAGGAGGGGGAAGGGATGCCAAGAAGTCAATGTCAGACTGACTTGGAAGGGGTCACAGAACAAATTCATTTTTTGTTTGTGGTCTGTTTGCTCTTGCAGTTCATTTAAATAAGATTATCTTGCTTGATTGCTTTTCCCAATTAAAAAAAATAATTTTTAATGACTGATTTCAAATACGTTCATATCTGTTAACTTATCAGGCCCTCAAGGGGAGGAGCATGCCAGCACAGTGGGTCTTGGAAGAGCCCAGCTAGCTGCATGGGCCTGGGTCCTTCCCTTCCCTTTCCTGGGCCTCTGGGGTGCCTGCCAGGTCTGTACCATAGCTGGACTTGGGAGTCTGGAAGACCCAGGAAGCTGGGTGTTTGTCTCCTCACTCTGGCTGTCTCTGGAGTGGTCCCACTGCCCTGTGAGAGCACCAGGCCCCAGCAGAGCCAGCTCCATTTCGAAGGATGAATGGAGAGATAAGGCTAACATCTGGGGCATCTGGGGAGTTGAGACTGGGCAGTTGCTAACCTCTGGGCTTTCCTCTAAGCCACACCCTTCTCAGAAACAAAGCCCACTTGGGACTCCAGGGCCCTAGTAGCATCATAGTAGAGTGAGGGTGGAGAGAGGAGGAAGAGACAAGGCTCCAAGTTAAGACCCTTCATTGTTTCTAGACTAATTCTGCCCTGGGCCCCCGTCCACGTCTTCCTCACTCTCTCTGCCAGTGTCTGATGGACAAAGCACCCACTGTCACTGGCAAGGAATTGTCATCACTTGGACAAGGGCTAGCCTCCAGCCCCCGCACTGACTGGGGATCCTAGCCGAGAACAGGCTGACACCTCCCCTTCTCCTGCCCACTGGAATGTAGTCTGAGGCCATGAGCCTTCTCTTGAGCTGGCCACCAGAGGCCTGCTACTTCCATTGGGCCTGAGGAGGCCCAAAAAGGCCTCCTGTTGAAAGATCTTACCCAGTCCTACGCCTAGGCCCCTGATGCCAGGCTTACTGTGGACTGGGCAGACTCACCTGGGTCAGCCATTTCCCTTGTCCTCTACCAGAGGAGAACAGGTCCCTGAGTAGTGAAGTGAAGTAGTGAAGGCTGCTGGGAGACCTCCAAGACAGAGTTCTGTTTTTTAAGAGCTAGTGGAAATATTCAAATGACCTCAAAGTCAAAGGGCCTGGATCTGAAACTCAGTTCTACTGAATCTGCCCACGTGGGCAACTCTGAACACTCCCTTCTCTGGGCCTCAGTTTCCTCCTCAGTAAAATTTGTGAGTCAAACCAGGTTATCTCTAAGGTCTCTTCCAGCTCTACATCCTCAAATCCTCTGATCCTCCAGGCCTGAGTTAGGGCTAGTCCAAATTAGAAACGGGATGGGGGAAACAGAACCCAAACAGCTGAAAAGTTAGGATACCTATTTTTTTAAAGGCTGAACAAAAAATTAGATAAATTAGAAAAATAAACAAAAAGTTATGATGCCTTATGCCTTCAAATTAAATGGAAAAGTAGCTTGGGTAAGTAGCTAAAAGATTAGCTTCAGAGTCAAGGAGAGAGAGCCGGGTTCAAAACATGCCATTCTGGCTATGTGACCCTGGCCAAGTCACTTGATTTCTCAGTAGTCCAGGCAGTTCCCTAGCAGGTACAGATATACTTTGGTAGAGTTTCCTAGCTGGGCATTCCTTCTTCCAATGAAACTGCAGGTCTGCCCCCAATAAATTAATAAACCAAGCTGAGTTGGTTGGGGTGATGTTCAGTATAAGATTTATTAATAAATAAATATTATTTCATTAAAAAATAAAATCCAAGTCTCCTCTACTAAACTTTCGCTAAGAAAATAAGTGTGCCAGTATGGATGCCTTGAGGCAGGGTGCCTGGGATACCTTCATCTTCAGCCTTCTCACACTTCAATAGCTGGGGATTGTTAGAAACTCCTGACATTGGGCCAAAATCGACCTCTGATTTCCAGGCATTTCTCTGCTTCTGCCTTGTGGGGCCAAAGAGAACCAGACTGCTCTTCTCCTTAGGTCAGGGGTCTTCCAAGGCACCCTGCCCATCCCTCCTGGAGGCTCCTCTTCTATACATCTCCAGTTCCTTCTGCCAGTCTTTGAGTGGAGTCTCCCCACCCTCGGGCTATTTTTTCTCCAGGCAGAGAGAGGATGGAGTCCAGAACACAACCTTCCCCAGTTGACTCAAGATTGCCTCCCTATTTCTGGAGGCTGTCTCTCAACATAGTCCAAGAGTGAATGAACTCTCAGGACTGACACCTTCTACCACTGACTCCCACTGAGCTTACAGGCCACTGTAATCCCCTGATCTTTTTCAGACAATCGGTTGCACGCCTTCTCTGTTCCTGTTGATTTCTTGAACCCAAGTGTAAGACTTTCCATTAACCTCTAGTGAGTTTCACCTTATCAGATTGGGCTCATGCCTTTCTGTTGGCCATCTCTCCCAAGTTGACATCATCTGCAAAGCAGAGGAGGATGCCGCCTATCTTTCCCCAATGTTCAGCCCCACAGGGCAGAGCCAAGTTCCCTTGGGCACTTTGCTGGGGACCTTCTTCCGAGCTGATGCTGGACTGTTAATGAGCACACTGACTGAGGTCATTTGACCAGTTCCAAAGTCATTGAAAGGGAACTCTTTTCTAGCTCGACCTCACTTGACTTTTCCTCAACAAATGCATGAGAGATTTTTGAGAAGCTTCCCTTAAATTGAGGCAATCTTCATCTCTAGCAGTCCCTCAGCTTTACTGTTCCAGGAAATGAGATCAGTTGGGCATGGCAAGAGGGCTTGTCAAAAGGCTTAGCCAGCCTTCCTGCTTCCAGGGGCTCACCCAAATGGCCCAAGTTCACAGAATCTAAAATGGGAAGGTTTTCTTGGGAAAGGGGTTTGCCATTTCCTTCTCCAGCTCATTTTACAAAGAAGGAAACTGAGGCAGACAGAAGGGAAGTGACTTGTCCAGGTTCACACAGCTGGTAAGCGTCTAAGGAGAGAGTGGATCTCAGGAAGTGGAGTCTTCCTGACTCGAGGCCTGGCACTCTATCTACCACTACACCACCTAGCTACCCATAGAGGAATAAACCAAGAGCACAGTAGACTGTCTGTCATAGATCCTAGCTCTAGAACTGGAAGGAGACTCAAGGACCAGCTAGTCTAATCCTTTCATTTTAAGAGAAAGAGAAACTGAAGCCCAGGGAGGCAAAATGACTTAAGTCAAGCTGGTTCTTTGTAATCACTGCTCCCTTTTCCAGACATTCACTAATAACCCATTCTAGAATTCTTCCAGGACTCAAAGTTTTGCTACATTTTGTTTCTGTTTGTTATAAGGGAGGATGCCATAGGTTAAAGTGGGTTGGTTACGGTTAGTGGGAAGTGATTGGTATGGGGGGGCGGGGGGGAAGTCTCAATAAAACATTTTAAAGCTTATACAAAAACATACACAACAAAATCCACAAGCAAATCAAGTGCTCAGATCCCATCTTCTAGCAGGGAGAATGAGCCCCAAGTGTTCAGAAAGGATCCCTCCATTTTGCCCAGGCATAGCTCTGCTACATACTATTTTTCAAATTGCCCTGAGTGTAAAATGAGGGGGGGCTGGACAAGATTTCTCAGGCCCTCTCTGGCTCTCCATCCTCAAAGCCCAGGCTCTGGCTAATTTCAGGCAAGGTGGCAGTGGGGAATATGGAACCAAAGAGGAGAGAACATTGCTGGTTCATACCCACCTCAGATGGCTCAAAGCTACACCATGCCGGGGTCCGCTCAAGAGGAAGGGTCGGAAACCTTAGAAGGACAGGGACAAACTGCTCACCTGGTCAAAGAGTTGCTTCCCAGTGGTGTTCGGTTGGATGGCAAACTCCAACTCGGCATCCATGGTGGTCACCCGAACGCTGATCTGCAACAAGACACACACACAGAGTGCGTGGTTAGTCTGGCTGCGGGAAAGGGTCTGCCTTTGTATGATGTGGGCAGAGCAAGGAACCCCAACAGCAATATACATAATGACTCTAATTATGGAAATAAAGACGACATTAAACAGTAACAAAACTTCTCTACATTGGCTCCTGACCCAAGTCCTCTGAGGCCCAACAGAGCAAGTGCAATCCCTCTCCTACGTCAGAAACCTTTGAACATCCCCCACTCTCAAGGCACCTCTCCTCCAGACAGCCCAACCCAAACTCCTTTAACTAATCCATCCCTGTGAGCATGAAATGAAGACCTTCCCCATCCCAAATGCCCTCTGCTGGATACTCTCTCCAGCTTATCCATGGCTGCAAGAAGTCCTGATGTCACCAGATGCCATGTCTCTGCTGCCACCTCCCAAGAGCTTCTGTATCACATTGCAGCTCCACCCTGCTCCCCAGATCTCATTCAGAAAAATTGTCACCTAGCTGTGCCTCCATCATCCAGAAAATCAAAATCACCAACACAACTGGAATTCTCCAAGCAAAGGCTGGATGACTAAACTAGGTTACATCATGGAGGAAATTCAAGTATGGGTCTGACCTTCTGGCCACCTAAGCCTGTTTCAACTCTGGAGATACGAAGATACCTAGGCCCAAAGCCCAGGTCTGCTACCCATCCTAGGGATATACGGCTTCTTCTCTCTAGATCTCAGTATCCCCATTCATAAAATGAAAAAGTTGGACTCCCTTCTCTAATTCCTATGCTTGGCGGCTGAAAAAAATCTTGATTTAAATGTTGGTCAGGAATCTTTTCTTTGGGTACTATTTCCTCCTCTATATAGATCAAAGAATTGTAGCTTTAGAAATGGAAGATCACTGAGTCCAAAGCCCTTATTTTTACAGATGAAGAAACTGGGCTCAGAAAAGTTAAATGACCTGCCCAGAGTCACACAGCTAGCATCGGAGGCAGGATTCGAATCTGGATTCTCCCGATTCCACACCCAGAGAGTGTCTATCAGGGAATTTATGGCAAGGGGGAATTCTACTGCATGGATTTAGGGGGCCTATCTTGAGCCATTGGGTTTCCCATCTTCCCTCTCCAAGCTGTTTTCCCCTACACTGGGGTTCTGGGCCCTTTTTTTGTGTCATGGCCCCCTTGGGCAGACTGGTGAAGTTGACAGACCCCTTCTTGGAATCAGGTTTCTAAATATTTGAAGGAAATGCTAAGTGTCATTTGGAGGTAAGTGAAAAATAACATGCTCTCTACCTAAGCTCAACAAGTCCCTGAAATCTATCCCTAGGCTCCTTAGGAGTCCATGGGCCCCGAGGTAGGAATTCCTATCCTAGAATCTTCTGGACCTCTGAGACAAGCTCTGGGTAGCTTAATCTAACAGCACAACTCACTCTTAAAAGAAGGGGGAGGGTGCAACACTCCCAGCTGAACTTTGACCTTTAGGGTTGAGGACTGGGAGTAAGCCCAGTAGGATAAGACAGAAACTGGTGGGGCTGACTTAAGGTTTTTAAAGGCTATGCTGTCTGGCCTGGGGTTCATCTTAAAGGTAAGAGTTAACTTTGATTAACGTGAGGGTTCTTATGGGGAGGTATTAGGGTCCACAGCACAAGGGACTCAGTTATAAAGAACCAGGAGGAAGGGGTGATCAGCCTTGAGAAGAGAAGTCTTAACATAGGAGAGAACCCCATAGAGGTCCACAACCTTGCTCTTCCTGGTTCCAGAGGGTAATCCCAGGAACAACCCGAAAAGGTAATGGACAGGCTCTCAGCTCAGGAGCTGCTAGTGGCCTTTCTGTTACTGGAGGAAGCAGAAGGAGGATGGCCACTTGTGAAGGGAATTAAGGGATTCCTGCCTGTGGGGGCCCAGTTAGATCAAGTGACAAACCCAGGGCCTTTAGGTCAGGGGTCACATGAGGCCCACAACACTCCCATTTGGGGCCCCAACCAAATTTAAATGGATCCCTACTGGATTTTAAGTCTAGCTCTATTAAAAGCAAAAGAAAGCCAGTTGATCAGCAGCCTTCGGGGATACTTCCATTCAGTTCAGTGGTACCTGTTTCTATCTGACACAGAATCTAAAGCTGAAAGGGATCTTACAAAGGGGCAAATCAAGGCTTAAAGGGAAGAGACTTCCCCAGGTCACACAGAGAGTATGTGGCAAAGTGGGTCCTCATGCCTAGGTCACACCTAGGAGCCTAGAGTAGAGTAGAAGGGACCTCAGAGGGGCCATCAAGTCAACCTCTTCAGTTACATTTGAGAACAAGAGGGATCCAATGACCTGTCCAAGGCTACAGAAAGGATTATAGGGCCAAGAGGATCAATGGGTCATCTCAGAGGTCATCTCCACCAGGCAATACTGCATCCTCATCTGATAGGAGGAAACAGAGGCCAAAGGAGAACATTTACTGAAGCGCTATGTACTAGACATCACAACCCTTGAAGAGTACATTTTAATGAGGAACTCACCATGTACATAAATTGATTTGCCCAAGGCCATGTGGGACTGAAGAACTGGAAGGAACCTGAACAGCCAGAGAATTCAAGTTCCTCATTTTACAGTTAGAGAAACAGAGGCTCAGAAGCATCCGAGTTGGGCTTTGCACCCAAGTCCCCCAAACTCCAGGGCCAGGGCTCTTTTGACTACATCATGCAGTTTTCTCTAAGGCACCTTCCAAGAGGAATCCTAATGGCAACCATTGATAGAAGACTTGAAGGTTGGCTCTATTTTATTACGTGCCTATTCTATACCAGGCTCCCTGGGTCTCTGCTGGAGAGCTTGCCCATCTGGCTTCCAGGATTCTGGCTACAGGGAACTGATGGCATTTGGAGTAGCCAGCAACATCTGTACCCTCAACTCAGAGTCAAGCAGCCAGCACCTCTGTCTCTTTCCCCCAGAATTCTACAGTAAGGGCACCAGAGTAGAAGCTGGGAGAGAGACAGAGACAGACAGAGACAAAAAGACAGAGAGACAGAGAAAGAGCATCCAGAACCAGAGAGCCAGGCCAGGTGATGTAATGGAGGAGAACCCTGGGCTGCCTGGGATCTAGAGGCTAACTGGTCAGGGTGAGCTAGACTGTCTCCTCAAATCTACACTGGCCCCAAGTCACCAACGCCTGAGATTCTAACAGGGATTAAAGGTGAATGTACTATAATGATTATTAACAAGAAAGCTGGAAAACAATGTCAGTGCTCAAAGGGACGGGAGAAACCACCGATCCAAGGCCCTCATCCTTCCCAGAAGGAAACGGAATCCAGTGATACCAACTATTTCTATGACCCTGGAAGGCTGTTTCATCATTGTATAACCCTGCCCCTGCCCCCCTCACCCCGCACATCCCCGTGGCCTCTGGACACCGACTTCTGAAGAGTCTACCAGAGGTGCGCCACCATTTCTTTGCCTTAAAGGCTCTGCCTAGTTTTTAAAACCAACTGACCAACCAGCCAAAGTGAAGGTAGGCACACTCGCCTGTTCCATGGGTCATTCACACCTTAATGGGTACTGATTTCTCAGCTGCCTTCCTTAACAGGCTCTTTCCTTCACAATGTTTCGGGCCAGTCCTGAAAAGCAACTTTGTCCTAAAAGGAAATCTATTTGGGGATTGACAATAGGACTGAAAAGTCCGGAAAAGAGGAACAAGAGAAGGCAACAGAGGGCAGGAAGAGACAGCCTAAAACAAACATTAGCATTCCCCAAACTCACGTTGACATTACAATGACTCCAAATCTGGAGACATCCGCCAAGCCAGCCAACCCCTAACCTGGGCGTTGTCCCCCAGCATCCTGCTCCTCGGGCGCCATTCCAAACTGGCCAACGAAAAGGGTCATTAGGTACCCTTCCAGTAGCACTTCCTTATATGGAAATGAAATCCTGTCGACTACCACTAGTTACTTCTCTTAAGAGTCTGGGGAGGCTGAGAGGGGGAGAGGCAAAGGGACCGAGTCACCCCTTACCAGCAAGATAGGCTAGCTAGAGTCTGGGGAGGGAAGAGACCTGAGGAAGGGAAACAGAGGAAAGGGTGTGACTCCCAGAAAGAAACAAAAATTCCACAAGTCAAGTTTTCTCATTAAGTCTTGTTATCAGGAAGAATCTTGGAGGGAGGGAGGAGAAAGACAGTGAGTCAGGTCCCTTCAGAAGACTCCAGTCTAAGCTAAGAGGGAGAAACAGCTGTCCTCAGCTCTAAATGACAGTCAAAGGATGTTAAGCTAAGAGAGTATCTAGCCCTACCATGTCATGTGACAGAGAAGGAAACTGAGACCCAGGGAGAGAAAGAAAGAAAGGGATTTGCAAGAGGCCTGGCTTCCTGCTCCTGACTACCATCCAACTCAAGCTCCTCATTTTCTACATGAGGAAACTGAGGCCCAAAGAAAAAGTCCTGCAGAAAAGCTATGCTGAAGCCCTCCCAAGGCCTCAGATTTAAAAAAATGATCATGTTGGAGGTCACCATTTCTGTCTCCTTGCCCAATTCAGGAGGTAATGTCAAGAGTCTGAAGAGGAAGCTATGGAATCTTGGTGGGCGCTTTAATGCAGAAGAGGGTCTCAATCCCAGAAGCTTCCAGTGCTTCCTCCAAGGACTAACAATCATCGTTTCTAGAATACTTTAAGGGGTAGAAGAGCCTTGAGAAGTAGCGCTACTATTCTCTTCCCTTTACAGATGAGGAAACGAAGGCTCAGGTTTGACTCCAGGCCTGACTTTTCAAGATACCAACTGAAGCCATGCACCTGGGCTAGTCTTAACTCATAACTTGGGTCACTGAACAAACACCTCAGAGGCTAATACTGTGGCCTAGCTCTTCTCCCCAACTAGGTACCCTGATCTCCAAGCTTAGGCCAGTGGCCATCAGTCTCCGCCAACAGGCAGAAAGTTGGGCCTCCTCTTCCAGCCTCACTGGAGGAACGAAGAAGCCTTGCTAAGAATAGCTCCTGGCTCCATTTAGTGTAAGAGGCCCGTGAAGCACATGATATCCCCAAACCAAAAATAGAAACTCTAGAGTCAGCAGAAAATCTTCCCAAGCATCCTCCCGGTTGTGCCCCAAGTGGAAGGGGTGGGGGGAAATAAAGTTGCATCAGGAAGCCCCCTGTGGAGATCTGTTTATACAGTTTCATTCCAGCCCCAAGAGTTCGGGAAAAAATTCTGGGTCTAAGCCAAGACCTCTGGAGAATATTAGACATTTGAAGAACAGAGAGCCCTGAGGTGGGCTGGGGGGACGGACAGGATCCCCCCTTGGGCTACCACATCAGCCTCTCCATTGGTCTTTCCCTTCTCTCTCTCCAAAACCACCCAGAGGGTCAGGAATGGCCAACTGTTAATTGGACGCAGAAATTTCCCACACTAAAGCCTTCTCTGGGGACTAGAAGCCCCCAGTCTGGAGTACAGACACATGGTCCACCCTCGGTATCCTGCAGAAGACCATGGTTTTCCCCACCTCCTTATTTTCCAGTGGTTTATTCAAGGGAAGGATGACACTCAAGAAGACTGCGGAGGACTTTGTTGGAGTTGTTTCCATGTCTAGGCTCAACCAACTTCCCCCCTCCATTGTCATAGGATCCCATATTGAGCCAGAAAAGACTTCAGAGGCCACTGTGGCCAACTTCATTATTTTAGAGGTGAGAAAACAGGCCCAGGGAGGAGAAGTCACAGATATAGTAAGAAGGAGGGCCAAGATTGGAACCCAAGACTTCAGACTCCAAATCTAGCATGTTTTCACTCACTATTCTGAGATGAATGGCACCATCTTCTTATAGTAAGGCCAAGAGAGGCAGCTGCTCACTATGCACATAGCATCATGAAAAGTCATCCACACAGCCCTGGCCCAGCCCAGGCTTCCAGAATTGGCCCAGGGCCCCATAATCTCTAAGGAAGAGGGGGTAGAGAGGGCTCCTGAGAACATCTGCCTAGTCACTGATTTAGGGCTTAATGAGGCCTTAGAAATCATACTGTCCAAGCGGTCCTTTAGAGGGCTTCTCTCTGGGCCTCAGTTTCCATGTGACTCACCCAAGGTTATAGTTAGCAAATAGCAAAGCCATGTGCTCTGACTCCAAATCCAGGGCTCTTTCCACTATCATATTATATCACAGAGGGAAACTGAGGCTGAGGGACAGGAAGAAACTTGGCCAAGTTCACAGAGCTAGGTAGGATGTGACCTCCCCTCTGAGGGCCTTGAGTCCAAATCCAGTATCCTCACCATACTAGATTACCCTGAGACTCTGGCTTCAGGCAGCTGTCACTACAGTCTCATCTAGGCCTCCCTTACTCCCTACACCCAGTCCTCAATCATTTCATTTCCTGCCACCTGCCCAGTACAAGGCAGGACAAGACTAGACCAGCTTTCCTCTGAAATGAGGGCATTGCTTGAAACAGCTGTTTTCCACAGAGAGAGAAACAAGGGCAGCTTTAGTTCCTTAACTCTCCTCCACCTGCCCTACTGACTCATTCCTTCCCTTCGTACTTCTGTTCCTTCCCAGTCTGGATCCAGTACCTGGTACAGTTAGCCAGTCAGTCCTTTCTCCCATGTCCCCAGGTTTTTCAGCATCCATTGGCTGGCCACCCTTAGTTTCTTCTACTCCATGGCCTCTTCCAACAAAATTCAAAGTCCTTCCCATGAACTGACTCTACTAGTCCTATTGCTGAATGATGCCCTCAAATGGGCCATGGAGAATTCAAACCTTTGCCTTTACAGATGAGGAAACTGCGGTACATCACAAGGGACAGTGACTGGATCTGTGTTTGCAATGGGAAAGGTAAGTCCTGTGTGAGGAAATGCCACATACCAACACAAGCAGGCATCTTCTCAGCCAGAGTCTTCCTGGCTTTGAGGCCTAGTCTATCCACCACCCCATGTTGTCTCCCTCAGGATCAGACCAATTAAATGAAATGCCTCAAGTCACAGAGCTAATGCAGAATAGAGCCAGGATCAAGTCTTCCGACCCCAAACTACTACAACTGAGATGGGGAGGAAGGGCGGGGGTTGGGGTGGCAAAGCAGGAAGCACCATCCACATATTTAATATTGGTATGATTTTCTAGACAGAATGCCAATGTCTTGGGGGCTGTCTCCTCAGTTCCCTGTCTCTGCAAAAGCCTCCGAACACAGGGTTCCATACTGTTACTCCTCAGAGTGAGATAGGGGATGGAATCTAAAGAGAGACTTGGCTCCAAGGGCCATAAAGCCTAGATATTAGTAAGGCCAAGAAGAATAAGGTAGAGACAGAAGACCTTGGCTCTGGGCCTGACCCTGGATTAACTCTACGAGCTTGGGAAAACCAAGTGATTTCAAAAACCGTTATTAAGTCCCTCGGAGGGACAGACTATTGGACTCGGCAATGGAGGATTCATAAAGCTTCTCTAGGACAAGTTAGAGAATCAGAGAATGCCAGATCTAAAATTGTAAGGGACCTCAGAAGCCAGCTAGGCCAAGGAGCCAAATGAGGCCTGAGGAAGGTAACGTAAGGTTGAACTTGATGGCCTTCACAATGCCTCAAGTCCAGGGAGGCCAGCCCAAAAGCTGCTTCCTCCTGGCTGGTCTTAGGAATTACCTTCCCAACAGAGCAGGGCTTTCCAACCTGGGCTCTGTGAACTGCTTTTCCAAAATATTTGACAAGTGTATTTCAAGATCACTGGTAATGTTGTCTGATTGTACACATTTAAAAATATGATTCTGAGGAGGCCACAGACTTCAGCAGACTGCCTGCCAAAGAGAGCTGCCCCACAGAAGAGGTGAAAGACCCTTGGACTAGCCAGTCTCCAAGGTTCCTTGTAGCACCAAACACTTGGGTTCCTGCCTTGCTGGGCTCCTTGGCCTCCTCTTGACACCCTTCCATCTGGTCAAACAGGGTACACATCTGAAGCCTGAGTCTTTGCCCCATGGCTGCCTTGGGTCTGAAACAGATGACCACCCTACCCTCTCCTCATGTGTGTTTATTGGAATACCTCTCTTCCTTTGAGGCTGAACTTATTTCTTCAAAAGCTTCCCCATCTCTTACACACACACCCAACACCACGCACGCACATGCATGTACATGGTCCAAGCCCTGTCACTTCTGGGCCTTTCCATCTTGCCTGCAGTTGGGCCTTCCCATGTGCTCTCTCCCCACTTTTAGGGCCTTGCTGCTTTGTTCTCTGTTAACTAGCATTCAGCACAGTGCTTTGTTTGCACATAACAAGAATCTGATCAATCTTTTCACTCATTGATAAGCTGAGATTTACATGACACTTTACAAAGCATTTTACACACATGATCTCATGAGGAAGTGCTATTATTTTCCATAAAACTATGGGTTGGGATAAGATCACTGTCATGGTCCCACCCCATGACTTGAACAATCTCTTCCATTTTAAGCCTTGATGCTCCAATGACCCTTCCCTGGCAGTTCTGATACTTAGTGAATGGCATTATGGGAACACACACAAAGGAACCACAGGAAGTGGGCCCAGATCCAAGGGGCCTGATGAGCAGCTCCCCTAAAAGTGACTAACTACTCCTAGACAATTATCAAAACATACGATAGGGTCCTAGTCACTGGAAGGGATGGTAAAAGATGGTGCTGCTAACTGGCTACCACTAGGGGCTGACTCAAGACTATGGCTTCCTGTTCAGAAGTGGAAGGCCTAAGGAAAACAGAAGATAGGTGGGATATCCTTGAGCAAAACCCAATTTGTAAAATGAGGAATTTTTTCCTCCCTATCCACAGCATACCTCTGAGTCATAGGAATAGCCATGACTCTGGGGGTTGTTGTCCCTGACCTCAACAGGTCATCTGGAATGCTCTAAGGATCATAAGGTCATGGCTAAGGTGGAGCATGTCTAGGAAGACGTTTATGCCCACACAATGATCAGCTGAAGGGGAGGTGCGCAGGACATGCTAGAGGTCTTTGAGGGGCCATTACATGGAATAGATTAGACCGGGAAAGAACTGGGGAGGAGCAGAAGTCATGTGGATGCAAAGATGACCTTCCTAAGAGTCAGCAATAGCTCAAAGTGGGCTGGGTGGGCTGAGCTACAAGGCCTGGCATGGAGTACAGGGTGTGGATAGCTGACCTGTCACTAGAGGTCTCTCTAAGTGAAAGTTGGAAAGCCACTCATGGCTGATAATAGACATGTTGATTCCTGTTTAAACATGGGGTGGGGCTCAGGCCCTCCTAGGCCCTCACCAATCTTCATTTCCATCATCTGAGCTAAATCAAACACTAGTCTTGGAGTTGGGAAAGGAGGCCACGAACCCCAGACGAGAGGGGAAGCTTTTGTCCCATACCTACCACTTCCTAGGAATACCCTCAAGTTCCCTTTATCCAGCTAACGTTCTAACCCATGAGTCAACGGCCTCCCTAAAGGAGCTGAAGGCTCCCGGGCTGCCTGCCAACCGATTTCATCAGACACAACAAGATGGGCTATGACCAAGACTCCCTCAAGCTAGTCTCCTCATCCAAGCTCTCAGAGCTGGAAGGGAGCTCAGAACTCAGTTTTCTAATACACTCCTTTTCCATATGGGTGGCACATTAGACCTGGAAACTAGGCCTTCCTAAGCTCCAGAAAAGCCTTCAATCCTTATCTCCTAGGCTCTCATTCATATGCCCTTCTTTCCTTGGAATGATCTCAGGCCCTGAATAGGCTCAGCTCCTTCCTGAAGCTGTCTGAGACTGGTAGATGGGAGACAGGATGAGCAGATTCTAAGGCCCACTAGGCCTGGCTCCAAGTTAGGATTTTTTCTATCTAGCCAAAACCTCAATGATCTGGGTCAATTCACTTTAAACAAAAACGTTTCTTATTTGACCTTTATAGCTCAAATCTTTCACTTTGAGGAGGTTAAGAGGCCTAGGGAGGGGAAATGACTTGCCTGCATGCTTACAATTAGGAAAAGTGCTGGTTCCTATTTGGGATCCCAGCAGCACCTCCCCCAACATATAGAATGTCTTGCCCTAAAAAGGGGGCTAGGTCGGCCACCGACAGAGGTCAGGGTTAGGAGAGAAGGCCTTGTGTACACCCAAATGTTCCCAGCCGCACTTTACATAGTGACCCAAAACAGGAAACAGTGAGTGGCCATGCACTGTGCAACAGAGAGACAAGAGAGACATGAATGCAATAAAGCAATGTGACATAAGAAATGATAAATGAGGAATTCAGAGAAATGTGGGAAGACCTATAGTAACCGAAATAGAATGAAGAAAGCAGAACCAGGCAGAAGGTCTATGATGCCCACAGTGAGAGAAGGCAGCCAAACTCCTAAAGATGATGTCTGCATTTGTCCAAAGGACTCAATGGAACTATTCACCAGTTTTGCTTAATTGGTATCCTTTCAGACACCAAACAGAGACAAAACAGGATATTTTTGAAAAGGCAACAAAAAGGAGCTGTTATAACTTTTTAAAGAAGAAAATTGTAAATCTTTTTTTAAGAAGAGAGACAAAATAGTGCCAAGGGAAGGCCAGACCTTTTGAGGACAAAGCAATGTGGATGATAATAGGCCACCTGATTTACTTTACCCATAGTCACTTGCGGCTGTGGCAAGGGAGCAATGAAGGGAGGAGTTGGCCCGGAAACCACAACACGTTTAAAAAGTCCTTCTGACAAACTTTGAGTGATCATGTGCTACAGATGGAAGGCCTTAGATGTTCTAGACCCTTCTGTGACTAGCATCTCCCTCCTCTTCTCCCTTCCCCCTTAAACTAGTGCCATCTAAAATTTAAAGGCCCCTGCACCTCCAATAGGGTAGACTCAAAATCTGGCTTTGGTTGCCCACTGCTTAGCTCTGGGGCTCAGTTTTCCCATCTGTAAAATGGGGAGAAAGGGTTGGAGATGATCTCCAAGGTCTCAAGTAGCTCTAGGATTCTCCCTCATCATTCCTCCATCACCTAAAACATATTCCTCCAAGGCTCCTTACTCTTTCTTCAGCTCTTGCTCCCACAAGGCTACCCACCAACAAGTTGCCTCAAGCGCTTTCTATTTATTTCAGTTCGAAGCTCACACTTCTTTGAGACATTCCCATGGATCTGTAGGATGCCAGGAAGCATCACTTCTTCCTTCGCCTGACTCAGGAGTCCATATGGACTGTATAAATAATACCATTCTCTTCTCCCACATTGGACCTGAAATACCGTCATCCACAGGGCCCGCAAAAGCTCAGCAGAGGTTACAATCTGCAGTCGCTGGTGCATCCTTTGATCAAATACAAAGCAGTTAGAAACAGAAGGACCTTTTGAGGTCATCCAGTCCAATGCTCTCATTTTATAGGGAGAGGAAACCCAAACTCAAGGCAGGGAAATGACAAGAGTGGATCATGTTCCTCTTTTGGTCAAGAATCTTCGATGGTTCCCAATTGCCTCTAGGATAAATACAAACTTTTTATCTTGGCACATTTGAAAACCCTTCATGGCCTGGCACCAGTCCACGTTCCAAGGTGTTATGTACATTATCCTCCCTTCACATACTCAACATTTCAACCAAACTGGCCTTCTTGCCCATTCCTGACGTACCATGTTCTATCTTCCACTTTCATACTTGCCTAGGTTGTGCCCCCCACCCCTTACCTGGAATGCCCTCCCTCTTCCTCTTTGCCTCTTAGAATCTTTAGCTTCCTTCAAGGTTCAGCTCATGGACAACCTCTATAGGAAGTCCATGCTGTCTCCTTCCTCAAAGGATTGTGCATATATATACTTATCTGCTCATATGGTACATGGCCTAGGTAAAATTCTGTGAGAAAGAACTGTTTGACTGCTATCCCTATAATAGGGCAGGTATTATCTTCCTGATAGGACAGTGTGGGAAACTGAGGCCTAGCAATGGGAAGAAATCTAAGGTTAAATGGCTAAGAAGTAATAGGCCTCAATCTCGGGTGCCTTTCACTCTATCTAGCTATCATAAACCCACTCATCAGGCCCAAAGTCCCAGGTTCTACCCAGGGGGCCAATTCATAGTGGGAAGGGGCCTTACACAGGTCAGGAAACAGAAGGCCAACTGACTTTGAAGACTTAAGTTAGCTAGAGCCAATGGAGTGCCTGTAAGTACTAGGAGTTAAGCTGATCTCTGAGGGAGTGGAGAGCAGAAAGGGAAATGGGAATGTAAGGGCTGGGGCGGGGGGCAATGGACAGACTACAAGGAGGTGGAAGCTGGACTTCTATCTCTGGCAAAAACCTAGAGGAAATTATTGAAAGGCTGGTCAAAACCTAACCCCAGAAAAGGGGCAAGGGCAATGGCTGCAGGGCCAGGGTGGGGGGGAGGGAGCTATGCCAATCTGGCCAGATTCAGTTAGAGTGGGTGCTTTGCTCAGCTGGCTTCACCCCACCCCCCAAAATTGTTTGTCTTCTTTTTTGATTATTTGTTCCAAGGGATGGTTGGTGAGGCGGGGGAAAGGAGAGGGAAGGGATACACTGGGGAATTAGGAAAACAAGATAGTAACAAAAATTAAAGAGAAAGAGAAGCACAAGGCCCAGATGCTGAGCACTGCTCCATTCCCAGGTGTTCACAGAGAACAGGCCAAGCCAGACTCAGCTCATTTCCTCTCAGGACATGCTTCCTAGACTGGAAGATCAGGGGACTGATAGGACATTTACACAGTTTATCAAGACTTTTTTTTAATATCACAGAGAGGATTCTTGCTCAGGCAGAGAATGGACTAGAATGTGTTTCTCCCCCTCTCTCCCTTTCTCTCTCCTCCCCCTTTTTCCCCCTCCCCCCTCCTCTCCCTTCCCCTTTCTCTCTCCCTCTCTCTTCCCCCTCCCTTTCTCCACCCACCCCCCTCCCAGAGTTCTGAATCCCAATATCTGAGCTGGAACAGCCCTCAGAGGATTGGAAGTTTCCATACCTTCAGGGAGCTCAGACTAAAGAGAAGAAGATACTGACACTTATTTCTGAGTGAGGAAGGGAAGGGGGAAAATCAGGAAAGGCTTCCTGGAAGAAGTAACATGTGATGACCAGCCATGTACATAAGAATGGGCCTGAGTAGACTGAGGAGAGAAAAAAGGCAAGATGGGCCCAAGAGACAGGAATCATCAGCTGGGGGAGTTGAGGCAAGCCTCTGGATCTCTCTAAGCCTCTGTTCCTTTCTTTCTGGGACTGACCATGCAGCTGTTATGAGGACATCACTTGGAAAAGCTGGAAAGCCTGGCACAGGGAACTGGGAAAGTCACAGGACTAAAGGCCTTTAGGGATCAATTAACCACCTCATTGTCTAGAAGGAAACCAAGGCCCAGTGGGGGAGTCATATGTCCCAGGCCACAGAGGCAGGAAATGGCAAATAGGAAGGGTTCCTTTGGAACTGGTACTAGGTTTTCAGTCAGAGGTCCCAGGTTCAAATCTTCCAACTCTCTGGGCCTCAGTTTCCTCCTCAAATGAGGGGATTGGACTAGATGATCGCCAAGGTCCCTCCCACATTGACTTGGAGCCAGGAGAGACCTAGGCTTTGGCCACCTGCCTTCTCTCAGACTCAATTTTCTCATCTGTAAATGAGAATAATCTCTCCATCTCCCCCCAACACCTCAAATTATTTTGTTTGAGTCTGCATCTACTTCTATGAGTACATGTTGTCTCTCCTCCACGTGAGCGCCCTTGCTCATCTTTGTTTTGTGCCTGGCACACAGTAGGAGCTTAACAACAGTTTGGTGATACTGCAGAAATAGGGGCAATGGTTGTTATTTGGAGCAGAAGGGGAGGGGTTCGAGGGCAAAGAGGCAGATGTGATGAAGGAGGCGCTCCCGCTATCCAGAGCCAGCGGGGGGGCAACCACTTTGGGAAGGCCTGAATGAGAATGACAAGCCTCAGATCCCACCCTTCCCTGTTGGGGAAATAAGCTACATTCTCCTTCTCCCCACCCCAGTTCAGCTCTCAAAGCCATGAAAGGGCCCAAATCAACGGAGGGGAAATGAAGACTGGAGGAAGGTAGAATCCAAGTCACTTGTGGCCCTACTATGGAACCAAGGACTACCGAAAGGCAGGCTTGAGAGAAGAAGGAAAAAGGGTATCATCTCCCCTAGCAGATCTTGCCTGACGCAAAGCATCCCAGAGTTGGAGAAAGACCCATCAGAGAGTGTGTAGGCCAGCTGGTCACCAAGCAGGCATCCTCTCCACAATACACTTAAGCCATCTCCTTCCATGACGGCTCATCCCATTCCATACTCAGACTAGAGCCTTGCTCCCATAATCATCATAGCAGCAGGGGGCAGGAGTATGTTTGGAGCATGACACTGGCTTTAAGGAACTGACAAACAACCTTAGGAGTTTATTGCTTTCTTTCAGTGGACTTAGGAAAGGATTTCCTCATCTGGGGTCTGTGGACTTCTTATTCCACTGTGACAATTGGTTTCCTTTGAATCCTCTGAGTTTTTTACTTTCAGGCATTTAATGAACTTACCTAAAAAGTCAGGGGATGCTCAACTGACTTTAAGCAGCCTCACAGTTGGCACCTTGGCTTAATAAGCCCTGACACTTGAGTCCCAGACCCTTGGAGATCAAGAGTGGCCACATTTCTTTATAGATGAGGAAACTGAGGACCAGTGGGTCAGTCAACAAACATTTATGAAATACCTACTATGTACCAGGAACTGTGCTAAGCACTGAGAATATGGAGAAAGAGACAGGTCCTGCCCTCAAGGGACTCCTCATCTCTGAGGAGTTCACATTGGAACAGAAGGCAAGTTTTTGCCCCCATTCTTGCTCAGGGCAAAGCAAAGCACCAGGAGTTAAGCAGCCCATAACTTAGTCAGATGGGTGGAGGAAAGCCCTCTTGAGCCAAGGCAGGACAGGACTCTTTCCCAGGGCTCAAGGTCTCCCAGAGGGATCTGAGCAACAGACCCCCCACTAGACCAGAGGGTGTTCTCCTACCAGCCAGTACCATACAAGATGCAGTGTTACCCACATCCTGTTCTCAAAGGGCATGGGCAGTGGAGGGGAGAGGAGAGACAGGCTCATTAGCACACTTCCCCTCCCCACAACAGGCTCTGACACATGGGGGTGGGGGAAGTACTCCCCAGCTATCTTGCCTCCTCTTCCCCCACCCAAACTCAACCTGGGAGATTAGAGTGGAGATAGTTAAAATATATAGCGAGGCCCCCCAACAGAACATAAACTCCCGGAAGGTAGGAGCAGTTTCGTTTTTGCTTTGGCTGTACTTACAAAATGCTTGGTACTGATTGACTGACTAGGTCAAGTTGGGGAAAACGTGGGTTGTCCCTCACCAGCTGGTCACAAGCAGACTGCTCCTCTTGCCAGGGTAGACAAAGAGCTATACCTTCTCCTCCCCCCTCAGTGCCTCTAGGGGGGCCTGAAGAGCCTCCTGGGTCTATGTTACCATTTGTTACCAGCCCACCTCAGCCCACTCCCTGTCCTTCTCAAGTAGTCAAGGCTGATCTATAGGCAGTGAAGGATCATGAGAGCAGAGCTCTCAAGAGGCCACCCAGTCCAACCCCCTCACATTCTAGATGAGCAAATGGCAACCTAGAAGATAAGTTCACTTGTTGATAAGGGTCTGAAGTATGATTTAAACCCAGGTCTCCCTGCCTTTGAGTCCAGTGCCCTACCCACCAAGCTACACGGCCTTTTGGACCTTAGATTATATGACTAAGAAAGTGACAGAAAGCCTTAAGAAATAAAGCTGGGAGGGGAAAGGGGAGGCACGGGCCCAGAGAAGGGTGTTTTTTCTAGAATGCTCTGAAGTGTGGAGCCTCAGGACTGCCACAGAATTGGTTTCTTTTGCAGAGAGAAGTAGGAGCTTTTCTTTGATGCTGCCACTCCACAATCCCCTTTCCAATAAAATCAAGTCACACATTCTGTTAGGAGAACTAGGCCAAGTCAGTGCCTTTAAGGTGCCTTCTTCCCCTCTGCCTGACTTTTTTCATTAGGATAAGGGCATGGATCCAGAAGCTGGAAAGAACCTTGGAGACCATCTCATCTATACCCTGCCCCCCAGTACATTTTACAGATAAGGAGACTGACACCTAGGGGGTGAAGTGATTTGCCCAAGGTCACATATAGTTGACAAGCTTGAGATCTGGAAGACCCTGGAGGTCACCTAAGGCCTTATTTTCCAGAGGAAACTGAGGTCCAGAAATAAAGTGACTTTCCCAGGGTCATACCACTATTAAGTGTCTGCTGAGAGATTCCTATCTAGCTTAAATACTCCATTGTGTAAAGCAGATGAGACTTGGCAGCTCAGATTTGGGAGGCAAACTGGCACCACTGGTGCTGTTCCCTGCCCCAGACCCCCACTGAACCAACAGACAGACCCACTGAGTGGAGACAGTCTCAGTGCCTCAGGATCCCTGGGGACGGAGAGGGGGAGGGGAGGAGGGCAGAACCGGAAGCATCCGCGCCTCCCTGTCAGCATCTGGCAGGAAGCCCTTGCCCTCCTCCCAGCTGCTCCATTTCAGAACCAAGCCCTCCTTCACTCACTCTCCCCCCCCCCCAGCCCACCAGGGAGTAAGGATCACAGTCACTCTAAGGCAAACAGCAGCTCCCTCCTGGTTCACCCCCATCCAAATCAGGAGGTTAAGGAGAAGACCAGTAGGCAGACCAGGCTGGATGAAAAGGAAGCTGAACTGGCCTTTTGGTACCAAATTCCAAATGACTAGAGACCCGACTACTCCTCAGTCAGGAGGGCCACATTTCTGGAAACGGGGTCAGTCCAGATGACCTCAGGTGCCGTGGGAAGAGTGGGGGTTCAGAAACAGGGAATGCTGGGTAATTTACTTCCTTTCTCGGAGCCTCAGTTTCCTCACCTTTTAAATGGACTTTGGAATGTAACTATTGAGCTGTTTAAGCAAGTCAAATAAATATTTATTCATCATCTACTATGTTGCAGGCACCATGCTATGCAATCCCTGCCCTCAAGAAGCTTATTTTCTATCTGAGAAACAACCTATTCTTAAGTATATACAAAAACCATATAGTCCAGTCCAGGGGTTAACCTGGGGACCATCAACTTGTTTTTTTTCCAAAAAATATTTTGACAATTGTATTTCAATAAAATGTACCCTACATATTTTATTTTACGTATTTAAATGCATTAATTAGGTGGTGCAGTGGATGGAGGGCCTCGAGTTAAGAAGACTCCTCTTTGTGAGTTCAAGTCTGGCCTCAGACATTTACTAGATGTGTAACCCTGGGCAAGTCACTTAACTCTGCCTCAGTTTCCTCATCTGTCAAATAAGCTGAAGAAGGAAATGGTAAACTACTCCAATATCTCTGCCAAGAAAACCCCAAACAGGGTTACAGAAAGTCAGACACAACTGAAAACAACTGAACAACCAGACCGCAAAAATGACTAAGAATCCCTGGTCTAGTGCCTGGGTACCCAGTCTTGAATTCCCTGTCACTATCATAACTGCTCAGCTGATAGGTGTTTGGAGAAGGAACATGGGATCCATACATCATCCTCCATCATACCAGGCCCTAGAAGGTTTGGTCTCAACCTATAGCTAGCAAATCTGTACCTCCTACCCCAGGTTCCCCACCCCTAATCCATGTTGCCCAAGTCCCCCTGCCCACTGCCACCTTCAGAACCGGAAAGGACCTCTGGGAGTCCAGAACCCACCTCACCCCCCCCCAAACCATAAGAGTTGTTTGAAAATGTCTAATAAGAATTGGAAGCCCTTTTGTACTCCTGGTTTGCAAATCCCCAGGAAGTTTTTAAGAAATGAAAGGGAGTTCAGGTCATCTGGCCTAACCCTCCTTCCCTCACTGTTCCTAGTTTGGTCCTCTGGGGCCAAACCAGATAAATCCAATTTCCCTTCCACCTGACATCCCTTTGAATACCCATCTATCACCACCCCTAGGATCCTCGCATCCGGGAGTCTTATCCAATCTTAATTGAACCCATTGAAAGAAACAGTCCTTCTACCAGGAACTATCCCAGGCAAAGTCTTCAGCATGGCCCCCAGTGGGGTCAAGGAAACATTTTAGCCCCCTAAAAATGCCTTCTGGCTTTTTTCCTTGACACACGCCTCCACTCAATAAAGCACAATTTGCTGCCTGGTTCAGAGAATTTAGCATTCCCTCTGGAAGTCGGGCCTGGAACAAACTCAAAAATCTTGTTCTATCTTTGGCCATGCTACTGGTTAGGGAACTGTTCAAGGCCTAAGTTCTTCAGCCAAGGCCATGAAGATAAGGTCCGTGAGGATGGGTCCAAAGTCAGGCAGGAGAAGATGAGAAACATCAAAGATCTTTAGGAGCCCTCGGGGGATATGTGGGGATGAAAAATACAAGTATCCCTGCCATTAAAAAGCTCATATTCTACGGGGGAAGGGGGCAGAAATATATAATTAAACCAAGGTGATGGGGGGAGTCACATACTAGTGGGTGACCTTTAAGGGATCTCATTTCAGCCGCAAAACAAGCCAGGGAGATGGGTCTACAGCTGGACTCAAGTTGAGGTCATCTAGGCCAATCCCCTCATTTTCTAGATGAAGGAAAAAAGTCAGAGTTCCTGGGCCAGTTCCAAAGGAATCCCTTTGTCTGCTCATGGGGATTTTAGACAAGTCCCATCACTTGGCTAGGTGTCTGCAAAATGAAGGGGCATTGCACGTCCTGGAAGTACCCTTTCAGCCTCTGTCTCACACAGACATTCCTCAGGGCAGCTACTACTCTCCACCTAACAAGTGATTGCCTCTAAAGAGCCCTGGGAGGTCAGTAGCAGAAGTCCTATTATTGTTTTATAGGCAAAGAAACAGGCCCAGACTGCTTCATGACTTGCCTAGACTCCTTCATGCAGATAATATCCAGAGCGAGCTCTCTCAAGCCAGCCTCACATCATCAACTGCCTATGAGGCAAAACTTCCTGGATGCCCCACAAGCATCTCACAATGCTCCACATCCCAAACTGGGATTTGTCCTCTCCCTCCACCCCCAAACGCATCGCCTTCTCCCAACCTTTCCAGTTTCCTGCTGAAGGCACCATAGATCCTCCTGGGCACCTCAGACTACAAACTAGTAGGCATTCTGGGCTCTTCCTTCCCTCTTACCCCAATGCTCATCCTCATCACTCCAAGCTTTACAATGGCTCCCATCTGTCCCCTTCTCTCCCATTTGAGTCACCCCCTCATCTCTAATTCTCAGAATCTCCCTTTGCTTTCAAGGCTTGCCTCAGGTTCTAGTTCTTGCATGAAGCATCCCCTGATCTCCTAGTGTCTAGTCCCCTAAACGCCTCCAACTGTTACTGTAATATGCAGACTCAGCGGTAGGGAACCTGTGGCCTGGAGGCCACATATAGTCCTCTAGGTCCTCAAGTATGGCCCTTTAATCTAACCCAAACATCACAAAACAAATCCCCTTTAAGTCCTCAAGAGCAGCCCTTTGATTGAATCCAAACTTCACAGAACAAATTCTTTTATTAAGTTTATGAAGTGTGGATTTGGTCTTGAGGACATAGAGGGCCACAAGCGGCCCTGAGGCCCCAGGTTCCCCACCCTTGCACATACTCATGGAAATGGGATTCTTTTGGGATCCAGAGTGTGTCTTTCTATCTCTATGTCCAGCATAATGCTTTCTGCACACAGTAGATGTCTTAAGTGAGTTAGACTATCAGTGGTTCTTAGCCTGGAGGACTGCAAACATTTTTTTTCAATATTTTGATAATTGCATTTTGATGTAATTGATTTCCTTTGTAATCCTCTGTATTTTATTTTAGGCATTTAAAAATGTAGTTCTGAGAAGGGGGCCCTAATAAGATTAGCCACCCTGGCTCCAAATGCATCCTCAGGCTTACAAAAATAACTACTCTTCTACCTCCCCTGCTCCATCCTGAGTTAAGATGGTATTGACATAGGGTACTCCCAGTGAACAAATTCCTTCTACCCACTACTCTTGAACCCTATCTCCCAGCAACTCCCGGGGTCCTTTCCAGATTCAATACTTTGAAAATGAAGAGAGAATAACAATACTAGTTGGGGGGGGGATGCATGCTGGAGGACAGTCAAGTCTTCTCAGGAAGAGATCTACCACAAGGAATAAGGTCAATCTCATTAAGCTTAGCCCCACTCAAGCCACCCAGGGCGGGCCAGGCTCATACCATGACTTTGGAGACTCTTTGCTCTTTGAGTACAAATGAGGCGATTGGCCTGATTGGTCTCTAAGGGCCCACTCAACATTCCACGCTCCGAGATCCTGGGGCCTTTCTGGAACTCTGGCCCACGTGTGGAAACCAGGCTTCTGGCAGGCCTGAGGACTGAATAAACAGATGCCCCCTGCTAGTGGTACCCCAAGAAAAGGGAACTGAAAGTTTCAAGCTCCCAGCAGGCCAAGGGGTGGAGTCCCAGTCCGCCTGAAAGCTGAGGAGCTTCTGCAAAGAGGCGTGGCCATAGCTATTTCACAAACAGCCCTCTTGGGTAAGGGTTCCTCTGTTCATTTCCTCTTCAGCACCCCATCTACTGTTTCCCCCGCTACCCTAGGGACTTTCAAGCCTCACACAGAGACAGCCACACCCCAGAGGAAGTACAGAATGCAGGGTTCATTCATTTTCTTCCTCAGTTCAAGCTGGCAGGTCAGTTGAGGGGGCTGCTTGGGACCCGATTTATTTGCAAGCCTTCCCTCCAGACCCATCCTGCCATGAAATACCCGGAAAGCACACTTGCCTGGAAGGCCTTAGAGGTCTAGGTTCTCCTCACAGAGCTATGCTGTTACATGACCTAGAGCAAGTGATTGTCCTTCTGAGCAATCTGTAAAATGGGAATCATGACCCCCAACCTGCCTCCTTCACGGATGGAAATTGCACTGGCTTTGGAGTCCAAGGACCCAAGTTCAAATCCTGCTCCTCTCACTACCTGCATGACATTTCCCCATCTGTAAAGGGAGGAGGATGGACTAGATGGCCCATAAGGTCCCTTCAAAATCGAAATCTAGGGTTTGTGACCCAAGACAAGAAAATGTGGGAGTTTCATAATCAAAGCATTACACACCAGCAATTGTTACAAAAAAAAAATGGAAATGGATATGAAAGTACTTTGCAAAAAACCTTACAATCAGCTTTAATAGGGAACTCCTCGCCAATGAGTGGTTGAGGAATGGGGGAGAAAGCAAGTAAGTGTCCACACTGGGGAGGACTCAAGAATGCTCAGTCACACCTCCCGGGAGCAGCATCAGAACTGAGCCAGGAGGTAAACTCACCCTACATTCCTTCCTCACTCTGTGTTGGCAGGGAAGGTTGTAGATCAGTCTCTAAAGGGCAAGGAGGGAGAGGATAGACTATGAAATCTGGGCAGTCTAGGGGACAGCCTGGTACAGGAGGAACATCACAGGGATGGAAGACTGAAGTGGCCAGCTCGGTCTGTCACCTTGCTGTGTGGTCTTGGGAAAATCAATTCCTGCCCTCTCTGTTTTAATTCCTCCCCCTGTACCATGATGGGGATGAATTAAAGGGTCTCAAAAGACTCTTTTCCAACTGGAAATCCTATGGTATTTCAGTGTATGGAGGGGATGGAGGGCCATAATACACCAGGGCTCCTTGGCCCATGTACACATGTAAGGAAGCACAAGTGAGGACCCGCCATAAGATTGGTGCTACCAGGCCTGAGTCCTTCTGAAGGAGGGATTAGCGATTACAATAAGGCTCGACCTGACTGCCTCACCTATACGTGAGAGGAGTCAAGGTGACATGCTGAGCCAATCCCTTCCTTTAATAGTCACTTCCTCATGTGTAAAATGGGTATGATAATAAAAGTACTCACATCCCAGGGCTGCTGGAAGGATGAAATGAGATAACATTTATAAAGTACTTTGCAAACCTAAAAGCACTACTGAAATATGCTAGCTTTTATTAATATTAGCAAATAGAGGCCCAAAGCAGAGAAATGACTTGCCCAGGGTAACACAGGTAGCAAATGATGGAGATTTAGACTCAAGTCCTGACTCCAAATCCAGTGGTCTTTCTACTGGACCGTACTGCCCCCCAATAATAACCCTGACTATTTTTGCTACCATCTGGGCCTGTGGCTTCACCGCCATGAGAAACTCCAACTTTAAGTCTTCACTGAAACACTGAGAGATTTGAGTTACTCAGGGTCATCTGGACACATAATCTATGTTGGAAGTAGGATTTGAGCCCAGATCCTTCTGACTCCAAAGCTGGCCCTCTGGTCACTGCTTCTAGTAAGTTTATAATGTTTCATGGAGGGTCTGTTAAATTGAAGGAGCTAAGGCCCAGGCCTATCTTTCGCACCCAGCTCTGGCATCTCCTGGGCCCAGCTCCTGCTGCCTAAAGGACCAGGCAATCTCTGCTGTCCACAATACCTGTATGCAGATCTGGTGGGGTGGGAATAGGTGCTGGGCTAGTGGAAAAGAGGGGTACCTTTGTTTACCATGGCTGGGACATCAGGCCCTAGGCAAGAAGGGATCAGACCTTTATTGGTGGGCAACATTACATGGCAGGATTTGGGGGGAAGGACAGGGACAGCACACAAAATATGGAAAATCATGAGACATCAGAGCTGGAAGGGACTTGAAGAAACTGTCTCCTTTACTTTGCAGGTGAGTAACCTTAGGTCCAAAGGAGAAGTGACTTGCCCAAGGTTATTCATCCTGAAAGCCTAGGGTACTTACGTACCCAATAAGAGAAAAAGAGGGAGTGTGTGTGGGGGGGAGGGGGAGACAGAGAGACAGAGAGGGAGGGAGCGAAGGACAGAGAGAGACAGAGACGTAGAAAAAGAGAGAGACAGAAAAAGAGAGAGAGACAGAGAGAAGGAGGGAGAGAGGGGGAGAGAGAGAGAAAGACAGAGGGAGGGAGAGACAGAGAAACAGAGACACAGAGATAGTGACAGAAAAAGAGAGAGAGGGAGGGACAGAGACACAGAGAGAGGGAGGGAGGGAGGGAAAAACAGAGGGACACAGAGAGAGACGCAGAGAGAAGAGATGAACAGAAAGGAAGGGGAGAAGGCCTAAGCATTCTGAGTGGTCTGAGTTAGAGACAGCCAAGGCTCATGGTGGCTCCACTGAATCTATCAGAGCATCCCCTCCTCCCAAGGGCTACTTCCCACAGGGGATGGATGGGAAAGCCAGTTCCCATTTGGGCCCAGACCAAGGATTGCCTCATCCTGGTATGAAGCAGTCCTACCCAGCAGCTTCACTCTGTTCACCCCTCCCCTCTTGAACAAGACACTGGAAAAAGCCTAGCAGACTAATCATCCGGAGTTACCACCTATTTCCCAGAGTGCTCCTCATACCAGGGCGAGCGAAACCCTGGCACATCCACCCCAGCCTGGCCTGCAGCATTCAGAGACCTGCTGCCGCCATCCCCCACTCCAGGTACTGAAATTCAGAAGGCAGAGGAGAAAAAGCAATGGGGATCCCTCCCAGCAATGGGGGTCCAGATGGGGAATTCCACCCCACAAACCAATGCTCATAGCATAAAGGGAAAGGCACTGAATTTCAAACCAGAAGAACCAGATTCAAGCCCTAGTTCTGCCCCTCACTAGCCATGTGACCTTGGGTAAGTCAAATCCCTTGCCCCGGTCAAGTCCTTCTCTGTAAAAAGAAAAGGTTGGATTAGATGACCAGCCTCAAGGCTTTTGGGGTTGCAGTGAATGCTGGCCTAACATTCCCTCCCTAGCCCATTCACTAGTTAGTGTTCCCTTCTTCCAGAGTGGGGCATGCTGGTCTCAAAATCCCCCTTTTCTACTTGGCAACACAAAGTCAGACCCTCCATCTCTAGTGCCAAAGTCAGTGGGGAACTGGCTTCTAACCCTGACCACATGCCAAGTCCAAAAGGCATTGTAGTCATGGGGCCTTCACTAGTAATGGCTAGATGCAGATGCTGAAACTCAAAGTGCCTGGAGTTCCTCTAGTCCAAACATTGTCCCCTGACAATGAAAAGAAAGGCCTTCTAACTGGCAGCAAAGCTGGGGTTGGAACTCAGACCTCCCAACTCTCAGTTCAATTCATTCCCCCTACCCCCTTGCTAAATATCGATCCTCCAAGGTCTCAAGTACTCCATTTTCCCAAGTAGTTGGGGAGAGCCTGGCACTTATCCTAGTACACAAGCAGCTGGCACACCCTAGGATCCCAACATTTTCATTCCAATCTCCACTCTGCCCCTGAGTCCCTGCCACGCCCGGCTCCGCTCCTCTCCTTGGCTAAGATGAAGTACTTGTAACTAGCAGCACATACCTCTAATGCCAAGTACACCTCGCTCAGCCAGTAGGCCTGCCAAGGGCTAAACCAAAGGCCTCATTCTGGCCAGCAACGTTTAGTTTCATCCCCTCTCTCTGGGAGATAGAGTGCTGAGGGCATGGTGAAATTCCTGGAGGGAGAAATCCAAAGGCTGAACAATCCATCCAGGACCACCTTAGACCAATCATTTCCTTTCCCTGGGCCTCAGTTTCCTCATCCAGAAAAAAAGATGATGATCCAGGTGTTGTCTATTGGTTCCTCTAGTTCGGATGTTCTATGAAGGCAGTTTTAACAAAGCCCTGGATAATCTAGAATAGGCTGTACCCTTCCCTCCTTGACTCAAAATAACAAACCAAACCAAACACTGCTCAAGTGCTTTATAAGGTCATTTTCCTATAATAACCCTAAGAGGTGGTATATTAGCATCCCCATTGTGTAGATGAGGAAAAGTAACTGGCCAAAGGCCACAGAGCCAGCATGTAGTCTAAGAGTCAGGATTCAAACCCAGCTCTCTAAATCCAAGGCCAATGTGATCTCCAAGGTCACTTAGAATCCCAAGAGTTGGAAGGCCTTGAACACCTATCTAGTCCAACTAATACTTGGAAAAGAATCCCCACTACAATGTCCCCAATAAAAGGGTATCCAGCAAATCTTTGTTCGAAGGCCTCCACCCAGCAGAAGCCCTCCCACTACCCCAAGGTAATCCACTGCATGTATTATCAGACAGTAAAGGAGGAGGCCAACACTGGCCTCTCTGCAACCCCTACCCCTGCATTCCAGGACCCAATACCACCAGACTAATCTTTCTTTCAAATGTCAGTCCTTCAAATACTTGATGACAGCTATGCCAGTCTTCTCTTCTCTAGGCCAAACACCCTTGATTCTTCCAGCTGATCTCTTTCTGGGGGGCCCAGGATCCCAATAATGTTTTTAAGCTAGCTATCATCTCACACTATTAATTCATACTGTAACTGTGTTCCACTCAACCCACTCCAGATCTTCTTCAGATAAACCGCAGTACAGTAGGGTGGAAGGAACCCTTTATACGGCCACAATGCATCTCTTCACTAAAGTGGAGTAGACCAGACTACGAGGCTGTTAATAATGTAACAATCTCACCACAGCTCAATGACTCAGTCCTGGTCATGGGACTTCTTCTGGGTGCTCACATATCCAGAGAGTGAGAGCAGGCTCTCTAAAGATAACTTGGGGTCATTGAATACATCAGAGGTCATCTAGTCAATGGTTCAGAACCCTTTTCATATGTCCTGGGCAGCGTGAGGAAGTTGATGGACCTCTTCTCAGAATCATGCTTGTAAACAATTGACGGAAATGCTAAATTTCAGCTAAAAGTCAGTGAAAATAAAGATATCATTGTTTATCTCATCCAAATTCATGGACCCCCTGAAATCTAACCGCAAGGCATCTACAGACTCCAGGTTAAAAACCTCTGATCTAGCTTAAAGCCATCATCCGAAAAAGAAAGAGGCAGAGTTCTTAGAAGTGGGGAAATGACTTGTCCAGGGTCACACAGCTAGCTAAGAAGCAATTTGTATCCAGATGTTCTGACTCATCTAGTCCTATTTTCCCCACACCACAATGCAAGGGTACATGACTTAAAGTCAAATAGAAACCTGGGTTCCAGCTCTCCCTTCCCTGACCAGTGGTTCTCAGGCCAAGCTGGTCTAGCCAAACAGTTGCATCTCTTTTGAAGCAGGCCCTCTGTGCCAAGGTCTACTGATCTTCCCAGTAGAAGGTGACACTGTTATCACTTCCTGTCTCTAAGCCCTTTTGGCTGTTACGGTGACAAATTCCCAGCAGCTGGACAGACACCCTGGGCTGGGGGAATTGCCTCCGTCCAAGCCCTCACCCAGGCTGGGCCTGGGCTAACTTGGGCCTGCCCTGCCCTCTCTTCCTAGATAAATTCCACCCACCCGGTTGTCTCCAGAGCAGTAAAAGTTCTCTGAATGCTTACTTTATGTATGCCGTTCCTCTCCCTGGCTAAGATGAAGTACTTGTAACTAGCAGAGCATACTTCTAATGCCAAGTACACCTCGCTCAGTCAGCAGGCCTACCAAGGGTGAAAGCAAAGGCCTCATTTGCTCTAAGATGAGCAGTGAGTGACACCTTACAGATAAGGTAAGGGAGGTTCAAAGCTGGGTTAAGTGACAAACCCAAGGCCACGCAGCCAATAAGCCTATGGCTGGGTCTTGAATCCTGCTGTCTGATTCCAAGTGCTCTACTTTTTTTTCCTTCCCTTAAAAACTTGGTTATCATCTTTGCCTCTCTGTCACATTCCTTTACTGATATAGCTTTCCCCCTCCTTCAACCAGAGGTGCCATTACTTATTACAGAGACTGAACATACAAAAAGCAGCTCAGCCAAACTAAGCAATATGCTGACCCATTCCAACAATGTATGTAGTATCCCAGACCCACAGCCCTCCACTTCTGCAAAGGAGAGAGGGGGATATTCTCAGTGTCAGGCAATCACGGCTTCTCCCCGAGGTTGGACAAGTTCTGTCCAAGAGTGAGGGTGAGAGAAAGATGAGGTCCCCTTCTGTCCTCATGCTTGCTGCTTGAGTCTGAGAGCCCCAAATGGTACCCCCTAGACTAGGTAATCTCCAAGGTCCCTTCCAGCTCTGGCATTCTGAGGCTGAGTTGTAGCCACAGCACATTCATATTGGCACTGTTGAGCTAAGTCACTGGAAAGAGAGATGATGTTCCTTTGTGAATGTCCACCCTGTGTCAAGCAAACACCCACCTACTCTTCTTCTAATCCTGATGTCTCAGTCACCTGCTACCACTCTCTGCCCTTCTAGCTCTGCCCACTTCCATCATACCATCTAGAAGTCTGGTTCTAGCATTAACAAACTGTCCTACACCTTGGACCTCTTCTTCTCGACTTTTACCTTTGTGCATTCATGGAACCCTGCACTGCACTCCCACTCCCTTCCAGAAGACATCAAAGACCTGGTCACCCTCTCCAGGACTGGGCAAAGCTCTTTTCATCCCTCCTGACCCACCAGGCCAGAAGGAGAGGCTGGCAAGCTCCTAGCTCTTCGCTGCTCCTCCTAGACTCCTTCAGGACCATCACCCAGCAACCATCTACTCCCTCTCTCCAGCTATCACCCATAGGAAAGTTTTCACAATGACCCCACTGTCTGATCTGGGAAGTGCAACACTTACAAGTATTTGCTATGGACTTAGCTATGATCAGTGCTGGGAAATTAAAGATGGAAAAACGCACAGTTCATGACTGCAGACCCTTTCTCCTTTCACCCACCAACTCCAGCACTTTGGGGTTTCAACCCACAGGCTGACATCCCCTCAGGTCCCATACATGCCTTACCCCTTCACCGGCCATCACCTGCATATCAGGATGGCCTCTCCAGCCCAAGACACCTCCCTCATCCAGAGATCTACAATTCCCTGACTCCAATCTTCTCTCCTTTCCTCTCTCCCCATGCTCATGCCTCCCCAAACCTAGTCTTCCTCAAATCAGTCCAGACCCTTGGCTCCTGCACTTTGACCTCTCTAGGGTCACCCTGGCTTGCCTCCCACATGTTGGTGGCTCCCCCTCAATTCCATTTGCTGCATCTTTATCCACGTTAATTCAGAGTGGTTCACTCCCAACAGCTGGCCCTATTCCCTTTTCCTCCTATACCATTTCCACTTGCTGGTCTCCTCAGTCCCTATGGATTCAATGAACTCTATGCAGGTAGTTAATCCATTTATCCAGCCCTAACCTCTCTTTTTGACCTCCAGTGTTCCATCTCCCAGCTGGAAATGTTATACTCGGTATGTCCAAACCTCAGCTTATTAGTTTTTTGTCTTCTAAAACCTTCCTTTCTTCCTAACTTCTTGACTGCTGTTGAGGGCAACACCATCCTTCCTGTCACCCAGGCTTGAAACCTAGATGTCATCATGTCACCCCCTACATCTGATCTACTGTCAAGTCCTGTCACTTCTACCTGGGTGGCTCCCTTCTCTTCTGTGACCCTGTCCCATTCCCACTCGTGTCTTAACCCTGGTTTACCCACACCATACATTTCTGTGTGATTCTACTCCCATGGTACTTACTGAATGCCCCTGGAAACAGTCATGCAACTCTCCTAATTGAGCCCTCGGTGAATTAAGCTTATCCAAACTCAACTGGGCCCTACTCACTGAATGGCAATCCTTAGTCTTCCCTGATCCCACTCCACATAGTGGCTTTTCCAAACCTCTTCTCAAGCCTTCTATGACACCTTCTCCTTCTTCCTTCTTGGTGAATACCTAAGTTTCTGAAGAAGCAGTTCTTTATCCTCTATTCTGTATCTCCACACTCCTCTCTATCCTGCTGTATTCTCCTCCTTTGTTCTAGTAGGTAAAGAAGTCAAAGCCAACTCCCTCACTCTTGATCCCAGACTCATTACACAATAATCCCTAAACTGCAGACTTGCTGCCTCCTGAATTCCATATTCCATCCATCTCCCTCCTCCATACCTTTGTATTAGCTGTCCCCTATGCCGGAAGGCCATCCTTCCTCAACTCTATCTTGGAGAATCCTGAGTTTCCTTCAAAACTCACCTCCTCTAGAGAACTGATTTGATTGCAATTAAATCAGTATTATCAAGTGCCTATCATGCATGTACTAGGCCCCATATTAGAAAGACACTGAAAATAGACAAGAATGAAGGATGTCTATCCTCGAGAAGTTTATACTTTACTAAGGGGGAAAACGTGGACACGTATAAAACAGATTTCCAATGGACACAGCCCCATACTCCTGGACAACGAGGCCTGCTCTGTGTCCTATATCTTTGCATCCCCAGCATCTGACCTTGGAGTGGCAGGTGATAAATGAAGGGTGAATTGGAGCACCCTGCTCAACTCCCCACTGCTCCCAGGGGTTTCCCAACCTGGGCATTCACAAAGGAGCGTCATCTCTTTCCAGTGACTTAGCTCAACAGTACCAGTATGAATGTGCTATAGCTACAACTCAACCTCAGAATGCCAGAGCTGGAAGAGACTTAGGAGATTAACTAGTTCTGGGGGCTTCACATCAGAGAACATACATCTACACCCAGGGAGTGTGGAGAATATTGGGTAATCAGATTATCCTACTGAGAGGCATGATGCTGTAGTGGATGGACAGTTGGTCTCAAAGCCAGGATGACCTGAGTTCCAATCACTCCTCTGACACACACTGGCTGGGTGACCTTGGACAAGCCACAGTGCCTTATGGGTAACTTTCTAAGGTACAGCTTTTTAACCTGGACTCTGGGTTCTGTGGACAGATTGTAGGGATTGTGGGAACTTAGGTGGGAAAAAAAAATTTTACACCTTTATTTTCACTAACTGAACCCAAAAAGGTTGAGATATGCCTAAAGACTAAGCTGGGGAGATGGTGCCAACCTACATGAGTAGGTGTTTCCTCACCTGGGAATTTCCTATGTCAGTCCCTAGTACTCATCTGTCAAAATATCCCCAAACTAATTTCCACATCAGAGGAGAAGCCCTGGGAGAAGACAAGTTCCTCTCTTTATTTGAGCTCTTCCGTGAATATATGCATGATAAAATGGAGAATTTCCTTTCATACAGAGTAAGGATCTAGCCTCAGGCACTTACTAGCTCTGTGTCCCTAGGCAAGTCAATTAACCCCAATGGCCTCAAAAAAAAAAAGAAAAAAACCAACCCCAAAATTACTGAATATGGCTTTAGACAAAGAAGTCTGAGACCCCCTGACCTAGCTGAGCCCTCTCCTTGTGCAGATGGGTGAAGGGAAGAGACTTACTCAAGATCATACAGCATGTAAGCAGACCAGGGAGTTCCTTCTGGGCACTGCCTCCCACTCTGCTACAGACTTGCTCTTTCCTGAGGGAAGCAGCCAAACCATCGTAACAGGAGTTGCACCACAGTGGTGTCTCGACCAAGAATTAATGAATGAGCTCATTTGCCAGGCATTCAATCTGGGGCCTGCAGACCCATTTGGGCGCTCCACAATGATCAGATTAAATAGATAATGGTCAAGTCTACACTTCATAGAGCTAAACACAAGTGTCCTAAGGAACTGACTTGGTTGGCTAAAGTAGCATGAGACAAAGAACCAAGGCAAACCCCTACAATTCACCCGTACTCTTTTTACAGACCTACAAACCACATCTTTGGTTGGATGTAATATAAAGCTGAACTGTTTGCATGTACCAGGTAGGCTAGTGCTCCTGGAGGGATGGGGGAGAGCAAGAGAGAGGCTGGAAAACTTCCTAAAACTGCTATCTAACAACAGAGAACACAGGGTGGAACATGGAGCTCTAGGGGTAACACCAGAGGCAGAGAGAGAGGAAGGAGTTATACTGGAAGCCAGCCTTCTCTCAATCTCCCCCTGTCCCATAGCCTCAGCCATGGCTGGAAGCCTGTGGCCTGGCAGCCCATCAGACAAAAATGCTAAGGCTATGGAAGACAAATGGCCAATCTCTTTGCTACCAGAGCTGCTGTAGAGTCTTAAGACTTCCCATTTGCCTCTTGGTACTGAAGAAATGGAAAACAAGGCTGTGGAGGGGGAAGGGAGAGTGGCAGTCAGGAGAAGCCAAGAAATTCACCCCTAGAGTGTGGTACCTGCCACCTAAACAATGCTAGACTTGGAAATCAGAACAGCTTCCAATATTCACTGGAGAAGAGCAGGCACTAAATCCCTTTGAGTCTCGGTTTCCTCGTCTATCAAAGGTGTAATGACTCTTGTACTAACTACACTGCTATAACGGAAAGCATGCAGTCAACGGGTCTGGGTTTGAAGGCAAGTCCTACTCCTTACTAGCTGAGGGACGTTGGGTTTCACCTTCATAGTCTATAAAAGAAAGGTGTTGGATTAGCTCCCAAGTCTCAAACTCACAGGAAGGAACCAGATGAAAAAGTAATTGGGAAATGCCAACTGAAATGAATCCAAATCGAATAAAACCCAGACAATGTCAATTAGTGGTTATCTAAGTCAATATGAGACAGTAGGGGATCCATTTCTAGTTAAATTTGACCCAACAGGATGAGGATTGCTAAAGCCCCTGCCAGCTCTAATCTCCAAATCCTGGGGCCTGTCATAAAGAGAGCACTTTGGAAGGCTTAAAGCACTATATAAAGCCTGTGGCCACGTTTGGCCCCCTTTGAGACCAGGCCCCAAAATGCTACCTCCTCCTGGAAGCCTCTGCCGAGTTCGTCCAGGTGAGGCTGATACCTTCCTCCTCCACTCTCACAGCATTTAATACTGTGAATTTAATAATTCCTGCATCTATATATGCTATTAGAAACTGTCTGATTTTTGTACGTATCTTCTCTCCACCCACAGCTGGATCAAAAGACCAGACCTTGTTAAATCTCTTGAGTATAAAACACTATACTTTGTGTATGTGTTGGTGGAGAGGGAGGTGTTGTGGAACTGGAATTAACTGGGATAGAAAACTTTGCCAGTCCTGGAAGTTAGCTGCTTTATAACTTTACGAAGAGGTTTACCTGAGGGCACCAGGAGGTTATAGGACTTGCCCATGGATCCACAGTCAGCATGTGGCAGAGGCAGGAATTTAACCCAGATCTTTAGCTACTCTGCTCACGCTGCATGTGGTTGTGTTCTAGAAGCATCTGAATGACAGGGGAAGCTGTAATCTTTGATTTCCCTGAGATCCAAGTCATAAAATGAGCTTTTTGCTTTCAGGTTAAAGTCAGTCCTAGGAGCCAGAGATGAGACATTGGTCAAAAGCATGTCACTTTGCCTCTCTGGGCCTCAGTTTCCCCCTCTGTAAAATGAGGGGGGGAAGGTTGGACTTGATGGCTTCAGAGGTTCCTTTTAGTCTTCTAGGTAAGTTAAGGCAAATCACTGTCCCTCTCTGGGCCTCAGTTTCCTCAAGTCAATAAAAATTGTAAAGTGATAACCCCTGGGATCTCCCATGGGTAAGTCCATGGTCTCCACAGCCCTTGTAATTCTTAGGAGTGTTCAGATCCAAGATAGGCCTAGTCAGAAGCAAGGGCTCCCAGTGCCTATTAGGAGAGGCCAGCCTGTTTGGCTGAAGGAGAGTGAAACCGTAGCCAGGGCCCAGCCCATCCACGTAAGGTGACCCTCAGAGTTGTCCACTGGTGAGTTCATCAAATATCTAGCAATTCAGTTTCTGTGTATCGGCCAGCATATGCACTATTTACTGTGTGGGATGGCCTCCAGTTAGAGTCCTTAAAGGCCAGAGACCCTGCTTGGCCCAGGGTTCAAAGTTCCCCTCTCATTAGCCCCAGGGTGACTACAGCATGCCTTCCCTTGGGAACTTTTCTCCCCTAGAGCTAGAGCTCTCAGGGTGAAATCATCTACTCCAACACAAAGTCAGATCAAAGAGAGAAGCCATAGAGGTAGCTGGCAAAGACCCTAGATCTCATCTGGTCCAACAGTCCTATTTCACAGATGAGGAAACAAAAGCCTAGAGAGGACAGAAAGGTAGTCCAAGGTCACTGAGGCAGGGAGTGACAGAGCCAGGAATCAAACCCAAGGCCTCCAGGTCCAGGAACCTGCTGGCCAATGGACCCTACTATAGCCACAGCACCACGCCAACCCCTACCCACCCCCTCAAAAAAAAAGAGATGAAGAGATGAGAGAGATGAAGCTGCCAATTCTGGGTCAAGCTGCTGGAGTCACTGAAGTTACAAAACAGGCCCCTTCTAACAAGGAAGCATTCTGCTAGGCTGTCAAGAGAAGGTATGGGAAGGGTGAGCATGGAAAAGAGATTGGTGGGGTGGGGTGGAGGAGGGAGGACCAGGTCCTGTCTTGGTCTTTTTGGCCCCAAAGGGCAGAACTAGGAACAAGGGCTGAGGACTAGATGACCTTGCAGCTTGAAAAACATCCTCCTTAGAGGTTCCCACAAGTGCCAGGGGCTGCCTCTGGCCTTCAGACAAAGGCTGGAAGCCTACTTTTGGGGGTTATTAGAGAAGAGGATGCTTGTTCCAGTAGTGGCTGGAAGGACACCAGGGCTCACTCCACTCACGTCACACAGCCTCTAGGGGATGGGGTTCCCCATTGACATTGTGCGCGTGCGCGTACATGTACACACACACACACACACACACACACACACACACACACACACACACACACAGCACTGCTTCTAACTGTAGCCCCAGGCTTGGCCTCTAACTTGGTATATGACTTAGTCCCTCTTCCAGGCCTATTTTGTCCTCTGTGAAAAACCTTTGGCTGCCTCCCTCCCAGGGAGGCCACAGGGAGCAAAAGAGACAGATCTGAAAGAGGCCCTAACCAGAAAGTGTTATAGAAGCCATCAACTTGCCATCAGTTTCCTTTCTCCCTCAAATAATCACAGTGAACCCAGAAGGGAAAGCACCCTCCCCAGTATTCCCCATAGGTAATAGAAGCAGGGGGTCCTTGCAAGAGAAGTTTTCCCCTAACTCTTCCAGAAAGCTTTTCTCACAACAGGCCTGGGAGATTACAATGGGGCAGATGTGCTCCCACTAGTATAAGGGTTTCCCTCCACCAACACAGGTCAGCACCTTCTCATTCCTGAGACATGAAGGGTGCTGACCACAGGCTCACCCAGTCAGGATACATCAAGGGCAGCACATGAACCCAGGGCTTCCATGGTTGGCTACTAGCCATCCTACCACACAAATACTCTCCTCAATAAAGAATATTCCCATTTTACAGCCTGGGAGACAGGTTCAGAAATTATGGGCCTGGCTCAGAGTTAGACAAGCTTCAAGAGCCAAGGCTGAAACCCAGATCTCCTGCCCTCAGGTCCGACTCTTACTATTGGGCCTGTTACCTTAGGCCCTTCATAACCCACTTAAAGTTCCTTCCTTGAACCACCCCTAGCACTATTTAAGGGGGGTTGGGGGTGGAAGAGATTAAAAGGACAGAGAATCTGTCCCCAACTATTCTCTGAGGAGAGGACCAGGGGAAAGGGCAAGCTGAAGGTCATGTCCCTCTTCAGGCCTCTGAGAACACCCCCTTGGAAGGTTGGGCACTTCTAAGTCCCATAGCTCTTACCCTCTAGGGCTTATAGAATCAGAGAATAGGCCAGTACTTCTCACAGTGTGGTCTGGGAGCCCCTGGGGGTCCCTGAGACCTTTTCAGGTGGTCAAAGACATCAAAACTATTTTTATAATAATACTGAGACATTTCCATTTCTAACATGGTAAAAACTGAGAGATCTACCCCACAAAACCAAAGCTCTTGGGGGAGGGTCCTCGCTAACTTTTAAGAGTAGAAAGGAGACCTTGAGACCACAAAGTCTGAGCACTGGTAAGCTAGCCAATTCCTTCTGACAGAGAGGGATACTGAGGCAAAAGGTCCTAGGCCAGGATTTGGATCCAGAACCTCTGACTCCTAAGTCACTACATCCAGCTACTTCTCAGGGACCTTTATTCCCATTCATGTATGTTGGGGGTGAGTGGGACGAATGGATGATTTCATAAGCTTTCCCCCTGCAACTTATGATCTTAAGAGTTGTCTGAGGGCATTAAGAGATAAAATGATTTGCCCAGGGTCTCCCAACTAGGCTGTGTCAGAGGCAAAACTGGAACCCAGGTGTTTCTACCTCTGAGGCTGGCTCCCTAACCACCAGTCCACATGACTTCAATGATACCACAGTCAATGATGGGATCTAACTACTACTAAGCAAGGGGTGTTTAGGTACCCACTTAAACCCCCCCAAACCAGAACATACCCCACTTCCAACATTCTTTAATCTGACTCTTTTTTTTATAGATGAGGAAATTGAGGCTCTGAGAGGCCTTGCCTAAAGTCAGATGGTCTCCACAGGGAGAGAACTAGACTATTAAAGGCTGGTGACACTAATTCCTTCACTTTAAAGAAAGGGAAACCAGGGCCCAGACAGATAGGTCCCATAGTTAAGAATTTTGCTGTAGGCCTGCGGGACTCAAACCCAGGGCCTTCTGACTCAGAAATGAGTGTCCCGAGCCTGGCTGAGGAGGAAGAGGAAGGGTGGGAAGGGGTGAGTCACCAGCACAGCCTCAGAACCCATCCCCCACTCCCCAGGGAGCCACTTGGAGTGACTAGCAGTCACAGGAAGTCCAGAACCCGGCCTCATTACCTCAGCACAGCTTCAGCCCCCAAAAAAGGCTCAAAAGCACCAAATTAGTGCAAGGCCAAAGTAGAGCCTTGGAGAAACTCCCAGGGGAGTCTTGCGAGGATGCGAAGGCCCTCCCTTTCTCTTTAGCCGGCCCCATCCTACCTAGCTCTCTCCAGCCAAGGGCAACACAGACAGAAGTGACTCAGCCAGAGGCATGGGACATTAGGAAGGGAAGGGCAGGGATTTCAGGCCTAGCTAAAAGGAGCTTCAGGAGGAAGGCTGGCGGCTTGTGTTGGGGTCTGGGGGACTGGAAAGGGATGGCATGGGGTGGAGAAAGGAAGTCAGCTGCTTCTTTAGGCCTCAAACCTGCCTTCTTTGGCTAGGCCCCCTTTCTTTTCTCCAGGCCCCCCTCTAGTATAGAGACTCGCAGGGGTTAGAGCCAGAAAGACCACTGAGAGCTAATCAAATACCTTTTACAGAAGGGGACACTGAGGTTCAGGAAAAAGAAATGACTTGCCCAAGGTCTCACAATGCTGGGATTCAAACCCAGGTCTTTGGACTCCAAATTTGGAGCTCTTCTCATGATACCATATGAACAGAAGTTCCAGCAGGAAAGGGGAATGACTGAGGAACAGTGATTAATTCAGAAGGAAGCAGGAGACCCAGAGGTTGGATGGCCAATGACCCAAAATAGCCAGCAATAGTAGTCTGCAGACTGGAATGCCCTGGCCAAACCCCACCCCAGATTGTCAAGCCGAAGAGTTGGACCTCCCCATCACTTCCCCAAATGGCTTCTTTTCCTCCCCCACCCCTGCCCTGTGACTTTGGGAGTCATTGCCAGTCTCTGGGACCCAGGGTCACCATCTGAGGTTCCTTCTATGCTTTTAATTCCAAGGATGGGACAGTAAGATATGGCAGCTCCAAAGCAGACCTTGTTTAAGCAAAGAGGGATGGCTAGTGAGTTCCCGAGGGGGCTGAGTCCACGGCCACTGGGAAAGTTAGCAAGAGCATTGGTTCTGAAGATAGATGACTTGGGTTCAAACCCCACTTGTGTGATCTTGGACAAGTCATTTCCCTTCCCAGGGCCTCAGTTTCCTCCTCTGTAAAATGAGAAGACTGGACTCAATGATCTGAGGGCCCTTTCAGGTCTAAGGCTGGGATCCTCTGTGTGACTTTGGGTGAGTCTCTTCTCCCTAGACCTCAGTTTCCTCCTCTGTAAGATGAGGGGGTTGGTCTCTGAGGGCCTTTCCAACTCTAAAGCTAGCAATCCTGCGAAGGGGTTGGGAGGAGACAGACAAAAAATTTGCCAGTGGCCATCTAGGGGGAAGAATGAATGCCAATTTTCCTAACAGGAAAATGCCACTCCTACTTTTGTGGTAGGAAAATCCTCAAGTCTAAGTCCAAAAACCTGGGTTGGAGTCTGTATCTCCCCGTCTCCCACCGCATCAACTACTTACTAGCTGTGAGTCATGTCTCTGGGGCTTGGATTCCTTGTCTCTAAAATGGCTCTACTATCTGCTCTACCTGGGTCAGAAGTAGAAGGATCAAATGTAATTCTGCATGGAAAAAGGCTTTCCAAGCCCAATACAAATATGAGGGATTTTTGCTATTTCCCAGAATCCCTTGCCAGCTCTAAGCCTATGATCTCATGAAGCCCTGAGAGCAGTTCCTCAAAACCTTATCAGAGCTGGCATCACAAGGAAAGCCACAGCATCCTGGGGGAAAAATGCAAAAGGGAGAAGGTCCTGGCCTCTCAGAGCCAGCCCCAGCTTGAGGTAGCCAGTGCTCCATCAGTTCAGGTGGCTTGGGAGGACTTAGGCTGGAGGCCTTGAAAGCGGAAAGGCACGGGATGGTAGATGCTACAATGAACAAGGGGTCTTAACCTGGGTTACATGGGAGAAATTCCAGGGGCCCTGCGAATTTGGATGAGAAAGGGCAAAAAAAAAAAGGACATCTTTATTTTCACTAACTTCCAACTAGAATCTAGCATTTCCTTCAATCATGATATTTTTAAAAACACCATTCTATGAAGAGGGTCATTGGTTTCACCACCGAACTGAGGCTCCCCTCCTCCACCAAAAATGGTTAAGAATCCCAGATTCTTTGGTTTCTCTTTGCCTCATTTTCCCTCTCCCCACAAAGCCATACCTCTGCCCACTTGTGACCTGGCAGGATTAGCTGAGACCAATTAAAGTGTGCGTAACATGTTGCCAGTGATGAGCTAGCAGGATGAAAGAAACAAAGATAGTGAAGAAAAGCCGGGGTGGGGAGGGGGGGACGCTGAAGTAACTGAAACTGAACCCTGTCCTTCCTTCACACTGCAGATTGGGCAAACAAACCTAGGGGAGAAAAAACAAGCTGAAGATGAGAAAATGGGGAAAAGCACTCGATTTTCAGGCCACACACATGGCTGAGTAGGAGACCTTGGACAAGTCATTCCTTTTTTCTGCCAAAGGCGTTTGCCTGGCTCTCCCTGATCCCTCCAGCTCTAACCCCAAAGAGTCTCTATGCAGAAGGAAATGGGAATCTAGTCAAATAAGGCAGATTGGAGGGTCAGAGAGCCAGGAAAAGGCCTAGGACTGAACAGAGCCTGGAGGAAGCCTTCAGTCACTGGTTTCCTCTGGCAGCTGGCCCAGGGCCAAGAGGCAAGCTCCCAACCCGCCTACCCAACAATGCCAGCAAACATCTGTGCTGCAGTGGAGAGGCGGGAATTAACTCAGCCAGGGCCCTCCCTGCTGAGACAACTGTGCCTTTGGCATCCCGGGACCCAAATTCGAATCCTATATTTCAAGTATTCAATTAGGTTTAATTAATTCAACTATCTATCTAAATAAGTGATATAAATAATAAAGTAATTAATTAAATTAAAATTTTACTTTTTTCTCCTCACCCCTGGAGACACAGAGCCCTACCATGGCATTTGCTAATTGCCTGACTGATCTAAGCACCCTTGCAGCCTCCCAATTTCCGGCATTTCTGATATACAAGTGATTCAGAAGTATGACCCCTCCGAATACCAAACCAGACCCTAACATCCACGGATCACAATTACCAGACACCTCTGAGAGGGGCCCCAGAAAACTGGGCTTCCTTTCCATGACCAATCCATGTGTGTCCATCATCCCCATATTCCTGATGAGGAAACAGTAAGTGAATAGGGAAATGTCTCTCTGGGCTCTCCTCGGGTTAACTGCCATGTGATTTATGAACTCTAAAGGGGACCAGGGTTGGCTAAAAGCCAGGAGACTGGTAGATACCCTGACATTCCCTTTGTAGGACACATTACTTGCTAATAAACCCTCCAACCATTTCACTTGGCTGTCATGGTCATAATCAACATTTATTAAGCACCTACTAAGTGTTGGGATACAAAGGAGGCAAAAGACAGTCCCTACCCTCCAAGAAGCTTATAAGCTCTACTGTGGTTGGACCAGTCAAGGCCCAGTGTTCTGGTCCCAGCTGTACTGTGTGTCCTTGGGTAAGCCATTTCCCTTTTCTAAGACAGAGGCTGGCTGAGTCCCTTTGGACTCTGCCCTGCTACATTCTAGGTCCTTTCCTCCAGGTCTGACATTCGGTATATTCTCCCAATTCTCACTCTTGCCTCACCTACATCAGTCCCTTCAAGGTTCTTTCTGAAAGGCTTAGTGTGAGGGGGAAAACCAAGGAAGGCTTATCTCAATAATCCTCAGGGAAGGTAGCCAGGCTCAGGGAATACCTAGGTATTTGTGGTAGTAAGATGGAAAATCAGGAAGGAAATGTTGACACGGGCCTTCCTCCTTTCTAACCCCTCCCTCCCAAGCCACTGAAATTAGAACAGGTCAGAGCTACAGGAGCCTTCCGACCTTTTGTCTAGACTTCATGCTGACAGATGAGAGAACAGAGCCTAGCTGGTCAGTGGCTTTCCCAGGGTTACAAACAGCCATGGCGACTCCCATTCATTCCTGTACTTTCCCCTTCCTCCTTCATTCTTTTCATGAGGGGCCGTGATTCCCTCTGCACTCAGCTGCGTACAGGTCATTCTCTGACCCCAGGGTCTAGGGCCGGAACACATGAGCTTATCTGGAAGTGATGGCAACCAATGCATGACTGGGAATTCTGTCCAAGCCCCCAAATCACAGAGAAAATGCCTGGAAATGCTGGAGAAAATGCCTTGGCCACTGAGGAACAGGGCAGTCCCCTCTGGGAATAAGACAGATCCCACCACAACTGGTCTAAGGAAGAGCCATGTGCAGATCTGGCTTTAAGGAACACGCAGTCCCTTCTCCCACTTCCAGGCTGGACACCCATCAGGGCCCACTGTGGGCCCTGCTGAAAAAGTCATGCCAGCCTGGATGTACAAACACACACAGACACGTACCCTTCACCTGGAAGACGGAGGTATCAGCTCCCCATACCACAAGGAGAGTGGCACATTGGAGCCCAGGGGCTCACTTCTGGGGGGGGTCACAGATGCAGCCCCTGGTTAGCGTATTTCAGAATCAGCTGTGGAAGCTGAGGCAGGAGGGCTCCTGGCTGCTGACTCCACGGCAGGGTCTGGGAAGAATCAGCCAGGCACCTTCCTTTTCATTTCTGAGCTGCTCCGTGGTCTCCCTTGCCATTTGGAAAGCTCAGACTTTTACTTACCACCATTTAATTCACCTGAAAAAGACTGCACTTACCTGACAGTCAGCTGGGCGGTCACTTTCTGACGTTCTTCCCTACCAGGTGTCCAATGCCTAGCCAAATCCTGTCCTCCCCTTCCCCCTAGGGACCACCCTCTCCTCTGAGCCATGTCACTTAGAGTGAGGTGGGGCACCACAAGATTATTGTTCAAAATCAAACACTATAAAATCTGGGCCCCCTTTTCACCATTCTCTGCGTAATTATCTCCACTTTACAGATAAGAAAACTGAGGATCAGAAGAGGGAAGAAACTTACCTAGAGGCACACAGAAGGTGGCAGAACAGGGATAGTTTCCCATATCTTACAACTCAAGACCAACTGCTTCAAGTGTTGGATCCCTCAGCCTTCAGATTAGCTTGCTGAAGAGGCAGGGACCATGTTTTCAACCTTGGTTTCCCCAATTCTAATTATTATAGGACCAGAGGCCATGGGGTCCAACCTTCACTTTTATAGGTGAGGAAATTAAGGATCTCAGATACATTCATGACTCCAAATCCAGCATTCTCTGCACCAGACCACACTGCCTGCGGCCTGGCCTTCAGCAGGAGCTCCATAAATGTTGGCTGGCATGCCCTGCTCCCATCCTCCCCGGCCCCCACAGCACGGCAGGGCAGCCTGGCCCACAGTAATAACTATATGACCAGGTCCCCACCATTGCTATGAGGATCTTCATCTTTAGCCTCCCTCTTGCTGTCTGCCCGGCCCAGATGGGCGCAGTGAATGACCAAGCGAGTTCAAGAGCTCAGCACAGTCTCACAAAATGGGGCCGAAAGAGCTCGCCCTGCCTTCCCAAACCCGCTGACACCCAAAGCAGTCAGGCCTGAGCAACAAGACAAGGGAACACTGGATGAGGACTTGTTGGGGAGGCTTTGGGGGGGTGGGGACAGAATTCTTGTTCAGGAGAGGGCTGGCTTAGATGACCATTAAGGACCCTTTCCAATTCTGATGATGTGAATACATATTTATAGCTCAGCGCTCAAAACTCCAACTGGGAGGGAGAAGTGTGTGTGTAAAAAGGGGGAGGGGGGGCGGGGAGGAAGAAGGGCGGGAAGTCATTACAAGTCTTCAGAAGAACTGAGTCATCCGCCAAGGCCTAAAACCCCTAGGCTGACTTCCCACTGCCATGTGGCTGGGGCCATCTTATCTTATTGGCAGGGCAGGAAAGGAAAATCTGCCAGGATATCAATCTGAGGCCCAGGGGGAGGGGGGCGGGAAGAGTGTAAGCGTTGACTACCCCATGAAGAGAGTGACGGTGGCAATCAGGCTACCTGGGGATCTAATCTCAACCTCCCCAATACCACTGTTCTCCCTGGAGAGAGAGAGAGAGAGAGAGAGAGAGAGAGAGAGAGAGAGAGAGAGAGAGAGAGAGAGAGTGTGTGTGTGTGTGCGTGTGCGTGTGTGTGTGTGTGTGCGTGTTAGCTGATTTTTTTTCCTTTCCTTTTCATTTTTTGGTTCATTGAAGACCGGAGGGGAGAGGGGTATTTTTGGAATTGAAGGTGATAGAAAAACAAAAGCCAGCAATAATCTTAATTTTTTCTTTTTGCACTCAGCAAAAGGGTGGATAAGTGATTTCCAGTCCATCTTCTTCCACCTTCTAATCCCCACCCACACCCCTTAATCAATCAGAAGCCACTTACCTCCTTTAAGGCACCATATCAGGAGGGAGTGGGGGGTGGAGGGGGAGACTTGGACCCCAGTTCCATGTGGGACAGAAACTGAAGCTAATATTACTTACCCACAAGGCTACTCTCCTCAGAACGCCTCTGTAGATTATGTATGTGATAAACCCCATCCATGCTCCTGTCCAGTCCCACCCCCCAAAAAAAGAGAAAAAAAATAGAGAACTTAGGTCTACGGCTCTCAAAAACCTTGGAGTCCAAAGGAAAAGGGCAGAGGCCAGTGTGATGTGGTCTTCAAATGAGTTTTCTGCTACTAACACATCTCCCATGACCCCAGAGACTTTACTTAGCCATTCCACCTCCCTCCCCACCCCCAGCTCTCAGCTCCACTCTCCACGAAATCACTTCATTTGGTGTCTGACCCTGGCAGGAAGCTCTTCCCTATTGCCAACCTGGAGCTGGCAATATTACCATCTCCCCTGTCCTCTGTCTCTTCCTGTTTAGGCCTGACTGGAAACTGAGAACATTCAGTCCTTAATTCTCCCTAGACTTCAAAGGCTTGAAGATTCTGAGGCACTGGGCTCTTGATACCCCTAGCCAGATGGCTGATTTTCTGGTGTTCCCCCAGGGCCTGTGATTTCAGGGGTATAGAGTCCTAGGTGAGGAACTTCTGTTTAGTGCTGCAGGTCATTGCTTTCAGGGCAGATTTCTCATCCTAGAGTTGCCTGGGCCTGGATGGAAAAGATTAAGTGACTGGTCCAGGGTGTCACTGTCAGTATGGGTAGGGGGCAGGATTTGAACTCAGGTGTCCCTATTGACTCTACCAGGATGCCTCATCAAGACTTCAACAATGATTGTGTCTAATCCACTCATTTCCTAGCAAAGAAAAAAAAGAGTATTTAGGCACTTACCAAAAAAAAAATAGATAAACCAAATCAGGACTCCAGACTATGAAGGAAACCGAGACAACACCCCCGAACAAAAACTAGCCAGGACTATGTATCTGGCCCTTACCAAATCTAAGTCTCAAAGGTCCAGGTGATGGGCCGGGAGAAGGAAAAGCTCCAGGAGGAGGGAAATTCCCTTCCTTTCCCTCTCTGCATCCTCTTCCTATTCCCCCTACTCCAAGTCCTGAGCTGACCCTCCCTCCTAGGCCTGCTCCTTTACCACAAATTAGAACTTGAAATCAAAAGCCAGGTTTTTTTGACTCCATCGAGCATGAAATGGGCAGAGATAAGCAGGGAACTGAAGCAGCAAAGGACAAAACCAACCCCTCACTGGGACTGCCCACGTAGTGGGCACAGGGAGACTCAGAACCCCTGGCTTTGGAAGGAGATGGGAGGAGGAGGAGGGGAGGTACTTATTACAGCTCCACTTATCTGTACAAGGGCAGATGGACCACTGAGGCCATTTCCAAATGAAAGAGCAGCCAACCTGAAAAGAACACAGAATCCTAAGGCCAGATAGGGCCTCCAAGATCAGCGGGGTGCGAAACCAAGGCCTCATCACCCAGGGAGTCAGGTGGGACGAGGAATGAGGCCCTGCTAAATCCAGGGTTCTACCTCGTGCCCTCCAGACACAGCCCACGCAGCTCCAGTGCCCTTCCAGAGTACCAGCAGGGCTAGACCAAGGGTTAAGAAGAGGCCTCTGGGATTTGGCCTTTCGGCTTCAGTAGAACTAAGGCTAGTCAGGTGACCCCCTTATTTCCCTGCCTACCCTCCCTTAATTGTGCCTTACATGTGTTCACAAAAAGGGTCCCACGAACCTTAGTGCTTAAGAAGATAAAAGGATACCCAGAAGAAAAGAAGATCATGGAATTTTCAAGAAGGAATGATGCTCAGAGATCATCCGTGCCACAAATGAGGGAGTTATGGCCCCCAAAGAGGAACTCACATAGCTAGGAATGGCAATCAGTTCCAGACTATCTGCATCCTTTGCTCTCTCAGAAGGGCCCCCAAGGATTGGGGGGAACAATTACTGTTAACAGCTCCCAAGATCTACAAAGGATCTTCAGGGCTCTTATCTCAGATGTGCCTACCGAGTTGTGGGTGGTAGGTCTGGTCGGCATTATTAGCCCCACTTTACAGATGAGGGAACTGAGGCACCTTGAAACCTTAAGATCCCTAGTTCTGGGGTCTTTCCATATGCCTCTAGCATTGTTATTATCACTTCCCTTCACAAACTGGTTCACTTGTATCTTTGGGCCTGCTGGTCTGCAAGTCTTTAAAGGGCTTTGCAAAAACAAACAAAAAAACCCAAAAAACAAAACCCAATGATCCTAACTAGAAGGGCAGAATTTGGGGTGCCTATTTCTAAGGGCCAGAGTATTATAACAATTAAAAACAAGGCCTTTCCCAAGTGGCCCCTGTATAGAATCTTAAGGCCTTCCCATCAGTAAAGGATGCAGGGGGAGAAAATGGAAGGAGCAGAGGGAGGGGGAAAAGGAGAGGAAAAAGAAAGAGAGGAGAGATGAGGAGGGAGAGAAGGGGAAGGAGAGGGAGGGGGACTAGAGGACGGAATTTTTGACTACCTTCCTCAAGATTCTTTGGCTTTCAAATACAAGACTACAAGGGAAATTGTTGGGGTTTTTTGCGGGGGAGGGTGGCTTTTGTTTTTTTAAATAGTTGCCAAATCAACCAGGAAGTATGGAAGGTGACAGATCGAGGGTAACCTCCAGGCAGAGGCAGACCCGAAAACAGAAGGCCAGATAGGACAGTTCCAAGGCCCTAGGTTGGAGTCAACCCACCTGCAAGCCTGTCTTGGGGGTCCTCCAGAGCAGCTTCTCTCCAAATACCCAGATCAAATGCTACCTTTTCTACCAGAAACCTTTCTGGATTCTCCCACTTGTTAATGTTTCCCTAACCCCTGTTTACCTTAATAAATAAATAAATATAAAATTTTATATTTCCTTTTTCAACTACAACATTACTTCTCCTAGCAGAATGTAAACTTGAAGGCAGAAAGCAGTATGTCGTTTTTTTGTTTTTTTTTTATCTCCAAAACCAGCTATAGTGTCTGGCATACAGAAGGCACTTAATAAACACTTGGGGAATTAAACTGAAAGACAGTGATTTCCCCTTCCCCATCATTATCAGCACCACCAGTCTCCTCCTTCCTCAGCTCAGAAATATTCTAGAAATAGCCAGAAGCTGCTCTATCTTTGAGATGTTCATAGCTATAGGGTAAGAAGTGGCCTTGGGCGTGCCTCTGGATTCCCAGCACTAGAGCAGAGAGGACTTGACAGGAAGCACCTTGTTCTGCAGTGAGTGACATCTGCAGACAGCTCACACTCCCATCATTCACCATTCTGCCCTGGGAATCTCCCCGCCCCCCAACTCTGCTCAGAGAGAGAAAATGGGCTTTTTCTTTGGGGGGAGGAGAGAGGGAAAGGAGGGAGGAAGGCATCACCAGAGAGCATGCTGGCCATTCGGATGTGATTTAAGGATGTTACTAAGCCAGCAGTAAGCAGCCCCACCTTAGCCTTTGCCACTGCAGCCAGCCCTTGATGGAAGTGACAGAATGATCAATTTCACCAAGCCAGTAAGACTCCGAGCTACCCCTAGAACCAATGGGCATTCATTTGCTGAGATGCCCGAGGGCCAACCAAACTGAGCCTCAAGCGATGCCCTCCTGTTCCACCCAAACTGAAACCCCACCCGCTGCACAGCCCCCACTTAGCCATCCCTTGCCCCTAAGCTGTTCTGGCCTAGCTGGAAAATACAGAATGTTAGAGCAGAGAGAACTTAGAAGCCAGCCAGTCCTATCTACTCATTTTATGGATGCAGATGAAGGGACTTATCTAAGGTCCCAAAGAAAGTGAGCATCAAAGAGAGGATTTGAAAGCCAGAGCTAGTATTTTCTCCACTGAGCCAAACTACTACGTTATCCCCTTTGTTTTCCCTCTTATGAGGGAAGTGGAGGTAGCAGGACATAGCAGAAAAGTTTGATCTCAGAAGACCTAGTTGAATCTTGGCTTTGCCAGCCAAGTGACCTTGGGCAAGTCATTTCCCACCCCTAAATCTGTTTCCTCCTCATTCAGAGGAAGTCAAGTTTTCCCTGTCTCCCAGGGCTGCTGTGAGGCTAAAAGATGTAGCCCGTAGTCCCTTTGACCATCTGTTGTAGAAAGGGGTAACAATTATCTACCACCTACCAATTTCCTATCCATGTGGCAACTCTGAGATTTTTTTTTTTAAATGCTCACAATTGAGACTAACAAAGGCCGTTGAGAGAGATAACCTCAGAGTCATCTCTCTATCCTTCGGAGTTCCCCCAACTATTCAGGAAAAACCCTACCTTAAAAGCCTACGGCTCTTGGACCGCTCTCTAATAATAATCCTTGGTGCTAGCAACCAAGACAGAGGATTGAGTGTATCAGTGTTTGTGTGTGTTTGTATGTGTGTGTTGAGTTCTGTTCTCAAAGCTACTTTCTACTCTGAATGTAAGGAGAGGAAGAGGGTTTGGAAATGTCCTTGCTTGAAATCAGAACCCAAACAATAATGAACACAGAATTCCTTAAAGTATCAGCCTGAGGAAAGCTAGGGTGTTTTCTTACCACTGAGGTTCTGGGAAGCGAAGAAATGCTAAGGCTGGGTGAGGCCGGAAGCCAGCCACCAAAAGCCTATTCGAATTTCACACCCCCACCCACCCACATGCTCTCCACGCTCCAGGTCTCTGATTGTCAGCAATCACCCAAGTGTTTGGTGTGCAGGGCACAGTACTGGATGGATGAAAGACCACAGACCCCACTAAAATGGCATTGGGGGTGGGAGAAACCAAACCAGTGCAACTATAAGCATAATAAAAAAAAAAATGATAGGAAAGGGGGGGGCAGGAAGCAGAGATAGGCAGCACTGGAGTTGGGTTTTAAAAGATGGGTGTGAGGTCAACAGGTGAATAGGAGGAGGGAAAGTATTTAAAGCATGAGAAATATTAAGAGCAAGAGCCCAAGGAGGAAAGGCAAGGGCTGGGTTGGGGAAGACCCAGTAAACCATCTTGGCTGTGTTTTAGTAGCAATCAGCCCTAGACTGTGGGGCTGGAAACAGCTCAGCCTGAGTCTGGTACTTGGGTTAGGACTGAACCTTGGGAGGTGCCCTGCTCCACCCCCCTCACCCCCCAAGCAGGGGAATCATCCAGACAGGTGGGGAAAAGGTGACTTGCATAATGTATGTAGGGCTTACTCACACATACCCCAGGCATGCAGCCATAGTTCCCCCGGCCTCCCCTCCTTCTCCCCCAGGCCCCACTCCTTAGAAGACTCATCTCACAACTGCATGGCCAGGGTGAGATCAGATGCTAGAGCCTCTCCAAAAAAAGGTGGGGCTCCTTCGAGACGAGCCAACCCCCAGAACTACAGCCACCTTCTCCCCAGAGGTTCTCCCCTATCCAATCAAAGTGGGACTTTAAGGATGGGGCTGGGAGGGGGTGTTTATTAATAATAATGTTTATTTTTTTTGTTTTTTGAAATAAGGGTGAGAAAAGAGGAGAGTCATTTCAAGGAGGTTGGCAGGGCAGTACGCAAGCTAGGTGAATCGTGGGGTCCTAGAAAGAGCTCTGGACTTGGGAATCAGGAGACCAGGGTTCAGATTTTGTATGACCTTGGGCAATTCATTTCTTTTTCTGCGTACCTCCGTTTTCTCATCTCTCAAATGAAAAGAGCACCTCGTGAACGTTAGAAATCGAGAGAGGCAGACAAGTAGACAAGAGGATCAGTCTGGGGGTTGAGACCCCAAATGGAAACCCGGCTATTTCTCAAGTGACTCAGTCCCTCTGGGCCTCATTTTCCTCAGTTTCCTCCCTCCCAGAAAATAAGGAGATGCCCTGTACCACGCTTTCGCCCGGGCTCCCATACTAAGGTGCCCTTCCGCCAGCCCTCCCCCAAACTTCGGAAGCCCACGCCCCCCACCGCGGGCGGGCACCAAGCGGACGCCTGTTGAATGCCGAACGCCTCCCGCGAAAGCGAGGAGCGGGCCGAGGGAGCTGGGACCGTGGGAAGCAGGACTCGAGCGCCGAGGATGCCGGCTGCACAGGGCGGGGCATCCCCCTCCCCGCCCCGGCCGGCCGGCCTCGACCACGGGCGGGAGTGGGGGGGGGGGGCGGCGGCCGGAACTCCGAGTCTGGCCCGCCCCCAGCCACACTCCTCGAGGGCCACACTACTCGAGGGCCCCCCCCCGCTCCGCCCCGCATGCTCCGGCCCCAGGGCTTCGGGGACACGGAGCGCCCCCCCGGGGGCGACCCCCCAGGAGCCCTGAGACCCCCGGCGCCCCCCGCCTCGGGCTCCACGATGGTACGCCCCCAGCTCCCCCTCCCCTCGGGGCCGCTGTGGCGGGCACGCGCCCCAGCGGCCGCGCGCTCGCGGCTCGTTCCCGCACTCACCGTCTTGGGCATGGTGGCGGGCGAGTTGGCGAAGTTTCGCGGCAGGCGGTGAAGACAGGCGGCGGCCGCGGCTCGAGCTCGGGGGATCCGGGGCTGGCTGCGTCCCTAGAGGCAGAGAGGCTGCTGCTGGCTTCCTGCTAACGGATCTGACTCCGCAAACCCCACCCAGGAAAGAGCCGCCCCAGGCGCGCCGGCCGCTCCTTTATGTGGCTCGGACTCCCCCCGCCCCTCCAAGGCCCCGCCCCTCCCCAGCCACGCCCCCGAGGGCCCCCCGCCCTCGCCCGCCTTCGGGCTTCTCCCCGACGAGGGCCCCGCCCTTCCTCCCTCCAACCCCCAGCGCATCCCCTGGGCTGCAGCCGCCCGCCCTGGCAACCTGTGGCCCCCATTCCCTTCTCCCTTCCTCCTCCTCCTTGGCCCGGAGCCCCAGAGCCTCCGTCTAGCGTCCTGCTCTTCTTTCTTCCCCAGATCAGCCGCCCTCGGGCTCTGCCACCCCACCCCACCCCAGTCTGGCTGCTCTCCCATGTTGAAAGATGCTCCATCTCCCATCCCCGTACCTTTGCACAGGCCATCCCCCGTGCCTCTAATCCAATGCACTCTACCCCACCCCCCCTTCCCCAAGGCTATCGGGATCAGAGCACCAGAGCTGGATGTGGGATCTGGCCCAAATCTCATCCCTGCCACTTAGCACCAGGGAGACATTTAGCAAGGCAGCCTTCCTCCTCAGTTTCCCCATCTGTAAAAAGAGGGTCTCCCAGAGGGCAGATAATAAGCATTCATTTATGTGTGTACCAATATGATCTCATGTGAACCTCACAAGAACCCCAGGAGGGAGATGCTGTTCTGATATCCATTTTACAAGGGCCCCTCCCAACCCCCAACTTTAGATTTTGGGTTGTATGATGCCTCATAGAATCCTCATAGAAGTTTTCTTCAAAAGTACAGCTGATCCCTATTTTCAGTTGCTAATCCCCGCCCCATTACCTCACTTATATTTTGTATAAACATATATATATGTTTATATATATGTTTATATATATATACACACACATGATGTTTCACTGATAAATGTAAGCACCTTGGGGGAGAGGGTACAGACTAACTCTTGTCATATGATAGGTGCTTAAAACATGCCTGTTGATTGGCATTTCAAGTTCTCAACAATCTGGCTCCTTCCTCTTTCCAGTCTTCTTATACTTTACCGCCCCCCTCCAAATGCTCAGTAATCCAACTACACTTGTGATTTCTTCCACGACACCCCCCCATCTCTGTGACTTGCACTGTCTGTCCCCCATGCCTGGAATGTGTCCTTCGAACCTCCCCTTCTCAGTTTCCCTGGCTTCCTTCATGACTCAGCTAAAAGCCTAGCTTCTTTCAGTTTGGGAAGCTTTTCCAGGTCCCCACCACCACCACCACCACCAAGTGCCTTCCTTTGAGATTACTTTTCATTGATTGTGCACATCTTGAAGGTATTGGGGTTTGTTTTTTGCCTTTCTTTGTATACCCAGCACTGCCTGGCACATAGTAAATAGTTAATAAATGCTTGTTGACCCACTGACTGAATGATTCTGAGCATATCATTCAACCATTCCGAGCCTCAGTTTCCTCATCTGTAAAATGAAAATGGTAACACACTTCAAGCCACAAAGGGTTATTATTGGAAGGAAAATGCTTTGTGAACCTTGAAGTGCCCTTGAAATGTGAGATTATACAATCATCTACCTATCAGAAGAATGGCATACACTTGTGACACACCTCTTTGTGACCCTTTTCAAGTCACTTAATGTCTCAGTACCCCTGGTTGCAGAGAAGCTGCTGATCTTCATTAGTAGAAGGGATTTCCTCACCAGGAAGGTCCTTAGGTTGATGAAAACCCAGGTGTGGATCAAAAAAACAAAACCAATCTTAGAGATGGGAGGGGTAAACTGAGCTTCAGAATGAGGAAGGGACTTGGTAATGATGAAAAAAGTGGAAGGAGCTCTGGACCCCAACCTGGGATTGGTATACACTAATTCCAGCTCTGCTAATTCCTGTGGGACCACAGGCTACTCACCAATCTCTCACTTGGATTCCCCCACTATATAATGAAGTGGTTGGACTAAATCGTCCTGAAGGTCTATTCCAGTTCTGACATTCTCTGTTGGATAGGAAGATCCTACTCTACCTTCGGTGGAGGACTTTCATTTTCAGTGGGGGAGGGGGAAACCTCTTGAATCATTTATCAACAAGCATTTTGTGCTAAGTATTAGGGATACAAAAAAAAATTGGTAAAGGTAAAAGACAGTCCCTGCTCTCAAGAAGCTCTCAGTGGAGGAGAAAATATGCAAACAACTATGCACAAACAAAATCAATGAGAAGGCACTAGCTGACTTCATGTAGAAGGTGGGATTGTAGCTAAGAATTGAAAGAACCCAGGAAACTAGGAGTCAGAGATGAGGAAAGAGAGAGGATTCATGGAAGGGGAGACAGTCAGGGAAAATGTGCAGAATCAGAGATGGCAGACCATCTGCAAGGAGACCAGTGGCCCTGGATCATGGGGGGTGGGGGGGTGGGAGTAAGGTATAAGAAGAATGGAGGAGGGGCATGACAGGGTATGAAATGAAAAGCTTTGAATGCCAGAGTATTTTATATTTGATCCTGGAGGTAGTAAGGAGTCACTGGAATTTATTGAGTACAGAGGTGATAGTCAGACCTGGACTTTAGGAAGGTCAATTTGACAGCTGAGTGGAGGACCCAAGGAAGTGGGGAGAGCCTTGCAGTAGGCAGCCCTACCAGCAGCTACTTCGAGGGCCTACAACAGGGTAATGGCAGCTCAGAGGAGTGAAGGGGGCATATAAAAGAAATATTATGAAAATAGAAACAAGATTTGACACTGATTGGATGTGGGGATGTGAGAGTGAGGAGGGGAGGATGACAGATTGTGAGCCTGGGAACTTTGAGGATGCTGAATTCTCCCCATCTTATTAGGCACAACTGAAAGGGTTGAGAAAGTGGACTCTATGCCAAGAAAGTGGTCTTAAACATACAGTCAAGACCCTCTATTCTTTCTCCAAATGAAGTCATTTACTTCCTGGCCTTACTTTCCCCACATGTAAAATGGGGTCCAAAATTTTGGAGAAAAGGAAAAAAAAACAACTGAACAGAAATTATATACCCCTGATTGTAGGACAGCTGAATGTGTGTTGATGACATATGAATGTGCTGGAATATTAAATCACCATAAGAAAGGTTGACCATGAGGAATTCCCAGATGCCTGGGAATACTTGTACAAAGAAAGTAGATGGAGACAACAGTATACATACACAATAACTACAATGATGTAAATGAAAACAACACTAAAAGTCAGCTGAACTCTAATGAAAAGAAACAGCCGATACAGCAGGATACAGTGGACAACAGAGAACTGAACTTGGAAATCCTGGGAGTGGGAATCCCTGATCTTTGGACATATCATTTTCCCCTCTGGCCTTCAGTACCCCTATTTGTAAAATAGACTAAATGATTTGGAAGGTCCACTCTGGCGATCTGCCCACCACCTTGTGAAACACACCCTTTGGGAACGTTGGCTGCTGAATATTGTAGAAACGCTTAGATAATGCTACTGTATCATTTACCTTTGCTTGCTTTTTTCTTTGTGAGAAAAACCCAAAGGGTTAGGAGGGAGTGATATTGGGAGATCTCTATGTTAAAAAAAAAAAATTAGATTGAAGGGCAGCATTTGCAACCTGATTCCCTAATTTATATGTTGCCTCTGAAAAGAGACACTTAATACAAAGTATTCTCAAGTTATATAGCACAAAGTAATGATAGAGCTAGATCGAAAATTAACAGTAGCATCCACTCCCAACCCTACTCATGGGTACTGTTCTTTCTTTCCATAAGTTCAAGAGATGGCTGGAGTTAAGCTTCATGGCTGGACTCAGGCTATGGCTAAATTGTATCCCATTGGGACCGGGTGTGTTTTGGGGGGGGGTCCAAACATACCTTGGCTTTCCCCAAATCATTAGTCACAGAACAGTAGACACCTGGGAATGAGTAAAGTCCTGAACCCCTCTATAGCAAATCTCTTTCCTCACCCTTCAATGGATTTGGATTCAGAGAACCTGGGTTTGAATCTACTTTCTGCCACGTACTAGCTCTGTGACCTTGGGCAGGACAGTCCCCTCCCTGGGTCTGTTTCCTTTGTTAAATGAGGGAGTTGGACCAGATGGTCTCAAAGGGTTCTGTGAGTTGTAGAACTAGGAATCAGAACTGGATCACAGTTCCTGGATCGCAGAAGGCCAAGGTCACTGAAATTCAGGCCCCAAATTTTAAAAATGATCATTCTCACTTACAAAGAGTGTTAAGCTTTAAGGAAAGTACTGTTCTGGAGATGATCCTGTGAGGTAGGTAGAGAGTGCAAGGTTTACTTTCCCCAATTTGCAGATTGGGAAACTGAGGCTTGGAAAGGTCAGGTAAGATGCTTATGGAAGATAGAGCACTGGACTTGGACTCAGACCTGATTTCAAATCCTGCCTCATGCACTCATTACCTGTGTGAACTCTCGCAGCCTCAGTTTCCTCATCTGTAAAATATGATAATAGTAGCACCTATTTCACAGGGTTTTTGTGAGGATCAAATGAGATAGTATCTACAAAATGCTTGGTAAACCTTATATCTATAAAGCAGATGTTTGCCTGCATCATTATTTGTGAGGATCAGAGATGAGATGTGATCTTCTAGTACATCTTTCTTTAGATTCTCTGAAGCCCCTGCAAAGGAGGACACCATGTTTCCTCATGTTCTTTCTTCCCTCCTCAGTCTCTGCCTTTTCTCTCCAGCCTGGCAGTCAGCATGCCCATCTCCCTGAACCCTCCAGCCCTGCCCATTTTCCCTTTTGGTCAGAACAGGCCCTCAGGCCAATCTCTGCTTAATGGGCCAGAGACAAAATTCCTCTCTTCCTTCCGTGTGTGTGTGTGTGTGTGTGTGTGTGTGTGTGTGTGTGTGTGTGAGAGAGAGAGAGAGAGAGAGAGAGAGAGAGAGAGAGAGAGAGGGTTAGGAGTGGAGGAGATTCTGGAGGGAGAATGCCAGAAGGACAGTGGGAGGAGACAAGCCAACAAAAGAGGAGACACCACCATGGGGAAGGCAGCTAGAGGGGGCCTGGGCAAGTGGAACAGGGTTGAGGGGAGCCCCTCCCCACATGCTGGCTAGAGAGCTTTGCCAATAACTGGAACAATCTCTGAAGCTCTTTGCTTCCCTTCCCAATTCAGCCCCAGGCCCCACCCTTTTGTCAAAACACAGTGGGATGGGCTACCCAAGGGATACAGCCTCTTCTCTGGGTGAGTGCATAGGACTTCCCTCTCCCTAGTGTCTCTCCTTCCCTAGTCAGTCTAGGTCAGCAGACCCACTTTTCACAGACCCTTTCATCCCTATTCATTGTTAAACAGTCTGCTCAATGGGCCAGTGACTGAAGCTCTCTCTACTTTCCTCGTGAACTTTTCTAGGAATTAATAGCCCATGCCACCTGTACCCTGGGATATGCAGAGTTTCCGTGCACCCAATCTCTGGTTTTCCTCAAGAGTCAAACCATCTTTGAGTACAACTATCTAAGAATTGGGACGGGGATTCCATCCATTCTTAAGGTTCCCCAAGTAAATAGTCCTTTTTAACTATTCTGTAACCTACTGGGGTATCCCACTGGCAAAAACCTCAACTCCCAACACTCCAACATCATATAAGAATGGAAAATAGCCCCAACTTACTAGGAGCAGAATATTCAAAGTGTAATGGAGTTTAGATATGTTGATTTTTTGAATTAACGTTTATATAGGAAAATTGCCCTCCTCTGGGCCTCTTTCAGTGAAGAGGTAGTTGGAGTTCCTTATACATCCTGCAATTGACAAAGACGACAAAAGACGTTAAACGGCCAATATTGTGGATGTGGGAAGATGTAGGGTGTGTGCTGCTGCATTGTAGTTCGTGTTGTGAATGTACAAGCATTTTGGAATGATGCAAATAAAGTGACTAAAATGTGGATACCCTTTGACCCTGAGACTCTACTACTAGGCTTACACTTTCCCCCATCCCCCATCACCAGTGAGACTGGTGACCTTGTACAGACCTCCCTCGATTAAATCCAATTCACTTGCAAGTCATGGTATCACCCTCTTGATGTTCAGGTTCTCTTTGAGAATGAAGAAGGAATAACAACAGCAATATTTTTGTGATAGCAAAGAATTGACAACAAAAGAGATGCCTGTTGATTGGAGAATAGTTATTGTGCTACATGAATGTAATAGAATATCACTGTGATGTAGGAAATGACTAATGTGATGAAGACAGAAAAGCATAGAAAGATCTATATGAACCAATGTAGAGGGAAGTCAATAGAGCCATGAAAATGACATACACAACGATTACAACAATGAACAAAGAGCAACCATAAAACAATCACAAGTGAATGTTCCAAAATTATAAAGAACAAGTGTGTCCCCAAAGAAGGGATATGAGAAGATACTCTTACACCATTCCCTTGAAGAGGAGGGGAGTTCACAAGAGTTGTACACTGCATCATTTCAGACTTTTTCAACATGTTGATTGGTTATGGGAACTTTTTCCGTCCCCTTCCCCTCTCCTTCTCTCTTTCCTCTACCCCTCCTCTTTTTCTCCTCTCTGTCTTAACAAAAAGAAAACTGGTTTTTATATGGAATGGTTCTTGGGAGAGGTGAGGGGGAGGACACTGGGGGAAATGTTGAATGTAAAAAAAAGATATCAAAAAACATCCAGACAAACTTATTTTTAAAATAAATAAAACAAATCGAAGAGGTCAGACTAAATGATTTCTAAGGTCCCTTTCCAGTGCTTACACTATATGCTCTAAGTTACATCCAAACTCTGACATCCAGCGTTCCAAGATCCTTCCTAGTTATAAATAGGGAAAAAAACTTTATTAAGTAGGAAAGATTTTGGTTTTTGGAGATGCTAGATCCAGAAATCATGAAAAGAGAATGAATAGGGGAGGGTAGAGGAACCCTGGCTTGTGTGGCCTGAAAGGAAGAGACTAGTTCAAGGAAATTCACTGGACAGAATCCCTAGCAGCCACCAAACCAGTCTTTGAGCATCTTTAAGCACAATAGCTTTAGTCTGAAACAAAGGCATGGACCAAGGGCCTTGAAATAAATATTTTTTTTTAATTTAAGACTTAACTTCCTCTATGTTCTTAGTGATCATGAACATTTGACCAAGGCTGGGGAAGCATAGGGGTGGGGGTGGGGAAGAAAGAAGGATGAACTAGGAAGCTCTAGACTTGCCTCATCCTTCTGGTATTCTATCCTGCTCTTTTCTTGAAGTACCCATGCCTCAATTAAGGCCTTAGTAGCCAATCCCAAACACCTCATTTGTGATAGAACAGATGGTAAGCTTAACTGACCATAAGTCCTGGCTGAGAACTCACCCTCTCCTTCTAAAAGCCAAGGACCCTGCCTGTGCCATCTAGTCACCCTCATTTTAGGATTAAAATGCCATGGATAGAGTTGGAAGGGACCCCAGAAGCTTGGCAGTAGGTTTAGCCCCTCTATTTATGTTAGGAGAAAATGAGGCCAATACGGTGAAGTAACTTGCCCAGGGTCACACAGATCTCAACCACCAGAGCTAGGTTCCCTGAGTGTAGAACCCAAGTTCCCTGCTTGCAGAACCTAAGTTCCCTGAGTGTAGAACCCAAGTTTCCTGCTTGCAGAACCCAAGTTCCCTAAGTGTAGAACTCAAGTTTTCTGCCTGTAGAACCCAGGTTCCCTGAGTATAGAACTCGAGTTCCCTGAGTGTAGAACCCAAGTTTCCTGCCTGTAGAAACTAAGTTCCCTGAGTGTAGAACCCAAACTGCCTGAGTGTAGAAGCCAAGCTCCCTGCCTGTCCACTGTGAGGCTGTAGACCATGGCTCCAGGATATGGGTGTCTCCTTAAACTTTCCTTTGTTTGAGTGAAAAGGGGCTTTGGTAACAAAGGACCAGAACTTGGAGCATTTACTAGTGTTTCTAACTCTTCTATGAAACATCCTTTAAGTCTTGAAATTACTGCAGTAGGCTGAGCCGGGACTGCAAAGTCTGATTTATGAGGCACTGTGTGCCAAATCCAAGAGCACAGCGAGAGTGGACTTGTAGTACTAATCATATTTCTTCTGGAAAGACATGGGCAGGCATGCGTGGGCTATGATCTACATCTTTGGAAGGAATATCCAAATCGATGAGATCACAGAGCCATTGGTGTATGCTTCAAGGACTTGTGATGTCTCTGATGCAGGTCTTTCTCCCTATGTAGATTTCAACCTTTCTCCAACTCAGTCTTCGATGGTCTTTAAATGGCCACTTCCCATGGCCCCCAAATTCACTACTCTATAGCCAAGCCCAAGGTGCCAAGCCCCTCTCACCTTACCTCTGCTGGTCCTCAGACATCAGCCTCCTAGCCCATTGCAAGGCTGCTGCTCAAATGATTTCAAGTTCAGGAGGGTCTGGTAGTACTTGGAGCATCATTCACAAGGTTTTGGAGAACCTTGGGGTCACCTCCAAACCACGGGGAGGCATCAGAGGACTTGAGCCTTTAATCACAATGATGGTGGATGGGATAGGGACTGGACTCATGCTTTCACATAGTGATGTCTCACTGAGAACACACCCTCTACTGTGCAGGTGGGCAGGTGCAATGAGCATTGGGTAGTCATGGTACTTGCTAAGATCATACAGCCAGTATGTGTCAGAGATGGTACTTGAACCTAGGTCTTTGTGACTTTAAGGCTGGATCTCTGTATACTGTGTTGTTTCTGCTGGTGATGCTGCTGCTTCTCCCAACTGGGCTGTGCCTGCTTGGGGCTGTCAGGGAATCAGGAGCTTTCCTGAACCAGGCATTCACTGTCTGCTGAACAGACACATCTAGCTGGTTCCTGTCACTACACTTTGGCCATCAGTGACCCTGTGGCCATAAGTATCAAAACCTGGTGCCATATTAGGACACATTCACTTCCAGCCTCATGTTTGAGGACCCAGGGAGGAAGGATGCAGACACACTGTTGTCCCTTAAGCTGGGGCTTAGGGTTGACTGAATCTGTGCCCTTAATTTCATTAATTCTATTAGCTTGAACTAGTTAAGCAAAGGCAGGAGAGGAGGGGCTGTACTTAAGATGCTTATCATTGCAGTACCTAGGTAATCAGGCTAAGTGGTTGGAGATACCAAAAGGATAATAAGAAAGAATTATGATGGGGCATCTTGCCAATAGTGTGCATGAATATTTATTTTTAATCATAATTATAAGCTACATCTTGAGATGGATGAAAGTTTCTCTCTGGTGGCTCTAGTCAAATTGAAAGCTTCTCAAGAACTAACCTTCCAAGGGTCAATTTGGGGTCCTTATCCTTCAGGGATATCAAGCTTGCCTTACTGAGAGGGTCTCCAAATCTCCTGGCCCACTCACAGTGGGACCTGCTCCTAGGACTCCTCTTACCAACCAGTGTACATGCATTTGGTGATAGAATGTATGAGAATTCTGGAGAACAGGGCTGGGCTAGCCTCTAACTGCCTGGTATATATGCATTCATTCATTCATTCATTCATTTGTTCAATGCACCAACTATGTGTAGCACTAGGTATTAGAGTCTTGGAGACATTCAAATTATGTTATAATACACAATGTTATATGATAAGGACATCGGAGTAGTACACTCCAGTAATCAATCAGCAAGCATTTACTAAAACACTATGTGTCAGTCTCTGTTCTAGGGAGTGGAAATTGAAGGAAAAAGGAAGTTAGAACCTACCCTCCAAGAGACTCTCCCATTCTAATAGGAGAGACAAGGTGCATACACAGACATATACAAAAGACATCCCAGGTAACGAGGTAACTTTAGAGTGGACAGTGCTAATGAGGGGCACTGAATGGGCTTCCTACAGAAGGTGCTTGAGCTAAGTCTTGAAGGAAGCCAGGGAGCTGAGGTGGAGGTGCAAACCTGGCAATCCATTAGGGCAAAAGCATGGAGATGGAAGAATGGATGGATGGAAGGATGGATAGATAGATGGATGGATGGAAGAATGGATGAATGAATGGATGGAAGGAGAGAAGGATGAATGGATGGATGGATGGAAGGATGGATGAATGAATGAATGGAAGGATAGAGGGATGAATGGATGGATGGAAGGATGGATGTATGGATGGATGGAAGGATGGATAGATGGACAAATGGATGGAAGGATGGATGGATGGATGAATGAATGGATGGATAAAAGGATAGAAGGATGGATGGATGGAAGGATGAATGGATGGAAGGATGGATAGATGGAAGGATGGATGAATGGATGGATAAAAGGATAGAAGGATGGATGGATGGAAGGATGAATGGATGGAAGGATGGATGGATGGATGGATGGCATATACTCAAGTGCTATGGGAGTTTATTTCTAGTTTCTCCTGTCTAGATCTTGTTTGATGACATTGTTTGCATGTTATCTCTGTCATTAGACTTTAAGCTCTTTGAAGGCAGGAGCTGCTTTTTTTGTCTTTGTTTCCCTAGTGTTTAGCATATTGTAGGTATTGAATAAATGCTTATTGACTAGTTGAGGTCCAAGGAATAAGGTCATTCCTAGAGAAGGGATGAGAAGATTCTTCCTGAAATAGGTGGCATTTAAGCTGGGGTCTAAAGAAAAGCTAGGAATTCAGGATGGAGTAATGGAGATGGAGGGCATTCCAGGCAAAGGCAAAGAGGTGGGAAAAACTGAGTAGGAGGAGGGGAGGACAGAGAGTCCAGTTTAATAGGAGGATAGAGTGCATGCAGAGAAATACTATTCAACTCAAATCACTTGTTATGTGCAAGGCACTAAGCTAAATACTGGGGATACAATAACAAAACTCCTTAAGTACTCCCTGTCACCAATGTTGGATAGGTTGGTTCCAGAAAGTAGGGGGTCTTCAAGGTTAACCAAAAGAGACTGAAGTTTTGACTTGGGAGGCACCAGTAATAACACCTCCCATTTTTAGAGAAGCTTTAAGGCTTGCAAAGTATTTTAGGTACATTACCTTCTCTGCTTTTCACAACGCTGAGGAGGTGAGTGTTTTTATTATTTCCATTTTACAGATGATGAAACAGAAGCCAGCAGTGCTTAAGGGACTTGCCTAGGATCACACAGCTAATGGTTGGGACAGAATTTGAACTCAGAGGTCTTCCTGATTCCTAGACTACCCAGATGTCTATCATTCTATCTTTCATCCCTTTGTCTTTTCCCAGGCACTAGGGAGTCATTGAAGACTCCGGAGCAGAGGAGTGACATGACATCTTTACTTGACTGTCCCACTGATATCTCAAACTCAACAAATCCCAAACCAAATACATAATCTTTCATTTCTCTCCCAAGTTGTATTCTCTTGTCAACTTTGCCAATCATCAACAAGCATTTACTAAATGCCTTCTATGTGCCAGGCACTGTACTAAATACTGAGGATGTGAAGAAAGGGAAAACCAGCCCATTTCCTCAAGGAACTCACATTCTAATAAGAGAAACAAATCACTATGTATATACAATGGACATCATTATATGTTTGTATGCATAATTTGTATATACAATTTTTTGTACATGTTATTCACACACATTTGTATAGATGTATATCCAATATAAATGGGGACAGGCAGTAATCTCCAACAAAGAAGTAGCTGGGAGGACCGGGAAAGGCTTTGTACAAGAAAGTGAGATTTGAGTTGATTCTTGAAGCAAGCCAGGAAAATAAGAAGATGGAGATGAGGAAGGACAGAGTTTCTGGTATAGGAAACAGCCAGTGAAGGTGAAGGGAGGCAGGAGATGGACTGTCTCATTTGTGGACCGGCAAGAGGCTAGCAAGAAAGCAGTGAGTATGTGAGAAGATGGGCAAGCCAGGAAGGGCTCAGGTTATGGAGGGCTTTAAAAGCCAAATGGAGGATTTTCTATTGGATTACAGTGGTAAGAGGGAGCCACTGGAGCTTACTGGGTCAGGGAATGACATGGTCAGACCTGCAGCTGAAAAAGATCACTTTGATCATGACCACTTTGGAGGATGGACTGGAGTGGAGAGAGACTTGAGACAGAGAGACTACATGGCAAGCTACTGCAATGTTGCTGGTGTGACATGTCTAGGTGGGCCTGTGCGAGTGGAGAAAAGAAAGGGGTCTTGTGAAAATAGAAAGGAGAAAACTGGGCAACAGATTGGATATGTGTGACTGAGAACAAGAAGTCAAGAATGGCACTGAGGTTGTGAGCTATGGTGACTGGGAGAATTGTGGTCTTCTTCATGGTTAGGGGGAAGGTAGGAAGAGGTTGAAGGGGACAGATAATGAGAACAGTTTCAGACATGTCAAGTTCAATGTGTTTAACAGGTAGTGGGAGATGTTAGACTGAAGATCTAGAGATTAGGGCTGGACAAGTCTTCAGTTATTTCAATAGAAATGATCACTGAATCCATAGAAGCTGATAAAATCACCAAATAAGAGAGTGTAGAGGGAGGAGAGGGCAAAGGACAGACACTTGGGTGACAATGACCATTAGTAGGCATGACCAGAGTGAAGGCCTGGCATAGGAGGCAGAGGAGGGCTGGATAGACAGGTAGGAGGAGAACCAGGAGACAGTCAGGTCATGAAAACTTAGAGGACAAAAAGTATCCAAAAGAAGAGGGGGATCTACTGCCACAAAGGCTGGAGAGAGGTCAAGGAGGACAAGTATTGAAAAATTGTTTGAAATTTGGATTTGAAATTTGAAATTGGATTTCTCAATGAAGAGACCATAGGTAACTTGAGAGAGGGCAGTTTCAGGTGAATGATGAGGCTGGAAGCCAAGCTAAAGATTTAAGAAGAGAATGAGAAGAAAGGAAGTGAAGGTACCTATGGTAGATGGCCTTTTCAGTCACAAAAAACTGAGGACACATAGAATAACAAGCAGGGTAGATGGATGGATCAAGCAAAGGATATTTGAGGGGGACATTTGTAGGCAGCAGGGAAGAAGTTAGTGGACATGGAGAGATTGGAGATTAACAAGAGAGTGGAAATGGTATCAGAGACAATACACTGGAGAAGACAGGATGGGATGTATCCAGGGTGACCATCCACTGGAGAAGATGGGGTGGCATGTATCAAGGGTGACAATCCACTGGAGAAGACGGGATGGGATGTATCAAGGGTGACGATCCACTGGAGAAGATGGGATGGGATGTATCAAGGGTACATGTAGAAGGGTTAGACTTGGCAAGAAGAAGGGCCACCTCTTCATATGAGCCAGGAGGGAAGGCATTAGAGTGACTGGGGAGAAGGGGAGAAGAGGGAGCTCTCACTGAATGGTCTCCATTTTTTCAGCAAAGTATAAGTTAAGGTTTTCCATCGAGAGGTGTGGGAGAAGCTTGAGAAGAAGAGAAAAGGGTTTGGAAAAGTAGTGGTGGTGAGGGGGACAGAGAATCACTCAAGGAGCTATAAAAGCTTATACAAGTTTACAGCCAGGGCCTATTTGTGATTGTATAATATAAATATGTAGTAGACCCTGGCAGCAGAGCTTTGTCTGTTTTTCTAGCTCTGTTCAGCCGCACATGAATAGGAATTAGAGCAGCAGATGGCAGGAGCAGTAATCCCTGGCTGGGCCTGGAAAGATATGATTGGGGATCGAGGGACAACGGGTTTGAGAGAACAGTATAGAGTTCTGCTGGTTCATTAAAGGGTCAAGATGGGGAAGGGAGAGAGTGTAGACAGTATGTAGACAGTGTGTAGACAGGTGTGATGGCTTAGGAAAGAACTGAAGGGTGGAAGGATTGAGCATCACAATGAAGATGGAGAAGACTCTTAGGGGTCATATGGCAGGAAGAAAGATAGAATGAGAAAAAGCTCCTAAAGTCTTCTTTCTCCCTCATTTAATCATAGGATTATAGACAGAGCACTAGAAGGAACCATAGACAGATGTAGAGGGAGGGTTGGATTAGCTACTCAGAGCAATCGCAGCTAAAGCCACCAAGCTCCAATTCCTTCCTCAATCTAACCCTTGGAAGCCTGGGAGCACATCTCAGTCCCTCTGCACACCCCTAGATAGACTGAAGGTGGGTTCCTGCACCTTCTACCTTTTCCTGTTAGTGTTGAAACCCTGATCTCTGCCTAGTCTGTTGTTCAGTCATTTCAGCTGTGTTTGACTCTTTCTCACCCCATTTGGGGTTTTCATGACAAAGATACTGGAGTGATTTGCCATTTCCTTCTCCAGTTCATTTTACAGATGAAGAAACGGAGGCAAACAGGGTGAATGAAGTGCCTTGCCCAGGGTCACACAAGTAGAAAGTGTCTGAGGCCAGATGGGAGTTCAGGAAGATGAGTCTTTCTAACCTCAGACCTGGCACTCTATCCATTCTGCTACCTGGCAGACCCTTCCTAGTCTAGGGAGTATGAATATGTTCTTCACAAAAATTATAATTTATTTGAAAGGTATTTGACCCCATTCCTCTAAGATTCTAATCCCCTTCTCAACTTTGAATGAAGGTCTGATCATGTCATCTCTTAGTCAATAAACTTGGGTGGTCCCCTCTTGCCTCAAGGATCAATCATAAACTCTGACTGACATTTGAAAATCTTCCCAACATAGTCTTTTCTGGTTTTTCTGAGTATTTAACACATTATTCCTCTCCTCTAACTCTGCCTTCCAGCTATGCTGGCCTACTGTTCGGCTTAGTGATCTGTCTCCAGTCCGTCCCCAGAGTGGCTAGAGCATCCCACCCCAAACTACCTTGCATGCATTTTATATGTATTCTCAATACATTCATATGCATGCATGTTTTCTCCCCCATTCAAATGTAAGCTGCCTGAAGGCAGGCACCAGTTCACTTCTTTCTTTGAATCCCCAACACCTAGCATTGAATAGGGCACTTAGTAGGTGCTTACTAAATATTTATTGATACAAGTACAGGTTAAGTAACATTTAAATGAGCAAAATACAGGCAAGGGAGGTTAACTGTCTGAAGACTTCCTGAGTAGACTCTGAAACTGGAACTCTGACACTCACTCCTCACTGAGATGGAGCTGAAATGAATAATGTCAGCTCTCACATTGCCCTAAAGAAACGCCCCTTTCCTCCTAGTAAGGTTTGAAGTCTCCATTTCCCCCAATTCATCATCTTCAATGTCTTTCTCACGCTCAAATGTCTCTTTAGAAAACCACTTCCTGGTCTCCCACTTTATTTCACCGGGTTTTTTAAAAATATGACCCATATGAACAGAGCCATACTCTGCTTGGATGGAGTGAATCCCTTTCCTGAGAGAGGCCTAGAAGGTGAAAAGAGAAGCAGGAAAGAGCGGTCTTCAGGAAAACCTAGAGAAGAGAGTATCCAAGAGAAGAGGGTGATCAACTGCTTCTAGGAGAGTCATGATGGCCTATAACACAGGCACCTTAGAGACATCATGGAGCATTGGGCACATTCTATAACTGTTTTTGATCTGCTGACCACAGGGTTAGGAGGAGTCTTTTTAATTGTATTAAGAACCGAGAACATCTTCAAAAAGACCCACTTGGCCTTGACCATTCTTTTGGCTGCTCATAGTTCAAATCCTTCACTGAGAGAGTCCAGTGAGAGACAAACAATAAGGGGAGAGGCCTGAGGTCCATTCGTCTGAGGCCAACATGTGGCTCCATAAAAAATGGGCCTGGATCCTTGACCTCTGAATTTGTTCATTTCTATCACAGATGAGAGGGTTGGAGCCTCAGATCTTAAAGAGAGCTGGCATCTGGACATTCCATCATCCAAGTATCTAAGTTTGCAGCCATCTTGGCATCAGTGTCCAGAAGAGTAAGGACTGACCTTTAGGTGTGACGAGGATTCATCTGATACATTCAGGACTTGTGATATATAGCTGGACTAGAACCTGGTGGGATCAATGTTATATAGAAGCTATGTTAAGAGTGAGTCCACTCTCCTCAGTGACTGAAGTGGAATAGGTGAGGATACGTTTCCAAGGTGTTTAAGGAAAATATCTGTACTTTTGTTATCACTACATATTTGACATAAATATCCCTTTATAAAAGTAATTGATGTTGAATGCCTACACAGAATCAGTTGCTGGTTTAATAGTGAGGGAAACACAACCACTGAGGGCTTGAGCAGATGTCAGTACAGAAGAGATGCCCAAAGCCCTTTGGGGTGTCCCTAGAACCCTGAGGGGGAAGGTATAGCAGATCTCAATCTGGAAGAGCAAGGACAGATCTGAGAATCACCTGCATAGATATTATAGTTAAATCCATGGGAGCTGATAAAATTGCCACATGAATTAATATAGAGGGAGAGAGAAGGAAAGAGCCTTGGTGGGCACTCATGCTGAGTGGGCACAATTCTAATGAAAATTTAGCAAAGGAGACTGAGAAGAAATATTCGGATGGGTAAAAGGAGAAGCAGGAGAGAGTGGTCTTCAGGAAAACCTAGAGAAGAGAGCATCCAAGAGAACAGGGTGATCAATAGCAGGGCCAAAGGTTATAGAGAGGTCAAGAAGGATGAAGACTGAGAAAAGGCCATTGGGGGGGTGGAGCCAAGATGGCACAGTAGAAGAATGGACCTACTCTAACTCTCTTCCATAGCCCTTAAAATACCTGTAAAAATGACTCTAAACAAATTCTAGAGCAGCAGAAGCTACAAAATGACAGAGTGAAACAAATTTACAGCCCAAGACAGCCCAGAAGGCTGACAGGAAGGGTCTATCACACCAGCTCGGAAGGGAGTGCAGCCCAGCCCAGAGTGGGCCATGCAGCAGGCCAGGGTACAGAATCACAGGCAGCTGCTGCAGATTTCCAGATTTCTCAAACCACAAACACCAAAGACAGCTTCAAAAGTCAGTAAGAAAGCTCTTTCACCTGGGTGAGAGGGGAACTTGATTTGGCCCTAGCCCCAGCCCCAGCCACAGTAACCACTGTGGCAGCAGCTTCCACTTTTGGAGCCCTCGACCTAAAGACCCTGGGAGAACTGAGCAGCTGATCTGGATCTCAGTCCTGAGTGGTGATCCTGGGGTGAGGAGGAGTGTCAACATGGCAGAGTTGGTGGTGACTGTGAAAAGGGAATCCTACTCACAGTTCCAGGGCAGAAAGGAGTGCTTTTGGTTGCTCACAGACCAGAGCACGGGACAGAAGAGGATAAAACTCCTCTCTATTAATTGTGCCACTTTGGAGGAACTGAGAACTTACAGGTCCCTAGAGATATCTCAGCAAACAGCTGCACAAAACCTCTGAAGTCTAGGGTGGTACACTCTCCACTTGACAAAGGACTCAAAAGTCAAGTAACTGGCTGGGGAAATACCCCAAAAGGGGAAAAAATAAGACTATAGAAGGTTATTTTCCTGGTTAAAAGGTATTTTCTTCATCCGTTTGGATGAGGAAGAGCAAAGCATACAATCAGAGTAAGACAGCAGGGTCAAGACTTCCAAAAAAATATGCAATGGTCTCATGCCATGGAAGATCTCAAAAAACATTCTGAAAATCAAGTAAGAGAGGTGGAGGAAAAATAGGAAGAGAAATGAGAGCAATGCAAGAAAATCATGAAAAGCAGGAGACCCAAACAAATTAAAAATAGACTAACCCAAATGGCAAAAAGGGGTCCAAAAAACCAATGATGAGAAGAATGCTTTAAAAAACAGAATTGGCCAAATGGGGAAGGAGGTTCAAAAGCTCACTGAAGTAAATAGTTCTTTAAAAATGAGAATGGAGCAGGTGGAAGCCAATGACTTTATGAGAAATCAAGAAATTATAAAACAAAACCAAAAGAACAGAAAAAATAGAGAAAAGACCATTAGATTTCTTCATTAAAAGATTATTAGTTACTCTGGAGAGAGCACCTTAAATTGAACAATGATATCAGAAGGCAGATTGGGGAGAGTAAAGAAGGAGTAAGATGAAAGGCAGTGTAGCCACTTTCTCAAGGAGTTTAGCCACAAGATGGAGAGAGGATGATAACTAGCAGGAATAGAGGGATGAAATGAGGGGATTTTGAGAATGGGGAAGACATGGGCATGTCTGGAGGCAACAGGGAAGCAGTCAGTAGACAGGGAGATAGTGAAGATGAGTGAGAGAGTGGAGAAGATAGAAAGATAGAATGGGATCATTGGCGCATGTAGAGGGGTCTGCCTTGATATAGAGAAAGACCACCCCTTTGTGTGAGTTTGAAGTAAAGGAGGAGACAGCAGTGGCAGAAGGCATCCAGATGCATGATGGGATAGGTGATGGAGAGGACAAGAGGGGGCTCCAGGTGAATGGCTCTCACTTTGTAGATGAGTTTCTCATCTAAGAGTTGGGGTGGGGGAGCCATGGGAGGTTTGAGGAGGGATGGAAAGGTTTAAAAGAGCCTCTATGGATAGTGGAATCACAAATTGATGATAATTTCACAACATTCAGTTTTGATGGATTTGTTAAACTTTTTTCCACTGGCACTGTTGCACTCATCAGGTATATATTCTTGATTTGGTCTTGCTGATTTTACTCTGCATCAAATCTTGGTCTTTACCATTACATTTCTGACAGCTTAGTGATATGCCATCACACTCATGCAATTTGTATTGTCTCTCATTTTGTTTCCAGTTTTACTACCACATAATGTACTGATAGGAACATTCTGGTGTATAGTCTTTTTCTCACTGACTACCTTGGGGTATATCCCCAGCCATTGAATCTTTGGGTCCAAAGGGTATGGGAATTTTGGTCACTTTCTTAGGATAAATTCAAATTGCTTTCCAGAATGCTTGGACCAATCCAGTGTCATCATTATTAGCATGCCTGTCTTTTCATACCCCCTCCAACACTGGCTATTCTCATTTTTAATCATTTTTGCTAATTTGCTGGGGGGTAATTGCTCAGATTTTCATTTCTCTTTTTGTTAGCAATTTGGAGCATTCTCTTATATGACTGTTATAGTTTGCAATTCTTTTGAGAACCCTTTCAGTGAGGGATGTGCTGGAATCAGATCAAACCAGCTCACAAGAGTCAATCATTAAATTTTCAGTGGGAGCACTTACACCTTGGAAATTGACAAATGCTACAAACCAGGGTTTGATTTATCATTTTGTCAATTGTGTAGAACTAAGAAAGTAATGGAGAAAATGTTAATACTGCAGATTAAACTGAAAAGCATGTCCTACATGTGTGTATTTGGAGAGCCAGTTGTTAAACATTTTCCACCACATCCCTGATTCTAGGACTCCACTTTCAAAGTCTCATAAAAAAAGAGGAAATCATTCCAGTTCTCGTCCTGCTCTGGGCCAACAAGCCAGGCAAAAGCTCTCCAATTTGATGCTTCAGCAGTCTGGCAATTGAAATTTGGCACTAAGAGATGACTAGAATATGCAGAGGAAAGGAAAAACCAGCCAAATAGAGCTTAGAGTAGCAATAAAAAGAACTGAAATTGAAATAGTACTTTAAGGTTTCCAAAGCATTTTATGTCCATTAGGTCATTTGTGCCTCACTGAGCAACCCTGTGAGTCAGGTACAATGGGTATTATTGCCCTCACTTGAAAGAAAAGAGAGGTCATGACAAAGGCTGGATTTGAACCCAGGCCTGCCTGACTCCAGGTCCAATACTCTAGGCATCACAACATACTACGGAGTCTAGTCCAGAGGAGGCTTCACAACGCTCCCATAGTGCTGAGCACTGCAGAGCAACCAGGGACTGGACACGAGGTCTCAGGGAAGGGCTGGGGATTGAGCACAGTGCTTTCCACAGAATGAATGTTTATTGAATTACATTAGTCTCAGTATGGAGCAAGGCCTTAGTACATATACAGGCCTAGAAAGCTCTAAGAACCCAATATAGGATGTAACACAGCCAAGAATACTTTCAAAGCAGCTCCCCTCAATTAGTTAAGCTTGAATAAATTCAAATCCTCTTCAAGATCACACTCTCAGAACTGCTAAGCAGATGCAACCTCCATCCCCCAGCCAAACACAGTGTTTTCCACATAGTAAGCATTTAAGCATCTCTAAGTGTCTGTTTAGGATAGGTAGGTGGCTCAGTGGATAGAGCACGGGGCTTGGAATCAGGAAGACGCTGAGTTCAAATCCAACCTCAAACACCTCATAGCTATATGATTCAAGGCAAGTCACTTCACCCTGTTTCCCTCAGTTTCCTCATCTGTAAAATGAACTGGAGAAGGAAATGGCAAACCACTGCAGTGTATTTGCCAAGAAAACCTGAAATGGGGTCATGGAAAGTTGGCCAGAACTGAAATCACTGAACAACAAGTGTCTGTTTAATGAAATGTCTTCAGTACCCTACTTCATTTTTCACAGCTCAACACTGCCTAAGGGGTGGCCAAATGGGCAAGGATGTGCCAAGGGCCCAAGCAATATCTCAAATGCTTAGCACAGCTCTTGGCACATGATGTTGTTCAGTTGGTTCCAACTCTTTGTGACCCCATTTTGAGGTTTTCTTGGTAAGAAAACTGAAATGGTTTGCCATTGCCTTCTCCAGTCCATTTTATAAATGAGGAAACTGAGGCAAACAAAGTGAAGTGACTTGCCCAGGGTTACGTAGTTAGGAAGTGGCTGAGGCCAGATTTGAACTTATGAAGATGATTCTTCCTGATTCCAAGTCCAGTGCTGTATCCACTGTACCACCTAGCTGTCGCATTCTTGACATGTAGTAAGCACTTAAATGCTTTGAAAAAATTGGAAGGGACTTCAATACCATCACCAACTACTACTACTACTACTATTACTACTACTACTACTACTACCACTACTTTATATACCACCACCACCACTACTATTACTACTTCATATAGTGCTTAAGGTTTGCTAAGCACCTTACAAACATGATCTCTTTTGATACTCACAGCAACCCTGGGAGGTAGCTGCTATTATTGTCCTCGGTGAAGTGACACAAACAAATACAAACTCGTTCTGTGAAGTTGAAGGGCCACCATTGAAGACCTAGAGGGTCACATGTGGCCTCAGGCCGAAGGTTCCCCACTCAGCTCTGTGGGGTCAAACAGAACAAGCCTAATCCTTTCCTGCATTTCATATCCCTTCAGATACCTGAACATGGTATAATGTGCCTACTCCCTCTCCCCTACACTATTCTATCTTCCAAGTTCAAAATCCTTAGTTCTTTTGATATGGCTTTTTTTCCCTAAATTCCATTTCATTTTTACTTTTAGCTGAAAATTTTCTCTTTCCTACCTCCCTTAGTGCCCCCCTCCCAGGAAGAAAGTAAGAAAAACAAACTCCTTTACATAGTCAAGCAAAACAAATCCTTCCCTGACCACGTCTAAGAATATGTCTCAGTTCGAATCTGGAATCCATTACCTAGGTGTCAGAAGGCGAGCAGCATTTTTCATCATAAATTTGCTGAAATTGTGCCTAAAACCCTTCTTCATATAGTTGGACTCAAGGTCCTTCAGAATCCTAGTTGCCCTCCTTTGGATTCTCCAGTTTGTTGTCCTTCCAAAAAGGTGACTCCCAGAAGTGACCACAATACTTCTGATGTGGTTCACCCAGAGCAACAGAGAGGGAAACAATCACCTCCTTAATCCTGGAAACTTTGCCTCTCTTAATGATGATTTCTTGGCAGCCACCTTGACTGTTGACTCATATGAAGCTTGCGGTCCAACCCCCAGATCTTTTTCAGCTGAACTGTTGTCTAGCCCCACCCCCACCCCCATCTGTTACTTGCAAAGTTGGCTTTGGGGTTGGGTGTGTGCATGTGTGTGTGTGTGTGTGTGTGTGTGTGTGTGTGTGTGTGTGTGTGTGTGTGTAGGGAAAAAATCAAGAGGAAGGTTTTATGTTGATCCATGTTAGATTTATTCAGTTCAGTCCAGAGTTTAACTGGATTCCAGATTCAGAGTCTACAGATGTGCAAATTAAAAGACAAGAGGAATTCCATTATTTGACCAAGATCTGCAGAGAGTAAGTGGCAAAGCAGGCTTCAATCCAATTCAATTCAATATGACAAGTTTTAATTAAGCCACCTATGTGTCAGGTACTGTGGTAGGTTCTGAAAATACAAGGCCAAAAACAGAACAGTGTCTGCACTCAAGGAGCTTGGAGAGAGGGGGCATGAAACAAAATATACATGGAAAATGAAATATGAAATATAGGCAAAGTAATTTCTGGGAGCTCTAGATTTTAAACTCTGGTTCTGATCTAGGAAGATCTTTGAAAATCTTAACTTTGTCATTCAATGTGTCAGCTATCCCTCCCAGGTTTGTATTTCCATCTTTATCCAAGTCATCGACCAAATGTGAAAAAGTACAGGGCCAGCCTAAAACAGATCCCAGACACACCCTACCTTCAAAAGTTGACAATTTTAGGTTTGAATATCCACTAGTTTGAAATCCACCTAACTGTGCTGGCATTGACCCCACACCTTTCAAATGTTTTACTACGATTTATGTAGCCCGTACTGGCTATTGCAGGCATTCCCCTGAATCTACCTTGGCCCTAATTGCCTGAAGTCCCGGTAGATTACACTGCATCCCTCCTTCAGGGTTCTCCAGTACTCTTAGGCAGTTAGGGAATTATCTACTCTCTACCATGGGCTGAAACCCCTATAAAGTATGCTTCACAATTTTTAAGGGGTTACCTTTTAGAGAGGAATATTGACTTCAAAGACATAACAAAAACAAACATACAAACGTTGTCTCTGAAACACCTACCTTGGAAGATATAACCCTCTTCATCTCTGGGAAAAGGAAGGGGATGGGAATCCATTACATTCAAAGTTTAGATCAGTTCCTATATAGCATCAGTTCCACCAAATTCAAAGTCTGAAGCCCCCTTAGGCTTGAGTCCCTGACTTCTAACGGCTTCCTGCTTGGGTGGTGGCAACATCCGGCAAAATTCTGGAAGCCTGGCTCCGAAGTCTCCATGACTCAAGCTGCTAGGTCCAGGAACTTCACCGCTCTTAGCACCCAGAACTGAAAAGAACAGATAACCAAAGCCCGGTGCACTTTTCTCGATGCCACAGGGTACAAGGGAAAGGGGAAGGTAACCCTTCCCCCATCCAGCTTAGTGCATGGTGCCCAAGCAGCGCAAACAAGACCTTCACTCCTGGGCAACACCGGAAAGAAAGAACGAGAAACGGTCTTTGTCTGGTAGTTTTAAAGACGCAACTATATCCGGCTACACGACCAATAGAAAAAGACTACTCCCACTCACGTGGTAGGAGAACAGCAGAATCCCTTCTCAGAGAAGCAAGTTCGTTGTGTTTCCCGTGTGGATGCCTCCATCTTGGGTGATGTGGCCATGTGCCAAGCTCAGTAATACTACTTGAAAAAGGGTAGTCAGGCAGGACTGTTTTAAAGGAAGCTATGCTGGTTCTTTTCCATCACCACTGATTTTTGAGGTCTTCATGAACTGCCCCTTCCGTGAACATAATCCAGGTTCTTGCCAGGTGTCAAAATTCAGTACACTAACCTAATGTCTGTAGGACATGAGTTCGTCTTTTTTTTTTTTTTTTGAAAATTGAAGACATTTGCCCTTCTCCAATCCTGAAGTATGTCTCCAATTCTCCACTATCTTTTAGCTATCAACTGGAAAAAGCTAAACCAAAAGAACCTACCCATGTCCTTCATCTTGGACAGGTGACTTGAACTCGTTGAGTGCTGCTAAGTACTCTCTTATTATCCCTTCACTTTTCTTGCATATCAACTCCCTATTTCTCATTTCTGTTCTGTCCATTCCAATCCAAAGATTATTTTCCTTGGCAGAAGCAAAATAATGATTGAGTAGCTCTAAGTTTATTGCCCCATTCATCCTGACCAGGGGGTTCTATAGCCTCTTTGATTCTCCTCTTTTCCACAGTATACCTAAAATCCCTTTTGTTCTCATTCACCTTGACTAATTCTGAGTTTTCACACTCCTGACACTCTTTTTACAGAAGCATGCCCTGATTTTGTATTTATTCTGTTACTTACTCTTGGTTGCATCTGTTGTATGTCTTTTAGAAATGTAAGTAGGTTGGTGAGGTCCCTGTGCATCCACATCCCTTTTAGTAAACAATTCCATCTATTCTTCTCATTGGAATTATTTCTCATTGTGTCTTCAGAAATTCATTCTTGAGTTTCCCATCCCTTCCAGAATGAATGATTAGCCTAGTAGAATTATCATTTGTAAGTTCCTTCCTATTCTTTCTCTGAACCTTTTAAAATCTGCTTTCTCAGAATCTAGAACCCAAATTTGACCATTCCCATCTTTTCTCTCTTCTCTCACAAATTCTAAGATGTAGTTTTCTCCAAGATTCCTGACATTTCATCTCACCAATGAATTCCTCCATTTTGGCAAAATAGACCTAGAATAAAATCTTCCCTCCTCCCTTCTTCTACCTTTTAAAGGATGAAAAGATCCTGTAAGTCAAATCAAAAGAGTACTAACTGCTCTGTTCCTGAGCAAACTCTTCAGTAGGAGACTGGATAACTGAAATTCCCTGTTGCTACTACATTGTTCTTTCATACCTCCATGGTGATCACTTTGTTGGACTCAGCAGTCAATCCATCAAGCATTAAGTACCCATTCTCTCCCAAGTGCTGTTCTAGGTGCTAGGGACACAAAGAATGAAATCATCCCTAATCTCAATGAGCTATTCTATGAAGGGAGACAAGTCATGTCTTGCTAAAGGATGACTCCACTCTGAGGCTGACTGGTGAGTGAGTCCCTGACTGGATCAGCCATACTCCTCCCAATATGCAAGCGTTTCAGCTCCCCTTTATAGATTTCCTCCCCTCCCTCATTAGAATGTAAACTTTTTGAGAGTAGGAAGTGGCTCATTTCTTTATTTTATATCTCCAGCATTTCCCTTCCCTCTTTCCTTTTTCCCTTCCTTCCTTTCTTCCTTCCTTCCTCCCTCCCTCCCTCCCTCCCTCCCTTTCTTCCTTCCTTCCTTCCTTCCTTCCTTCCTTCCTTCCTTCCTTCCCTCCTTCCTTCCTCCCTCCCTCCCTTCCTTCCTTCCTTTCTTTCAATAGCTCATGTGAGAATTTGTTTTGCACAACCATACATATTCGTAACAGATTTTGCTTTTATTATCTTCTTAGTGGGTGGAGGAGGGAGAGGAGGAAGGGAGAGAATGAATAACTGAAAATAAAATTTCAAAAATGAAAAATTATTCACAACACCTTAGGTAATAAACAATTGTCCAATTATATTACAAATGTATTTTTTCCTCTGAGACAGCAAGCACATGCATGTTTGAAGCATTATAAAAGTTTGTTTCTGCAGTGATTGGCAACCATCATAATCATGTGCACAACAATTTTGGTGTTTCCGCAGCAATTACATCAAACTCTGACTACCTTTTTTAATTAGTTAATTTATTTTTAGTTTTCAACATTGACTTCCATAAGTTTTAAATTTTCTCTGCCTCCCTCCCCAACATGGTGTGCAATCTGATATAGGCTCTATAATACATTCCTATTAAGCATTTTTTCATGTTAGTCATGTTGCATAGAACAATTGGAACTAAAGGGAGGAGCTACGAGGAAGAAAAAAACGAAACAAAACGAAACAAAAAAAGAGAGCGAAGTTTTGCTTCGATCTGCATTCTGACTCCATATTTCTTTCTGTGGATGTGGATGGCATTTTCCATCCTGAGTCTTTTGGAGTTGTTTTAGTTCCTCGCATTGATGAGAAGAGCAAAGTCTATCAAAGTCATTGCACAACGTGGCTGTTACTCTGACTGTTTCTAAGTGCAAAGCATTCTTTCCGTTTTTCAATGTGTCATCGAATTGTTTCCAAACCAACATAAGGATTCAAAATTCAAACCCAAATCAATTCTCAATGGATGGTCAAACTCAGGTCCATATAGCCTCATTTGTGTCCTGTGCACTGTGCCGGAGCAGCTACTTCGTACCTCTCTGTTACCCTGTGATCACATCTCATCAGCTGGTAATCATATGATCAAGATGTTACAAACCTTTGCCTTTTTGCAGAGCAAATATCAGGCTATTTAAATACCATGATCAATGAATATTCAAATTAAAAGCCATCTTGAAACCATCATGGACCATCACAAATATTCTGCAGAAACAAACCGTTTATTACCTCTCATTGCAGTATTAAGGCTGTTTTCTGACAATCTTGTCACCCACTTACGTTACGATTCTTCTCTCTGGTGTATTTTCAAATGAACTGTTTGGCAACACTGGTCAATCATTTAGTAGAGTTTTGTGAGAGTGTAGCTAGTGTGCCAGTGGTAGAAGAGAAGGTCACATCTGAAAAGATTCTTTCTTTTCAAAGGTTAGCTTATATTATTATGTTTCAAATGTATTTTTTTCTTTGTGACAACAAGCATATGCATGTTTGAAGCATTATAGGTTTGTTTCTGCAGTGATTGACAACCATCGTGATCATGTGCCCAACAATTTTGCTGTTTGTGCAACAATTCCGACAAACTTTGACTGCTTTTAAGTGCAGTTCTTTCTGTTTCTCAACCCGTCATCGAATTGTTTCCAAACGAACACAACAGTTCAACCTGTGAGCACAAACCAACTCTCAGAAGGGAAAATACATATATATTGTCAAATGAAGCAATATATGCAATTGAACTTTAAGTACATTTATCATTTAGTACAGCGCTTCTCATTAGCGAGTAGGAAAGCGAATGTTTTATTTCATAACTAGTTACTCATTTTCGATGAGTGATTACCAGCTAAAATTTTTCAAAAAGAATTTCCATCTCAGCAAGAGAGCTTATAAAACTCTCCTACCATTTTCTATCAAATATTTGTGTGCGTGAGCATTTACATATAATACTCATTTTAAATAGAAATACAGAAAAATTCTCACTTTAGAACAAAAGTTAAGACTATGTTTGATGTTAAGGCAAATGTTGCAAATCTAATTCAAATTAAAAAGTCCATCATCAAATTTAAGTTTATCCATTTTTGTCATGGAATATTAAACATCTTCCAAGTTGTAACTTATTTAATTAAAAATGTACATTATACTTAACGAAATTTGCAAATTTTAGTTGAGCACATTAGTCAAACAAAATTTAGTATGAAGTCTCAAAGATAATAAACATTTGAGGTCTTTGGGGATCGTGTCTTTTAATTATTATAGAATGTTCCATATAAAATATTTGTAATCATTTTATAATTAGGTTTATAATTTTATATTGGATCTTCATAATTGTACAGAGAATAATATTTTCTATTTTACAATTATATAATAGAAATTTTGATTGAGAGGTTTTGGGGAGTAAAAGTTCTTGTAGTTATTTTAAGGACTAAATGAATAAATCTAAAAGAATATTGTCACTAGGGTATTCAATTACCCTATGGATTCACGACAATTTTTTTTTTAGAAAGGAGTTCACAGAACAAAAAAGTTAGGGATCATCGTTTTAGAGAGTCACCTGGAACATTAGGTTAAGTGGATTGCCCAAGGTCACGGAGCCAGTAGGGTCAGAGGTGGAACTCCAAAGCCAGACCTTCCTAGCTCCAAGGACAGTTCTGTACTCAGGATACACTTCTGCCTCTCATAAACAGGAATAAATAGAAGATAGGTAAACACAATGTAATTAGGGCAAAGGCATGAGCAGTTAAGAGGATAAGGAATGTCTTCATGTAGAAGGTAGGACTGAAGGCTTCTTGAAAGAAGAGAGGGATTCTATGAGGTGCAGATTAGGAATAAGTGCATTCTAGACACAGAGGACAGGCTCTGCAAAGGCATTGGTCGGTGACAAGAGATGGAATGTCCTGTGTGAGGAACAGAGAGTAGGTCAGTTTGGATAGATCATTGAGTTGCCCAATGGGATGATGTATGTGTATGTGTATGTGTATGTGTATGTGTATGTGTATGTGTATGTGTATGTGTATATGTATATGTATGCATGTCTGTGCGTGTCTGTATATGTGTACTCATATGCATATGTGTGTGTATTCTGTGTGTATGTGCATGTGTAGGCTAGAAAGATAGGCTAGTGCTTCATTGTAAAGGAGTTTAAGAACTAAACAGTATTTCTATTTTATTCTAGCAGCAGAAGGGAGACACTGGTTTATTGGCAGGGGGAGGAAATGGTCAAATATGCACTTAAGGAGCAATACACTGGCAGCCATGTGGAGGAAGGATTGTAGTAGTGACAAAATCTCTTCACCTTCCCAATATCATACATAGTTCTTGCCTTCTCAATGGGTGAGGGAGGGGAGAAGAAGAGAGAGAATTTGGAACTGAAAAAGAAAATTAAATGACCATACCATAGCATTAATTAAATTAAATGCTTCACTCAAGGTCACATAGTAAATGTAAAAGGGTGGTATTTGAACTTAGGTCTTCTTGACTGTAAGCTCAGTGCCTTGCTCACTATATTACATTGCCTGCCATGGTATGGTCATTGCATTTAGGGTCTCAGATCACATGAGCAGAAAGAGGAACAGATGAAGTAGAATAGATAGGACTTTACAGCTGACTGGATACTGAGAAAGGAGGAGGGAACCAAAGAGTTAAGGGTAATTTCCCAAGATTTTACACCATGTAAGTCCAGGAAGAGGGCTAGGTAATTGATGTATACAGGGCTTAAATTTAATATAGACTTTTAAGGGCCTGGGCCTTTAGACTCTCAGTATCATCAGTATATTCCTAGGCACTAAGTCTTGGAACAATGTTGGGAACTTAGTCCTAGTACAGGGCAGAGAGCTTAGCACTTACACATGTCTAAGCAGTTAGTATTAACCTATGGCTAGTCAGTTTATATTATCTCTGGGTTAGACTTTTGGGTCTGGCACAAAGCTGGGTACCTAGTATTATCATAAGAGAGAGGCACCGGGTGCTAGCATAAGGCCAGGCAATTAATCCTATTACAGGACTGAACACATAGTAATAGAATCATAGGATTATAGATTTAGAGCTGGAAGGGGCCTCTGAGGTCATTAGGAATGGGGCCCAAACCTGAGTCCCAAAGCCAGGGCTAGGTACATAGCTTTAATTCAGGCCTTGACCCTTAGGGCCTGGCAGAAGCGGGGGCACTTAATCTTGTTATGTTCTAGTTCAAGACTAAGTCCTTAGCATTAGGATGGTGCCTGGGCAATTGGTACTAATATATAGTAACTTATTTAGATGAAATAGCAAGGAACCTTAAGAGAAAGACAAGGGATGGCACTTTTTACACAGATAAAACTACTGCCACCATCACCTGTCAAGCCCTGGTGGAGATAGCCTGAGTCCCAGAAGAGCAGCACTCTCCAGATCACAGACTCTGCTTCTAGTCTGGGCCCCAGAGTCATCATAGAGGGGAACAACCCTTGTAGAGAAAGAGCCTGCCATTCCCACCTCAACCACCTACCATCAACTACCAAGCAACTGCCATAGATGAATGGGTAAGCCCAAAAACCCTGGGAACAACAGCACCCCTCCCCTAGATCACTGACTTTGCTTGTAGCCCAATCCCTGAAGCCATAGTTTGGGGTAGCAATGCTTTGGGGTTGGTTCTGGGAGCTGGTTATATAGACACTACAGTCCATGCTGAATCTCAGACCTGAGTGGAGACCCCTCAAGGATTCTGAGATAAGGGTGCCCACTGGGGAATAGCAGCTGGACTTGCTAGATCATCAACCCAGCACTTCCCAGATCATAGCTTCTGAAGACCCAGAAAAGAAAGATCTTACAACTGAAGTCCTTGGCACTGTTAAAGGTTTCATTGTTGGGAATTGATAGGGTTTTTTTTAATCAATGGCAAGACACTAAAGAAAATGAGTTAATATATGCTTTGCTGCTCCATTCCCAGGACCATAGTGTCTTTCCATCTGCCCAGAAACTGAATCCTCCTCTTTGTGTAGTTTTTGCTCTGAGAACATCAGCTCCCTGAGAGCAGGAACTCTAAGGGTAAAGTAAATGATTGACAAATACTTTTCTATTCATTCACATTAGAGAAAACCTGGGCACTTAGTCCTAGGACAGTTAGCACTTAGTTCTAGCACTTAGTTCTAGCATCAGACCAAGCATTTCCTCCTAGAACAGGGCTGGTTCTTGGGTATTAGTAAATGCTTTGACACTTAAGCCTAGCCCAGGGCTGGTCACTTAGTCCTACTTCAGGACTGGGGGATTGGCATCCGCTCAACTTCAGTATGCCCTGAGTAGAACAGCTAATGAGTTCTTGACTTCTCAGTATCATTGCAACTCAGTGAGGGGGAAATCTACATTTATTTCTTCCACAATCATGAGGGTTAGGGGCACCCACGATCTGGAAAATCCACACAAATATTTTTTTCTTCTAATTTTTTTAAAACCATATCATCATTTTATTTAGGAAACAATTGGACAAACTCCAGAAATGTTTTCTTATGAGGCCCCAAGTTGTGCAAATCTGTTCCTAGGGAGGGATCAGAGGAAGCCATGTTATTGTAATCACAGGACATAAACTAGGAGAATGACTAGTCCAAGAGAGTTCTTACTGCATGAGGGGTGTGTCCTCATTCCCCTCTTAGCAGCAATACAAGTTGCTTCTCCCTTTAGCAGTACAGGAGAAACAAGACAGGAAGAATGTGTGCTGCTGAGGCGGAAGGATCCTGGTCCTTCCACACAAAATTTTTGGATCTTCTCTTCATACAAAAGAAGAAATTGGGAATTTATCTTCTTTTTCTTTTATGAGGTGTTTATAGTACCTTCTTGTAAAATTTGGATTAAGTATTTGGTCATAGGCTCTGTGTCAACTGCTGGCCTTCAAATAGGGTTTGCAGCTTCCACAAATCCCCCCAAAATTTCCATTTAATTTCTTATGCTGACCCATGATATATCAAAACTGTGATGGGGAAAGTTGTGATGTGGAAGGGATAACTGTATTCTGGATATGAGTCTCAGGTTAGAAGATAAGGTTATTGGAGGTTGAAGTGAGAGAAATAATGGCAGGGTGGGGGGAGAGGAGAGTGTGCTATATTGGAGTATGTGACAGAAGAGAGGAAAGCTAACACCCACCCTCCATTTTAGGAAAGTAGATTGTACAGGGTTCAGAGAAAATATAAGTTGGATTCCATGGAATATAATTCTAACATCTCCCTTCAAACCCTAGTAGAGGCAATCCAGGACCCAGCACTGGGGATAGAGGTAGGGGATACACATATGGTACACTTTAAAGTTTGATATACTTTGTTAACATTTTCTCCATAGCTTTCTTAAATCTCAACAATCAACAAAGCAAAAAAAAAAAAATCAAGCCCTGATTTATAGCACTTGCTAATTTTTGAGGTATAAAAGTTCACACTGAAAATTTAACATTTGGTTCTCATAAGCCAGTTTGAGCTGGCTCCAGAATGCTCCTAGATGGCTCCATTCTGAAAGAAGAATGATGGGAAGGCTAAAGCTCAAAATGAGAAGAAAGGCTCAGAATTACCCAAATGGCAGAATTTTGTTTTGTTTTGTTTTAGCTTTATTGGGGAAGATTCTCAAAGAAGGGATATACCCACTGCTCTAGATAGATAGAACAGTGATAACTGCTAAGGCAGAACTGCTCAACTCAGATCTGGCTTCTGTTTTTTGTTTTGTGTTTTTGCCAAGCAGAATCTTCTTTGGATTAGAAAGGACAGAACAAAAATGGCTGTTCAGTAGTGATTCCCAGGATAAGAAGTGAGATAACACCTACTTGTCCTACTAGATTCTCAACACCAAAAGAAATAAGCAGATGTTATTCCTGAGTCAATATCAATGGTCTTGGAAAGATTGCAGCAAATCGAAAATGCTCCAAAAAATTGAAGAAGGGCAAATCTTGTCATAATTTTCAAAAAAGGGAAGAAAATGCAACACTATTTCTGGTTTAAAAAAATCAACAAAAAGGCTAGAAATAAGTGGGTCTTCTGTTAATAAGGTTAATGGCAAAGATGTCTATTATCACCACTATTACTTGATTTGGTGTTAGAAATGCTAGTGGTAGCAATAAACGAGAAAAAGAAATTGAGAGGTTAAGCATAAGCAAAGGGGAAACAAAATGATCATTTTTGCAGATGATGTGATAGTTTATTTAGAGAACTTTAGAATCTACTAAAAATTAATTGAAACAATTAATGTTGTCAAAGAAACAAGATACAAAATAAAATAAACTAACAGATCACCAGACTTTATCAACAAAACCAAGCAGAAAGAGATAAAAAAAGAAATTCCATTTAAAATAACTAGCGGATATATGAAATACTTGGGAATACACCTATCAAGACACACACAAGAACTATATGCAATTACTACAAAGCATTCTTTATAGAAATATAGACCTAAATAAATGGAGAGATGTTCATTGCTTATGGGCTGATATCATACAATATAATAAAAAAGATGATACTAACTAAATTACTTTACTTATTTCAGCATTATATCAATCAAATACCATAGAATTTCTTTAGAGAGCTGAAAAAAAACCAATAAAATTCATAGGAAAGTGCAAAAGGTCAAGAATCTTAGGGGAAATAATGAGGGGGAAAGGGAGGGGGAACGTATGGAATCTAGTAATAGTTTCTTGAAACTGGTTTTGAACTGGCCAAAGAGCAAAGAAGTCAATTTGTGGGACAGATCATCAGGCACACAGCATCCAGAAACAAATGAATATAGTTACAAATGCTTAGTAACCTATCAACTTCAATTACTAGGATAAAGACTATTTGACAGAAACTTTTGGGAAAATTAGAAAGTAATCTGACTGAAATCAAGTGAAGACAAAGATTCATATTCCACAGTAAGTTCTAAGTGGATACTTGACTTAAATATGAAAAGTTCTATCACAAACAAATTAGAGTACCAAGGATGAAAATATCTATTGTACCCATGGGCATGGAAAGGATTCAGGACAAGGTAATGGATGGAGAAGACCATAGCAGAAAAAATGGATCATTTTGACTATATAAAATTTAAAAGATTTTAAACAAGAAGAATCAATGAGGAGAGAGAAAATAAATGCTTATTAATTAAAAATAAATATAATGCATGAAGCAAAAAACCTCAGAGATTCATAATTTCATATAATCTTTTTTTTCTGTTCTACCTTGGAAATGGAAATGTTCTTCTCTTTTTGGTGTTTGTTAAATTCCGAATTTTTTTAAAAAAGAAGTGAATGTAGGCATCTAGGTGAGCTGATTGATAGAGTCAGGAAGACTAGTGTTCAAATCTTGCCTTGGTAATTCATTAGCCGTGTGACCCTGGGCAAATCCCTTCACCTTTCTCAGCCTTGGTTTTCTTGTCTCTAAATGAGGATAATGATAGCGTTTAGCTCATAGGGTTGTTGTGAGGATGAAATAAGATAACATAGTTTTCTTTGCAAACTTATAAGTGCTACAGAAATACTTAATTATTTAAAGAATTTAAAAATCAACAAAAGTAATAAATAATTAAAACGAATAATAATATTTAATAAATGTTATTATTCTTCTGTAGGTCAATAAGCTTAACTTGAGTTACTAACAAATTCCAGCGATGTGCTCATAATTAACAACTTGCTCTCTCCCCCAAAATGTACACATGACACATTCTTAATTTTAATCTGCATCATTAACATTTTTCTTCATTTACTTTCTTAATTCTAGACCAGGTGTTGGCAAACCAGGACCACTGATTGCTTTCGTATGGCCCACCAGCTAAGCACGGTTTTTACATTTTTAAATAGTTTTATTGGAACACAGCTAGCTCATTCGTTTACATATTTTCTATTGACTGCTTTTGCGTTGTTGTTCCTTCTTTGTTTTTGTGAAGAAGACCAATGACATCACAGGGTGATGTGTTGACTTGTGAGTAAAAGGGGGCAGAGTGGCAATAGAATTGAGTGTAGTAGTTGTGACAGACTCGTCATTTTTACTGTTGTTTTGCACACTACAACTCGCAGTGACACTGTTAGAACTTAACAGCATTTCAAGTGCCATGCATGTTACCATACTGTGACATTCAGGTTTTTTTTTTTTATATCTGGCACATATTCATCATGTCAAAACACGAAAAGAAGAAAAACTCGTTGTGTAAATTTTTTTTAGTTTGGGGATGAAAATGAAATTATTCTGAATAAGAAGAACCATCTTCAATCATTATTATCAAACACTAAAGCAAAATCAATTTGCAAACAGCTAATATTCAGCTTTACACATTTCCCCTGCTGTCAAAAGTCCAAACATGAAGCCAGATCTTCATTCAGCCACCAGTTTGCAGTGGATATATTTTCTGAATCAAACTATAGTTTTAATAGTATTGTTAGCACAAGAACAAAGGAGATGTCCATATTTCAGAATTCACTTATCTGTGTAATCAAGGAGCTTTTACCTAATCTTTCATTGAAAGTGATTAATCTGTAATGTAATGACATGCCAGAAGGCAAATGTCAAGAGAAGAATCTAATAGAATTCTACAAATGCCTTTCAACAAATGAATATATTGAATTAAAGTTACCTGCTCGGTGATTGATATCAGTATTTGGCAGCACCTATCTGTGTGAAAAGACATTTTCAAAGATGAAATATGAAAAATCTCATTACAGATCAACATTAACAGATAAATTTCAGTAATCGATTTTGATAATAGGGAATATTAACTTAAATCCCTGATTAATATAATGTTATTCCCTTCCAATTCCATTTTTCTTATTAGAAAACATATTATTATATTAGACTTATATGTATTATATTATTATATTTTGAATTTCATCAATAAAATTTTGTGGAATTTTATTTTCTCCTTTACTATTTAATTATCTTCAATTTTACCTCTTGTCCCGCAAAGCCTAAAATATTTATAATATGACCATCTACAGAAAAAGTTTGCTTTTCCCTAGTCTAAACCAACAGTGTCAAACATGCTGCCTGCTGGCAACACTTCTGAGGATAGCACAAACCAGATGAAATTTGTTAAATTTAAATTTAACAAAATAAGTAAAATTTAACAAATAAAATTTGTAATTTAACAAAATAAATATGTGTAATATTTGTAATTTAACAAAATAAATATAATTGAGCACGATAATGTTAATGTGTGGTTTTCTAAGTCAATATCAGGCTGTAGAGGTCCTTACATAGGGTTACTATTTGAGGTTGATAACACTGGTGTAAAAAATCAACAAAGGGTTTTCGATTTCTGAGATGTTAAATGTTGGTGCTGAAAATTTAGCAATCAGTTGTCACTAGAACATTTAATGAAGTGAATTGAGCCTCTAGAAAAGGAAGTGATGACTCTAAAGATCCAACATGGCTTCATCAAGAACAGGTCATGCCAGACTAAACTAACTTCTTTTTTTCAAAGATTTACTAGATGAGTAGATCAGGGGAATGTGAGTGATAAAAGTCATCTTAATTTGAGGAAAGCATTTTAAAAAATTATCAAGCCATTCTTGGAGAAAAGATGGAGAGATGAGCATTAGGCACTGGTACAGTTAGTCAGATTCAGCACTAACTGAAGAGCCAGACTCAGAAAGTAGTCACTATGGGAATGGTTCAATGTCAGTTTGGAAAAGGAGGTCTTAGGTACCGGGCCTCAGAGAACTATCCTTGGTTCTGAGCTGTTTAACTCTGTATTTCTAATAAATTTTATTGGCCACTTTTGTGTTAACATCAGTATTCCCAGATGTTCCCCCTGCTTCCCACCCAGTGAGTACCTACCTCCCTTATAACCAAGAATAACAGTTAAACAAATCCATTAACATTGTGACTGTATCTGAAAGCAAATAAATGCACCATTATCAATCCATGTTCCCCTAAATGTTTAATGAAAAGAGGTGGGTGAATTTCCTCATATCTTCTTGTTAAAAATGATTTACTGATGGCCTTTCCTTTCCTCTTTTCCCCTTTTCCCCCTTTCCCCCTTTCTCCATTTCCCCTTAACCCCTCTCCTCCCCTCCCCTCCCTTCCCCTTCCTTCCCCTCCCCTTCCTTTCTCTTTTCTCATTATTGTCACTTCCTATTAAAGTTGGAGCCATGCTTTTTCAGTAATTTTCTGAAGTCAAGATTGGTCATTACATTGATTAGAATTCTGAACAATTTCATCTGTTCTGCACAACCAAGACTGGTCATTGCATAGTGTTTGACTTTATTTTACTGTTTTAATTGACATCATTGTATTTATTGCACGTTATTTTTCTGGTTCTGTTTTTACTTCACTTTGCATCAGTTCATATATGTCTTCTTCACATTTCTCTGAATTCTTCATATTCATTGTTTCTCATAGTGTCCATAGCATTCCATTATCCATGTAGCACAATTTGTTCATCCAGTCCTCATTTTATGGGCTCATACTTTGTTTATAATTCTGTTACCACAAAAAGTACTGCTAATGGTTTATATAGGTTCTTTAATTCTGTCTTGAGGTATATGCCTAATGGAGGCATCTCTGGATCCAAGCATATAAACAAATTGTTTTTCAGAATGATCGGACCCATAGTGTACCTATCTCAGTTCCACCAATAGTGTACCTATCTTTCCATGTCCCCTCCACAATTGACTATTACAGAATTTTGTCATATTTGCCAATTTGCTAGGTGAGAGATAATACCAGAGTTGCTTTAATTTTCATTTCTCCTATTAGTTATTAGAAACTTGTTTAAATATGATCACTGATAATTTAAAATTATTCTTTTAAAAACTATTCATATCCTTTAACCATTTATCCAATGATGTCTTAGTCTTAATATGCTTATGTAAATTCCATATTTATCCTTGATATCAAGCTTTCATAATAACTGTTTTATGCAAATGATTTTACCAGTTGATAGTTTTCCTCCTTATCCTAGCTACATTGATTTTGTTCATGTAAAAGCTTTTTAATTTTACATAACCAAACTTCTCTTTTGTGATTATCTCTCTTCCTAGTTTGGTTATGAATTCTCCACCTGGCCATAGCCATAGCTATGAAATCTATTTCCTTTCAGTTTCCTTTTATTATTTTTTGATTTGGTCTTTTATATTTAGGTCTTATATCAGCCATTTGGAATTTATGGTGCTATAGAGTCTCAGATTCTGGTCCAAAACTATTTTTTCTGAAATGTTTTTCAATTCCCCCCCAGTAGTTCTGATTAAATAGAGAGTTTTCCCCTAACCTCACCCCCAGTAGTTTATGTTTTAGAGTTTATCAAATACTAAATTAGACTGTTTTCAATTTTGCTTATCTGGTCCCCCATTTTCTCTATCAGATTACCTTTCCTATCATCTCTTTTTCTCATATCTTTGGTCTCTATCTACTGACTCATTCTGTAGTGCCTACAAACAAGTTCATGTTTCTCCCTTTCTTGAGAAAAACTCACTTGATCTCACTCCAATACTTCTCCTCCCCCACTGGGCTAAATTTGAGAAAGCAATATATACTCCAGATCTCTGCTACCCCTCCTTTCACTTGGTTCTTTTTTTTTCTTGTGCAATGTCATGTAATGTCTCTGACAGAGGTTCCCCATGTGGAAGAGGCTGGGGAGGGTGCTCTTGGGAGAAACGTGGTGATGTCTGAGGAAGGTGCCTAGAAAAGACATTGAAACATATGGAGACATTATGTAACTGGTTTTGGTCTGCTAACCGTTACATGGTGGATGGCAGCCATCGTTACAGAACAGAAACTGGGACTGCCTTCAAAAGGCCATTCTCTTCGGGTGACCCCTCTGCTTTGACTCTTGTGTTGACAGGATCCAATGAGAGATAATGTTGTAAGAGAAGAGGCCTTAGGCATTCTCCCCTCTGCAGGCTGACAAGTCACCCTGGGAAAACAGGCCTTGAAGTTTTCTTTTTCTTTTTTTCTCTTTTAGATAAAGGCAATTCATCTGGAGGCTATGACCTCTCAAATTTCAAAAGGTCAGAAGGACAACTTGTTTTTACATCACCTAAATTTCTCCTTTGATTCCTCCTGGAGAACCATCGTTACTAATAAATAACTTTTCTTTTAGCTTTTTTTTTTTATAACAAATAATCTTTCAAAAAAAAGAGGAAGAGAAGAAACAAATTCAGCAAAAAAAAAATGGAAATTATAGACAATGTTTCACATCCATCTTACTCACTTTTAAACCCTGTGCAATCTGGCTTCTAATTTCATCATTCAACTGAAACTGCTGTCTCCTATGATCTCTTAATTGCCAAATCTAATGACCTCCTCTCAATCCTCATCTTTCTTGACTTCTCAAGACAATGGCCTTTGACCCTGGTGATTCACCCTCTCCTCTTTGATGCCCTTTCTCCTCTCTGCATGACATGGATCTCTCCTGGCTTTCCTCCTACCTGTTCGACCACTACTCAGCCTCCTTTGCTGGATTTTCACTTAGGTCATGACCAGTAACTGTGTGTATTTGCATTATAATTTGTTATGATAATAATTTATTGTAATAGTGGTTTGCTATTCCTTTCTCCAGATCTTATAGATGAGGAAATTGAGGCAAGCAGGGTGAAATGATTTGCCTAGGGTCACACAGCTAGTAAGTGTCGGAGATCAGATTTGAACTCAGAAAGATGAGTCTTCCTGACTCTAGTCAAGGCACTTGGCCACTTCAATAAACTCTAGTAACTCCCAATTACCTCCAGGACCAAATATGAAGTCCTACCTTTACAATGTTCTTCCACTTTACTCTCCTACTCTAAAAACCAGTTACACTGGCTGATTTGCTACTGTGCCTTTTATGCAACAGATGCTAACCATTTTTATCAATGCCTTTGATAAAAGCATAGATAGAATGCTTATATAAATGACAACTGACAGGGGAATGATAACAGCAGCAAAGGCTTAGCACAATGCATGGCACGCAGGAGGTACTCAATAAATTTTGTAGTTCAATAAACATTGATTTGATTAAATAGCAAATAGCGGCTCTGCCACTTACTAACCTTTTGACCTTGGGCAAGTCATCTTTAGAGATGAGTTTCCTCCTCTGTGAAGTGGTTCTCAAGCTAGGATGGTCTGATCTTTACAGGTTAGAACATCGGGCTAATGAGAATCAGAAGCAAACTAATAGGGATCCACCATTGTATCATTGCATATTATACTTGGCTCAGCAAATCAACTTCATAAGTGAGGGCAAGATGAGAGAGAGAGAGAGAGAGAGAGAGAGAGAGAGAGAGAGAGAGAGAGAGAGAGAGAGAGAGAGAGAGAGAGGAAGAGAGGGGAGGGGGAGGTGTGTTTTGGCAAAGGATGTGGAGATTTTACTGACCTTTAAGCTTAACATGAGCCAACTATGTGATGCAATTGTAGATTCTACTAAGAGAAGCAAAATGTCTAGGACTAAAGTGGAGATGTAGATTGTATTCAGTTCTGGCACATTTTAGGAAGGACATTGATGGAGTGGAGAGCATCCAGAGGAAGGAAAATGGAATGGGGAGCAACCTGGAGATCATGCCTTAGAAGGAATGGTTGAAGGAAATGGGAACCTTTCGAGAGAACAGAAAGCTTAGGGGAGAGAGGAGAGTCTTCCTCAAATATTAGATACAAAAGAGAGGTCAGACCTATTCTGCTTTGCTCCAGAGAACTATGAACAGTAGATGCACTCCATTCCAAGTCAATTCCACAGCCATTTTTGAGAGCATCTGTGGGTAGTCTGTTCCGTGGATTCACAGAAAAAAGGCCCCTGTCCTAAAGGGGCTTTTGTTTACTGGATGGGAGGAATACAATATATAAACTGATAAGTAAATAAAAGATCGGGGCTAGCTAGGTGGCTCAGTGGATAGAGCCTGGAACCTAGAGTCAGGAAGACCTGGGTTCAAATCCAGCCTCAGACACTGTGAGAGCCTATTTCCCTCAGTTTCCTCATCTGTAAAATGAATTGGAGAAGGAAATGGTAACACCCCCCCCCAGTATCTTGGCCAAGAAAACCCCAAATAGGATCACCAAGAGTCGGACATGACTGAAATGATGGAACAACAGCAACAAAATAGATCATTTGAGGAAGAAGGGAGAAACTGAATGTTTTCCCTTCCTTAAAGGCTTTTAGAGCAGCACTTAACAGCTGACACCTTTATAATACTATAAGGTTTACAAGTCACTTAATGGATATTATTTCATTTAATCCTTATTTGATCCCTGGGCAATGGATGCTATTATTAGCCTCATTTTATAAATGAAGAAACTGAGGCTGACTAAAAGACTGACCATTCAAATGTCAAAGCTCCTCAAACCTCCCTTAGCCCCCCCCTCCCCCACCCCATACTACACTTTCTCAACTAAGGACCTTGCCTCACATTTAACTGAAATGACTGAGGTCATTCACCATGAGCTCACTCTTCTCTGCTCATATCACGTCGCTCAGATGCCTTCTCTCACTCTCTCCTCCTTCAGCCCTCTCACATGACAAGGTGGCCCTTCTCCTTGCCAAGGCGAATCCCTCTGAGGGCACCAGTGATCGCATTCCATCCTATCCTTTCCGGCAGACTTCCCTCTCTCTCATTTACCTTCAATCTCTCCCTGTCTACTGGCTGCTTCCCTGCTACCTACAGACACGTTCATGTTTTCCCATCCTCAAGAAACCTTCAGTTGATCCACCTTTCCTCACTTTCTTGGCTAATTCATTGAGAAGTCTATCTACAATAGGAGCCTCTGGTTCCTCTCCTGTCACTCTCGGAAATCTGTCTTTTGACCTCATTCAATGGAAACTGTTCTCTCCAAAGTTACCAGTGTTCTCTAAATGACCTAATCTTTTTTTTTTTTTTTTTTTTTTTTTTGCAATTCACATCCTTCTTAAATTTTCTGCAGCCTTTGACCCTGTTGATTCCCCCCTTTCCTCCAGGTTTTCGCGACACCATTCTCTCATGATTCTCTTACTTTCTGACTGAGAGTAATTGACCAACCTCATGAGTTAGGGGAGTATCTACCCCAAGCATGTGAAGACTTCCCCCGGCAGAATGGATGGATGAGAACAACTTGTTCCAATGCCCATGAAGGCCACTGAAGCAGGTGCTGTGGAGCTCTTAGAGTTTGGTCAGATATCAAAGATGCCAAGGTAATCCACCGCATCCCAAACTATCTTCAGTGGTCTTGTTGATGACATCGTGCAACTCTGCCTCACTTAAAATCAATTTATACACAAGTCAAAAGACATCGCTTTTACCATTTTACCATTTCATTAGTTTATTATTTTATTATTCAACTATTTTACTATTTTATTGTGTACAATTTTACTATTTGTCTTACCTTGAAATCCTGTGGTGATGGGCTAGTGCCAAAGCAGATGTGTATATACTGGGGGCTGTGGTCACCACCCTGCATACAGGAGGCCCAGGCCATAGGGTTGTTTCTCACTAGAAGTAGCAGTGGGATTTGGCAGTCCCCTAGATGTCTGAGCAGCCTTTTTTTAAGTTTTTTTTTCTTTTTTTATCATTTTATTTGTTTTCAGTGTCCTACAATCACTTCCATATAACTTAGATTTTTTTTCCCCTCTCCCTCCCTCTCCTTCCCCAAGACTGCATACAATTTTATATAGGTTCTACATATATATTCCTGTTAAATACATTTTCACCTTAGTCATGTTGCGTAGAAGAATTAAAATGAATGGGAGAAATCGCATAACAAACCAAAATGTAATACAAAAGAAAATGACCTATTACATTCTGCAATCAAATTCCATAGTTCTTTCTCTGGATGTGGAAGATGTTTTGCCTTAAGAGACTATTGGGAATTTTTTAAGTCCTTACATTGCAATGAAGTTCTAAGTCTACCAGAAAAATTTCTTGCACACTCTGGTTGTTGCTTTGAACAAAGTTCTCCTGGTTCTTCTCCTTTCACTCAGCATCAGTTCATATAAGTCTTTCCAGGCTTCTCTGAAGTCTTCCTGCTCTTCATTTCTTATAGCACAATAGTACTCCATTATATTCATATATCACAATTTATTCAGCCATTCCTCAATTGATGGGCATCCTCTTGATTTCCAGTTTTTGGCTACCACAAAGAGGGCTGCTATAAATATTTTTGTACATGTGGGACCCTTTCCCATTTTTATGATCTCTTGGGGATACAGTCCTAGAAGCAGTATTGCTGGGTCAAAGGGTATGCACATTTTTGTAGCCCTTTGGGCATAGTTCCAAACTGCTGTCCTGAATGGTTGGATCAGCTCACAGCTCCATCAACAATGAATTAGTGTTTCAACTCTCCCACGTCTTCTCCACCATTTATCATCTTCCTGTTTTGTCATGTTAGCTAATTTGATAGGTATGAGGTGGTATCTCAGAGTTGTTTTTTATTTGCATCTCTCTAATCAGTAGTGATTTAGAGCATTTTTTCATATAACCAAAGATATCTTTAATTTCTTCCTCTGAAAACTGCCTGTTCATATCCTTTGACCATTGGGGAATGACTTGTATTCTTGTACATTTGACTCAGTTATCTATATATTTTAGAAATGAGGTCTTTATCACAGATGCTAGTTGCAAAAATTCTTTCCCAGTTTTCTTGAATAGCCTCTTTTAATGACCACACTGCTCACTTCCTTGGGTGAGGCAGGGGCTAGAAAAAGTGCCCTAAAATTGTTTGCTTCACCTAACCTAACCCTGGTCTGCTTACTGTGGCAGGTGGGGATCCCACCGTGTGTTCCAAACACATAAAAAATGTACAAAAACTTTTACAAAGATGACTCTACTCATCATTGGTACATGGAATGTGTGCACACAGCTCTTGTTGCAAGAGAAGTGAGCAGGGATGATGTCCAAATAGCAGCCTTGAGAGAACAAGGCTGGCAAATGAAAACCAGCTTACTGAAGTCAGAGCTGGATACACGGTTTTCTGGAGCAGCTGTAATGATGGGGAATATCTCAAAGCTGGCTTAGGTTTCATAATCAAAACTAATCTAATCAACAAGCTTGTATACCTATCAAAAGGAGTGAATAACAGTCTCATAATAGTGCTATTGCCATTTGCAGTTAAACATCACGCTGCCACCACCAGTGCCTATGCTCCCACCATGATGAACTCTGATGAGGGCAAAGAAAAATTTTATAAAGACCTGGAGTCCTTCATCATCAATATGCTGAAAGAGGGTAAACTCATCATTCTGGGTAATTTTAATGCCAGAGTAGGCACAGACTGTCAGACATAGCAGGGAGTTCTTGGGGAGAACGGTGTTGAAAACAGTTAACAGCACTGGTCACTTACCACTGAAGACTTGTGCATCTTCTGACCTTCTTATCCCCAACACTGTCTTCCATTTACCTAAATGACAATAAAACTTCATTAATGTTCCCTCACAGCAAACATTGGCATTTAATAGACTATGTCATTATAAGAAGAAGAGACAGACAGGATGTGAGTAATGAAGGTAATGTGTGGTGCAGAGTGCTGGACTGATCATAGACTTATCTTCTCCAAGCTAAACATTTGTACTCAACAAAAGCAGAGGCCCCAAGGCAAGATAACTACCAGAAGACTTAATGTCAACAGATTCTCTGAGCAGGGATGGTTTGTTGCTAACTCCTATTGTATAACAATATATGATTGGCACCCATGGAGCGGAAAAGAAATGGGCAGCTTTCAGAGGTTTTGTGTACAGCATCGCATTTACTCATCTGGGTCAGAATACTTGCAAATATCAAGATTGATTTGATGAAAATGATGTGGAAATTAATGAGCTGCTAAAGAAAAACCTAGAACTCCATAGGGTTTACCAGCAGAACAGTTTATCCATCTCTAACTCCATCGAAAGAAAAGTCCAAATGAAGCTTAGAGAGATGCAAGATTCTTAGCTCAAATAAGAAGGAAGATGAAAGTCAGTTTTTTATGATGATAGTAATAATCCAAAGTACTTTAATGATGCCCTGAAGGATTGACCAAATACCTGTGGTGTGTCTCAACTACTCAGAGATGAGAGTTACAATGATCCTGGAGAGACGGGCTGAACACTTCCATAGTTTTCTCAATAGACTGTCATCAACCAATGCTGAAGTCATTGACTGTTTACCTCAAGTTGAAAGCAATCCGGCGCTAGCTAAAGTTCCAAATGAAAAGAGGTTTTAAGTGCCATTAGAGTCCTCTCTTGTGGCAAAGCACCTAGTACTGATTCTGTTCCAGCTGAGATCAGGGAGTCCATTGCTCACATAAAAGCTAACTGAAATCTGCCAGGTTATATAGCAAGAGAAGATTATCCTCCAAGAGTACAAGAATGCCTCCATTACCCATCTCTATAAAGGTAAAGGAAATAAATTGTCCTGTGACAGTCACAGAGGGGTCCCTCTCTTAGTCGTTGCTCAGACAGTGCAAGGTTTTATGATTCTCAAGGCTTTACAAAACACTTCACAAAACCCAGCCCCTCTGAATTAGGTAATACTTGAATATGGGAAGGATTTGGGTGACTATCAGTAGTAGAGAAATCCTAGAGAATTTCCTGACTCTCAGAGTGGTTATATAACATTTCTAGTGTCACAAAGTAAAAGTCCAGCCATGGCACCCCTCTACTCAATAACTTCCAGTGGCTCTCTATTGCCTCCAGAATCAAATATAAAATCCTTTTTGGCATTCAAAGCCCTTCTTAACCTGGCCCTTTCCTGCCTTCAGATCTTCTTACACTTTATTTTTACTACAGGCAGCTAGAAAGCACAGGGGATAGAGCAAGGGACCTGAGGCCAGGGAGACCTAAGTTCAAATCTGGCCTCAGACACTTACTTTCTAGCTATGTGACCCCAGCCAGTCACTTAAACTCTGTTTGCTTCAGTTTTCTCTTCTGTAAAATGGCTATAATAATAGCTTGATTGTGAGGCTCAAGTGAGATAATATTTGTAAAGGACTTGGCATACAGTATACATATGTTAATGATTATTATATTAAAATTTAATATTATTCAATATTAATATTAAATATTATTCTTCCTCCCTCCACATATTTTGAGATTCAGTGACACTGGCCACCTTGTTGCCCCTTGAAGCAGCCTGGAATGCTCTTCTTCCCTCATTTTTGGCTTTCCTGACCTTCTCTAAGACAATTTAAATCCTACCTTCTGCAAGAAGCCTTTCCCAGACTCTCCCCTCTGAGATTACCTGCTATTTCCATGGCATTTATCTTGCATGTACAAAGTTATTTATATGTTATCTAGTCTATTAGAATGTGAGCTCCTTGAGGACAAAGTTTTTTGCCTTTCTTAGTAGCCTCAAGCTTAACACAGTGTCTGATACAAGTGCTCTGTAAAAAGCTCAACGATATCAAGGAAATCAATGGGAAAAAATGCAAGACAGGTGGTCTAGCTACAGACCTCAAACTGTATTATAAAGTGGTAATTATCAAAACAATCTGGTACTGGCTAAGAAATAGAGTGGTGGATCAGTGGAATAGATTAGGTACAAATTACATTATAGTAAATGACCATAGAAATCTAGTATAGTAGTTCACGAATTTAATTCGTCCTGAGATTCTGTTCATCATGCTATTTATTCATATTATGAAGCAAATTTTCCCATAGGAAATAATGTAAAGTTGGATGATTGGTACCACATCCCCAAATATATTCATATAAAAATAATTATTTATAATTTTAAGCAAGTTTGTTGTCCCTAATGTGCCTGAAATACAATAGCAATGATTAGAACACAATATAAACTGAAAATAAAATAAATTAACCTGCACTTTGCCTTTGAGAAGAGTCGTGGCTGGTGTGAGGGAGACAGAGGGAGGAGGAGGAGGAGGAGGAAGGGTTATTGCTTGGAAGGAGAATCTCCTTCTAAGAGAACATCAAGGATTTCAACATCTGGAGTGTTCTCTCTTATGCTAGTTTCACTAAAAGTAGGACTAATGCTATTGCCTTCACTTATTTTTCATTTTTTAGAATCACTTTCATGTTTTGACTTGCTGGGATTTTTTTCCTTTACATTCACTTCTATCTAAAGACATTTGTTTTTGACAATTTTTTTAAAAATTGATTTATTTGTTTTCACTTTTCCACAATCACTTCTATAAGTTTTAAATTTTCTCCTCCTCCTTCCCACCCTCCCTGAGATGGTGTGCAATCTTATATGGGTTAAAAAAAAAAACCATTGCCCCAGTTGACAGTCATCCCTTCGCAAACCATTCAAGTCCAAACATGATGTTTGTACTGCAAATTTTTGTTCATCCTGCAAGACAAATTTTGTGAAAAATTTTTCCTTATCTAGCGAAATATATGTAAACCAGGTTACTCATAAACCAAGGTTCTACTGTATATGATAAATCCAAAGATCCAAGCTTTTGGAAAAAAAAACTCATTATTTGACAAAAAATTCTGGGAAAACTGGAAAACAATATGGCAGAAACTAGGTATTGATGAACATCTCCCACCATATACCAAGATAAGGTCAAAATAAGGTACCTGATTTACACCTAAAGGGTGATTCCAGAAGTAAATTAAGAGAGCATGAGATAGTTTATCTGTAAGATTTATGGATAAGAGAAGAATTTAGGACCAAAGAAGACCTAGAGAGCATTACAAAATGTAAAATATATCATTTTGATTATATAAATTAAAAAGGGTTTGCACAAACAACACTAATGCAATTAAAATTATAAGGAAAGCAGAAAACTGGGGGAAAAATTTGCAATAAGTATCTCTCTGATAAAGGCTTCATTTTTCAAATATATAGAGAACTGAGTTAGATTTATTAAAATGCAAGTCATTCCCCCATTGATAAATGGTCAAAGGATATAAACAGGCAGTTTTCAGACAAAGAGATCAAAGCTAACTGTAGTCATATGAAGGAATGCTCTAAATCACTATTGATTAAAGAAATGCAAATTAAAACAACTCTGAGGTACCACCTCACACATATCAGATTGGCTAATATGACACACACAAAAAAGGGAAATGGTTGATGTTGGAGGGGATATGGGAAAACTGGGACACTGATGTACTGTTGGTGGAGTTGTGAGCTGATTCAACCATTCTGGAGAGTAATTTGGAAATATTCTCAAAGGGCTATAAAAATATGCATACCCTTTGATCTAGCAATACCACTGCTAAATCTATATCCCAAAGAGATCATGAAAAAGTACCTATTTGTACAAAAATATTTATAACAGTTCTTTTTGTGGTGGCTAAGAACTGGAAATTGAAATGATGTCCATCAATTGGGGAATGGCTGAACAAGCTGTGGTATGTGACTGTACTGGAATATTATTGTGCTATCAGGACTGACAAGCAGGATGATCTCAGAAAAACTTGAAAAGACTTACATGAACTGATGCATAATGAAGGGAACAGAACCAGGACAATGTTGTACACAACAACAGCAATATTATTCAATGAAGAACTGTGAATGACTTAGGTATTCTCAGCAATACAATGATCCATCACAATCCCAAAGGACTAACGATGAAGCCTACTGTCTGCCTTCAGGCAAAGAACTGATACTATCTGAATACAGACAGAAGCATGCTATTTTTTATTTCTTTTTTTTCCTTTTATTTGAGTCTTCTAGTACAAAATGACTAATGTGGACAATGGACAAAAATTAATATGGACAACATAATTGCATGCATATAACATGTATATCTGATTGCTTACTATTTCAGGGAAGGAGGAGGGGAGAGAGGAAGGGCTAGAATTTGGAACTCAAAACTTTAAATAAAAAATGTTAAAATATTTTAAAAGACCAAGTGCTCTGTAAATTGACTGACATACTACTAGGAAGTACTAGCAGGATTTGAATCTAAGCCTTTATGATTCCAAGGGCTGTACCCAAGATACCTCTACCAATTAACCCTATAAATAGATGCCACTAGATTCCAGGGAAGTCTCTGGTATCAGTTGACCTCAGCTGAGGTAGATAATGAGGATGTGATTAGCTCTAAGTAGATAAGAAAACCAAGACCCAGAGAGGACAAGAGGCAATGGGATACAAGTGGAAAGATCACTGACTTAGGAGTCAGAGGGCTTGGTCTTCAATCACAGTTCTGCAATTTGTCATTTACCAGCTTTATGATCTTAGATAACTCATTTTCTTTCTTGGGCCTCAGTTTTTCTCTCTGTAAAATGGGGGAGGGGGTGGACTGGATGGCCTCTGATGTTCCAGCTCTACAGCTAGGATCTTAGGTGTGACCTTCGGCAACTCACTTTCCCTCCCTAGGCCTCAGTTTCCCTCTCTGTAAAATGAGAGGGGTATACTAGATTGCCTCTGAGGGCCTTTACATCTCTGCTTCTAGGATCCTTTGACTCGACAAAGGTCACAGAGCAAGCAACAAAACCTGGAGTTTTCTAAAAGCCTGGGGTTTTCTAAAGTCAAGACCAGTGATCTTTCTAATACAATTGCTCCTAATGTGTCCCTGACCCCATCACCACTTAAACTTTGCTCTATTTCTCCAGGGATATTTGGCACAGTGGAAAGATCACTTTGGACTGGGGTCTGAGAATCTGGGTTCAAATTCTACTTCTGATATAAGAATACACTTTTCTTATCTATTCTTGCCCTTGATCTAGAACCTTATTATTACATTACTCCTTCAATAACTGCCTACTAGGTGCAGAGAAGGACAAACACACACTAGGTACAGATTGTAGCCTAGGATCATTCATTACCCCCTTCCTTGCAGGCCCAAGGGGTGCCACAGAAGGGCGTTGGCAATCACAGTCAAAGGCCTCTTCCCTTACTCCTGGTGGGGATGTCTGCTCTTATTACCATATATGGAAAGCAGTTTTTCTATTGTAGACCTGGAGTGACAGAATTCTAGTCCATGGTGGGGGGGTGGTGGTGGTAAGAGAACGGAAACTTGAGCCAATGAGTCATCAAGGCTGAGGGTTGGTGGGGGGAGGACCTAGGACCAGCCATTGGACTTGAGAGCTGACTATCATCTCATCTGGCCAATGAGCAGAGGACAGGGTGACTGAAGCCCAGAGCAGAGATGCTGGGGAGGCAGGGGCCTGGGTGTGGGCTTCTACAACAGGAAGAGAAGGCAGTCTGCTGTGGCTCATGGGACATAATGAGTGTGTCACGGGAAAAACAAAGCCCAGAGAAATGGCCACCAAGTAAGGCAAACCCACCCCTGGAGAATCCCCCAAAACATAATTTCCATGCCTGCTTTTTCAAAGCCTGTTGCAGCGAGGGAAGCATGTGAGAGTCAGTCTCTGGCAACATAGTAAACTTGTTTGTGTTTGAGGGCAATGGGACGTCATGACTGACAGCATGGCATTAGGGGCACTGCAATTGGCATCGAGAGGATCTGAGTTTAAATTCCACATGTGACACTACCAAAGTTTCTTCTTTGCCACAGTTTCTCCCCATGTAAGATGAGGGGCCTGAACTCAGTAGACTCTGAGAGGTCTTCTAGCCTCAAAGGTATGATTCTTTGAACTTCATGATACCGTGGCTTCCTCAGGGAACTGGGGAGATCTACTGTGGTACAAATGCCCATCTCTCTATGACCTTGGGTAAGTCACCTCCCTTCTACAGTTTCTCAGTTTCCTCCTCTGTCAAATGAGGGAGATTGGACTTCATGGCCTCTGAGGTCCCTTCCAACTCTGGGCCTAGGATTCTAGGGTGACTGTAGGGTGGTGTGAGGTGCATGGAAAGAACCTCCAAAGGCCAGCAATGGAAGAGCTTTGCTTGACTCCCTGGTCAGGATTTCAATAATAATGTGACTCCTGACTCTCTACTGCTTTGTTTTATAGCCCAGGGAGATAGGAAATGTGAGGATTAGCACCCTCATTTTACAGATAAGTAAACAAGCCTAGGACTGTTAGGTGGCGCTGCAGTGGATAGAGCACCAGGCCAGGAATCAGGAAAACTCCTCTTCCTGAGTTCAAGTCTAGCCTCAGACACTTCCTAGCTGTGTGACCCTGGGCAAGTCACTTCACCCTATTTGCCTTAGTTTCCTCATCTATAAAATTAGCTGGAGAAGGAAATGGCAAACCAGTCCAGTATCTCTGCCAAGAAAACCCCAAGTGGGGTCAATGAGGAGTCAGACATGACTGAAACAACAGAACAACAGCAAAACCCATAGAGGTTGAATGATTTGACCATGGTCACATAACCAGTGCAGTGGGTCAGTCAACAAACATTAAATGCTTCTTATGGGCCATGAACTGTGAAACAGTCCTTGCCCTCAAGAAGTTCATATTCCAATGGGGTGGGGTTGGAGGAACACAATACATAATAGGGGGAGGAATAAGAGTATCCTATTAGAAAGAGTCTGGAGCCATGGCTAGTCTGGGGAGGAGCCAGAGGGGGATGCTGCAGGGGTGGAAGACACTTTCCCTAAGTGAATTCCAGATGCAAAATGTTCTGGGGCAAGGTGCAGAGGAATGAAGACCTGCCTCTCCTGGGTACTGTCTTTAGATGGGGCTTGTGAAGCCTGGAAATGTCAGTCCCACCATTGAACCCGGTGCTCCAATTCATTACACCCTGCTGCTCCCCATCCTACAAAGACCTAAGCACATTTATTAGGGGTCAGGAATGGAAGGTGAAGCAGGATGAGCCCGGTCCCCCAGTCCTTTCCCCCAAAGCCCACCATTTCCCTGGGATCTCTGCAGGTCAGCCTTGGCCAGGGGCTACTGCCAGCTTCCCTGGTAGATGTCTCAGGACTGGTAGATGTCTTAGGATAGGGTAGGCTGCCGCCTCAGGGTTAAACTGGGCTTGAACCAGCCTGGAGGTAGGGGGAAGGATGATGGCACTCTTTTTTCACCTAATAGCCATCATCCTTTGAGCAGAAAAGCCACTAACAAGAAAGGCAAGGGATGAAAAGAAGCCAAGTGAGAAGGAGAATGGGAAGGAGGAAGATAAGGAGGGCAGGGAGGAAGGGATAGAGAGGCCAGGAGTTGAGGGAAGGAAAAGAGAGGGAGGAAGGAAGAGAAGGGAAAGAGCCCGGAAGCAAAGAAGTTGACTGGGCTCAGGCTCTCTGGGTCTCTTCTCATTGGATCTGAGAGCAGGCAGGCAAGGCCCGGCCCCTCCCGGCCACTGACTGGGTGTCTCTGTGGCTGCCAGCACTCAGCCAGAGGGAAATAATCAGCAAAAATCTACAGGGGAAGCTGGGGCCCTTGCCCCAAGGCAGGAAGCCCCAAAACTGAGTGTACCCCAACTCCAGCAAGGCTGGCAGGGCTACAGAGCAGGGCTAGGCTGGGGGTGGGGTAGGGGGATTCCAGGAGCCCTAGCACAGTCTCCCATGGGGGTTTGAGTTGCCACAAAACCAGCAGTTCAGTGGCCCATGTGAGGCCTAGCTAAGTCAAAGAGCCTGGGGTTTGAATCAGTTCTGGTTTACCTTACTGGGTTATGGTCCTTCAGCTAGCTGCTACTGCTTGGGGGTAAGGGGAACTTGGGTGGGGCCAGAGGGAGGCCACCAACCGCTAGGCATTAGGCGGAGGGAGTACAACCCAGCTGCCCTTGCCAGAGGATGATGTCTGGGTGGGGGAGTCTGGCAGCCACTTCAAGTTCCAATGACTCTGTCCGTCCAGCTTTTTCCCATCAGTCTCCTGGCACCAAGCTCCCTGGCTGGGCTGGGCGGGCGGGTGGCTATTTTTGGAAGCTTTCAAAATATTCTCCAAGGTGCTTGCTCCTTTCATTCAGTGCTAGGATTTCAGGGATTCATTGAAGACAGTTAGAAGGATAAAACCCAGCCCTAGGAAGCCTCCTTCTCTCCTTCCAAAAGCAAACAACCACTCCCTATGTACTGGCCTTAGCTTTGGGACTGGGGGTGCAGCAAGGGTAGGAGTATGAGTAGGGGACAGATCACCCTCTGAGGGGTGCAGAAACAGGGGAGGGGGCTAGATGGCCTCTCTAGGGTTGTGCTAGCCCAAGGATATCCCCAGCTAGGAAACGGACCTCTGGAGAAAGGTGGGGTTGGGGTTGGGACCTAGGCAGAGGAGGAGAGCAAAAGTGGGACAGCAAAGACCATAGAAGACATTTGGTGATTGAGGGTGCCTTCAGAGACTAGTTGGCACAGGGTAGAATGATGGAATAGTAATGAGTTAAAGCTGAGTTCAAATCTTGCCTCAGACGTGTTGTGTGAGCAGGGGCAAGTCACTTAAAAAACACAAAACAAAACAAAAACAAAATAAAAACCTCCCAGTGCCTGTTTCCCTACCTGCCAAATAAGGGCCTTGAAATCAGGGGCCTCTGTGATTTTCATTATAGTTAACAGAATGCTGGACTTGAAGTCAAGAAGTCCTGGGTTTGAATCCCACCTTAAACACCTACTGTGACCCTGGTAAGCCATTTACCCAGGGTCAGCCTCAGTTTCCTCGACTGTAAAATGGGGATAATAAGAGAGTCTACATCACGGGGTTGTCATGAGAATCAAATGAAACAAGATCCTTTCCATCTATAACATTCTGTGTCCCAAGGTCCTTCTCCGCTCTGATATTTTGTGTTCTCAGTCTCTGATAGCCTGCGTTCCAAGGTCCTCCTCCACTCCGACTAAGGTTCCTGACTCTGTGCTAAGGTCCTGTCCACCTCTAAAGTCCTCTCTTCCTCAATCTGCACTATTATGTGTACACTTATCTCTTTGACATCATGGGCTTAGGGATGCGGTGCCTTGTGATCTGGCAAATCCATGTAAAATTTTTGACCCTTGCTTTGTACCAGAGAAGAAGTCTGAATTATTATGGTATTAAAAAATAAACTATATTGACATTATATAATATCATATACATATTTTATGCATTTCTGAGTTTCTAAACTTTTTCTGTGTCATCCGCTGGCCTTCATGTGTCATCTACAGCTTCCCCAAAACTCTCACAAAATTCCCATTTAATTTCTTATTCTGACCCTGAGATGGGGAAAATTGTGATATGGAAGGGAGAACTATGTATGATTCTCTGAACCTACAAAACTCTATGGGAAGGGGAGGAGCCAAAAGGAACAAAACTGAGTTTATTATATTTGTAATAAATTGATTTGTGGCTAATTGAGTGTTGGCGGACAATGGCGAGGGAATAATTATAAATATGCACTATATACAAATAGCTTCCGATAATTAAAAACTTTTGAGAGGAAACACACCCAAGCCACCAATAGCAGTGTGGGAAATATTCTGCCACAGCTCCCTGTCCAGACAGTGGAGTCAGAACGAATATGGGACAGTCAGGCCTTTGTCCCAGGTGCCAGTATAGGAGAAGAATGGCTTCCTTTTCGGAGTGGCCAACTTGCCTGTGGTGCTTGCAGTGGTCTCCTTGGGCCTCCTTCCCATCAAAAGTGTCTGCCACCCATATGGGGTGGGATGCTTGACATTAGCTGAGAATGGCAGTAACAAAGGGTTGTTCCATGACTCAGGCCTACATCCTCTCTCATCCCTGTTAACCCGTTCTACTGTACCCTTTGGAGACCTCTTTTATTGTTGGGAGGGGGGGGTTAATTAAATTTTCTTTTTAAAATATGAATGTAAGAAATATGAACATTTTCATATACAAAGAGCAGAAAAAAGATTATATATGAAACCACAAATCTCTATTATGTACAACTTCATCTGAAAACTCCTTCCTTCCCCTGTTGCTAATAAATTCTCCTTTGTTCTAAACTGCATCTCCTAGCCCTTGCTGGAATCTTTCTTGCTTTCTGCTGAAGGTTCCCCCCTTCTCTCCAAGGGTGGCTGATCCTTTTCTCCTACACCAACACCAAAAGGGCCAAGGGAAGGGGCCCATGTACTTACACTACCACCTTCAGGCCCCCTTGGTCAGGAAGACTCATCTTCCAAAGTTCAGATCCAGCCTCAGACATTTACTAGCCCATTTACCCTTGGCAAGTCACTTTGCCTTTCTTGACTCAGTTTCTTCATCTGTAAAATGAGCAGGAGAAAAAAATGGCAAACCACTCCAGTACCTTTCCCAAGAAAACCCCAAATGGGGTCACAGAGAGTTAGACATGACTGTAATGCATGAACAGCACAGATGGTCCTTGTACCTCTATTCCTTTTAAAGTTCACCCCATTCTACCTAGAACCCTGGTGCTGTCTCCTTTTGGGCCACTTTCCCTCCTCCTCAATCAGTTCAGTGCTAAGTTCCTAGTTATCAACTCTCCTCCAATGCCTGCTTTTTAATGCCCCAGCTGCTGCAGAACCCACACAGATCTCTGGCACACATGGGAAAGGAGACTTGTCGAATATGGGCATGCCTTTATTCATTTGGCAAAACTCCTACTATGTTCCAGGCACTGTGTTAGACTCTAAGGCTACAAATACTCAAAAGAGTCCCTGCCCTCAGGGACCTTACATTCTATGCATTTACACAGACTTGAACTCATGTGTGCAAACATCACGAAACCCAGCCCGAATCGAAGTACATCGCTCCAGTTGGAGCACCCCTGTGATCTGGAAAACGTATTTTGACCCTCTCTTCATACCCAAGGAGTCTGAATTATGGTATTAAAAGATAAAACATGTTGATATATGATACTATACATACATTTTATGCATTTCTGAGTTTCAAAACTTTTTCTGTATTGTCTGCTGGTCTTTGTGGGTCATCTATGGCTTCCACAAAACTCCCCCCCCCAAACTCCCATTTGTATATTGAAACCTCGGTGGGGAAAGTCTCAAGGTAGAAGAGAAAACCATACCACTCCAAAGCAGCATAAAGACAATCTCTCTCTTCCTTTCTCTCTTCTCCTTCCCTCTTCAATCTCCAGAAAACAAGATATTATTGTAGAAAGAGTTTGGGATCTAGGTTCAGATTCAAGCTGAGGTGTTTACTAGCTGTGTGGGCTTGGGCAGATCACTTCAACTCCCTAGGGTTCAGTTTCCTCATGTGTAAAATGAGGAGGTGAACTCCCTTTCACATCTTGATTTTCCCCATTGTGGTTTTGCTATATTGTGGGTCAGCATAAGAAATTAAATGGGAAATCTTGGGGAATTTTGGGAAAGCCTCAGATGACGTGCAAAAGTCAGTGGACAACACAGAACCTATGACCAAATACTTAACCCAAATTTTACAATAAGGTACTGTAAACACCCCATAAAAGAAAAAAAAAAAAAAATCAGACTTCTCTGGTACAAAGGGAGGGCTGAAAAATTTTACACAGATTTTCCAGATGGGGGGCAGGCTCTGCACCCCTAATCCCTACAGTATGGAAGGAATAACTGTAAATGACTTTTGGGGTCCCTTCCAATCCTAGATCGATGACCCTAAGAAAGTTCCTTTTTCCATTGAATTAGATCTCATATGTGTATCTAAGTGCACAGTTCCTCAGTTAACTCTCATCATTTCTGTCTCGATCAATCAATCAATATCTAAGCACCTACTCTGTGCTAAACTCTGGGGGGACAAAGGAAAGAAAAGGATGGTCCACACTTTCAAGGAGCTCACTGTCTTCAGTCTGCCTCAGACTCTGACAGGAGGGGTCCTCTGCCAATCCAGGTGCCACAATTCCTAGGTATGGTTCTTCCAGGAGGACCAGGCTGGTTGAAGCTCCCACACCCTTCCCCCTGCTTACAACGGCTAAATGCTACTATAGGAATTCATTCCTTTGACCGAAGGCTTTGAGTCTCCAGAAGTGCTGGCAGGAATATGTAGCTACCCTCAAGGAGGGACCTCATAACAATCCTTTGCTTTTGGACCACATTTGACTGGTTACAAGCTGCTCTGCATTGGATTCAAAATTCTGCAATCTAACACTGATCTGGTTGATTTCTCTTAGTTTCCAGAGGAGGAAATTGAGGTTCAGTAGAGGGGAAGTCACTTGCCCCAAGTACCACCTCTAGGAAGTGGTGCTATTCAAACTAAGTACTGTGTAAATTTCAGCTATTATTACATTATATGTTACCTCAGTTTCCTGATCTGTAAAAATGGGAAGATTGGATGATGACCTCTGATATCCCTTCCAGCTTTAAAGCCTGATTCTATTACCTCTAGGAAGATTTCTTTGTTCTAAGTTTTAAGGTCCCTCCTGGCTTTGCTTTTTCAGTTTTAAAATTTTAGGTTCCAAGCCAGCGGGGGTGGGGAGCCTGCAGCCTCGAGGCCACATGTGGCCCTCTAGGTTCACAGGTGCAGCCTTTTGATTGAGTCCAAGTTTTACAGAACAAATACTTAATAAGGGGATTTGTTCTGTGAAGTTGGGATTCAGTTAAAGGGCTGCCCTTGAGGACCTAGAGGGGATTTGTTCTGTGAAAGTTGGTCAAAGGGCCCCCCCCCTTGAGGACCTAGAGGGCCCCAAGTGACCTCAAGGCTTCAGGTTCCCCACCCCTGTATCTAGGTTCTCAGGCCTCTGAGATTCTGTATTTTAAGGCCCCTCCCAACTCTGACTTTCACTTTCTCCCTCCTCAGAATCCTTCCTCGTCTAGGTTATTTGTGAGGTTGAAAAAAGATAAGGGATGGAGGTGGTTATGGAATCCCTGTCCCAAGGGCTAGAGCAACATGATGCCATAGGAAGATTTTAAATCAGGAAACCTTGCTATTTATGAGATGTGAGTGATCTTCTCACTCTGAACCTCAGTTTTCCCATTTGTAAAATGAGAGAGTCAGTTCTCAACTTTGAGCCACTTGCAGCTGTGTGACTCTGGATCTATTTCCTCCTTTATAAAATAGGGGTTAGACTAGAAGACTGCTAAATTACATGACAATTCTGAGTCAAATATGAACAAGTTTGTAGCCCCTAAAATTCCATTCAAATGTATGGGAGTGTTATTATGACCCTCTTTTAGTGTATCTGCATGTTAATAGGGTATTTCTGGAGACATGATGTCTACTGCCAAAGGAATGAATTTCTAATTGCAAAGCACTTTACACCCGCATCTCATTTAGGCCTCTAAAACAGCTTTTGTTCAAAGTCATACACTAAATGAGTTGAATTGTACTGCCTTTGTTTTTTTTGTTTTTGTTTTTGTTTTTTTTTACAAATGGGGAAACTCAGGCCCAGAGCGAAGTGACTTGCTATATAGTAGCTCTAAGATCCAACCCTTTCTTTTCTTTCAAAGGATCCTAGATCAAGAGCTGGAAGGGACTTTGGAGGCCATTTAGTCCAGTGCCCTCATTTTACATCTGAAGAAACTGAGGCCCAATGAGATTAAATGACTTTTCCAAGGTCATACAGGTAGTAAGTAACAGAGCCCTTGCACTAGCTCTACACTGCTTCCTTATCTGCCTGCCCCTTTCTTTCAGTCCTTCTTATACCTTACCCACCTCTCTGCACCCCCATCCCATTCCAAACATACTCTAAAATTCAGCGACACTGGCCTCTTTGGTGTTCCTTCCATCCGTTCATCCATCCATCCATCCATCCACCCATCTCTGTCCATCCATCCATCCATCCATCCATCCTCTCTCATCCATGCTCTCCCTCCCCATCTCCCCCCTTCTGGCTTTCTCAAATCCTAACTAAAATCTCCCCTTCTACAGGAAGTCTTTCCTGATCCTTCTTAATTCTAATCCCTTCTCTCAGATGATATTATTTGTGATGGAGCCTGTCTCAAGCTTACTTGTCTATGGTTGTTTGAGTTGTCTCCCACATTAGATTGTGAGCTCCTCGAGGGCAGACACTGTCTTGTGTTTTATTGTTTTCCCAGCTCATAACCCAGTACACAGCATATAGTAGTTACTTCATAAATGTTTGTTGACTGACAGCCTGATTTTCTCTTTAATCATCTTTTGTGTTTCATTTCTCCCTCCCTGGTTCATGGACTCAATACTGTCAGCTGCCTTGGCCCCCTGGCTCTTGCTGGGGGACCCAGGCAATGACCCATGAATTACCAGCCTTTCAGACCCCTTCCAATGCCTTTTGCTTTATTTACTTAAGTCCAGAAGACAAGTGGGGCCATTCTGTCCTTGGTGATCCTCTCTCTCCTTCTCCATCCCCCATTATCCCCTTAACACCTACCTTCCCTCTCCACACCCCGCTCCCACACCTATAGACACTGGTTTGGACTGTATTTCACAGCAGCTGGGTTTCTAAGCAGCTGTTGTAATCCAGCCAATCCAGGGCCCACATCCGGGCTCTCCACTTCACCTAACTAAAACCAAAATCTAAATGAGTAAGAGCTTTGCCAGTAGATTGTTTTGGTGGCAGAAGACATAGGGCTACTCCATAAGCATCTCCCAGGCTGCTGCAGAATTCATCCAGGCCTCAGGCACACCCCACAGGTTAAATACAGGCCTCATTCATTGGGCAAACATTTCTGTGTGCCAGGTCTTCTGCAAGGTACCTGAAGATACATAGGCCTAAAGAAGACTGTGTCTACAAAACCAGGGGTCCAGATCTGAGTCCTTGTGCTTTCTGACTGTGTGGCCATAGTCATAACTCTATCTCACTTCCCTGTCCTGAACCTCAGTGTTTTTTTTTTTCTTCTGTAAAATGGGAGCAGAGGACTGGACACTATGACCCCTAGGATCCCTTCCAGTCCTAGGTCTCTGACACAATGAAAGACTATTTCCCTATCAATTGAGAGCCCCTATGCAAGCACAAATGCACATACAAATTCTCACATAGGTTTATACACACACTGCTTGGCATACACAGCCACAGCCCCTGTTCCAGCTCTCCCTCCTCTCATGGGCTCCTCCCCCTCATTCCTTGCACCCCTCCCTCGAGGCTGAGGAATTCCCTAATCCATCTCCCCCACTCTATGGCATTTAAGGCCACTCCCTGGGAAGGCAGCTCCACCTTGAGAGCTGGCTCCAAAGAGTCTGTCTTCAGAGGGGGCTGAGGTAGGCAGACAGGTCCTTAAAGACCAATCCTCTCATTTACTTAATGAGGAGATGGTGCCCCAAAGAGGGGAAATGACTTCTCCAAAGTCACACAGCCATTTTCCAAATCCAGTGATCTTGCCAGTGTCCAGCTGCTTCCCCGACCCTTCCCCCACATTGCCTCTGCTTTTCTCTATCCACGAAGTGGTATGTATTCATTGTCTTCTCATCTTAACAAGGCACATGGAGGGGGATGTGGGGAGGGGTAGGGACTTGTTATTGCCAAATTTTGCCAAATTGCCAAATGATGTCAAAACTGACCTGAAAGCTCTTGGTGTGGTCACTCCTGTGGGTTAGGAGAGATTAGAAGGAAACAAGGAGAGCTATCCCAGGGGTGGAAGGTAGTGAGCTTTCCATCACTTTTTCGGTGGGAGCTGGATGACCACTAAGAGGGATTCCTATTCAGGTACATGTTGGATGAGGTCCCCCCTACACATCTTTAGCGCTTGTATTCTGTGATTCCAGATGAAAATGGCAGCTTTTAAAGGGCTCCCTTGAGAGCTCTCTGCAGGTATCTGAAGGGCTCTCAGGAGCAGGGATAAGGCTCCTTCAGTTTGGCCCCAGAGGATAGAACCAGCAGCAAGGGGTGGGGAGGGGCAAAGAGGCTGATTTAAGCTCAATGTTGGGACAAACATCCCAACGGTGAGAGGGTGAGTTGTCCCAAAGTGGAATGGGCTGGTTCTGGGGCTGCTGGGTTTGCTATGAACTTTGGAAACCCATCAACTATTGCAGGTACGGATTGGAGCAGAGGGTCTGATGGGACAGTGAAAGTAGTGCAAGGTCTGGTGTCAGATGGACTAGGTTCAAATCCTCTGCTCTGCCACTTAATAATTTCCCTGGGCCTCAGTTTCCACATCTGTAAAAATGAGGTCTTTTGGACACAGCTGGCCTCTGATGCCCTTCCAACTCTAGGTCTAGGATCCTATGTGTGACCTTCCCAGGCCTCAGTTTCCTACTCTGTAAAATGAGAGGATTGGACTCAATCATCTCTACAATCAGTTCCAGCCCTACATCCTTGAACCACTGTGGGAAGGTTAGCATGAGTGGAGCTCAGAGGTCCGATAGGAGAAATATTGAAGCCAGAGGACTGGGTAACTGATTTCACAGGAGGAAAGTGAAAGAGGCTGCTGAAGGAGTTCAAGACTGTCTAGTCCAGGAGAGCAGGAGAATTTTGCAGCTGGGGCAAGGCCAGTATCAGATCCTGCCCCCAGTCCCCCAGGCTCCCTGCCCTCAGCCCTGCAGGCCCCTGGCCCAGGTCAAACCACATCCTTAAGGGGTCCTGCTGGGAGCCTGGGAGGAAAAGGGTCTCTTCCGCCTCCATGGGCCCCTTCCTTTCCACCCCCCCCATGCCCCTCAGCCCCCAGCTTCCCCTCTGTAGTATTTGAATCGGAGGAAACTGAGAGACTGAGGAAGCGGGGCCTAAAACAAGCCCCTCAGGCCCCAGCCTGCCAATGTAAACACTGGGAAGCTTCCTGTTGTTGTGGGCCCAGGGCAGGCTCTGGACCTCAATTCCAGGCCCCGCCTCTGCAGACTCGCCCCTCCCTTAGCAGGTAGCAGAGCCCCTCCCCCTGAAGTGGCCCCACCCCTCCAGCTAAAATCATTCCCCCCCCACCTTTTTTTGTCCCCCCCAGGAAAGCCTCCCCAGACCCCCTGCTCCAGATACACTGGGATAAAGCCTAAAGGTCAGTGAGTACATGCATAGAACTCGGTTACTAGGATCAATTCATTGTTCGTAAAGAAATTTGTGTTCCAGATACAACAGTTTAGTGGAATAATGTTGGCAAATGATCATCCATTTGCCAAGTCACACATTTTTTTCCACTAAGGCTAACATTGTGGGAACATAAGTTAGTTAATATGCCGTTTTAATTGTGTTCAATACCTCCTGTGAGGATCCTTGCCCCAGTATGGGAGATTGTGTCTTAGAACACGGAATGTTAGACCAGGGAGGAACCTTAGAACAAGGAGTGTCACAGTTATGAGCAAGTTTAGAACCAAGAATGGCAGTTGAGAGAGGTGATAGGGCATGTCAGATATCAGGACTGGGAGAGACCTTAGAACAGGGAATATCTGAGCTGGAAGAACCTTCAAAAAGAGAACATCATATGGGGAAGGACATATAAAATAGCATTTCAAACTGATCTGATATTATAGAATATAGAATGTCAGGGCTACTCAGAGATCATAGAATGCAGATTGTCAGAGATGGGGAGCATCTTAGAACATTGAATGCCCAATTGAGAGAATATCATAACTAGGATGTAAGATTGGAGTGTCTAAAAAATGTTGACTGACATGAGGGAGCCCTTAGAATGTAAGAGTTAGGAAAGAGTTTAGCATGTGGAAGGTTGGAGTTGGGAGAGAAAACAGAACATGAAATGTAAAAGGATTTGTTTTGTAAAACTTGGACTTAGTCAAAGGGCCACACTTGAGAACCCAGAAGGCCACACGTGGCCTTGAGGCTTCCTGTTCCCCACCCCGTGTAGCTTAGACCATAGAAAGTAATAGTCTGAAGAGACTTTAGAACATGGTATATCAGAGCTAGGAGGGATCTTAGAACCTGGAATATTAAAACTGGGAGAGACCTTAGAGCATGCAATTGTCACATCAAGGAGGAAATTTAAAATGGAAAATGTCAATGTCAATGGAAATGACCTTAGAACACAGTGTGTCAGACTGGAACTTTAGAATACGGAGTGTCTTAACTGGGAGGGGTCTTTCTAAGACTGACTGGGAAGGGTCACAGAACATAGAAGATCAGAACTTGGAGGGACCTTAGAAAACAAAATGTCAAAGCTGGGAGGGGGAACCTTAAAACAGAATGTGAGAGCTTTTCTTAAGTACCTTACCCATTTTTCTTATCATATATCTTGCAAACCCCCGTCTTGGGTTATGCCTGCCATCTTCTCCCTTTGTTTTAACTTGTCCTCTCATGAACGGAGCTGGAGAAAATCACAAAAATCACAAAACTGTGCTGACTGGGTTTGTTACAAACAACTGGTTTGGTAATCAGTATCTCAGCTGGTCCCTCACTGCAGCAAGGCAATCCTTTTATATCTCCCTAATGGATTCCACTTACCACAACACCTTTTCATGTATTCTCAAGCCTCCCATGACTCCCATTGTTCCCATCCTCTTAATCCCCTCCCGTTGTCCTCAACCTTGCCCCACATTTGTCAGAAAAAAAATTGAGACTGTTCTCTGACAGCTCCCCCATCTCTGTCCTCCATATCTTATGTGGGGGGAAGATACTTTCCTCCACTATCTCCTTCACATCTGTCTCACATGAAGACATGACCTTTGTTGCCAAGGCAAACACCTCAACATGCCTAAGTGATTTCCATTCTATTCCATTGCTCTCCTCTATCACCCTCAATATGTTACTTATCTTCAGTCTTTCTTTGGCTACTTTCATACTGCCTATAAATATGCCCATGTCTCTCTCAACCTTGAAAAAACCACTCTCTTGATCCATCCATTCCCATTAGCTATTGTTCTATATCTCTGCTCCCTAAACTCCTTGAGAAGGCTGTCTACAGTTGGTTCTACTTCCTTTCCTTTAATTCTTTTCATAACTCTAATGAGTTATGAAATGAGGCTTCTGACCTCATTGTTCAGAAGTTGCTGTCTCCAAAATGATCAATGATCTCTTGATTGGCAAATCAAATGGCATCAATGTAATCCTTATCCTACAGCCTTTGGCACTGCCAATCACCCTCCCCTCTTGACTCTCTTCTCTGTAGGTTGACACTCCTTTCATCTCCTTTCTCTTTCGACCTTCCTGATCACTTCTCAATCTCCTTTGCTAGGACTTCATCTGGGTTGGGTGCCCTCCAAGGCACTATCCTTAACCTTCTCTTCTTCTCCCTCTATACTATTTCATTTTATGGTCTCAACTCCCATGGATCCAGTAATCATCTCTATACATCCAATTGACCTCTAGTCTTGAATCTCCAATTCTCTGTTGGATATTTTGAACTGTATATCCTATAAGACATCTTAAACTCAACATATTCCAAACTGAACTCATGACTTTCCTCCCCCACCTTCAGATTTTTCTATCTTTGTTGAGGACACCATCATTCTCCCAGTCTCCTAGCTCACAGCTGTCAACTCTTCACTCTCTTAAACTCCACTCCTCCATATCCAACCTGTTTCCCAGGACAATCGATTTTCCCTCCATAACATCTCTCCCATATGCCCCCATACACCAATGTGGAATCTTATCACTTCATGCCTGCACTGTTGTGTTAGCTGCTGTTTCTGTTGTATTAGTCACCCTGTCTCATGCCTCAGTTGGCTCCAGTTCACCTTCCACTCAATTTTTAAGTGAATCTCCTAAAAGCAAAGGTCTGATCATGTCACACACCTCTTCCTGCTCAATAAACTCCAATGGTTCCCTGTGACCTCTACGTCAAAAACTTCTGGCTTTTAAAGCCCTTTGTATCTTGGTGACTTCCTACCCTTCTATTCTTCTCCTCCTTCCTTATTCCCTCCAGAGTATTCCATGATCTCTTGACAGTGATCTTTTTGGTGTTCCTTGAATATGCTACTCCTCATATCTTCAATCACTGATTGATACTTTCATGAAGGCAAACTAGACCATCTTCTGCATCAATTCTTACCTAGCCTTAAATCACTGAATGGGTGTTGCCTCAGACAAACCGAGACCTCAGAAAGACCTTAGCTTACAAAGGCCAAGGTCTCTCACTGAGTCCTGGCCATTCATCTTGACCTATGTCTTTCCACTGGTCTCTGGAAGAGAGAGTGAGGCTGATGTCTTTGCATAGTCCTGCCTCACTTAAATCCAATTTGCTTTCAAGTCAAGACATCACCCTCCCGATGTCATCGATTTTCTTTGAGAATGAAGGCTGAACAACAACCACTTTGTATTTTCACTGGCTGTCCTTCATTCCAGGAACTCTCTCCCTCCTCTATTCCTTCAGGCCTGGATAAATTCCCTTCTTTCTAGTTTTACTTCCTCTTAGTGCCTTCCCTTGGAGACAACCCTCCATTTATCCTAATTACCACCAGCTTGAACTGTAGCAAAAGCCATCTATTGGTCCTTCGCTTCTACTCTGCATCTTCCATGCCATTTGTCAGAATGATCTCTCTGATGCATAAATTTGGTCTCTCCTATGCTTTAAAGGACCTTAATTGGCTCCCTTTCCCCTCACTGAATAAATTCACTTATGTGCCTGGGACAATGCGACATAGCAGGAAGTACATTGGCTTTAGATTCCAAGGATTCAAATCCTGCCTCTTATACTGACCAGCTATGTGAGTCCACCTCTCCAGACCTCAGTCTCCTCCTCTGTAGAGTGGGGAGATTAGACGAGTTGGCCTCTAGGGAGCTAGGAGACTAATTTTGCTCATAGTATTTTCTTCCTCCCCATCTTTGACTGCTAAGTTTCCATCTTGTAAAACTTAATTCAAATGTTATTTTAGAGGGATGTCAGAGCTGGGAAGGGACAGGGAATGTCAGTGATAAGGAGGGACCGTTGAACAGAGAATGTCAGAATCAGTGAGGGGTAGAACAGAGAATGTCCAAAGCCTTCCCCCATTTCACATTTAAGTAATGACCTTCCCCCAGGATCCCACAGTCTAACGATGTGTAATATTGCATATCATGGTTATTTTTTATTATTATTTCTTTTTTAAGGTCATAACCCATTCCTGAAGCATCTTTCTGCTTTGGTCTGCATGTATTTTTCCTCTGTACTTTGCTTACCTCCATCTTGGCCTTCTCTCAGAATCAGGCATTGGTAGACAAAGGGTGGCCCACACCCACGGAGCCAAAGCAGCAGAGCTCTCTAGCGGAAAGACATGAATATTGTCTGTGATCACTGCCAGCCATTCAATTAGATGGGGCGACCTTGAGATCAGGGAGTCAACAGAAGCCAGGGAGAGGGAGTTAGAGATTGGACATTTACTGGAATTGCTTTGCACTCCCGATGTCCAAAAAGAGGACTCTTGGCTTTGCTTCAGTCAGTTCACAATGTGCAGGGGGAGTGAGCCCTTGGAGGCTGCTCTGTTTCTGCTCACCAACAAGGACTTGGCTTCAGTTTCAGACTCAAAGAAGGACAGAGGGCAGAGGGATGCCCCCAGTCCCAGCAGGGCAGCTCGGCAGGGGACTTTCTTAGTGTATGGGGGGAGGGGGACAACAGAAGTATATATCTTTTGCTTTCACTCCATCTTCATTTCCCACTATATCTTCCACATTCCCTTATTCAGTAAGCCATGCCTTATAACAAAGAATCAAAGGGGTCACTAGGTGGCACCACAGTGCTCAATGAATTAGACCTGCCAGTTGGGAAGACCTAATTCAAATCTAGCCTCACACACTGACTAAATGCATAACAAGTCACTGTCTCTGTTTGCCTTCCATTTCCTCATCTGTAAAATGGGAATAAGAATAGTGAATACCTCCTAGGGTTGTTGTCAGGATCAAATGAGAGAATAATTGGGAAAAGCTCTTAACACAGTTCCTCACACGTAGTATGCACTATAGAAATGTTAGCTATCATTATTATTGGTATGAAAAGAAAAAGAAGTGAATAAAATGAACCAAGCCATCCAATACAGTGTTTCATACCCAGAGTCCCTCCCTTCTTGGGAAATAAAAGAGAGACACATTTTCTGTATCTTTGTGGGGGCCAGGGTTGGTCATTGAAATTGTGTAACATTCAGTTTTGTTTATTTGTCACCTTTGTTCTCTCGCTCATTAAATTGCATATACCCAAACATTTGATCAATTCTGTTTGTTTCACTTGGTATCAGTTCATATGTCTTCCCATTCATCTCTACACTCTTCACATTCATCATTTCTTACAGGACATCCCTTTACCACAATTTGGCCATTCCCCAATCAATAACATTGCTCCTATAAAATATATCGACCAACTGTCAAATCAAATGGTCATCATCTCTCACCCCAACTTTTGCAATAGCATCCCAATTCATCTCCCTGCCTCAAGCTCATCCCACATTCAAGCCAACCTTCATACAACTGCCAAAGTGGAGGTCTGACTATGTCACTCCTCTGCTCAAAAAGCTTCAATGGCTCCCTATTACCTATAGGAACAGAAACTTCACAATCTGGTTCCAGCCTACCTGTCCAAATAGGTCAGCTCGCATCACATATTCTACATTCCAGTCAAATTGGTCTTCTTTGCTGCTCCTCATTAGGACCTTCCATCTTGCATCTCTGGCCCTTTCCAGACCATCCCCCATCCTTGAAAAGCATTCCCTCCTTTCTTCTGCCTTTTAGAATCCTTAGGTTCCTTCAAAGCTCAACTGCAGTGAGATCATACATGAGACCATTGTTGCTCTTGCCCGTAGACCCAGCATCCCTGATTTATCTTGTTGCAATCTTGTATAGTTTTTGTGCTGATGTATATTACATTACATTGCATTATATTACATTATAATATTATAATATATTTTATCACATCATATAGTATTATATTATATATTACATTTTATCATATATTATTATAACATCATATTATGCATATCATATCATATATCACAAGTGTATGCATACACACATAAACATTGTCTCCTTCTAGCAAAATTTCATCTCTTTCAGGGCAAAGAGTATTTTATTGTATCACCAATACATAGGAGGAACTTCATGAATATTGTTGACTGATTGCACAGGGAGCCTGTATGTTCTGTGCTGGGTTTTCATATGTGGGCTACCTGTGTGTGTGTGTGTGTGTGTGATTATATCTGTCCTTCTGTCTCCATGGGTGTGCAACTCATGGCTTTATGTGGATTTCTATGTGGTCCTCCATGTCTGTCTTTTTGTTTTCACGTGTAGTACGTATCTCTGGGCACATTTTTGTCTCTGAACGTGCAATTGTGTGATTGGTTGGGTGGATGTGCATATTTCTGTGTATGCCTCTGTGTTAGTGTGTGAGTGTTCTGTCACACCCTGAATCAGTATGTGTGTATGTCTGTGTGTGTTTGTATATGTCTGTGTAAGACTCTGGATTAGTGCGTGAGTGTGCTGTGACACCCTCTAGGTATGTGTGTGTTCATGTACATTTCTGTGTATGCCTCTGTATTAGTGTGTGACCGTTCTGTCACATCCTATATGAGTATGTGTGTGAATGTGCATGCATATTTCATTGTATGTCTCTGTATTAGTGTGCAAGTATATTGTGACACTCTCTATGTGTGCTTGTATGCGATTGTACATTTCTGTGTATGCTGCTGTATTACTGTGTAAGTGTTCTGTGACACACTCTAAGTGTATGTGTGTATGCTTGCATACTTCTGTGTATGCTTCTGTATTACTGTGTGAGTGTTCTGTGACAGAATCTGTGTCTATGTGTGTGTGTGTGCTTGCATATTTTGGCATTTGTCTCTGTATTAGTGTGTGAAGTCTATGCATGTGTGTGTTCGCATGTTTCTGTGTATGCCTCTGTATTAGTGTGTGAGTTCCATGACAACCTCTTTGTGTGTGTGCATATTTGTGTATATATTCTTTGTTTCAGTGTATGAGTGTTCTGTGACACCTCTATGTGCACATGTGTGGATGCTCACATATTTCTGTGTATGCCTGTTTATTAGTGCGAGAGTGTTCTATGTCAACTTCTTCGTGTGTGTGTACATGTTTTCGTAAATGCCTCTGCCTTAGTGTGTAAGTGTTCTGTGACCTCCCTCTATATGTACGGGTATGTGTGCTCACATATATTTGTATATACCTCTGTATTCGTATGTAAGTGTTCCGTGACAACTTCTTCATGTGTATGTGCATATTTCTGCATTTGCCTTTGTATTATTGTGAGTGTTCTGTGACACTCCCTTTGTGTACATGTTTGGGTGCTCGCATATTTCTGTGTATGCCTCTGTATTACTGTGTGAGTGTTCTATTACAGCCTCTTGGTGTGTGTGTTCTCACATATTTCTGTGTATGCTTCTGTGTCAGTGTGTGACTGTTCTGTGACAACCTCTTCTCATGTGTGTGTGTGCATATTTCTGTATAAGTCTTTGTATTAGTGTGTTAGTGTTTTTTAACACCCTCTATTGTGTTCATGCGTGCGTGCTCATATATATCTGTGTATGCCTCTATAGTAGTGTGTCTGTGAACTAATGAGTGAGTGTTCTGTGACCGCCTCTATGTGTACATGTGTGCATCTTCACATATTTCTGTGTATGCCTCTGTATTTGTATGTGAGTGTTCTATGACAAACTCTTCATATATGTGTGTGAATATTTTTTAAATGCCTTTGTCTTAGTGTGTAAGTGTTCTGGGATCCCCTCTGTGTGTATGTGTGTACGTTCTCACATATATTTGTGCATGCCTCTACATTAGTGTGTGTGTTCTTTGACACCCTCTATGTGTATATATATGCGTGCTCGAGTTTTTCTGTGTATGCCTCTGTATTAGTGTGTGAGTGTTCTGTGACACCATTTATGTGTACGTGTGTGGGTGCTCACATATTTTTGGGTATACCTCTATATTAGTGTGACTCTTAGATCTCTAGAGAAAATTAAATGGGGATAGAAAGGAATATACCTTTTTCTCAGTGGTATATGCCACATATACAAACACTGACCATGTACTAGGCCTTGAAAATCTCACAATCCAGTGTAGAAAGGCAGAGATAGTCAATGTATTCTTCTCAGTTCATAATTCCATATCATTTATATGTAATCAAAGGCCATGGAAATATAAACCAAAAATTAATTGAAAACTAAACAGTCTAATCCTAATGAATGATTGGGTCAAACAACATATTATAGAAACACTTAACAACTTCATTCAAGAGAGAGGCAATAATGAGACAACCGACCAAATCTTTTGGGATACTGCAAAAGCAGTTCTTAGGGGAAGCTTTATATCTTTGAATGCCTACATCAATAAAATAGAGAAAGAGGAGATCAATAAATTGGACATGCAACTGAAAAAGCTTGAAAAAGAACAAATTGAAAATCCCCAAGCAAATACCGAATTAGAAATACTGCAAACAAAGGAGAGATTAATAAAATTCAAATTAAGAAAACTATTGAACTAATAAGTAAAACTAAGAATTGGTTTCATGAAAAAACCAATAAAATTGATAAACCTTGGGTCAATTTGATTAAAAAAAAGAAAGAAGAAAACCAACTTACCAATATCAAAAATGAAAGGGGTGAGCTCACCTCCAATGAGATGGAAATTAAAATAATAATTAGAAATTACTTTGCCCAACTGTATGCCCATAAATTCAACAATCTAAGTGAGATGGATGATTATTTTAAAAGATATAAATTGCGCAGCTTGACAGCTCACTCTTTGTGGATGATATGATGATATGCTTAGAGAATCAAGTAAAAATCTACTTGAAATAATAACCAACTTTAGCAAAGTTGCAGGTTACAAAAGAAACCCACAGAAGACTTCTGCATTTCTTATATTACTAACAAAGCCCAATAGCAAGAGATAGAAAGTGAAACCTCATGTAAAGCTCGGGTAGACACTATAAAATATTAGGGAGACTTCTGTGACAACCTCTTCGTGTATGTGCACATTTCTGTGTATGCTTTTGTATTAGTGTGTGAGTGTTCTATGAGTACCTCTACGAGTACGTGTGTGTTTGGTCATATATATCTGTGTATGTCTCTGTATTAGTGTGTCTGGGAATTAGTATGTGAGTGTTCTGTGACCCCCCCTCTATGTGCATGTGTGTGCATGCTCACATATTATTGTGTATACCTCTGTATTAGTGTGTGAGTTTTCTGGAACAAACTTGCCATGTGTTTGTGTGCGTGTACCTTTCTGTATAGGCCTTTGTATTAGTATGTGTGTTCTGTGACCCCCTTGATGTGTACATGTGTGCGTTCTCACATATTTCCATGTATGCCTCTGTATTGGTGTGTGAGTTTTCTATGACATCCCCTATGTTTACATGTGTGTGCTTGCATACTTCTGTGTATGCTTCTGTATTGGTATGTGAGGGTTGTGTGTCAACCTCTTCCTCAGTATGTGCGTGTATTTTTGTAAATGCCTTTTTCTTAGTGTACGAGTGTTCTGGGACTCCCTCTATGTGTGCAGGTATGTGTGCTCACATATATCTGTGTATGCCTCTGTGGTAGTATGTGAGTGTTCTGTGATGGCCTCTATATTTATGTGTGTGCACATGTGGTTGCATATTTTGGAGAACGCCTCTGTATTACTATTTGAGTGTTTTGTGACCTCGTCTATGTTTATGTGTGTGCATGCTCACATATTTCTGTGTATGCCTCTGAATCAGTGTGTGAGTGTTCTCTGACACCTTCTGTGCATGCCTGCGTGTTTGCATGTTTTTGTGTATGCCTCTGTATTAGTGTGTGAGTTCTGTGACCACCTCTTCATGTGTGTACATATTTCTGTATATACCTTTGTATTAGTGTGTGAGTATTCTGTGACCCTCTCTATGTGTACATGTATACATGCTCACATTAGTGTGTGAGTATTCCGTGATCCTCTAGATGTGTACATGTGTGCTTGCTCATATATTTCTGTATAGCCCTCTGTATTAGTGTGTAAGTGTTCCGTGACAACCTCTTTGTGTACATGTGTATATTTTGTACATGCCTTTGTATTAGTGTGTGAGTGCTTTCAGATACCCTCTATGTGTATGTGTGTGTCTGTGTGTACATACTTTCCTATTTCTGAGTAAGCCTCTTTATTAGTATATGAGCGTTCTGTGACCCCCTCTTTGTTTACATGTCTGCATGCTCTCATATTTCTATGTATGTCTCTGGATTAGTGTGTGAGTTTTCTGTGACCCTCTCTATGTGTACATGTGTGCATGTTCACATTTATCTGTATTAGTGTGTGAGTGTTCTGGGACAACCTCTTCGTGTGTGTGTGCATATTTATGTATATGCCTTTGTATTAATGTGTGAGTGTTGTTCGACACCCTGTGTGTGTATTTGGGTGCATGCTTGCCTACTTCTGTGTAAGCCTCTGTGTCAATGTGTATGTTCTGTGACATACTCTATGTGTACATGTGCACATGCTCGCATGTTTCTACGTATGCCTCTGTATTAGTGTGCGAGTGTCCTCTGCCAACCTCTATGCGTATGTGTGTATGCATGCATTCTTGTATATTTTGGGGACTGCCAGTATGTGTGTGTGTGTGTGTGTGTGTGTGTATCTGTGCTTGCATATTTTGGGCAATGCTTCTTTATTAGTGTCTGAGTGCTCTGTGACAACTTCTATGTGTACATCTATGTGTGCATGCTTGCATATTTCATGGAATGCCTCTGCATTACTGCATGAGTGTTCTGTGATACCCTATACATGTACATGTGTGCATACTCTCATATTTCTGTGTATGCCTCTTTATTAATGTGTGAGTGTTCTGTGACAACCTCTTCCTGTGTGTGTATGCATATTTCTGTATTTGCCTTTGCATACATGTGTGAGCGTTCTGTGACACTCAGTATGTGCACATGTGCATTCTCAAAGATATCTGTGTATGCCTCTGTATTAGTGTGCGAGTGTTCTGTGATGCCCTCTATGTACAGCTGTGCATTCTCACATATATCTGTGTATGCCTCTGTATTAGTGTGTGAGTATTCTGTGATACCTCTATGTGTACATGAGTGGGTGCTCGCATATTTCCATGTTTGCCTCTGTATTAGAGTGTGATTTTTCTGTGACCCCCTCTATGTGTTCATGTGTGCGTGCTTGCATATTTCTGTGTATTCCTCTGTTTTAGTGTGTGAGTGTTCTGTGACAACCTCTTTGTGTGTGTGCATATTTCTGTATATGCTTTTATGTTAGTGTGAGTGTTCTGTGACTTCCTCTATCTGTATGTGTGTGTGTGCTTGCATATTTCTGTGTATGCTTCTGTATTAGTGTGTGAGTGTTCGTGACCCCCTGTATGTGTATGTATGTATTCTCCCAGATTTCTGTGTATGGCTCTGTATTAATGTGTGAGTGTTCTGTGACAACCTCTTTGTGTGTGTGTGCATATTTCTGTATATGCCTTTGTATTAGTGTGTGAGTGCTCTGTGACACCCTGTATGTGTGTGTGTGCATGCTTGCCTATTTCTGAGTAAACCTCTGTATTAGTGTGTGAGTATTCTGTGACAGCTTCTATGTGTATGTGTGTGTGTGTATGTGCTAGTGTATTTTGGTGAATTGCTCTGTATTAGTGTGTGAGGGTTCTATGCCACCTTCTATGCATGCGCGTGTGTTTGCATGTTTCTGTGTATGATGCTGTAATTGCGTGTGTCTATTCTGTGACACACTCTATGTGTACATGTGTGCCTGCTCTCATATTTCTGTGTATGCCTCTGTATTATTTTGTGAATGTTCTGTGACCCCCTCTATGTGTATTGTGTGAGTGTTTGTATATTTCAGTGTATGCCTTTGAATTAGTGTGTAAGTGTTCTGTGACAACCTCTTCGTGTGTGTGCATATTTCTGTATATGCCTTTGTATTAGTGTGTGAGTGTTCTTTAATACCATCTGTGTGTGTCCATGTGTGCATATTTTGGTTTATGCCTTTTTATTAGTGTGTATTCTATGATACCGTCTATGTGTCACATTATTAGTGTGTATATGTGTATGTGAGTGTGTGTGCATATCTTTGTGTATGCCTCTGTGTTAGTTTGTGAGTGTTCTGTGTGTGCATATTTTTTATTAGTGTGTGAGTGCCCTGCGACCCCCTCTCTGTGTGTCTGTGTGCATATTTCTGTGTATGTCTCTGTATTAGTGTGTAAATGTTCTATGACACACTCTAGATGCATGTATCTGTGTGCTTGCATGTGTCTGTGTAAGCCTTTGTATTAGTGTGTGAGCGCTCTGGGATACCCTCTATGTGTGTCTGTATGTATGCATATTTTTGAATATACCTTTCTATTAGTGTGTGAGTGCTCAGTGACACCCTCTATATGTCTGTGTATTTGTGCCTGAGCATATATACCTTTAGGTGTGTGTGAGTCTATATACATATATGAGTCTCTGAACTTATGAATCTTTTTCGTTGGGTAAATGACCTAGTCCGTATTTCTTCTGTAGGGTGTATGGGTGTGTTGAGTTCTTTTTCCTGGATGTGTCTCTCCTAATCCAAAAGATGATTGCATTGAGTGGCTATTTGGCACTGAGTATGCTCCAGGCCCTGATGATTGGGTTGGAATCTAATTATGAGATTGCAGGAATTGCCATAATTCATTTGGTTTTATTTTCTCTGCCAGGGTTTAGGCCCCTTTCATCTCACTATTTAAATATGCTTAACCATTTGAAAGCAAGGTTGGGATGTTTCATAATATTGAGGGTTAGAAGGGATGTAAGAACATCAAGTATCTATGTAGGGAAGGAACCTTAGAACAGAGGGGGAAACTGAGGACCAATGCAGGAAGCAATTGACTTGGAGTCATAGTGGTAGTAGGGCCTCTAGGTGGCACTGCAGTGGATAGAACGTCGTACTGAAGTCAGGAAGACTCATCTTCCTGAGTTCAAATCCAGCTTCAGACACTTCCTAGTTGTGTGGCCCTGGCAAGTCACTTCACCCTGTTTACTTCAGTTTCCTCATCTGTAAAATGAACCGGAAAAGTAAACGGCAACACTGCTGTAGTATCTTTGCCAAGAAAACTCCAAATGGGGTCACTAAGACTCTACTGAAACAACTGAACAACAACACAATGGTAGTTATGGCACAGTTGGATCTTGGTTCTCAGTCTCCTGACTCTCAGGTCAGTGCTGTTTGTATCACAATATGTCTCATCTGGTAAAGCGTTTTCTGAGAACTAGTTTAATCCTAGATTTCAAGCTGGAAGGTCTTGGGTTAAAATCCCAGCCTTGTTATTAACTATTTGTATGAGTTTAAGTGAGTAATCTCTCTGAGTTTAATTTTCCTCATCTGTAAATTGCAAAAATTATACTCAGTGACTGTTTCCTATCCCTTCCAGTTCTACACCTATGATCCAACTTCTTTTCCTGGAGACATTTGCATTTTAATAGGAGGCTTTAGGAAAAGCCTTTAACATTCAATGTAGTTAAACTCCAGTGGAATAATTTCATATACTGTGCCATGCAATAGGAGAAGCACATGTGCATGTATGTGTGTATACATGTGTGTGCATATGTGTGCAGTGTACCATGTGTGATATGTGTGTGGGTGTGTATGTGTACATGTGTCGTGTGTGTGTGTGTGTGTGTTGGGGGAATGGAGACTACTCCTCTGGGCTCATTTACTCTGCTTTCTTTCTTAGGTCCTTCTAGTCTAAACTGGGCAAACTGACTGGCTCTCCCTTTCTCTCTCCTCCCTACCCTTAGAGATTTCCAGGCAGATAACTTCAAGGCAGTATGATAGAGAGGAACGAGTCCTAGATTGAGGGTCAAGAGACATGAATTCTAATTCCAGCTCGGCCATCACTTCCCCTCTTTGGGTCTCAGTTTCTCTTCTGTAAAATGGATGCATTTGATCAGGTGCTCTCTGAGGCCCTTTTCAGCTATAATATTCTGTGAGTCTATGAGTCTCACCACTACAAAGCTTGAGAAAAATGTTGGGGACTATTGATGGAGAGTTTCCTGACAAACCCATCTCCTCTTTTGCCTCCAGAATCCAGATGAGCTGTTTTTTAACCCAAAATAGAAAGGATGGCCTCTGGCCACTGATGAGAAATGGAAGCAAGGAAAGAAATGGAATCCCTCCAAGGGACTCAGGAAGCCTGGGGGTCACTGGTTGGGGAGGAAGGAAGGGGTGGGGTTGGGGGGGGGAACATGGGAGAACGGGGGCAAGAGCCCTCCCAGGGCTCCTGCCTCTCTATTGGCTGTGAGATTTCATCAAGAAAGCCTCAAGGACTCTGTCCCCAGCCCTGAAGGGAAGGCATAAGCGGTATAAAAATAACTCACGTTTCTGGAGGCTCAAAGTGCTTATTGTATTACATAATGAGGTCTCATCTGCTAAGATAATAACGATTATGATGATTATTAAAAGTACCAATAATAATAGCTAGTGTTTGTATAACGCTTTTTACATATATTATCTCGCCTGATCTTTCCAACAACCCTGGGAAGTAGATACTATTATTATCCCCATATTACAGATGGGGAAGATGAGGCTGAGATGAACTAAGGCCAAGATCACACAGGTAGTGAGGCAGAATTTGAACCCAGGTCTCCCTGACTCCAAATCTGCCTGTAGAACTAATGAAATTTGTCTAGACTGAGAGGAGTTTTCCCAGAAGTCAATGTCTTTCAAGAGGCCAGCATGGTGAGTAGAGGTGACCATAGATAGGGAAACTCTGGATGCAAAAAAGGGTTTTAAAGGCAAATGGCAGAAGAAAGGGCTAAAGCCAGGCACTGGACCTGGGACTGCAGCTCTATAAGGAGCTTGCTCAGTCAGTAAGCAAGCACTTATTAAGTGCCTACTGTGTACTTCCCTGATGAGGAAATTCTCTCTACCAATACAACTTAGAGAAGCCAGATGGTCTGCCCAAGTCTTCTGCCCATGTGGCCAGAAGAAGGATTGGAATTCAGGTCTTCCTGGCTCTGAGGCCAGCAGAGGAAGGTGGCCTCAGGCTATGGATATCTTGGATGGTAGGTGAGGCCTTGAATTTGGAGGCAGTGGGGAGGTAGTGGAAGGTCCTGTGATCAGCCTTTCTCAGCTCCCATGACCTGTACCTTCAACCAACTTTAGTCACCCATGGAGATGAGCACATCTTTGACCTTACCATGACTGTAACACTTCATCATCCCCACCTCTGAAATTTTCTTCTCTGTATCTATAACTTCCTATTCTTCTCTCTCTCTTTCTCTCTCTGTCTCTCTCTCTCTCTGCTTTTCTCTCTGTCTCTGTGTCTCCATCTGTCTGTCTGTTTGTGCCTCTCAGTCTCTCTCTCTCTCCTCTCTGTCTGTCTCTCTGTGTCTGTCTGTCCCTCTCCTCACTCTCTCTGTCTCTGTCTGTTTCTCTGTGTCTGTCTGTCTCTCTCTGCCTCTCCTCTCTCTCTCTCCCTTCTCTTTCTGTCTGTGTGTCTGTCTGTCTCTCTGTGTCTCCTCTCTCTGTCCTTCTGTCTCTATATCTCTGTGTCTGTCTGTCTCCTCTCTCTGTCTCTGTCTCCTCTGTTTCTCCAAAATAGTACTTGTTATGTTTCACCTACCTAAATTGTTTGGTGTTTGACAAAGCAGAACGTCCATGGAAAAGATGAAGAGATGAAAACTAATGAATATAGAAGCATAAATTCGGAGCTGGAAGGTACCCTACCAACCCTATCCCCCTTTTACAGCTGGGGAAACTGAGGCTAAAGAAAGGTGTAGTGATTTGTCTAAGGGAATACATTAGAAGAGACAGTATTTGAATGTAGGCTCTCTGATTCCAAACCTGGTGCTGTTTTTCATATGCTACATGGTGGCATGTATACAATAAGATTGATTCACAGTTGGTTGAATGACCATTACCAAAGTGTAGTTTGATTTCAATTTGGAAGAAAGTCTCCAGTAGGGTGTCTCAAGGATCTGTTCTGTTTAACATTTTTATCAGTGACTTAGCTAAAGGTATAGATGACATGCTCATCAAATTAGAAGCTGACACAAGGCTGGGAGAGAGGACTAACCCACTGGGTGACAGTGAAGATCTTGACAGCCTAGAATGTGGTAATGAATCTGAGAAAGAAAATGTCAAGTCTTGAGTACAAAAAGTCAATTTCACAAGTATGAGATGGGGCAACCATGGCTGGCTAACCATTTGTATGAAAGTAGACTGAACACTATAGGAGTCAGCAGTGTATGTGACAGCCAGAAAGACTCATGCCATCTTGGGCAGAGCTGCCAGGAACGAGGAGGTGAGAGGCCCTCTTTCCTCTGCTCTGGGCAGACTTCATCTGGAGCAGTGTGTTCACTTCTGGGTGCCATGGTTTGAGAAGGGTAGTGAGAAGCTGGAGAACCTTCAAGGGAGGGCAACTGAGATGGCAAGTGACTTTGAGTCCTTGGCATTTGGACTCAACCAAGGCTTGGTTGAAGTTCTTCGGGGTGTTTAGCCTGTAGAGAAGACTCAGGGGGCACATGATAGCTGTCTTTATGTATTTGCTCAACTGCCATGATAGAAACAGAATCTGATTTGTTCTGTTTGGTCCCAAAGGGAAGAACCAAGAACTATCAACGGAAGATGCAAAGACGCAAGTTCAGGCAACAATTGGAGCAATCTAAAAGTAGCCAGGGCCGCCACTGGGGGAAGTAGGTTCCCTTCCATTGGATGGCATCAGGCAGAGGCTGGATGACCACTGGGGGGAGGGTGGAGGAGGGAAATTCCTTCTCAAGTATTGGTCAGTCTAGATGACCTTGAAATTCCTTCCCAACTCTGGAACTATGATACTATCTCTGTCACTCTCTCTTAAACCCAACCCTTCTCTAGATTTGCCCATTTCTGTTGAGGGTACCACTATCCTTGGTTCATTGTTTGGGTTTTGATGGTTCAGAGTGAATATCAATAGCAACTGTTTCTGTTCTGGTCATAAAGTCTGACAATATTCTCCTCCCAGATTGATTTTTTTATGAAGGCAAACTAGGCCATCTTTTGCCTCATTTCTTACCTAGCCTTAAATCACTGAATGGGTGTTGCCTCAGACAAACAGACCTGGGAAAGACCTTAGCTTATAAAAGCCAAGGTCTCCCACGGCATCTGGAACCATTGCCAGTTGTCCTGACATATCTTGCCACTGGACTGTGATGACTCTGGAGGAGAAAATGAGGCTGATGACTTTACACAGCTCTGCCTCACTTAAATCTAATTCACTAGCAAGTCAAGACATCACCCTCCTGATGTAATTGGTCCTCTTTGAGAATGAAGACTGGCCAAGAACAACATTATCCTTCAAGTCACCCAGGTTTCAAACCTTATAGTCATCCTTGATTCTCTCCTCTTCCTCATCTCCCAAAGCTAATCAATGACCAAATCTTGGTGATTTTACTCTCATGAGATCCTTTTCATCTACTTCTTTCTGTCCTCCCACACTGCTACTTACCCTCCCCTAATCCGGTGCAACAACCTCCCATTGCTCTTCTTGTGTCTAGTTTCTTCTCTCTCTTATTCTCTGTCACATTTGTCTAAACATGCACCTCTCACCTGCTTCACATTATTCACACTTACGGACTCCTCAGCCTGACATTTCCACCCCTCTACTATTTGACTCCTATCTACCTTTCCAGACCTGTTTTTTTATTACTCCATTCCAGGCCAACTAACCTGTTTGTATTCCCTGTAAACAACATTCCAATCTTCCATCTCCATGCCATTGCATAGGCTGTCCTGTACACCTGCAGTACCTTTCCTCCTCACTTCTATCTTTTTGAATCTTTAGGCTCCTTCACTGCTCAGCTCCGGCACCACCTTCTGTATGAAACTTTCTTCTAATCTTGCTCATTAGTAACCTGTGCTTACTTACCTCAGTTTTTGTTGTATCATCCAGTAGATCTCCTAGAGGGCAGTAAGTTTCCTTTCTGTCTCTGAGTCTTCAGCACCTAAGACAATGCCAAAAACATTTTGATATTTCAATGAACCTTGATCTATTAGTATGAGTATTTCAACCAAGTGTACATATCTCAATGCGTCTACACCTTCTCATCTGGTGCCACTTTTGTACATGTCCCCCCATAGATCTATTGGGAGTCCACTCTGGAAACTAGGGCCTTTATCTAGATCTCTTTACTTTGTGTGGATGCCTAAGAAACACTCAGCTTACTACTGGTCATCCCTTACTCTCACTCCATGACCAACCTGTTTCCTTTTCTGGTCCTGCTTTTTCCTTGTAGCATCCTTTATATGGCTCATGGTATGGAATCCTTAGTTGACAATTTGTTCCAGCCTGTTCATACCCGTGGTACATGCCTACCCTTTAACCCCTCAGAGACTGTACCATTGCATGACTTATAGCCATACAGAAGAATATTGTTGACAAAGAGATAGACCATTGTTTCCAGGAGAAGCTTAGGGTCATTAAAAGCATGGTACAGATTTAAAGAGGCAGTCTATCACATTCTCTTCCCATTCAATTCTGAGTTCAGTTCATAGTTATTACACAGTATCTTTATAAGACATATGGACCTCCAAAAAGAGAGGTGATAGCTTTTATTTTATAACATGACCAATGCAGGAATTTGTCTTGCTTTATTATACGTTTGTAATAGGGATTTTGTTCTTACTTTCTCAATGGGAGAGAGAGAAAAGATAGGTCTGAAAATAAAATAACATTTAATTAGAAAGAAAAAACCCCTCAAGAAATTTCATATCCTTCAGATTGCTATGAGTACCTGGTTGTTTCTTGTCTGTTAAAATATAATATCTCTCTCTCTCTCTCTCTCTCTGTCTCTCTCTCTTTCTCTCTCTCCTTCTCTCTCCCCACCGTGTGTGTGTGTGTGCGCGCGTGCGTACGTGTGTGTGTAAAATGTTATTTAGTGCTTCACTTGTCCAATATTTCCCAGTTCTCCTCCTGAAGAAAATGTTCATGATATATAGGTGTGGACCTTTAGTTTCTTACTCTTGAACAATTTTTTCCAAGCTTTTGGACATCCTTCCACATGTCCACCAATGCATCAAAATCACCAAGGGTTAACGTATATGTTGATTTAATTGGGAGGGTCTTAATGAGTTCTTCTGAGAATTTCTCTACTCCTAATCCTCTATAACAGATGTTGGTGAATAAGCTGTAATTAACTTCATGGTGGTCTTTTGAAAATGTTGATTATGAGCGATGTGTTAGGAGATGACCAAATGTCCCATGAAATTCTGTTTCTTGTTGCCTTTGGACACACAATAAAGTCGACTCCTTCCTTTGGTTCTCCAGTGAGAACCTGTGAGTGATTGTTCCAATAAACTATCACTTCCTTCTTTCTTCTGGTTTCATTTATAGTGAGAATGTCAAGACTGACATGCCTTGGTTCCCTTGGGATAATGTCTACGCCTTGGTCTAAGAACTCTGCCCCTACCCCCATCACTGCAGAAAGAGGAGGCCATAATTGTATGGAGGTCCATTTCTACTTTGGTTTTATTTTGAGATCGCATGGCCAAAGGATTCACCAGTAAGTGGCCAGACTACTGGTGATATACTTGAAGAGGCTGTCCTTAGAAAGCAAGCTCTGTCAATTACCAGTATTGTGTATTTGAAGTCTTTCCAGCATCAGAGGATCTGTCAGGTTGTGGGTTCTATTGACCTGGTTTCCCAGAACCTAGGGTAGATGAGCCCTCAGAAGAAGGAGGATCTTTGCTGAATTTTCCAACTGGATATTTTCAAAAGGTTTCAAAGAATCCCTTCCCTTCCTGGGTTACATTCTGCCCCAAGACAAGGGGTATGTGAGCTCCCGGGAGTAGAATGGTTGGGGGAGGAGTAAACCTAGAAATCAGATCATGTGACCCTTAGGAAGAAGATGGGTCATGGGCAGGGGTAGGGGTAGGAGTGAGATGAAAGGTCATTTCTACTACATAGCACTGGTTTCAGGTGACATTGTATTCTCCACAAAATTGTATTCCTAAGAGCAAAGCACAACAGAAAAGAGAAGGATGGGATAGTATTTCTAGAAACAGAAGTTGGTTAGAAGAGGGAGTTGACACTTGGTATTTGGGCTCACAGGATTGCAGATTTCAGTTGTAAGGGAGCTCAAAGGCCATCCAGTCCAAGTCCAATGGAGGAGGAAACAGGACCAGGAAGGTTAAGTAAGATTTCAAATTAACTACTTCCCCCACTGAGTGGGGGAAAAGAAGGAACAAGGAGGTGTAGAGGGGAATAGATTGAAAAGACGAAAGAGAAAGTAACAATTTAAGTAAAGTCCCTGAACTAGGGAAAGGGTAGGCAAATAGGAGTGGAAAATCTCTAGAATAGAGAGAGAATCTCTAGAGACAAATCAATGTCAAAGTAGTTTAAGCAACACTTAAAAACTTAAGTATTGACTTAAAAGAGGAAGAGGATTTTTTAAAAGCAATACTAAAAAAAAATGGAGGAAAACAAGTCAAATATTCATAACTTGAAATAAGAATGGATGAAAAAATCCAATAGAATGAAAGAAAGTAGCAGAATGAACAAGAGAACAGTACATTTAAAAATGAAAGATACATAAGGAATGGAGTATTAAAGCTGGAACAAAATTGACTAAACAAGAAATATGTCTAAAAGGGAAGGAACAGCAGTCACATTGTCAGAGCTGGACTTGGTGTCAGGAAAACCTGAATTCAAACACCACTTCAGACATTTATTAGCTATGTGACCCTGCTCAACCTTTCTGTGCCTCAGTTTCCTCATTTTGAAATTATAGGGTTGGACAAAATGGCCTCTGTGGGCTCCCGTTATGGATCTAGAGCTCTGGGTCTATGTGTGACCTTGGGAAAGTCACTTCCTTTCCCTGGGCCTCAGTTTCCCCCCTGTGTAAGATAAAGGAGTTGGACTAAAGGCCTTGTGAGGCCTCTTCCTTCTCTAGAGCTATCCTTCTTCCAACTTCTTACATATGAGCCATCACTGGATCTATGTTGAAAACAACTTTCCTCTTCATTACCCTCTGGGTCAACTTCAACATAGGTTCTTTAGCCAAGATTTGTAACCATACAGCATCACCTGGAGAACATTGGTCTAAAATGACAGGTTGAAGTGTTGGAGAATAGTTCTTCTTCCTATCCAATTATGGACACAACTCAAGAGTTATCCAAGTAGATAGATGGACTAATGGAGTAACTTAATGGATGGACCATCCAATGGCATATCAGTTTGCACAATAAGCATTTTTCATCCATTTAGTTTTTCTTGTCTGAATTGTTAGGCAATCTCTTTTGGTTAAGCATATGTATGTGGAGTCTCTCATACACCTATTAAGATCATACAGGATTCTTCTATAAATGCAAACACAGATCTGTTTAATGATTTTCTGATTACCAACATCAAGTAAGGCATAGGATCATTGGATCATACATCCTGGATCTATAAAGGGCCTCAGAAGGCATAAAGTCCAATCCTGTCATTTTATAGCTGAGAAAACTAAGTCCCAGGGAAGGGAAGTGACCTGCTCATGGTCACACATAACTCTATAGTTGAAAGAGATCTCAAAGACCATTCTGTCCAATCCCTCTTTATACAAAAGAGGAAACTGAGACCCAGAGAGGGGAAATAACTTGCTCAGGATTCTAGATCTAGAGCTACATGGGCCCTCAAAGGCCATTTTGTTTACCACCCTCATTTTATGGAGAGGGAAACTGAGGACCAGGGAGACCTACAGACTTACCTAAAGCTACATAGATAGTAAGTTTCAGAGGCAGGATTCAAAACCAGTTCTTCTGTCTCTGGAACCAATATTTCTTTCAATGTACCTTGCTGTATGAAAGAGGGAGATATGAGCTCATGCAAGGTGACTGTTACCTCCATGAAGGTTGTCCTGCCTGAGATCTGAATGTAAAAAAGAATCCCAAGATATGGGAAGATGCTCCTGGTGCTACTGTTTACAGGTGACATTGTACTAATTGCACCAAGCTTCCCTAACAAAATCCATTATGACTAAGAAATTTATCATGTATTATGTGTCTTATTCCCCCAACTAGATTGCCATGAGGGCAAGTAAAGGGTTCTGTACTTAATTGATATTTGTTGAATTGATTTGAACCCATACATGAAGCTTGACTCCCCTCTACCATCAATTTATCAACAAACAGATTTTGCCAGAAGACCTCTTGTGACAGGGAACTCACTACCTTTCCCATTCTACTTTTAAACAGCTGTCTGCATTAGGAAGTTTTTTCCCCTTAAATTGAGCTGAGATCTACTTCTTTGTACCCCACTCCCCCAACATTCTTCTTAGTTTTGCCCTGTGGGGTCAAGTACAGCAAGCCCGATCCCTCTCAAGAAAGTCCCTTAAATACTTGAAGATGGCAAATAAGCCTCCTCTTCATATTTATAGTTGGTTTTTTATGGCACACAGTTTTCATCCATAATTTCGAAGAAGATCATTCCCAAATGTCTAAGCCTGGCCTCTCCCATAAGCTCCATTTCCTCATCACCAGCTGGATTTCCCTGTGGCATCTCAAACTTAACATGGCCAAAACAGAATTCAAGATCTCCTCATCTAAACCCAGCCCTCTTGCTGAGGTCACCGCTTTCTGGGTCACCCAAGCTGGTCATCTGAGTCACCTTTGACTCCTCCCTCCTCCTTACCCTCACATCTAGTCACAGAATCATAGAGTTTGGCCTCTAAAGATTCTTTAAGATCATTCAGTCACACAAAGAGAGTTGCCGAATTTGAGATCTTTAAGGCCCTTAATGGCCACCTAGGCATCCCCACTTAAATAGACCAGACAAGTGGGCATCTAGCCTCTGTTTGATGACCTCCATGATGGGAAACCCTCCAGTTCTTTCCATTTGGAACATTGAGCCTAAAGTGGCCTCAGATCCCATCCCCTACCCCATTTGTTCCCAGTTTTGCTCTTTGGGACCAAACAAAACAAGTTCAATCCCATATGAACAGGTAGTTTTCAGAAGAAATCAAAGCTATCAATAGTCACATGAAAAAAAAATGTTCTACATCACTGTCTAGTAGAGAAATATAAATAAAAACAACTCTGAGGTACCATCTCACAGCTACTAGATTAGCTAACATGACCAAAAAGAAAAATGACAAATTCTGGAGGGGTGTGTGGAAAAATAGGCACAGTAATGCACTGTTGGGGGAGTTGTGAACTGATCCAACCATTCTGGAGAACAATTTGGAATTATGTCCAAAGGGCTATGAAACTGGGCATACTGGATCTTTGATCCAGCAATACTACTATTAGGTCTATATCCCAAAAAGACATTAAAAAGGGGGAAAGAAGCTTTTTATAAAAAAAATACTTGTAGCAGTTCTTTCTCTGGTGGCAAAGAATTGGATATTGAAGGAATACCCACCAATTAGAGAACAGCTGAACACGTTGTGTTATATGATTTTGATGAAATACTATTGTGCTTATAAGAAATGATGTGTAGGATGCTTTCAGAAAAACCTGGAAAGACTTAGATGAACGGATGCAAAATGAAGTGAGCAGAACCAGGTGAACTTTGTACATAGTAACAATAGTATTGTATGAATATCAACTATGAATGATTTAGCTACTCTCAAAGATCCAAGAATATTCCAAAAGATCCATGAAGAAAAATGCTCTCCACCTCCAGACAGGACAGATAAACTCAGTGTAGATTGAATCATACTTTTTAAACTTTCTTATCTTTCTTGGGGTCTTTTGTGTGTGTTTTCTTTTGCAATATGGCTTATCTGGAACTATGTTTTGCATGACTTCACATGTGTAATTGATATTACATTGCTTGCCTTCTCAAGGGGTCAGAGAGGGGTTGAAGCGAGGGAGAAAATATGAAACTCAACATTTTTTAAATGTTAAAAATTTTACACATATTGGGAAATATTTAATGAAATATATATGTATATATATATGTATTTAAAATATAATTTTTCTTCCATGTGGCAGCCCTTTAAACCCTTCAAGATGTCATCATGTCTCCCTCCCAGAATCTTCTTTGCTCCAGGTCAAATATAGCCAGTTCCTTCAGCCAATCTTTATAGTACTCTCTCATTTTAAAGATGAGAAAATCAAGGTTGGAGCCATTAAGTGACTTGTCTAAGTTGGCAGAGGTACACCCAGCTCTTTTCCCATGTACCACACTACCATTCTAGTAAGTTGCCAAGACCTGCGAAGAGATGTTTAATATATCTCTCCTCTCCCAACTCTCCCTTATTCTCTAGTCATGGCTAATACACTATTTCAGACCCGTCATCTATTGCTAAGGGTATCACAGTAACCTCTTAGCTGGTCTCTTGACCTTCAAACTCCCCCATCTACAGTCAAGCCTTTGCCCACTTCCATGAAATGATCTTCTTCCTGTACATCTCTGATCATGGTACTCTGCTACCCCAAAACACTCAATGGCTCCCTGTGGCCTATAGGCTACAACCTTGTTTCATTTGCCTAATACACAAGGCCTACTTCACTCTTTCATTTCATGTACTCCAAGTCCCAATCAGACTGGACTCCTTGGAATTCAGGCCACCCTGTACTTATTATGTACCTAGGCTATGAAAAGGCCAGTACTGAGTGCTGGGGAAAAATCCAAGAATGAAAAAAGAGCTTAAATTCAGCTTCTCATCATCATTTCACGTTTTCATCTTGGCCTTCATGGCCTCTGAGGTCCCTTCTAAATCTGGAGTCTTTGATTCTACTCAAGAAATCAGGGCCACTTCTGGCTACCCTAGGATGAGAAACCAAGGCTCCTCCAGATGGTGTCTGTGGCCCTGCAGCTAATTTGTCAGTTGGCCAAGTGCTCCCTCTGCTGCCTTGCTCAGGAAGTGCAGGAGCCAGGCCGCAGGATGGAGACTGAGACCAGTAGGGAGAATTCAGTCAGAACTCCTCTGCAACCTCACTCCCCACCAGCCCCCCTTGCGCTCCCCCAGGCCCTTGTAGCCCGAGTTCCTTAAAAAGAATCAGATAGGTGGAAATGGCACAAGAGAGGCAGGGCATAGCATCAAGAACCCTAGATATGGAACCTCAAGTCCTGGGTTCAAATCCCAGAATTCCATGTTCTAAGGGACCTCCCAGCTCGAATATTCTGTGCTCCACTAGTTTCTAAGTTGGCCCACTAGGGGGTGAAAGGAGCAATCTGAACTTGAGCCTCCCTCCCTCCCCTCCTACACACAACATACACACAAACACACACACACACACACACACACACACACACACACACACACACAAAACACTCCTGTGGATTTGACCTACTAAGGGTGAGGACGTTCTGACTGTGCTGCGATGAAGGGCCTAGTCCCCAGATGGGGGGCATTACCTGTGGCCCAGCAGACTGGGACAGTTGCTTGCCAGATAAGCGACTTGTTTGTTGGTCAAGAGCTCCCTCTGCTGTTCAGTTCAGGAAATCTGGCAGCTACATAAGGAGGGATGGGGATACAGATCTAGCAGGAGCTGAAAAACTTTTGACAAGGACTTCTCTGTTCCACTTCCATTCCCATCACTCATCAGGCTTCTACAGCCTGATTTTCTTAAAGAGGATAAGATGGGAGGGAAGCAGCACAAGCCAGGAGAAGAATAGTGGCCACCCCCTAGACATGGGCTTTGGAGAACTCTGCCACTTACTAGCTGTAGGACTTTGGGCGATCTACTTTCTTCCTCTGTGAAATGAAAGGGGTAGACTAATTGTTCTTTGAGATCTCTTCCAGCTCTAAATGTTAAGATTTACCAAACATTTATTAAGCACTCATAGCATGCTCTGAGATCTATAGTACAAAGGCAAATCACAAAAAATTCCTTCAATGAGTAAATAATCTGGGTGTAGGAGGGCATTCAAAGTGTATGTAGGAGGGCATTAGAAAAAGCCTCCTTTAGAAAAAAGACTTGAACTGGGCTTAGAAAGGGACCAGGGACTCGAAAGTCAGATTTGGAAAGGAGGATGTTTGCCTGAGAACTGCCTGTCCACATATTTTGATCATTTATCCATTGGGAAATGGCTCTAATTCCTAATCATTTGAATCGTCTTTAGGGATCTTGGAAATGAGACCTTGGTCAGAGAAGCTTACCACAAATTTTCCACCCATTTCCCTTCTAATCGGAGCTGCCTTAGATTTATTTGTGCAAAATCTTTTTAACTTTATGTAATCAAAATTGTCTATTTTATGTTCTACGAAACTCTCCTTGTTCGATCATAAACTCTTCCTGTATTCATAGAGCTAACAAGTCATTTATTTCTTCCTTACTCCTCCAATTTATTTATAATTCCAGGGTGTCTTGTGTTGGTGCCAGCTAGAATGGATTCTGAGAACCGATTGCTAAATTTTCAGTGGGAACATTTATACGTCAGAAATCAGAAAGCAAATGCTACAAATTAGACTTTGATTTGTTCTTTTGATTATTGTCTAGGCTTAAGAGAAAGTTTTAAGAATGCAGATTGAACTTAAAAGTTTGTCATACCTATCTCTCCTCCCCACCCCCCACCAGACAACTGTTTGTTAAACATCTATCAGCACACCTTTGGATGAGTTTTAATGTCTAAGCCATGTGTCCATTTAGTAGTAATGCAGGGTCCCAAAGTGGGCGATATCGCCCCCTAGGGGGTGCTGGAACAATCTGGGGGTGGTGGTGGTAGTAGTAGCCTCAGGTAACAAAAATTAAAAAAAAAAACCCAAAACATTAAAAAATTAACCCTAAAGTAGATTTCCAGGGCCCACCCCACCCCCCTTGCAGTAATTTTTTTTCTTTTTAGAAAAGAAAGTGGTAGGCCAAATAAGTCTGGGGGTCTCTGAAGAGCTTATCTTGAAATACGGTATAAGACCTAAGTTCTGCCAGACTGCTTTCCAGTGTTCCCAGCAGTTTTTGTTGAATATTGTTGTGTTTATCAAACACTAGGCTACTGTGTTTGCTTTCTTCTCTATGTTGTGTACCTAATCTACTCCACCTAATCTTAGCTTGCCTATTTTCAACCAAGCTATCAATAGCCACATCAAAAAAAAAAATTCCAAATCGATAATAATTAGAAAACTGCGAATTAAGGCAATTCTTAGATTCTACTTTATACCCATCAAACTGGCAAATTTGACAAAAAGGAAGATAACAAATGTTGGAAGAGCTCTTTATTTGCCCCCGAAGTTACTAAATTGTGCAAACCCTTTGATCCAGCAATACCATTACTAGGTCTGTACTCCAAAGAGATCAAAGTCAAAAAAACTTATGTGTGCAAAAATATTTGTAGTAGAACTGTTTACAGAGGCAAAGAAGTAGAAGCCAAGGGGTGCCTACCAACCAGGGAATGCTTGAACAAATTATGATATGTGAGGGTTAGGGGTAGGATTATACAAAGGGGTTGGTTTTAGAGAAGCCTGGGGAAACTTGTATGAATTGATTCAGAGTGAGGTGAATAAAACCAGGAGAACAATTTATAGTATGACAACAATATTTATAAAGACAAGTACCTTTGAAAAGACTAAGAGCCCTGATCAGTATATAGGTCAGCTAGGATGTCAGAGAACAGATAATGAAGAATGCCACCCATCTCCTGACACAAAAGTGAGGGACTTGGGGCACAGAATGAGATATGCATCTTTGGACATGGCCAATGTGGTTTGCCTTAACTATGCATGTTTCATATGAACATTTTTTTCTTTTAATTTTTCAATTGAGGGGGAAAGTAGAAAGTGGAAAGATTGTTAAGTGAATGTGTGAAAGAATCGGGTAATCAATTGATTAATTCAATGTATAGTAGGTATGATGGAGGAACATGAAAGGCTGGGGTCAAAGTGTGAAGAGCTCTAAATGCCAAAGGATTTTGGTATTTTATACTAGAGGCAATAGGGAGCCACTGAAATATTTATTTCTCTCTCTTTTTTTTTAATTGATGCTCATATCTGTACATGGCTCTCGTTTTCCACTGCCCTCCTTCATCCCCACATGCTTCATTCCTCACCGATAGTTGACCCCCTCTCCACTGAGAGGCAGGAGATATGTTTCATTTTCAGTCCTTTGAAATTAGTCTCTGCACTCACCAGAGGTCTGAAATGGGCTAATCTTATTTTTCTTTCTATGATGGCAGTCTTGGTATTAACTTGTTTGCCTGGTTTTGCTTACTTTCCTCTACATCAATTCCCAAGTTTCTATGAATTCTTAACCTTCATCCTTACTTATGGAGCAATAGTATACCATTATATTCTTGTACAGTATCTCCAGTCACTTCTTAATCAATGGACAACCATTTTCTTTGCAGGCCTTTGATATTACAGAAGTGCTACTGGAAATATTTGTCATATGTATGGAATCTTTCCCTTTCTTTTTGATCTCTGTGGGAATTTATGCCTAATAATGAGAATGCTGAATTTGAGAGTGCTGAGTCAAAGGGCATGTATAGTGACTTTTCTTGTAGAATTCCAAATTGTTTTTCCAGTTGGACTAAGTCTCAGGTCTACCAATAGAAAATTGGTATGTCTGTCTTCCCACATCCCCTCCAGCATCTGGCATTTTCATCTTTTGTCATCTTTGCCCATATGAATCATAGAGGATAAAACTTTAGAATTGAATTATTATCATTTCTACTTCTCTTATAATTGGGCACTAAAACTTTTTGGGGAGGAGGGGGATGGTGACAAAACTAAGTCCTATGACTTAGAAAAATCACTTTGGTAGCTGTGTGGAGAATAGATTGGAGTAGGAGCGACAGGAAGACCTGAGTGAAGTAGATGGCAGATGAAGATATCCAAGGGATATGAAGTGAGATGACGAAGTAGGCACTCAATTCATTGAGGATGGAAGGAGAATATCCTGGGTGTGTGTATGGGGATGTGGAGCGTATTAAGAGACAATAACCATCCAGAACTGGACTGGATAATAAATTTGGGTGGTGTGAACCTCAAAAGATTGCTAAGTGAAGGTGGATGAGAAAGGGTCTAGAAGTGGTAATGGGGAGCAAGGAATATTCCCATAGGTGTGGCTCTCACATTGCAAAGTTAACGAATCCAGAGTTGAAGATTCTCACAAGCAGTTTGCCATGGCCATTTCCCAGGGGAACTGTATCTCACTTCCAATAACTATGGAGAGAAGGGAGAAATGTGTGGGACACACTTCATCAAATATGTAATATTAGTATTTCTGCCACAGTTAAGTGACAGCTATGCATGTTCAAGCATAATCTGGTTTTTCTACTGGAACAGAGGGTAGAGGGATTCCAGGAAGGTCTCTCTATTCTTATCAGGGATTGTGAAATATTCCTTTGAAAAACTCAAAGGACTTCAATGTGAAAAGAACAAAGAAAAGGGATCTGATGAGATTTGTTGTTGTTCACTTGTTTTTCAACTCTTCTTCATGACCCCATTTGGGGTTTTCTTGGCAAAGATAATGGAGTGGTTTACCTTTGCTTTCCCCAGATCATTTTACAGATGAGGAAACTGAGACAAACAGGGTTAAGTGATTTGCCCAGGGTCACAGAGTTAGGAAGCATCTGAGGCCAGATTTGAACTCAGGAAGATGAGTCTTTCATGTATGTGTATATACATGAGAAGGAGGGAAAGGGTCAAAAGACAGAATAGAATAAATGGGGGGCATGATAGGATGGAGGAAAATATAGTTAGTCTTCCACAACATGACTTTTATGGAAGTCTTTTGCATAACTACACATGTATAACACATATATCGAATTGCTTGCCTTCTCAGTGGGGATGGGTGGAGAGGAAGGAAGGGAGAGAAGTTGGAACTCAAAGTTTTAAAAACAAATGTGAAAAATTATTTTTACATGCAACTAGGAAATAAGATACACAGATAATAGGGTATAGAAATCTATCTTGTCCTCCAAGAAAATAGAGGGGATGGGGATAAGAAAAGGGAAGGGTGTGATAGAAAGGAGGACAGATTGGGGGAAGGGGTAATCAGAATGCATGCTGTCTTGCAAGGGGTGGGAGGAGGGGAGAGATGGGGAGAAAATTTGGAATTCAAAATATTGTGGAAATGAATGTTGAAAACCAAAAATAAATAAATAAATTAGAATTTTTTAAAAAAGTATCAGCTTCCCAGTCAATTGTAACAGTCATTAAAAGTTACTGAATCCTGTTTTAAGTTTGTTTTTGTCAAATGCCCACTTGTCAGTGTCCTATAGTTAACATTTCTTTTGTGTATAGGAAGAAATTACCTCTCATGCTTGATTCATATTGTATGTTGAGCTCTTTTTTTACTGTCCTTTTTTAGGGAAAACCTGAGCCATGACCTATCATCCTTAGAGCATCAGGGTGGAGATTTAACAAACCAAAGAGTGTACAAGGCAGTGTAGTCCCCTCTCATTGCAGGCCAGACTCTCTGGGTTCTGAACCTAGTACATGCCATATATCTACATATAGAACATAAAATAGGTAAAATACCCTCACCCCTTGCAAGCCCAGAAGTAATTTCTCAAGAATATCTTGGTTCAAAAGAGCTACGTAGGAACAAGATGGGAAAGGCAAGACTATATAGCAACTCATCTGGAAAAGATATGAAGTTTTTATGAACTGCAAACTCGATATGAGTCAACTGTGTAATTTGGCAGTCAAACTAATCTAATGAGAACCTGGGCAGTATTAAGAGAAACATGGCATCCAGTACTAGGGAGGTGGCATTCCTATCACTCTGACCTGATCAGACCCCATCTTGAGTAGTGTTCAGTTCTGGGAACCACATTTGAAGAAGGAAGGATATTGGTCAACTAGAAGTATCCAGAGAAAGATCACATGAGGATCAATTGAAGATAGTGGAAATGTTTGGAAAGAAAAAATAAGACTCAGGCCATACGCAGCAGCTATCTTCAAGTACCCAAAGGACTGTCAGATGGAAAAAAAGATTAGACTTGTTCTATTTTGGCCCAGAGAGCAAAACCAGGAACAGTGGAGAGAAGTTAGAAAAAGATAATTTTAGGCTTTGATTTCAGGGAAAATTTTCCAAGACAGTTAAAGCTGTCTAAAAGTAGAAAGGTCCTTCTCAGATCATAATGTAATAAAAATTATATGTAATAAAAGACCATGAAAAGATAAAACAAAAATTAATTGGAAACTAAATAATCTAATCCTAAAGGAGTATGTTAAACAAGAAATCATAGAAACAATCAACAACTTCATTCAAGAGAATGACGATAATAAGACAACCTACCAAATCTTATGGGATGCTGCAAAAGCAGTTCTTAGGGGAAGTTTTATATCTTTGAATGCCTACATGAATAAAATAGAGAAAGAGGAGATCAATGACTTGGGCATGAAGCTGAAAAGCTAGAAAAAGAACAAATTGAAAATCCCCAAGTAAATGCCAAATTAGAAATACTGCAAATCAAAGGAGAGATTAATGAAATTGAAATTAAGAAAACTATTGAACTAGTAAATAAAACCAATAGTTGGTTTTATGAAAAAACTAATAAAATTGATAAATCTTTGGTCAATTTGATTAAAAAAAGAAAGAAGAAAGCCATATTACTAATAACAAAAATGAAAGGGGTAAACACTTCCAATGAGGAGGAAATTAAAACAATAATTAGAAATTACTTTACCCAACTTTATGCCCATAAATTTGACAATCTAAATGAGATGGATGAGTATTTTAAAAAATACAACTTGCCCAGCTTAACAGAAGAGGAAGTTGAATACTTAAACAACCTCATCTCAGAAAAAGAAATTGAATAAGCCATCAATGAACTCCCTAGGAAAAAATCTCCAGGTCCAGATGGATTTACAAGTGAATTCTATCAAACATTTAAAGAACAGTTAATTCCAATACTATATAGACTATTGTTGAAAATTGGGGAAGAACGAGTCCTCCCAAATTCTTTTTATGATACAAATATGGTTTTGATACCTAAACCAGGAAGAGACAAAACAGAGAAAGAAAATTATAGACCAATTTCTTGAATATAGATGCAAAAATTTTAAATAAGATTTTAGCAAAATGAATACAGCATCTTATCATGAGAATAATACTTTATGATTGGGTAGGATTCGTACCAGGAACACAGGGCTGGTTCAATATTAGGAAAACTATTAGCATTATCAATCATATCAACAACAAAACTAACAGAAACCACATGATTATCTCAATAGATGCAGAAAAAGCTTTTGACAAAATACAATACCCATTCCTATTAAAAAAGCTGGAGAACACTGGAATAAAGGGAACTTTCCATAAAATAATAAGCAGTATCTACCTAAAACCTTCAGCAAGCATTATTTGCAATGGAGATAAGCTAGATACATTTCCAGTAAGATCAGGGGTGAAACAAGGATGTCCATTAGCACCACTATTATTCAATACGGTACTAGAAATGTTAGCTGTAGCAATTAGACAAGTTAAAGAAATTGAAGGAATTAGAATAGGCAAAGAAGAAACTAAATTATCACTCTTTGCAGATGATATGATGATATAGAGAATCCCAAAGACTCAAGTAAAAAACTACTTGAAATAATAAACAACTTTGGCAAAGTTGCAGGTTACAAAATAAACCCACACAAATCTTCTGTATTCCTATATATTAGTAACAAAGTCCAACAGCAAGAGATAGAAAGAGAAATTCCATTTAAAGCTAGGGTAGACACTTTAAAATATTTGGGAGTTTGCCTACAAAAACAAACCCATGGACTATATGAACACAATCACAAGATACTTTTTGAACAAATAAAATCAGACCTAAGTAAGTGGAAAAACCTCAGTTGCTCATGGGTAGGCCAAGCCCACATAATAAAAATGACAATTTTACCTAAATTAATTTACTTATTTAGTGCCATACCAATTAAACTATCAGATAATTATTTTCTAGAGCTGGATAAAATAATATCAAAATTCATCTGGAAGAACAAAAGGTATAGAATATCAAAAGGACTAATGAAAAGAAATGCTAGGGAAGGTGGCCTAGCACTACCAGATCTCAAATTGTGTTAGAAAGCAGCAATTATCAAAACCACTTGGTACTGGCTAGGAAACAGAAGGGTAGACAAGAGGAATATGCTGGGTACTCAAGACACAGTAGTTAATGAATATAGCAATCTACTGTTTGATAAACCCAAGGACCCCAGCTTCTGGGATAAGAACTCACTGTTTGACAAAAGTGGTGGGGAAAACTATATAACTGTGGCAGAAACTAGGCATAGACCAATGTCTGATACAGTACACAAGAATAAAGTCCAAATGGTACATGATCTAGGTTTAAAGATTGATACTATGGATAAATTGGAGGAGCAAGGAATAGTGTATTCATCAGATTTATGGAGAAGGGAAGAATTTTGGACTAAAGAAGAGGTAGAAAGCATTACAAAGTGCAAGATGGATAATTTTGATTACGTTAAACTGAAAAGATTTTGCACAACCAAACCCAATGTAAACAAAATTTGGAGGGATGCAGTATATTGGGAAAGAATTTTTACAGCTAATCTTGGGGATAAAGGCCTCATTTCTAGAATACATAGAGAACTGAGTCAAATTAACAACAATACAAGTCATTCCCCAATTGATAAATGGTCAAAGGATATGAACAGGCAATTTTCAGAGAAATTAAAGATATCTATAATCATATGAAAAAATGCTCTAAATCACTTTTGATTAGAGAAACGCAAATCAAAACAACTCTGAGATATCACATCACACCTATCAGATTAGCAAACATGACGGAACAGGAAAATGATAAATGTTGGAGAGGATGTCGGGGAGTTGGAACACTAATTCATTGTTGGTGGAGCTGTGAGCTCATCCGACCATTCTGGAGAGCAATTTGGAACTATGCCCAAAGGACTACAAAAATGTGCATACCCTTTGACTCAGCAATACTGCTTCTAGGACTGTATCTCCAAGAGATCATAAAAATGGGAAAGGATCCCACATGTACAAAAATATTTATAGCAGCCCTCTTTGTGGTGGTCAAAAACTGGAAATCAAGAGGATGTCCATCAATTGGGGAATGGCTGAATAAATTATGGTGTATGAATGTAATGGAATACTATTGTGCTATAAGAAATGATGAACAAGAAGACTTCAGAGAGGCCTGGAAAAACTTATATGATCTGATGCTGAGCGAAAGGAGCAGAACCAGAACTTTGTGCACAGCAACGACCACAGTGTGGGAGAGTTTTTTCTGGTAGACTTGAAACTTCGTACCAATGCAAGGACTTAAAAAAAAAAAAACTCCCAATGGTCTTCTAAGGTAAAATGCCCTCCATATCCAGAGAAAGAACTATGGAAGTCAACTGCAGAATGTAGCAGATCATTTTTTTGTGTGTGTATTATGTTTTGGTTTGTTATATGATTTTTCCCATTCATTTTAGTTCTTCTACACAGCATGACTATAGTGAAAATGTATTTACTAGGAATGTATGTGTAGATCCTATATAGAATTGTGCGCCATCTCAGGGAGAGAGGGGGGAAGTGTGGGGTAGGTAGGGGAAAAAAAATCTAAGTTGTATGGTAGTGATTGTAGAACACTAAAAATAAATAAAATTAATAAAAAAAAAAAAGTAGAAAGTTGCCTCAGCAGATAGCGAGCTCCCCTTCACTGGAGATCTTCCAGAAAAACTGCTTGACCATTTGGATGTATTGTAGAGGAGGAGCTCTTATCCTGGAGTCCACAAATCCTCAGGGGGTCTATAGAGAGATTTGGGGTGGGTTCATTAAAAGTGGAACTTTTAACATTGTGATAACTTCATTTCTAGCTAACTCTTTTCCTTTGTAATCCTATTTATTTTATTTCTGCATTTAAAAACATCCTTCTGAGCTTTTCATAGGCTTCACTAGACTCCTAAAGGGATCTGTGACATAAAACAAATTAAGAAGCCCTGTTGCAGAGGATATGAGGATTAAATGACTTTTGAAGTTCCTCTCAGTGAGGAAATTTGGTGGTTTTCTGAATCATGGTTACAGATAATCCAGGTTGAAAGTAACCTGATGTAGATAATAGAGCCTTAGGCTGGAAATTGAGTTGCTGGTGGTATGGTGAGTCTAATCCTGGCTCTGCTATCAACTTGCTGTGTGACCCTCAACAATTACTTTTCTCCCCTGGACTTCAGTCTTTCCATCTGTGATACGCCCTCCTGTTCCTCACCCCACCCAGGAAAGAATAGATAGAAATGTACTCGGTGAGGTGCTCATCATAGGAAATTAGACCTTCTTGGGGTAGACACATCAGAGAGATTTTCCACTGGCTGGTATTGTGAGCAGCAGATTACAAGAGAGAGAAGTGGAACTCCATCTCATGGCCTTGGGCAGCCATATGAGGACTGTGACCTTTTCCCCACTTCCATCTGATCCAATCCAATCCAATCCAATAAGCATTTATTTAAGGCACTCTACTGGATGCTGAGTATACAAAGACAGAAAGGAAATAGTACCCTCAGGGAGTTTATGTTACATTCTCCTTGGGGGGGGGGCGGGTTACAACATGCAAAGAGATAAACATACATAATAATTTGAAAAGATAGAAGGGAACACTGATATCTATGGGGAATAGGGAGGGCTTCCCACAGGAGGGGGACCATGTAGGCAGGGTGAAGAGGGGGTGGACTCCCACCTCTACAAAGGCCAGAGAGGGAACCCTAAGTTTGGAGAAAGGCAAGTGGGGTAGTTTGATTGGCTCATAGAGTGTGTAAAGGACAATAATGTGCAATCAGGCTAGAGAGGTAGGCTGGAGCCAGACTCTGAAAGGTTTTGAATACCAAGCTGAGAAGTTGTCAGTTTGAGCTAGGGTAATAGGGAGCTACAAAGTGTTACTAAGTAATTGAGTGATATAATAACATTGTGTCCCAGTCAATGTCAGAAGAGGGCTGGGGATTTAGTGACCAGGAAGGCTGACTCCAGCAGGTCAGGCCTTAGAGCTGGCCTGGGCAATTGGAGCCTCAGGAGTGGAGGAGACTGTGAAGAGGGCATGAAGGGGATTGGGTATAGTGGGAAGAGTACAGCATTCAGAGTCAGTGGATCTGGGTTCAAATTGTTCCTTGGTTATTGTCACAGATGATACTGGCCAAATGAACCTTGATTCCTGGTTCAATAGAATAAGAATTGGACTCTTTTTTGAAGCCCCTTTCAGCTCTAGGTCATGTGACTGAGTCAAGATGTCTTCTTGCACAGATTTGTTGTACATATATACCCTTGGGCCAATTAGTTCCCTCTCTGAGCTTTGGTTTTCCCATCTGTAGGTGGATTAGAGTTGATGACTTCAAAGCTTCCACAATTTGTGTTCTTTCCTGGCCTATAGAGATAGCTCTTGATCCTGCATAGTTAAGGATTCACCTCCTGGCCTCTAATCATCTAGACTCTTGCCGACAGACTGAAGAGGATTAGTGTTGTTGCTGACTCAAGTTGAGAGCGGTCTGATAGAGGAGAAGGAGCCCTGGATTTAGGAGTCAGGAGACCTGAGGTCAAATTCTGACTCTCATACTCTTCACGTGACTGAGTGAGTTACTTCCCCTCTCTAGGCTTCAATTTCATCATCTGTTAAATGGGACTAGCTCCTGCCCTACATTTTTCACAGTAAGGAGCACATGAGAGAATGGACAGGAAGCGAGACCTCTTGAGCCTCAGTTTCCTTATCTGTCAAATGGAGATACCAATATTAATAGGGATACTGGTAGGGGAACAAATAATACTAGTGGAGTTAGTGATAACAATTCATCTACTTACAAAGGCTCATTCCCCTTTCTTGGGAAGCACAAGGCTGGTACATAAGCAATAATATATGGGGCCTTTCAGTCCCCTGGAGGGTTATGGGAAAGGGACAGGGGTGTGGGAGAAATTGCTGGGAATCTGCCAGAACGTCCAAGGTGGAGAGGTGGGGGGCACTGGTAAGAGCACTGGATTTGGATTCAAATCCCAGCTTATTTCATTGTGTGAGCTTGGGCAAGGCCTTCTGGAGGCCTCAGTTTCTTCCTCTTTCAAATGAGGGGGTCAGACTAGGTCATTTCTAAGGGTCCTTCTAGCTCTAAATCTTGTGATCTTACTCTATAAATATACCTCCAGTCTCACCCCCACCACCACCTTAGAGTGTTGCCACTGACCCCTAGTGTCCGTATCTAGGAACTGCATCTTCTCCAAGTCCATGTAGCTGACAAACTTCTCATCTAGAGATAAGGACTTGGATAGTGGGGTGGGGATAAGGGGCTAGGAGGGATAGAGCCATGAAGGTCATCCACTATCCATTCCTACCCTTTCAGGAGATGAAGGTAGCTTAGGGAGTGCACTTGGAGTTAGGAGGAACTGAGTTCAAATTCTACTTCTGGCACACAAGGACTGCGTGACCTTGGGTGAGTCACTTTACCTCTGACTGCCTTGGTTTGCTCATCTGCAGAATGAGGGGGGTGGACTCGATGAACTCCAAGATCTCTTCCTGCCCTCCATCTATGACTATGAGGTGGTGTGGGGTCAGAGGGCAAGTGACTCCAAGCTATAGATACCCGCCCACCCCCCCAAAAAGCCCTGGCAATGCCACTGTGGGCCTGAAACTGACCCTGATTGTCTTGGGCCATGATGTAGCTGTAAGAATGTTTTATGGAGCAGGAGAAGGGTAAGGAATCACCTGGTGATGGTGGGCATGGAGTTGGGTGGGCAGGGACAGGAGGGTGAGTGACCCTCCTGTTGAGCTTTCCCTGGGGTACGGAAATAGTCAGGGCAGGCACCTGGGGCCCCATCCCACCTCCCCGAGGGGCCTGGGGCCTGTCCCATCACAGGGTCCCACTGGGCCTCAGCTTCTGACGGGCCAGAGCAACAGCATAGCATCTCTGAAAGCGGACCAAGAGGATGGGCACCAGAAGGACACTGGTCAGCATGCCTGCCATGGCTGTGATGGCAGCCGTCACCTGACCCAAGGCAGACATAGGGTAGATGTCCCCATAGCCCACAGTGGTGAGGGTGATCACCGTCCACCAGAAGCAGGTGAGGATGTCAGCAAAGTGTACCTCACTCTGGCCCTGGCCATGCCCGGTGCCCAGAAGCTCCCCATACAGGAAGAGGGAGCCAAACAGCAAGATCTCTCCAGCCCAGAGCAGGAGCAGAAGGCCGGCCTCCCTCCAGGAGGAGCGCAGTGTGTGAGCCAGCACCCGCAGGGCCAATGGCTTCTCCACCAGCCCCAAGAGGCGGCCCAGCTTAAGCACATAGAGTACCCGCAGGGCCCCCAGCACCAAGCAGAGGCGAGGGTGACGCTCAGCCCGCCGGCCCACAGCCAGCTCCACCAGCACAGGGAAGAGGGATGCCAGGTCGACCAGGGTCATGGGGCTGCGCAGGAATTTGACCTTGTTGGGACAGGAGATGCTTCGAGCCAGCAGCTCTGCCCCGAACCACAGCACACACAGCAGTTCCAAGTAGAGCAGGTGGGGGGCCCGCTGATACACCAGGCCTGGGCTCGGGGCCTGAGGTGGGGGCAGGCCCTCCTTCTCACCATCCCAGGGCTCCAGTGGCCGAAAGTTGGACGTAAAGTAGTCCAGCTGCACCGAGGTTTCTTGGAAGAAGATGATGAGGACACCCAGGAGGAAGAGCATAGAGAGGAGAGCAGCACACTGTCGGAAGGGAAGAAGGCTGTCAGGGGCCTCCCAGGCAGCTCTGCCCTGGGCCACCCTCCCACGGTCCCCAAGCCCCTGCTGGGAAGGCTCCAGCCTCAGTGAAGCCTTCCCAGATGCACTCTACCTGGCTTGCTTGGCTTCTTCAACACCTGGGGCCGTACCCAGTTTGCACTAGAAAGTGATGGAAAGAATCTAGCAGAAAATCATGGTATATTAGAGCATAAGGACAGAGTGGAAAAGCTGGAAAGATCATTAGAAGAAAGAGAGAGACAGAGAGAGAGAGAGAGAGACAGAGAGAGAGAGAGAGACAGAGAGAGAGAGAGAGTAGAGAACATTAGAGCAGGGAGGGCCCTTAGAGAAAGGATGGCAGAACTGGGAAGAACCTTGGAACAGAGACTGGTGGAGCACAGGATGTGAGAGCAGGGAGGGGCCTTAGAGCATAGGGTGATCCTAAATGGCACAGACTCATATACATCCCAGAAAGTGAATGAGGACTGAATCCAAGGCCCCAGGGATGGCCCTTGGAGCAGGGGGCAGGAGGGGAAGGGAGGGGAGAGGCCTGGTTGTGGGGCCAAGAGTGTTACCTTGCCTGCTAGGGAAGAGCAGGGCTGGTTGAGGAGAGTCCACAGCCATGGCTTCCAGGTCCCCTGGGCCCTCGTGGAGTTGGGGCTCTCAATGGGTCCCAGCAGGCCTTGTTCTTCACCCAGCTCACTCTCCTCCCAGGCATGGAAATCCTCCGCCCGTCCATCACCACCACTGAGCTTCAGCCAGCAGCAGGGTGCCAAAGGGGCATCAGCCAGCCCCCAGAAGGCCAGTTCTTCCTCCAGCACTGCTCGGCATATGTCTGGGGGGCAGTGTAGCTGGCGTGTCCGGTAGTAGCCCAGTACGTAGCCAAAGAGGTGGGGGCTACGGTCAAAGAAGACCTCTCGGGCCAGGGTGCCACCCATGGGGGGCTCCGTCAACTGGTAGAGTCGTGTGCCAGGGAAGGCCCTCAGGGTGCTGTGGTATGTCTCATAGCGCACACCACCTACATTGAGGACCAACCTCTCTCCTGAGCCCTCCATGACCTGGCTGCTTGACTCTGGGTCTGCTCAGCTCTGCAGGTAAGAAGAGGTGGTACATTAGGATTGGATCCACTGGAGATCCAGATCGGCTCCCCACCCTGGCCCTCCCTGTCTTCTCACCCCAGTAGTTCCAGGCTTAGACTGGGAAATAGAGTTCCTGAGAAGGGAAATGATTGGGGCAAGGGAATGAAAATGGGGAGGAGAGCTGGGATTCCAAAAGCCTGTTCTACACTGGATTTCAATCCCAACTTTGCCACTGGGCTACCTTGAGGACCTCAGTTGGACAAGTCACTTTCCTCTAGGCCTCAGTCCATTTTATAGCTAGAAAACAAGGGAATTGAACTCAATGACCTCTTTCAGCTCTGTATCCTGTATTCAAAGGCTTTTTCCAGTTATAATGCTCTTGTTTTCATTTTACACACTAGACCCTTCCCTCCTCCTATCAACAGAACCAGGGCCTTTCAGTTGCAGTCCAATCTGGAAAAAAATCATCTCTATAAAATACCCCACAAATGATCATCCGGTCTTTGCTTGAAGACATACGATGAGGGGAAATTCACTACGTCTTGAGGCAACTCATTCCACTTTTGGACAGCTCAAATCATTACAAAGTTTTACATGACATAAATTTGCCTCTTGGTGACTCCACCCCCATAGCTTCTGGGTCTGCTCTCTGGAACCAAACTGATTTGCTATCCCTAACACAACAGCTCTCACATCCCCACACCCAACCTTCTCCTGGCAAAATAGCAGCAGTTCCTTTGATTCATCCTCCTAGGACATGAACTTAAGGGATTTTACCATTTCGGTTGCCCTCTGAATGATTTCTGCCTCGTCAGTGATCTTTCTAAAATGTGACATCCAGAACTGAACACAATAATCCAGATATTTTCTGACCAGGGTACAACACAGTGGGACTATCACCTCCTTGTTCCTGGAAACTACATCCCTCTTAATGCAGCCTGGATTCACATTAGCTTTTTTTGGCAGCTACATCATAGTGTTGACTCAAAATGAGTCAACCTCCAGATATTGGACAATGCAGGTGAATGAAGATTATCGGGAAGTCTGCCAAAGCACCTCCACTTTCCTGAGGGCATCCAATAAACTATTTGAGAGTTTTATGTTACTGGATTTGATCATGAGCTCTGGTAAGTTTTTTGGATCTTGTGCATTTTCTGTGGTGGGTGAAAGAAAAAAATTGCCTTATATCTGCTACCTATATGCAGCATACTTTGAAGGAGTTAGGAATTCTCTCACTCACATTTGGGAAATTTTAGATACAAGTCATATTGGGCTTTATTCAGATTTCCTTGGAATTTAGTGCTGTTTGATCCACCAACTTGTGAAGTTGATTTTTTGAACCTATTGTTAAGACTTTACATTTATCCACATGCATTTTATATTACTGGCAGCTAGGTGATGCCATGGATAAAGTTAGGCTTAGATATCTTCTTGAATTCAAGAAGATATCTTCATGAATTCAAATCCAGCCTCAGACATAGCTGGCTGCGTGACCCTGGGCAAGTCACTTAACCCTGTTTCTCATCTGTAAAACTAATTAGAGAAGGCAACAGCAAACCACTCTAGTATCTGTTCCAAGAAAACCCCAAAGATGGAGTTATGAAGAGTCAGACATGACTTAAAAACAATAACAAAATTTTATATTAGGTTCAGTCCCTTATTGCTCACTTTCTCTCCCTTGGACCTCTAAGCCAGAATACAGTAGAGTAAAGGAGGAGGGGATTTCTCCTTCCTTTGCCCAGGAACGGAAAATGACGACTTGCAGGAGAAGCACATGGCAAGTGACAAGTGATGCGTACTCGACCAAGTGAGTTTGAGAGGGGACCTCAAGTTTCTAGCTACCTTTCTCTTTCCTTTTCTGAGCACAGTTCAAAGACCGGTAATCTTGAGGGTGGATATTCCCAATCTTGGGGTTTTTACCTTGTGAGCGATCCTGTGTTCAAGAGTTCCCAAACTGTAGAGTTTCCAAGTGGCTGCGTTCTTAAGTTTGAGAGTCAGGGACCAGCCTCCTAGAAGGAGAAAACTTCTTCAACAGAGTACTTGGAGGAGAAAGATCACCCCCAGTAGAAGGACCAGTACCATGTCATAGAGTCCCCGAAGTCTGGACCTTTACAACCCTCAGTAACAATACTGTCAATTGCTTGGATAGTGCTGATGGAGGATGAATGGGGAGTGTTTGTTCAGCAGCCCACCTAAGTGCCTTTACTTTGCGGGGAGGTCTTTCAGACATAAACTCTACTAAAGTCCTTTGTACCTCATACATTTTCTGTGAAGAGGGAAATAAAGGAAGACTAGATTGAGTGCATACAGAAGCTATAGACACTACTTGAGGAATCCTCGGCAAGAGCCATATCTAATTTTCTTTAGATTTCCCCTGAATTTAATGCTAGAGTGTATGCATGAGCAAAAGAGGAAACTTGACCCTTCTGGGATCAGCCACTAGCATTAAAAATGAGATCAGTCTGGAAGGATCAGAAGGAGTTGATATTCTAGAGGCATCATTTGGTTGAGTACTGGGCTTAAAGTCAGGAAACCATATTCAAAACCCACCTTGGGCATCTATTACCAGTATTTTCTTGGGCAAGTTCCTTTCATCATCTGTAAAAGGGGATGATACTACTGCTGCTATTTCCTTCCAAAGTTATTGTGAGGAAAGGAAACCATTTCCTTCTCCAGCTCATTTTTTAAATGAGGAAACTGAAGCAAATAGGGTGAAGTGACTTGTCCAGGGTCACACAGCAAGGAGGTTGGATTTGAATTCAGATTTTCCTGACTCTACAGGTGGGGTTCTATTCATTGAAGCACTACCTAGTTACCCCACAACCTTCTAATCCACCTACTAAAGGCAGGTTCCTTTGCTTCCTACCCTCTCCCCTCCAATTCTATAACCAGGACATAAACCCCAAACCATAAACAAATTCTTCTGCTGTTCCTGATTGGGGTATGTCAATCTACTTAGTTACCTGAGGACTTACCTTCTTGTAACTTTCCTAACCAAAGTGGCCCTCCATGGTTACCACTTACCTGTTTAGAATGTAAGTTTTTTGCAGGCAAGGACTGTCCTTGCTTTTGTATTTGTAGCCCCAATGCCTAACACCGTTCATGGCACATAGTAAGCACTTAAATACCTTTAAATTCATTCATTCATTCATTCATGTTGCAAAAATCCTTCTTGTTCTAATGTTCTGTGTTCTAAGTTCTCTTCTAACATTCTATGTTCTCAGCTCCCTCCCAGATCTTTCTTTATTCTAAATTCCCTTCCAGCTCTGACAAACTATGACATCCACGTGGGGGCAGATCTGGGACAAAAGCCAAGTAGGGGCTTCCCAAGACAGCATAGCCCCAACCTTGGACGGAAGGGACCAGCCATGATCTGGGCTCCTGGAAAGCAGGAGTAAGAGACAAGACTGTAGCCTAAATGGGAAGACCTTTGAATGCCCTGGTTAGGAGGTTAAAACTTTCAGGGGAAGGGGCGGCCGGGGTGGGGGGGAAGGGGGGCAGCGCCACACATCTCTGACTGGGGTCGTCTGATCTCGGAAAGAGTGTTCTTAACAAAGATTGTAGAACGACACTAGTTTTGTCTAGGGCTTTTAAAAGCTTCACAACAAGCTTCTCTCACAATGATCCCTTGAGGTCAGTGGCATGCAGGTATTATGGTCCGAATTATGTAAAAGAGGAAAGTGAGTCCCTGAGGGTTGCAGCCAATATAAGCACAGTCTCTTAGTCAGTAAACTGCTGAGGAGAAACTAGCCAGATCCCAGAGAGGTCAGGATAGGGAAGCAGGGAAAGCAAGGAAGTTTGCTAATCCTGAATGAGTTTTCCAAATGAAGAGAGAGGATTTCGGGGTCACTGTTGTTCTGCGCTCTCTCTCCTCCTCTCTCTCTCTCTCTCTCTCTACTCTCTCCTCTCTCTCTCTCTCTCTCTCTCTCTCTCTCTCTCTCTCTCTCTCTCTCTCTCTCTCTCTCTTCCAGGTTGCTGAGGAAAGATGTAAAGACTGTTGGAGCTGGAAAGGATTTTAGAACATCAAATATCAGATCTGGAAAGGACTTTAGAACCAAGAATATCAGAGCTAGAAAAGACTTCAGAATGTAAAACATTAGAGCTGAGAGGGATCTCAGAAGCTGGAAGGGACCTTAGAAGTCAGAACTAGGAGGACCCTTAGACCATAGAATGCTAGAGCTAGGAGAGGCTTCAGAACATGAATAGTTGGAGTTGGTAGAGATTTTAAAATATAGAGGGACCTTTGAACAAAAAAAATGTTAATGCGGGAGGGGACCTTAGAACTTAGAATGTGAGAATTGGAAGACAAACTGTGAGAGTTGGAAGAGGTCTTAGAACACAGAATATTAGTACTGGCAGGGACTTTAGAGTCCACAATGGCAGAGCTGTAAAGGACTTTAGCACAAAGAATGTCCGAGAAGGAAGATGCCTTGGAACAGGGAGCATCAGAGCTGGAGGCTTTAAGTAGCACCTCACCCACCTCCCTCATTGTTCACGGGAGAAGTCAGAGATCCACTCACATACCTAGTTGGTAACTGAATCAGTTGGGATCGACTAATAACACTTACAGAAGGTCCTTCTGCGGGCAAGTCACTCCTAGCATCCCTGGGAGCCTGGAATCTAGGGAAACTTCGGAGGGACTCCTGTTGAGTCTGCAAGAACTGCTAATCCTCTAGATATGGCTGTGCCAAGGGTGCGGTCAGTGTGACTAGGTCTATATGTTAAGTTCAGCATCAGGGACTTGTGAAGCCTGTACAAAGGTACCTTCCCTCCTGCTTCATAGATCCCTCCCTCCTTCTCTCCCACTTCTCCCCCATTAGAAGCTAGTCAAAATGCCTCCACTCCAGAACTGGGGATGGGTGGGGGGTTAAGCACTAGTAACAAGGGTGCTAAATGGTTAGGTAGGTGTGGGGAATGTGTGAGGGCTTGGATCCAACCCAGGGCCGGAGGAACCTTGAGGAGGTAACTGATGGGGGAGGGGCTGTCACCCTGCTGGATCACACAAAGCTACCTCTACCCATCTTCCACAGGAATCTGCAACGGTACCCAGAGCCCCTGACCAGGCAGGTTAAGTCCTATGGTTTCAGCCAAAGTGGGAATTGAAGGCAGGGGTGGACTGGGGATGAGGCAGAGGGCTCAGAGAAGTTTGTGTAGGAGGCGATCCCGGGGATCATTTCACTCAACCTTTTGCTTTACAGAAAAGAACACTGTGGCCCCATCGTGGCTTGTTGAGAGCCACGCAGCTGGCAGAAATAGGGCTGAAGCCCATGTCAAAGGACTGAGACTCTTAGGGACCTTAGAAAGCACTCAGCAGAAGCACTTGCATGAACAAAAAGGCTGAGAGAGAGGTTTAAGCGGCTTGCCCAAGGTCATCCAACTGGTAAATGGCTCAGTCCCATGAACTCTCATCCCCTCTGCTCACTCTCACCCTCACAGAACTGTGCTGGTCAGGAGAGCAGGGGAGTGAGCAGGGCAGACGGACAACAAAGGAGAGCTAACGTGGTCTTGCAGGTATACACTCGCTTGCTAGCCCCAGAGTCCAGTCGCCTGTCCAGGCTTCAGCCACAATCAGCCTGTTCCTTCTGTGGGAGTCCACTTCCCAGGGTTACTGCCCCCCACCCCGGCTCCCTGTGCCCCGCACCTCCCTACCGTGTGCCTAGGCTGGGGCTCCTCGCTCAATCCAGGGGCTGGGGGTGCTGGAGGGGGGAGGGGCCAGCGGAGCTCCTCCGGAGCTGTCCTCTCTTGGTGTGTCCAGGCAGGAATGAGCCCGGGGCCTCTGGTGGCTGCAGATGCAGGGGCTACATGGGCTCTCCTCATTAGATTTGCAGACTTCCCCCCCCCCCCCCCCCCCCCCCCCCCGCCCCTGGTGGGGAAGCAGAGGATGGCCAGCCGGGGGCCAGCTTCTCTGCTCCTCCTTCCTTCTCAGGCTCGGCTCCAGGCCTGAGCACAGGGAGGGGGAGAGGCGGCTGGGGGGAAAACAGGAAGTTAGGTGGTCAGGCGCCGGGCCAATTCACAAGACTGGAAATTTGGAACAACAGGGCCCCCATTTCTGCTCCATCCCCCCCCCTGCCCCAAGCCCCAGGACAATGCTCTTAGCAGCCGCCTGGAATCCTATGAGCCCTAGGGAGGGGGAGAGGGGAGGTGAGGACCAGAAGACAGCACATGTTCCAGGCCAGATGTGCTCCTGGCCACATCCAGCTGTTGCTGCCCACTCATCTTTCTGGCTGTTTCCTCGGGGATTAGCCATGCTCAGAGAATAGGCTGTTTGACTCGGGCCTGTGCTGACGTTGGCTGAGGCCCCAGTCTCCTCGACACAAACCATGCTCCCCCTCCCTCCCCCTTCTTCTGGGCTTTGGGGCTACCTCAAGCCAGTTCTCTTGCTCTGACTTAGGGGGTGGGGGGGATTGGCGAGGCATCAGGAGATTTCAGTATCAGCCGGTCCCCCACCCCCACCCCAACTGTGGAAGATTTGAGGGGAGGGGCAAATTGGCCTGGAGCTCCCTCCAGGGTTAATCCACTGTCCAGACGTTCCCCCTCACACCCCACCCCTCTCCTACCACCAGACTGGAAATTTACAGAAGCCCCAAATCGTAGAACTCTAAGGCACCTCCAGATTCCTACCTGAGCAGGAATCTTCTCTCCAATCATACCAACGAACAGGCATCTATGGAGCCTCTACGTGATCTTGAATGCTGGGGAGCTCACTCTTTCCCCCAGCCTTTATTTTGAAAAAAATATATTTTGTGGATATCTTCTGTTTATACCATCACAGCCATAACCACCTCCTTCCATCCAATCAACCAACCAACCAGTCAAGAAACACTTAAGTGCCTACTATGTGTCAAGCACTAGGGTAGGTGATTGTGAGATAAAGACACAAATGATTAAGTAGCTTATATTCTAACCAAGAAGACAATATGTGTCTGCAAATATAATTAGATATTGAACAGATACAGACCAAACAGAAGGAAATAGGGAAGAAGGCACTAGAAGCTGATCTAAATCGATGATCTTACGTGAAGAGTAACACACAATAAGGCTGGAATAGTAGGTTGGAAAGGATTTTCACTATCAAACAAGGGAGGCATTTGTATTTTATGCTGGAGGCAAAAGGGAGCCATTAGAGCTTTTGAGCAGAAGAGTAATTTAGTCAGACCTGTGTCATAGGATTATCATTTTGGCAGCTGAGTGGAGAACAGAGTGTACTCCTGTGATTTTGGGCAAGTCCCAATACCTCTCTGGGCCTGTTTTCTCATCTGTAAAATTTAAGGTTGTACTAGATGGCCTCTGAGATCTCTGTCAGCTCTAGATGGTTGATGATGGATGATGGATGATGATGGTGATGATGATGATAATGATGATGATTCTAAGAAAAGAGGGCCCGAGACAGAGTCTTGGGTAGCACCACCAGTGAGAGGTTGGGATATGGATGAAGATCCATCAAAGGAGATAGAGAAGGAGTGGTCAGAGAGGTAGGAGGAGAACCACAGAAGTCCAGTGTCCTGAAAATCTAGAGAGAAGAGAGTATTGAGGAGTGATCAGCAGTGTCAAAGGCTGAGAGAGGCCAAGGAGAATGAGGATTGAGGAAAAGCCATTGGATTCAGCCATTAGGAGATTACTGGTAACTTTAGATAAAGAAGTTTAGGTTGAATATTGAGGTTGGAAACCAGATTTCAAATTGATGTCAGAGGAGAGAAAGTGGAAGCAATTCCTCTTCCCTCAGAATTTGGTTGTGAAAGTGAGAAGTATAGGACAATAACTTGGTATAGGTGAGAAAGAAGAAACCAGCAAATTGGGAGAGACTGAGGTTTCTAGAGAGAGCATGATTATAGTTGGAGAAGATGGGAGGAAATAAGATCATGGGCATAATTAGGAAGGTTGATTTTGACCAGGAGAAGAACCATCTTTTCATCAGAGACTGGGGTAAAGGAGGAGAGAATGAGGCATTGTGTCAAGGCATTGTGGGAAGTAGAGGAAGAAAAAAAGGAAATTCGTGGAGAATCATCTCTAATTTTTCAGTCAAGTATGAAATAAAGTCCTCAGTGGTGAGGATGATGGAAGGGAGTTGTGTGGGAGGCTTGAAGAGAAGAGAGATTTTGGAATAATCACTGTGGGGTGGAAGGTGTCAAATGCTCCCAAATGCTGCCCAAATTAGATTAAAATGTAATTGGACAATATTTAACAAAATAAATAAAAATACAATAGAGCATAAATAATATTAATATGTGGTTTTCTAAGTCAATATGTGGCCCACAGGAATCCTTATGTACAGTTTAGTGATCCCCATTTCCATTTAAGAGACAGCTCATTGGAGAGAGAACTAGGCCTGGAGTCAGGAAGACCTGAGTTCAAATTTGGCCTCAGACACTTATTAGTTGTATGACCCTGGGCAAGTCATTTAACTTCTGATTGCCTTAATCCACTGGAGAAGCTGGCAAGCTACTCCAGTATCTTTGCCAAGGAAACCCCATGGACAATATTGGCATGCCAAGCTCTGTGGGGCCTTGGAGAATCAGATGTGACTAAAACAATTGAACAAAAAAATTTCTATTTGAGTTTGACACCACTGTACTAGAGCATCAATTAAGGAAGAGTAGGCAGATTGCCTTGCTGAAGTGAGAGTCCAGTTCATGTCAGAAAACAAATTTTCTCCAGTACTGTTTAGCAGCAGGTAAGTAGGAGTGGATGATGGGAGTAATTCCAAGTTGGGGTTTGACAAGGCAAGGCAGTGATAGAATAAAGAGGCAAGGAATTTGAGAATAGAGGATGGTGCTACTTTGAATTGGTTGATTGGGTCAATATTAGGAAGGGAGGAGAGTAAAGAAAGAGGGAGGATTATGGCTTCCAGAATACTAGGACATGCTGGGATCTTCCCTTGGGACAAAGGAAAACAATTAAGTAAAAATATGTAATGCAAATACAGCAATCATCAAACTATACAATATTCTGCCCCTTTCTCCCTACCACTTCTCTGCTATGAGTGAGGGGGGGGGTATTTTATTATTTCTTATTCAGGACTTTATTTCCCCCCCCATTAATCAGAATTGAGTTGTACGTTTAGTGCTCTTTAATTTACATCATAATCTTCACGCTTATTTTCTCTCAGTTCTATTTATTTTACTTTGCATCAGTTCATATATTTTTCCATGTTTCTCTGAATTATCCATATTGATAATTTTTTTACTTTATAATAAATCTTTATTACATTAATATGCTATATTTGGTAGAGTATTTTTTACCATTCCCCAATTAATGGACACCTACTATGTTTCTAGTACTTTGCTACCAAGGAGTGTTGCTATGAATATTTTGTGATTCGTTGGACCTTTGTTTCTGTCTTTGAGCTAGTTGGAGTCTGTTCCCAGCACTGTCATGGGTCGGTCAAAGGGTATGGACAGTTTCATTACTTTTTTTTTACATAGTTCCAACTGAAAATCTAGAACTATCAGACTTCTTTATAGGTCCAGCAACAGTGCATAAACATACCTGTCTTACTACAGTGCCTCCAACAATGACTGGTCTTATCTTCTGTCATTTTTGTCAATTGGCACGGAGTGAGGTAAAACCTAGAGTTGTTTGAATTAACATTTCTCTTATTATTAGTAATCTGAAAAATGTTTTCATGTGTTCATTTATAGTCTGCAAATCTTCCTTTGAAAACAGTTCAGTCTATTTTTGATCATTTGTCTACTGGGGAATGCCATTATAATTTCTTGGAGAAGAAATGATGCCCACCCTGATTGATTGACCTCATATGGAAGGTTAGGAGTCAGAACTCCTAGGTTTTCATTCTAGAACATTGATTCACTACAGAATTAGCAGGGGAGTCTCCTTACTAGACTTTATCATTAAAAGGTGGAAGGGGATCATAGGAACATGTCACATTGCCTCTTTCCCAGTTGGATGCTTCTTTTGCTGTCATTCAATCATTCAGTCATATCTGACTCCTCATGGACCATAGCACACTTATACTATCTATGGGGTTTTCTTGGCAAAGATATTGGAGTGGTTTGCCATTTTCTTCCCCAGTGGATTAAAGCAAACAGGTTAGGTGACTTGCCCAGGGTCACACAGATAGTCTGAGGCCAGATCTGAACTTAGGTCTTTCCCCACTCTACAAGATCCTAGTCAAGTGTTCAGCCACTCTTTGCTTGAAGACCTCTCTCTATTTAGGGAAAACTCACGAACTCCTGAAGTATGCTATTCTCTTAGGATCACAGAACTCAATCCAATTCAACAAATACTTAATAAGCATCCACTAAAACACCCATTATGTATCAAGCCCTATGTTTGGTGCTAGGAATATAGTAATAAAAAATTCCAAAGTCCTTGCAAATCCCAAGAGTTTGCAGTCCAATAGAGCAGTTACAACATATTCACAAGATTAATTTTGTTGTAGTTCAGTAGTTTGAACAAGTTGAGTCCAACTCTTAGTTACCCCATGCACCATAGCCTGCCAACACTGTCCATGGGGTTTTCTTGGCAAAGATACTGGAGTAGTTTGTCATTTCTTTCTCCAGTTCATTTTACAGAAGATGAAACTGAGGCAAACAGGGTGAAATGACTTGCCTAGGGTCACACAACTAGTAAATATCTGAGGCCAGATTTGAGCTCAGGTCTTTCTGACTCCAAGCCCAGGGTTCTGTGCACTATGGCTCCATCAAGCTGTCACTACATAAACATAATACAAGGTAATAATAATACCATATGATACCAGCATTAGAACTACACTTCAATGAGAGCTCAAAAAAGAGGAAAGGGACCCATATATACAAACATTTTAATAGTAGCTCTTTTTGTGGTGGCAAAGAACTGAAGACTGAGGGTAGGGCATCCATCACCTGGGAAATGACTGAACAAGTTATGGTATATGAATGGAATACCATTGTGTTGTAGGAAATGATGAAGGGGATGGTTTCAGAGAAACCTCAGAAGACTTGGATGAACTGATGCAAAGTGAAATGAGTAGAGCCAGAATAATTTTATGCAACAATAACATTGCAAAGACAATCACTTTTGAGAGACTTAGGAACTGACCAATGCAATTACTAATCACAAGTGCAATGGGCAAATGGACAGCAGACAGTACATGCTACCCTCCTCCCTAAAGAGATGATGTATTCAGGGGGCAGATGGAGACACACATTTCTGGACACGATGAATGCAGGAATTGGTTTTGCACAACTATGCATATTTGTTATAAGGATTTTGCTTTCTTTTTTCTTTTTCAATGAGGGGGAAGGTGGTGGAGGTAAAATAGATTTCTGTTTATTGGGGGAAAATTTAATTAAAAAATACAGTAAGCAACATTTTATAGTATTTGTAAAGTTTGCAAATGTTTTACATACGTTGTAGTATATTTCATCTGATTCTCACAGTTCTGCAAAATGCTATTATTATCACCATTTTAAAGATGAAAAAACTGAGGTCCAGAGATATTAATTTATTTGCCCAGATCACTTGACTGAATTGAAACTCAGTAGGGCTGAAATTCAGGTCTTCCTGATTCCAAGTCCGCTGGGCCACTTAGCTGGATAGGGCAGACAAGGAGAGCTAGGCAAAATGGGAGGAGAGTAGGCATTGCTTCCTTCTTTGCCTTTGTCTCAGTACAGGGCCTGGAACATAGTAGGGGTTGATTTCTTTTTTTGGAGGCAGATATAATTTTTAGCTTGAAGTGGGGTGAGGGGTGGGGAGGAGAGAAGGGAAAGATTACTGGAACAAAGGCACAAAGACAGGATAGAGCAGGATGAAGATAAGTAGAATGAAAATAGCCCTTGAATGCCAAGGTTGAGCCCTTAATTCCATGATCATTAATACCTTGAATGCCATGATAAAGGGTCCACTATTAATGAATACTGCTCCATTTTTACTCACTTCCCCAACCACAAAGAGAAGGACAACCTCTAATGGGTAAGAGGGAAAGAGCCGGGGCTTAAAGTTCCTACAAATCACTCAAAAGTGATTTGTCTTTGCAATATTGTTGTTGCATAAAATTATTCTGGCTCTGCTCATTTCACTTTGCATCAGCTCATCCAAGTCTTCTGAGGTTTCTCTGAAACCATCCCCTTCATCATTTCCTACAACACAATGGTATTCCATTCATATACCATAACTTGTTCAGTTCCTCCAGACAACCATCAACATCTGGGGAGACCCCATCCCTGATCTCAAATTCCTTCCCCCTCCTCCCTGTCCACACAGCAGGACCAGAGTTCAATTCAGAGTGCTGTTTGACCTAGATCAGAGTGCCCAGGCCAGAGTCACTTGACGCAGAACCAAACTGTCCAGTCTGGAGTCCAGTTTGGATCAGAGCCATCTGGCCCTGAGTGGCCCAGCCCAAAGCCCAAAGCCCAGTCAGGGACTCTATGGTCAGGCATGTACTGACTCAGTCGACCGGCCCAAATGTTCTTCTAGAGAGAACAACCTGAGAACCCTGATGTTACTGTCCCATACCTAGCAGGCTAGGGCTCCCAGTCAATTGGGATTTCTACAGTCCTTTGGTTAGCCAATTCTTACCTCCTCCCTCCCCCCCCGTCCCCGCTTCCATCCTGAGATGAAAATGACACCTTTCTCCATTACTTTTCTCCAAAATCTGATCCCAGTGTAGCTAAGCCCAACCACTCCTCTGATGCAAATCCCAACAAATTCAATTCAATTCAACACACATCTATAAAAAATGATCCATTTTATGCTGGGCACTGTGCTGTCTGGTACTGGCATTGGGGTACAGACAAAAATGAGACAGTCCCTGCCCTCAATGACCTTACATTCACCCTTGTTGTATCCTTACTCTACTGTTGACAAACTCCACTTTCATCTGAAACCCCTCCCTCACAGCCTTCTGCCCTCTTATTGAAAAAAAATTTTCATTGGCTCTCTCTTTTTTATACCACAATCACTTCTTAATGACTACCCCTATTCCCCTCAAAGACTCCTCCCTTGTAACAAAGCACAGACAAGCAAAACCAATGACTGTGTTGGTCATCCCTGCCTCAGTCCATACCAACGATCTCTCTGTCAATAGGCGCCATTGGTCCTCTGACAGTTGGTCATTGCGTGGATCAGGGTTCTGAAGCATTTCAATGTTCTTTTCATCTTGCACTCACAGAAATCCAGCCAGCTCCAGGTGAAGCTGGAGAAACATAGCTGGCCTCTCCATTACTGGCCTCTTTTTTTCTCCCAACAGATACAGCAGAGAGGAATTGGCCAATTTCTCTCCACTGTTTCTTTCAGACTTTCCCTCTGTTGCCATCATTTCCCTATGTTGATCAATATTTGATCCATGATCTGGTCCAGATCCTTGTTGCTACTGGTTTCCAAGTCCTTTCTCCCACACTACCACTCCCTTTCTCAAAGTGTCTCCAAACCAACCTCTGCCCCCTCGATTTAGGAACTTCAGTTCACAAGTCAATATGTCTTTGATCATTCTGGCCTCCTAGTTCATCAGCCATCTTAGTTCCCATGACATATTTTTTCACTTGACCTCGGCTGCCCACAGAAGTAGAGCTCCATGAGCATGGGCTCAGTGGGGTGCTTTCCCCTCAGTAATGCTGAAACATCTGTCCCTAAAGGAAGGGCAGATGTTAATGTACCTCCCCACTGGGGGGGTGGGGCTGGCAGACACAGGCCTTTGTGCTTCTGACCCTCAAATTGCTCCCTCCAAGGTGTTAATCCAGGCTACGCTTTGCTCAGACCTCACCCTTCCTGACCCCTCTGTAGTGTTTGATGTTGCTGACTGTTGTTCAGTTTTTTTAATCATATCTGACTCTTAGTGACCCCATTTGTAGTTTTCTTGGCAGAGATACTGGAGTGGTTTGCCATTACCTTCCCCAGCTCACTTGACAGATGAGGAAACTGAGGCAAACAGTGACTTGCACAGGGTCACACAGTTAGTAAGCGTCTGAGGCTGGATTTGAACTCAGAAGTTGAGTCTTCCTGATTCTGGGCCAGGCGCTCTTTTCACTGCAGTGTCACCTAACTGTCCTTGTTTTTGACTGCTGTCTCTCTAACTTATCAGAGGCCTTGAAATGAACCTTTTCTGGATATTATGTGAAAATGACCCACTCCATGGAGTTCACACAGTCCTTTGTTCTGAACCTCTGCAGTGCACGTGGAGGGAAAGACTCCCAGGTTTTCTGTGACACATCAATCTTACTTCTCAACAGCTCCAAGCTTTGTTCATGAGGTGGGGGTAGGGGTGGTCTCAACTGCTTTTCCAGAAATGTGCTTTGGGCTTCCCAGCATGACCCACCTCAGTCAGACAGACTTTTGTTGGGGAGCTACACTTTTAGGGTGAACTTACGTAGGTGGATGGAGGAGAAGGACAAATGTTAAGAGGGAGAGGAAGAGAAAGAAGAAGGGATAAGGGGAAAGAAAATGGCTGTAGAGGCAAGGATGCCCCATGTGGCATGTTCTCTCATCAAGATTTGTAGACATAGAGCTGTTCCCCTCCTCACTTGGGAGAGAAATGACTATTAATAACCAATGATTAGGGGAGATCCGGATTCCCCCCTTTTTCTAAAGTCCTGATTTCTAAAGTTCAGGTTCTTGAAGGACATTATAGATAAGGAGATTGGACTAACACCCCACCTAGGTGGGAAAACCATTGTGCTCTACTTAGGTTTGGGTGCAGATAAAGTTCAGTGAATAGATTGCCCAAGGGAAAGAGAGGGCAGTAACTTAGAAGTAAATGACATACTCAAAGTTCACTTGAATAGCTTCAGTCCCTCATTGTAATATTCATTCTCTCATTAATTATTAACCAATCAGAGCTGATTGCCACTTGTGGGAGCACCCCTCTTCCAATGGGCATACAAGCTGTGAGCCTACTACCATAAGGGTCTTTGGTCTCAGAGAGAGCTGACCAAATGGCCATTCTTTTATTAAAATGCTGGCATTATTAATAAAATTATTAAATTACCTAGAAATTATGTCTCTTGAACTTTCTAATCACCACGACTTACTGATGCTGAACTCTGGAGACATTGAGGCTCCAACATAATTGTACATACTGAGGCTTCTCTCTCTGCCTGCCTCTACCAGACCTTGGCCATGTCATTCCTTGGTGACTTGACCCTGGAGAGCGGTAACTTTAGAATCCTGAAGGCCCACTGGCCCAGTAGACGGTAGGGACCCTGACATTAAGATGAGAGACTTTTGTGGCTCTCTCATGGACATGTTTCTGAGGCATGGGTCCTTCTACCCAAGACTGAGTGTTGGGCTAACAGCCTTTGTGTGGCCCCAGAATGGGGAGGGCCTCACAGCTCCCCATCGCCATAGTTTGGTTTACATTGGGCCACAGATAGAAAGAGTGTTTGCTGTTTGCTATTTGGGCTAAATTGTTCTTTTCCCTCTATGATGATATATGCCATCTGATTACTATTTGCTAGTCTGGGGGTGTGTCATGTGATGACTAGTTGTTGATTCAGAGAACAACAGGAGCTCACAGCAAGAACCCAAACTGGGTACAAACAACTGGAGGTCACATAAAGGGCCATTAGACACATACCATGTCATTGCTTTACCACCCTCCACTTCATTTCATCTGTAGAATGAGGTCTCTGAGATTCTTGACAGTTATAGACCCAGGATCTTATGTATGACCTTGGGCAAGTCACTTCTCCCTGAGTCTCAGTTTCCTCCTTTGTAAAACAAAAGTCATTAGACTAGTTAGCCTTAAGATCCTATATGTGATTAGCAGCAAGTTACTTCCCCTCCTTGGGCTCAGTTTCTTTCTTTGTAAAATGAGATTGGATGAGATGACCTCAAAGGTTTCTTCCAGTTTTAGATTGAGAGTCCTGTGGATCACCTTGGGCCAGTATTTTCCTCTTCTTGGGCCTCGGTTTCCTCCCATTGTAAAACTAGGTGGCGTCAGAAGTTCTTCCAGCTCTAGACTTGGGGCCTCATGTAAGAATGTGGTGTATAATTATATCTTGATGTCTTGAGCCCTTTTATTCTGTGAATACCATAGTGGCAGAAATCATGTTTTATAGGTAGTATCTCTCCTGATGCTCAGCATAGCTTTCCATACAATGCGAATATTTAATGTATGTTTATTGAAATGAGTGACTTACTCTGTACCCCAGTAGGACTTGTGTGGAATAAGTTGTGTTGCTATGGGCCCCCTCACTCCCCCAGGGACTGGGGGGTATTTAAAACAACTTTCTGTCTTGGCTGTGTAGGGCTTAGGATAAATCTTGGCCCATATGTGTAAAAAACCTTCGGCTCCCAGGCTCCCCATACCCCACCCTTGGCACTTAGCCTATGGACCTGACCATGTTGACCACACCTTTGGCATGGCCCAGATACTCCGATTCCTTGAATGCAGCCAGGCAAGAAGAAGAGAATATGAAGAGCCTTCTTCATGGATGTGAGTCCCAGATGTGCTTACAATTCCTGGAATGTCCAGCCTCCAGGGGCCCCCCTTCCAGGAATAATACAGGGCTGATGACCATTTAGCCCTGACCTATACAGAGAGGAACTGGGACTTGGGCTGGCCTAGGAAAGTCCACATCAGTACTGGGAAGGGGGAGGCCATGCACAGGCCACAGCTCAGGAAGGGAACAGTTAGATGCTGGAGATAGGTAGGGGATTGACCCCAGAAGCCAACCTTTGACCCACCTTACCCCTACATTCTAGTGACTAAAGTATATATTACCCTCCATCGGCACTCTTCCCCACCCCCAACTGACCTACCAAAGACCCACTGGGCCTCCTACCAAAAGCCATGAGATCTATTCTATGGGGGTTTGTCCAGGCCCAAGGCATGCTGGGAGGAGGGCGTGTTCACTCTTCTTTGGGGGTGAGGAGGTGTGCTGGTGTTCCCTTTTGGACACAGCCCCACCCCCTAGGTGCCTGACCTATCTTCTGGTCCAAAATCTTCCACGATGTGGGTCACAGGGAAAGAAGGCTTCGTTTCATACAAGAGGAGGGGGGTGGTTTAACGTCTGCCAAGATCCCCATGTGAGAGAATTCTTGGAAACTCCAAAGAGCCAGGAAGCTCTCTCAGGCTAGCCTAAGCCAGGGCCACCTGCTCCGGCTGTCCTCCCCTCAGATCACTCCCCAGCCTTGGCCTCAGGCTATCCTGTGTCCCTGAAGCCTGGGCCCCTGAACCTCCCCCCACTCTGGCCTGTAGTGCAATTAAGAGCCAGGTTAATGAAAATCAGGCCCCGCACAATGACAAAAGCAGGCCAGGAGGAGACTAGCATCCATAACTCTGCTCTGAGTTGAGGTTGCCTGGAATCTGTCAGGGAAGGCTGCAGAGGAGGGAGGAGGGATGGGGGGAGGGCGGGAGGGCTCTCTGTGTATGCTGGCTTCTAGCAGACACTAGGGTCTCAGAGGTGGGGAAAATGAAGAGCAGGAAAAGGCGGGAGGAGGTTGGGACATGGGACCCAAGCCAATGCATATTTTGTGGGCTGGATGGAAGCTTTGCAGGCAAATGCTTTTTGAAACTAAATGATGTTTGGAAAAGTTTGCCTCAGTTTCCTGGTACCCAAGGAATGCAAGGGAGGCAGCTTTCTCATCCCCTTTGTCCATCCTGCCGCCCCTGCCCACACCTGCAAAGAAGTTGGTAACCCCCCACTCCCTGACTGGATGAGGGTCAGGACACGTACTCCAAGCCCCAGCTATCCTACAGGAATAAATGGAAATTTCAGCTCCAGCATTCGCTGTATGAACCTGGGCCTGTTGGTTTATGTATAAAATGGGAATAATGACCCCTTCCCTACCTAATTCACAGTATTGTAGTGAAGAAAATGTTTGGGGGAGGGGGCAACTGTGGGTGGCCTCTGAGCTTTCTCTTCTCTTTGCTCTCCTGTTCTCTCATTTGGTGATCTCATCAGCTCCCAGGAGTTCAGTGATCATCTCTGTCCAGATGGTTCTCAGATCTATCTATCCAGGCTCAACCACTCTCTGGAGCCCAAGTCCCAGCACACCAACTGGACATTCCATAGGCATCTGAGGTTCCTCCTCTCTCAAATGAGGGGGTTGGACTTCATGGATTCTGAGGCCCCCTTTCCAGCTCAAAATCTATAATCCCCTGACCCAAAGTTGTCTTTTGCTTAGACCTGACTCCTCTTCCAAACGTTGCTAATTGTCTAGAACACCAGTCTCCAGTTACCCAGGTTTGACAGAGTGGTGGCATCCTTACTCTCCATGTCACCATATCTAATCAGTTGCCAGGTCTTGCCCTTTTGACCTCCCCAACATGTGCCCTACCTATGCCTGGCTCTCCTGCCAAGCCCAGAAGTCACCCTAGCTTAGGGTAAGTGCTCCACATATCTCCCAATTTTAATTTTGGCCAGCAAGACGCCAAATCTGATAGTGGTGATTTATCTATGGACGACTAAACAGTTCTGGGGTCAGAGTTCCCGAGATTTGGGATCCTAACTCTGAGTAGGTTTTTTACTGAAATACGATCAGTCTAGGAGAGAAGGTCCTTGTTTCCTCTTTCAACTTGTTGACAACCCTAGCCTTTTCATATGCACATAAAACCAACAAAGAGAAGGCTACTGGGTCTTGCACTGATGACTCTCACTTAGGGGGGCTCCTACTGGTTGAGTGAGGTAGGCAAATTAAAGTCTGTCCCCTAAAACCACAGACACATCACACACACACTCACACACACACACACACACACACACACTTTATGTGAACATGTTAATAATTTAAACAAATAATTTTGTATATTTTTCAGATTACATGTAAAAAAATATAAGCGTTTGTTTTTAAAATTTCTGAGTTCCAAATTCTCTCCCTGTTTCCCTCCCCTCCCCCTTCTCTGAGACAACAAGCAGTGAGGTATATAGATCCTATGCACACAACTCTTACAACAGCAGAAAACAAAACCAGGAACTGGGAAGTGATTTTGTGAAGTGGGCTTTGGTTCTCTGGTTTTCTAATCCACCAGATTATCCATGTGGACCGGACCATCTAATTTGGGACCTCCTCCCTCCTCTGCCCAGCACACATCTTTGATCCCAGTAGGCTGAAAGGAAGCAGCCACCTGGCTCAATGAAGGAAGAGAAGGAGAAAGGTCTTGCAGGGAAGATATTACCCTTTAATAGTTTCTGGGAGAGAAAAGAGCCCAGCTGGTAAAGGGAGGAAATGGACAGACTGCTCCAGGAAAGCCCCAGAGGGCTCCTGTTGAGGCTGAAGTATAAGGTCAAGGTCAAAGGCCAAGGCCTATACTAGCTGAGCCACCTCCTGCAGACTGTCCAAATGGAATGCTGCCACGTGGCGGATGAATCTGTCCTTGTCCTCTTTCAATGTGGCAAAGACTGAAAGAAAAACAGAAAGTGAGAAGGGCTCACTTTAAATATGGGATGGATAGAGTAAGCCTTTCTTTTCCCCTCTGTAAAATGGGGACAATCAGACTTGCCCTCCCTCTCTGGGTACTTTGGACTATGTGGAAATTGGCAGAAAGTATTACTGAATTCAATCAAGTGTAAAGCCTGGAATGTAGAGGCTTCTGGATATGGGTTGAAATTCTGGTTGTGCTGCACACACACACAGAAGGGGAGACAAAGGTGGGCTAGGGTGAGCCCAGGCCTCACCCTCCATTTCCTTAGGCCTTTAAGATTCCTAAAGCTCCTTCCTCCCACTGCTTTCTCAGATATGTAGCACAAGTGTCATGATTTCCATTTTACAGATGAGAAAATTGATGCTCAGTGAGAAATGACCAACCCAGGAGTACCTAGCTACTGAGTATCAGAGCCAAGAATCAAACCCAGGTCTTACCTGAGGTCCAATCCAGAGCTCAAGATCTCAGTGAGGTCTCAGTAAGGAAATTGAAGCTGAAAGAGATCACAGGCTCAAACATTTAGAAGCATATCATGGAACCTGGAATCTACAGCTAGGAGGGATCTCAGACACCAGCTTCAACCTTCTCATTTTACCCAGAAGGATACTGAGGCCCACTGAGTGGAAAGGACTGACTCAAGGTCACACAGAGCATCCTAGATTTACAGCAAAGTTTCTTAACTTGGGTCCACAATAGGTCCCTTGTAATGGATCCACAGATAGATTTCAAAGAGGCAATGAACTGGGATCAGGAAAAATATATGTGTGAGTGAACGTATGAATGCATGTTATGTATAGCTTTATTTTCACTAATCTCTAATTGAAATTAATGAGGGAACTCCATCACTTATTTAAAAATATTATTTTGAGAATGTTGTTCATAGGCTTCAGCCAGTCAGAGGGCCCTCAGAGACCAATCACTGAAGGCCAGGGACAGGGAGGATTTGTCTAAGGGAGCATCAGTAGGAGGTATCAGAGGCAACATTTGAACACAGGCTCTTGGACTCCAGAGTCAGTATTTTTTCCACTAAACTATAAGGTCACATTAGTCAGCAGCACAACCAGAATTTCAACCCATATCCAGAAGCCTCTACATTCCAGGCTTTACACTTGATTGAATTCAGTAATACTTTCTGCCAATTTCTACATAGTCCAAAGTACCCAGGGAGGGAGGGCAAGTCTGATTGTCCCCATTTTACAGAGGGGAAAAGAAAGGCTTACTCTATCCGTCCCATATTTAAAGCCTGCCCAGCTCACCCTATTTAACAGGAATATGTGCTAGACATTATTGGTGTCTAGCATTAGCATACACTTACCACCTCCCTCCCAAACCTCAGGGCTCCCAAATTGCCCAGAGGATCTGCTCAGACCCAGCCTCCCAATTCCACCAAACCCCAGCACCTCCACTTACTTTGATAAAGGAGATTCACTGCTTGTTTATCCAGCACCCAGGATATTTCGTAAGGCAACAAGCTGAGTGTGTGTCCTAAGAGTGAGAGGCAAAAGCAGTGAGCTCAGGGCTGGAGTCAGGCACAGGTTTGGATTGGGATGGGATGGGAAGAGAAGGGATAGAATGGGAAAGAAAAGGATGGGGTGGGAGCCAATTCAATTCAATAAACATTTATTAAGGGCCTAAGGCCCTGGGGGATAAACAAAAAGAAGTCCTGCCAAGAGGGCTCCAAAAGGATCCTCAGAGGTCCACATATGCAAATAAGTCCCTCAGTTGATTACCTCCAATTGATTTTCTCAGTACCTCCTAGGGACACTCTCTCTTTGGATCTCTCTCCACTTAGGGAGCTTAGTGGATTTTTGTTTGTTGCTTTGTTTTGTTTTTGGCCTTTCCTTGTGTTCCCAGCCTTTAGCACTTTACAGGCACAAAATCAGTACTTAATAAATGTTTATTGACAGACAAGGTAATTTCAGGAGGGAGTGAACATTAATAACTAGTACACTCCCCATCTACAGGTTCCCAGATGTTGTTTGGGCAGCCAGAGTCCAAGAGAGAGTGGCACACAATTTGAGAGAGTTTAAGGAGCTAATACTCACCTCGCAGATCATAGGTCTTCAAAAGGACCCTAACATTACAAGGATACTCTCAAGGTCTCTCTCAAGAACTTTGGATTTGACTGTGCAACATGGAAGTCCCTGGCACAGGATCGCTCAGCATGGTGTGCCCACATAAGAAAAAGTGCCATGTTCTTTGAGCAAAGCAGAAGTGAAACAGCACAAAGTAAATGTAGGATGCGCAAATTTGGAGTATCTAACCCAAATATTCATAAAGATTATCTGTGCCCAGTCTGTGGTAGAGCATTCTGAGTTCGTATTGGTCTGATCAACCACAGTCAGACACGTTGAAACTTCACTTTATCATGGTGATGTCATTTTGGTCCTCTTCGAAGACGAAGGACAACAACCAACATTTAGAACTGGAAGAAACTTTAGAGTCTCATTTTGCAGAGGAGAAAACTTAGTGTCAGGGAGGACAAAAGACTTGCCCAGGGTCACACAGCTATTCAGTAGCAGATCTAGGGTTCTGATTCAGGTTTTCTGATGACAGATCCAATGCTTTCCCCTCCTTCTGCCAGAAGACTGACCAGTTGAATAAGTGATGACTTAAGGTCCAAAGTAATTTGGGAGAGGGGGGTTGTTTGTCCTTCCTTCACAAAGAAGACCACTGACATTAGGAGGGGGATGTCTTGACTTGCAAGTGAATTGGATTTAAGTGAGGTAGGATTGTGCAAAGGTCAACAGCCTCACTCTCTCCTCCAGGGTCATCAGAGTCCACGGCAAGACATAGGCCAGGACCACTGGTGATGGCCCCCAGGAGGGGGGGGGGGACAAAAAAGGCAACTGAGGTCCAAAGAGAGGATGTGACTTAGTGATAGTGTGTCAATAGCAGAAATGGTCCTATAACGCATCACTGGGCCCCCAATGAGTGCTGTAAGAATGAGCACTTTGGAGCATCCAGGGACTACCAGGACTCAGATGGAAGCACTCCCACCTAATGGCTTTTATATTTGTGCCCCCCACCCCAACTTTCCTGGGGCCTCTTGCTGTATAGCTATTATTTGCAAATGGGGCAAAAGGACTGGATTTGGAGTCAGAAGATGGGGGCTTCCATCTCAGGTCTTCTATTCACCTGGGGCCTCAGACAAGTTCATTAAAGACTCTGGGCTTGTCTCTCCTCCGTAAAATTCTAGGGGGCCTCTGAGGCCCTTTTCAGATCTTGATTCTATAATCTAATAAGGAGAGTCAGTGGTAACCAGTAGGGAAGGGGAGCTGAACATGATGGATACCAGGCAGTGGAGTCATCCCGGGACTCTGGAGTGGCCTTGGCTAGGACCAGAGGCAGGAAGCAGTAGAGAGAGAGGGACCTGGCACTGAGGCAGTATCGATGCAGGATGGGGGGGCCTGGCACTGGGGCAGTACCAATGCAGGGGAGGGGGCCTCGCGCTGGGACAGTACCTATGAAGAGGGCTGCAGCTGTCCGCATGCCTCGTTGTTTACTGTGGACATAACCAAAGGACTGTGATAGGAAAAGGTCCACTTTGAAGAACATGTTTTCCATCTAGTGGAGAAAGAAAAGAAATCTGAAGGTTATGGGGCCTGGCGTGCAATAGCAGCCCTGTTGCTTTTGGGCTGGCCCAGGCTCTCCAGCCCCATCAATTTAGCCTGCCAAGTACTGGCACCTAAGGGATACCTGGCATGAAGCCCTATAAGGGCCCTCAGGATGGGGCCTAGGGGATAAGGGGACGGAGCCTTGAACCTTCAGCTTCTGCAGAGAGTAGAGGTTCCCAGATGGATGCCCACCCCCCACTTCGACCCCCGATCAGACCCACTCCCTTACAAAAGACTTCCAGATGCTGTGCAGTGCTTGCAGGCCCTCCTCCCAGGCAATTTGGTAGAAGAGCTTCTCTGGCTCTGTCCACTTTAGGAAGCTGGTGCAGCGGAAGAGGGTGAACTTGGCTTTCTGCAATGCACAGGAAGCCAAGGTCAAGGAAAGCCCTGGGTGGGCTGTGGGTTGGAAGAGGGATTCAGCTAGTGCTCTCACTCCCTCCCTCTCTCTCTTTCTCTCTCTCTCTCTCTGTATATATAGATAGATAGATATCTATATAGATATAAAGATCTGAGATAACCACAGTTCTCACTATGCCAGGGGCCTCAGAGGTATCCCTGAGCCTCCTCTCCATCATAGCCTCCTGGGTTGCTTTGAGTCCTCTCCCCCATTCTAGTTTCCAAGGCCCCTCTGAGCCCCATCTCAGTCCTAACCTCCAGAGCCTCTCTGAGTAAGGAAGCCAGCTTGACCAGAGCACAGAGCCTAGATTGTCAAGTAAAGAAAGCTTGGGTTGGCCATGTAGGGTGGGACCAGACTACGGGCAGCCTTTAATTGCAGGCTAGGGTCTTGGCCTTTCGCCTGCAGGCAATTGGATAGCACTGTAGGTTTCCAAGCAGGAGGGTAGCATGATGAAAGCTGTGTTTTAAGAAAGGTGGCACTGAGGGCACATTAGCTGGAGGAAAGACTGGAGTGGGGCAAACAAGTTAGGAAGCTTTTGTAGCAGGCCAAGAGTGAGGTGCTGAGGGCATGAGCTGGCAGCACTATTGGCAATGCTGTCAATGTAAGATTTTGAAAGAAGCAAGAGATATTGGTGGTAGCAACAGAGAGCTAAGTGGAAGGTGACCAAGGTTGAGTACCAGATGGCAAAACCCAGATAAGGGGAGATGGTCTGGGAAGGGAAGGAGATGGAGGAGCCTGGCAGTGAGGCTAGAGCCAGGATCTATCCCTTAATAGGCTTGAAGGCATCTGATCCCAGAGAAGTGGAGGGCAGGTGAATGTCAGGACTGGATGTTACAAGATGGCCATTTATCCCTGAGTGGACCTTTTAGGTACAGGCATGCATTTCTACATATGAAAGGCATGCATGCCCAGATACTTGCACACCTCTGGCCTTCAATACCTTCAGGTGAAGAAGTAGAAACTGTAACAGGAGAAAGAAAAAAAGAAAGGGAGAAAACCAACCAAGGAGAAGATGAAAATGGAGGTGGGATGAGAAAACTGCTCCCAAACACCCAATAAACTAGCTCTGGTGTGGTGGAGAGGCTCTGTAATTTGGAGGAGGCCCTAGCCAAGGAAAAGGACAGAAGGAATACTTTGGGCCTCAGATGTCGACACACACATGCTCAGAGAATGACTAAGAAAATGTCCTTGAGATCTGAAAGTATTTGACAGCCTGCCATGTGGAAGAAGAAGTAGGCTCCTGCAACTTGGTCCCAGAAGGCAAGATGAGGACAAAACCAGGGGAGAGAGCAGCGGGCAGACTGCAGCTCCCTGTCCCGGAATATGCTTGTAATACTTCTAGTTAACCTAGAGTGAAAAGGATGGCCCCCTGGGAGGGAAAGTTGCCCTTCCCTTGAGGTATTCAGACATAGGACAGAGGACAAATGGTCAGGGCTGGCAGAATGGAGATTCTCAGTCAAGTATGGGTTGGACTAGGTAGCCTTTATGAAGCTTTGTGAGTCTCTGAGGGCCTCCTTGCTCCGGCCCCTCCAGGCCTCCTCTGGGCCCCTTGGACCCTTCGGGGCCCTTGGTTTTCTTGGTGCACATGGGATCAAACACCTTTGGGCCCTGATTCAGTCGGTTCAGGATTGGAAAATTTTCAAGAGACTAAGGAGAGAAGAGGTCCAAAGAGGTAAAGCAGCAGCCCAGCTTCAGAGTGCAGATGCCTCCTCTTGCTGTCACTGAAAGGGATGAGCTTGGTTCACAGCTGCTGCTTACCAAAAGAGCTTCCTTTGACTTGGGTTCTCCCTCATGGGATAAGGAGACAGGAAATAGAAGGCAAGGAGGCTGGACTGGAGAGGCAAGGGGGAGGAGGAAGGGGACGCTGGGACTCCCTAGGGAGGCCTCATTGTCCTGGCCAGGCTCTGACATGGTAGGCTGTCATATGCAGAGTTCTAGCTCACCTCTAGGGGGAGTGGGGGTGGAGGAGAAGGAAGGAAGAAAGGGAAAAAAGAAGGAAGGGAGGGGAAGGAAGGAAGGAGAAGAAAAGGAATGACCTTAGAAAGATTAGAAAGCAGCCCTAAAGACAAGCCTAAGAAATTCCACCTCAACTTCCCAAGTCCTTTTCTATGGGCCGCCACATATCTGGGGGAGGAAATTTTGAATATGTTTACACCAGAGAAGGTTCTGGTGGTTGAGGTGCTAAGAGCAATGCTTTATATTGGCAAGCCTTGTCTGAGCCTCAGTTTCCTCTCTGGTAAAATGGGGTGAGACTTTTCACTTCTAAATTCTGTGATAAGAGATATGAAGGCAGGGCAATAAAAAGGGAGCACTCTGAAGAGAAAGTAGGGAGAGGGGACAAAATGAAAGTGGGCGATTAGCTAACCTTTCCCCCAGCCTCTTTGACATAACCCATCCTTGCACTGTCCTTGTCATGGTGACCACGGATCCAGGTGGGAGCATCTGGAAGCCAGAGGCTCACTGGAAGGGGTCTGGCCATGGTCCCATCTTCTTGTATGCTCCTCCTATGCTTACCATAGCCAAGCTAGCTCTAACCTTAAGCCTATGGGGTATGTACACACTACAATCATTATTCTAGGCAAGAAAACCTTCCATGTGCACCCATGTCTCCTGGCTCTAAGCCCAATCCTCTTTCCACCATATCACACTGCCTTCTGGGGAGTGAGTGGCCGGACAGTGAGGCCCAGGGTGACCAACTCACCTTCACTACATCTTCTTCTTGGTCCATAAAGTGGAAAAACAGGGGGATGAGACTGCAGCAGACTTGATCTTTCAACAGGGGTGACTCGTTGCCCTGCATGCTGTCCACCAGGGTTCCAAAGATGTAGATGGCACTACTTCGGATCATTTCTCTCTCCTGGTGGCCATATAGGTAGAGGGAAAGACTGTATGATGGTGGGGCTCATGAGACAAATGCCTGGGGTCCAGCCAGGGACACTGAGGAACAGGGTGGTCTTAGGAGCCATTGATAATCACTATCTGGGCCCACATCCACAGTGGCCATGCCATGTGTGGGTACCCCCAAGGTCTCTCCAAGGAATTTACACCTACATGGTCACCGCTACAGGCATGATCAATGCCACACCTGGCCAGTGTCAGCATATCTTTCCACAGCCCTTACCCAACAACTTGCAAATGTCACAGAGGTCCTCCAGGGCTTAAGTAGGGGGTCAGGGGCATTCTATGAAAGGAGTCCAGAGGAACCAGAATGAGGCCTGGATTCCAGCCCACCCCTCCAAGTTACCCACATCTTTGGCCTCTCCAGGGGAACTTGGCCCAGATCTGCTTTAGAACACCTAGTTCTCATCTGACACTCACTTGTAACAGCTTGACTACAAGAACACTGGCTAACTGGTGGTGTGCCAGGTGTGAAGCCTTTCCCCCCTTTGCCTTCAGTCCTACATAAAGGCACATCTCATACTGAATCACAATCACCTGTCTGCACCCACACATCTCTCCAGATATACACACATGCACACAGTTATATACATGAACACCCTGTTCATCCACACGGGCACACACACACAATCATTCATACATTTGCACACATGTATACTAACTAGTATACATGTTGTTGGCCCTAAGGCAAACCTAAGCTTCAGAATCTCCATCTATAAAATGAGCGAGTTGAACACGATGGTTCCCCCAAGCTTTGCCATTATAGTCTAAGGTCCCTCCCAGTTTTGACATTCTCTGTTGGAAGGGCCTTTTAGACCTTGACATTCTCCATTCTGTGTCTCGTGGTCTCTTCCAGGTCTGCCATTTTATGATTCAGTGGCTGAATCTCATAAACTTGACCAGCATACCAATCTGCATACCGTTATTTGTCTCTCTGTGCACATAAATACATATAACCATATAAGCACACACACACTGCCTCATTTGTCTAAGTATACAAATAGACACATAATTTCATTCATCCATATCCCAGAGGCACAGAACCACTATCCCACATGCAGATACATACAGTGAGATGATCTAATCTCTTGTCCATAGACACACACAACAACCTACTTGCACTTCCTTAGTCCCCATACACATACACTCACGTACACAACCCTTCCTCACACTCACTGAATCCAGAGGCAACTCCTTTTCTATCTGAAACTAATACAGAAACTCCTAGGGTACAGATTCAACCCACAGAGTTCCAACATACTACTAGATAGCCTGACATGACTGCCAGTCCATGGGTCAACGCACAAGCCTATAATGATCTTGACAGTCAGCCATACCAACTACTAGCTCTGGTATAGAACAGAGAGATGTCAGTGACCAAAGAACCCAGCAGACCAGTCACCAGGCTAAGTTATGATGGAGCAGGACAACCTGAAGATCCAGTTACACATGTTGAGGAGACTAGAGATTGCTCATGAGAAATGTGCCCTCCTCATAACTGCACATGTTTATTGCTGCACTTGTGAATTAATGCATATTTAAATATACCTATTTTTTACTTCACTCTCGTGTTCATTTGACTATGGCTTGCTTTAGGTTCATGCTCTAGCAATGTCTGTTAGTTGTTTTGCATATGCATTAATGCTTATTGTTAAACTGTAATTTTACATAGGCCTACTGAGAGTGTTACTGTTGCCTCTAGCTAGCCTTTATTGCTTCTCAGTGATTGCTGTGGACTATGAATATGCATATCCCCAACCTGTGGTAGAGCATTCTGAGCTCGTATTGGTCTGATCAGCAAGAGCTGACTCACTGTAATTTGACTCTAACATAGTGACATCATTTTGGTCCTCTTCAGGAACAAAGGACAACATGTGTATGTTCATGTATAATGTCCTGTAGGCATGTAGTCACTATAGTAATCTCTCAGCAGATGTTCTGTATAGCGTCCTGTCTATTGCATATATGGTTAGTAAACATTTGTTTTATTTTGGTTTCAATGGTATCATGAGATAGTTGCCTGGTATCTCAGGAAAATCACTCTTGTTGTTTCAAAGAACTGATGTTTGCATATAATGCCTAAATATGCTTAGTTACAGTTTTCAAGCTTGCTCGCGTTGATTTTTGCAAGGGACTGCAGAGTTTTAGCCCGGGGGAGGAATGTAACCTACGGCTTAAAGTCCATTTGCATAAGATTCTCCTCATTAGTGGAGATCCATGCTTGTGTGAGGGGCAAAACTAGCAAAAGCTTGAGAGAGAAAAGAGATCCTAGTCTTCTAGCTTTGAGAAAGAAGACATGTCATTCCAGATTCTCTTCAGGTTCCTGAAATAAGACGCTGGAAAAAATGCCAATGTGTGGAGGATCCGGTACCTTGATCATGTCCTGATCTCTAGCTTACGCTAGGGACTTCAGAGAATTTCTCCACAGGTGAGATCTTGTTTGTGCTGAGATACATCATGACCAATGAGAGAGCTTATTCACTCTGTGTATCATCTGCAATATTCTTATATGTTGCATACCTTCTTGGATTTCTATTTATTAGCTTGGATAAATGAATTTATTTGCTATTCACTATATGTGTTTATTGTGGAACTAGAATTTGGTGAGAAGGGAGTTAAGTCTTGCATGTTTCACTTGGGATGTTCCTTTCTCATTTAGGTACTCAGTTTCAATCTAAAAATTATTTCCCCTAGACAAATAAAATTATCCCTGAGAGCCCTTTCTCTGAGGACAGAGTGGTCAGTCTCAGTCTTTGGCTCCAACCTCCTGTTTTTCCTCTTGGAAGTAATCAAAGTCTCCTTTGTAAAAGGATAGGTGAAGGAGACTCATCTCTTCATGCCTCCCTGTGAGACACATGTATACAGATTCATGTGGACACATACAATTTACATGGGGGACACAATGCATGCCCCTTACATGTGCATTTTCAGCCTCTCAGACACAAGCAAAGCCACAGAAGAGATGAAAATACGTATGTCCTTCCTGTCTTTGAAAAAGTGGAGCATGATAAGTATTGAACACTGAATATGCTGTCAGACTCAGGTGAAGGGGGGTAGTGGTGGTGGTAATTTTGCTAAGTTCCCTCCCCCCCCTTTCTTTTTTATTCCTAATTGCAGAAACTGACTCTCTGGATCAGGGAGGGAGAGAGATATATTTGGAAATGAAGGTGATGGCAAAGCAGAAGATATCAAGAATTTGCTTAAACTGCAGTTATTTTAAGGACAAAAAAATACATGCATGGTCAGCTCCTGATATATAAACCATTTACAAGTAGACGCTCCTGTTCACGTATCTGCCCTCCACTCCCTATGTATACACACACCATATAAATAGAGCTCCTCATTCTACATGCACACACAGAGATTTATAGTCATTCACAGACAACCACACAAACATTCCCTTGTATAGAAAAACCCACACAACCACAGAGGCGTATTCAACCTATAAGCAGATGGAAAGCCACTGGAACCCAATTCACACTCAACTTCCTTTGTGCACACACATGCATCTGCTTATATACCCTCAGCTTCATATGTCTGTAGACACAGAATAACACACACTTATACTCACCTTGAGTGCCTTCTCTCTCCACTCCATTCCCTTCTGGGCCTACATCTGAAACCACATGATCACTCATACTAATCGCCCTATCTACAAATACAGGATTACATACACATGCACACATGACCACCCAAGGGCCACTCTGAACGTAACAACACAGGGCTACTCTCTGTCTTGCTGAGACAACTGCATCCCTCTATTCCCCACTGCCCCATTCTGCTATAATACTGGTCACTTTTCTATCAAAAACACAACTTTCACCCTCCCACACACATATACTTAACTATAGTCACCTACAAAACAAACAACACACCTGCTCATCCCTATCAGTATCTGCTCTTATCTCTTTAAGCATTTACAGTAGACATGCAAAGAAATCTTACATGTATATCCATAAACTTACATACACATGCACACAGATATGTCACCCCATCTCTATGTGTGCCCATAATACACATATGCATGTTCGGTCCTACATGCACTTGCACATGACCATATGCACATATGCTCACATTTATTGATGCTGTATATAAACATACAATGTTACAACATGTGTGCTCAGATACATAAACCTTCCCATGTACTCACAGATATATTTCTATACAGTATTCTACTAATGCAACAACCTCACTCCCAGGTATGGACACAGACAAATTCACAGGCACAGGCAATACAAGGACACTCTCAAGGTCTCTCTTAATAACTTGAGAACTCACTGTGGGACATGGTGTTCCCTCATCCGAGAAGGTGCTATGCTCTGTGAGCAAAGCAGAATTGAAGTAGCTCAAAAGAAATGTGAGATGTGCAAATTTTGAGAATCCACCCCAAATGTTCACACCAACTGTTTGTGTCCCACCTGTGGTAGAGCATCCTGAGATCGTACTGGTCTGATCAGCCACAGCTGATACACTATAACTTGACTCTAACACAGTGACATCATTTTGGTCCTCTTTAGGAACAAAAGACAATAACCAATCAACCAGTAATGGAGATTTTTACATATACATACATATACACATATGCCAAATTAGACAGATAGTATGGTAGCTAACATGGCCCATCATGTGCATCAGTGAGGCCAGTCTATCACTGAGATGATCTTGGAATTAGGAAGCTCTAGAATCAAGTCCTGCCTTTGACCCTGTGCAAGGCACTAACCCTCATAGTGCTTCAGGCAACTCCAGAAGACTAGAATTGTTCCTTGATGTCAGTGGAAGTTGTTACTGGGGAGCTCACCACTTTACCATACTGATGAAATCACAGATCTAGACCAAATAGACATATATTTCTACCACCATGCTCTGTCCTGTGTGTA